>JAVIAB010000104.1:4998264-5598264 GCA_032433765.1 Megaustenia siamemsis
TTGATAGAACTATGTGGGAATGAATATAGGATCAAGGCACAGAAATGCAGATAAATGCACCAAAATAGGTAAAAGTCAAGGTAAAGTACGAGACTTGAACCGGCGTCTTGGCACGCGAGTTTCCACCCATATGTGCTCGTTCGCCTATCCAGAAATGTTCGGAGACTTCTAGATAGTGCCGCTTCAAGCATCAAAACTCATGATGCGAGGCGGCATTCCTCACCTTCCCAGGGTTATACTCTAGTACCCTTTTCTCCAAAGGCTGGGTCGACCGTGGGAGTATTATGTTTTTTTTTTTTCCAGCCACGAGTACAATCCACACTGCTCCAAGCGGGAATCCAACACGGGTTGTCCGAACGTCGGTAGTTAAGTCGGGTGGTCAAAATAGGAAGTTGCAGGAAAGCTAACAGGAAGAAGAAATTTTAAAATATATAGAGAGAAAAAAATGATACTGTTAAAGATAACATAAAAAGGTCCCCTCCCCTGCCTGGCTATTCGTTTAGGGGGAATATAGTGTTAGTGACCATATTTTTCTATAACCACGGCACATTTTTGGGTGATGTGGTCGGTATCACGCCAGGCCGCCCTTATTTTCCAGAAAAATATCTGGTATCCATTTTTAAAAGCTGGGTGAACCCTGCTGCCTTGTTAGTCCGACAAAAATCCGCCACTGCTGGGATTGAACCCGGACACTTGTGTTCAGGAGGAAAGACAGCATGGTTTGTAAAAAAAACACTTGCTACTTCAATCTTTAACCATATTTATATATAAGTAAAGTATCCCCGTCACGCCAAGTGGCGTATAGGGAATATGGTGTTAGTGACCATAAATTTTACAGACCTTTGGCACATGATTTTTGGGGTAATGTGGTCGGTATTACGCCCGTGCCGCTTTACTTACCCAGAATAGAATATATATATATATATATATATATATATATATATATATATATCCTATCTTCTCGGGAATGAATATACCCTGTATAAAGATATTACTTCCTATATATGCCAGGAACATCAAATAGGGCAAAGAATACAAAATAAACTTAAATAAGAACAAAGATAAAGCAAACATCAATAAGAAAAAAGAAGATAAAGCAAACATCAATAATAACAAAGAAGATAAAGCAAACATCAATAAGAGCAAAGAAGATAAAGCAAACACCAATAAGAACAAAGATAAAGCAAACACCAATAAGAACAAAGATAAAGGAAACACCAATAAGAACAAAGATAAAGGGAACATCAATAAGAACAAAGAAGATAAAGCAAACACCAATAAGAACAAAGATAAAGGAAACACCAATAAGAACAAAGATAAAGGAAACATCAATAAGAACAAAGATAAAGGAAACACCAATAAGAACAAAGATAAAGCAAACACCAATAAGAACAAAGATAAAGCAAACACCAATAAGAACAAAGATAAAGCAAACACCAATAAGAACAAAGATAAAGCAAACACCAATAAGAACAAAGATAAAGGAAACATCAATAAGAACAAAGATAAAGCAAACATCAATAAGAACAAAGAAGATAAAGCAAACATCAATAAGAACAAAGAAGATATAGCAAACATCAATAAGAACAAAGAAGATAAAGCAAACATCAATAAGAGCAAAGAAGATAAAGCAAACACCAAAAAGAACAAAGGTAAAGGAAACATCAATAAGAACAAAGATAAAGCAAACATCAATAAGAACAAAGATAAAGGAAACATCAATAAGAACAAAGATAAAGCAAACATCAATAAGAACAAAGATAAAGGAAATACCAATAAGAACAAAGATAAAGCAAACACCAATAAGAACAAAGAAGTTAAAGCAAACACCAATAAGAACAAAGATAAAGCAAACATCAATAAGAACAAAGAAGATAAAGCAAACATCAATAAGAACAAAGATAACGGAAACACCAATAAGAACAAAGATAAAGGAAACACCAATAAGAACAAAGAAGATAAAGCAAACATCAAAAAGAACAAAGATAAAGCAAACATCAATAAGAACAAAGATAAAGGAAACACCAATAAGAACAAAGATAAAGCAAACATCAATAAGAACAAAGAAGTTAAAGCAAACACCAATAAGAACAAAGATAAAGCAAACACCAATAAGAACAAAGAAGTTAAAGCAAACATCAATAAGAACAAAGAAGTTAAAGCAAACATCAATAAGAACAAAGATAAAGCAAACACCAATAAGAACAAAGATAAAAGAAACACCAATAAGAACAAAGATAAAGCAAACATCAATAAGAGTAACGAAGATAAAGCAAACACCAATAAGAACAAAGATAAAGCAAACATCAATAAGAACAAAGATAAAGCAAACACCAATAAGAACAATGAAGATAAAGCAAACACCAATAAGAACAAAGATAAAGCAAACATCAATAAGAACAAAGATAAAGCAAACACCAATAAGAACAATGAAGATAAAGCAAACACCAATAAGAACAAAGAAGTTAAAGCAAACACCAATAAGAACAAAGATAAAGCAAACGCCAATAAGAACAAAGAAGTTAAAGCAAACATCAATAAGAACAAAGATAAAGCAAACACCAATAAGAACAAAGATAAAGGAAACACCAATAAGAACAAAGATAAAGCAAACATCAATAAGAGTAACGAAGATAAAGCAAACACCAATAAGAACAAAGATAAAGCAAACATTAATAAGAACAAAGATAAAGCAAACACCAATAAGAACAATGAAGATAAAGCAAACACCAATAATAACAAAGAAGTTAAAGCAAACACCAATAAGAACAAAGATAAAGCAAACACCAATAAGAACAAAGAAGTTAAAGCAAACATCAATAAGAACAAAGATAAAGCAAACACCAATAAGAACAAAGAAGTTAAAGCAAACATCAATAAGAACAAAGAAGATAAAGCAAACATCAATAAGAACAAAGAAGATAAAGAAAACACCAATAAGAACAAAGAAGTTAAAGCAAACACCAATAAGAACAAAGAAGATAAAGCAAACATCAATAAGAACAAAGAAGATAAAGCAAACATCAATAAGAACAAAGATAAAGCAAACACCAATAAGAACAAAGAAGTTAAAGCAAACACCAATAAGAACAAAGATAAAGCAAACACCAATAAGAACAAAGAAGTTAAAGCAAACATCAATAAGAACAAAGATAAAGCAAACACCAATAAGAACAAAGAAGTTAAAGCAAACATCAATAAGAACAAAGAAGATAAAGCAAACATCAATAAGAACAAAGAAGATAAAGCAAACACCAATAAGAACAAAGAAGTTAAAGCAAACACCAATAAGAACAAAGAAGATAAAGCAAACATCAATAAGAACAAAGAAGATAAAGCAAACATCAATAAGAACAAAGAAGATAAAGCACACATCAATAAGAACAAAGATAAAGGAAACATCAATAAGAACAAAGAAGTTAAAGCAAACATCAATAAGAACAAAGATAAAGCAAAAATCAATAAGAACAAAGAAGATAAAGCACAAATCAATAAGAACAAAGAAGTTAAAGCACACATCAATAAGAACAAAGATAAAGGAAACACCAATAAGAACAAAGAAGATAAAGCACACATCAATAAGAACAAAGAAGTTAAAGCAAACACCAATAAGAACAAAGATAAAGCAAACATTAATAAGAACAAAGAAGACAAAACAAACACTCACTTGAACGATAGCAAGCAAAATTGCCGTTGTTTTTATACAGCTCGAACGGTGCTCTACATTGACAAACATCGTCGATACAGTCAGCTCTCTCAGCCAGACACTTTTTCTGTGGGCATGGCTCTCCGCTAGCTGCAATGATTGACAGGTGAGTGGTTATCACGTTCTTATGTTGATGTAAGCTGGGCAACAAACTGGACAACAAACTGGGCAACAAAATGGGCAACAAACTGGATAACAAACTGGATAACAAACTTGTAACAAACTGGACAACAAGTGTGGCAAACAAATTCGATAACAAACTGGCTACCAAACTGGATAACAAACTGGGCAATAAACTGGATAACAAACTGGATAACTAGTTGTGGTCAACATACTGGGCAACAAACTGGACAACAATACGGGAATAAACAAGATAACAAAATGGATAACAAACTGGATAACAAACTGGCCAACAAACTGGATAAAAAACAGGATAACAAACTGGGCAACAAACAGGATAATAAACTGGGCAAAAACTGAACAAGTGAGCAACAAATTTGATAATAAACTGGATAACAAAAAGGGCAACAAACTGGACAGCAATTGGGAAACACACTGGATAAAAAACTGGACAATAAACTGGACAGCTAGCTGGGCAGCAAATTGATAACAAATTGGACAATAAACTGGGCAACAATTGGGCAACAAATTGAATAACAAATTGGACAACAAACTGGACAACAACTGGACAACAAACTGAACAAATATGTTTATTCTATCTATCTATCTATCTATCTATCTATCTATCTATCTATCTATCTATCTATCTATCTATCTATCTATCTGTCTATCTATCTATCTATCTATCTATCTATCTATCTATCTATCTATCTATCTATCTATCTATCTATCTATCTATCTATCTATCTATCTGTCTGTCTGTCTGTCTGTCTGTCTGTCTGTCTGTCTATCTATCTGTCTGTCTGTCTGTCTGTCTGTCTATCTGTCTATCTGTCTTTCTGTCTGTCTGTCTGTCTGTCTGTCTATTTGTCTGTCTGTCTGTCTATCTGTCTTTCTGTCTGTCTGTCTGTCTGTCTGTCTATTTGTCTGTCTGTCTATCTATCTATCTATCTATCTATCTATCTATCTATCTATCTATCTATCTATCTATCTATCTATCTATCTATCTATCTATCTATCTGTCTGTCTGTCTGTCTGTCTGTCTGTCTGTCTGTCTGTCTGTCTATCTATCTACCTATCTATCTACCTATCTATCGTACTTTCGAGCCGAAGACGGCATATAGGGCACACATTCTAGTCTCTTGTGTCCAACGATCTTTCAACTGTCAGACCTTGCACAGTACACGCAGGTCTCTCCACGCGAGTCTGTCCTGGGCGAGTGACTCAATTTCCATCAGGAAGCTAATGCATACTGATGTTGCCTCTCGTTTTAATGTTCTTCTGTAGAGTTTCTTTAGCTCGGCCTCTTCTTCTTTCACCCTCTGGTTCCCATTAGAGCCCCCGCTTTGAGATTCGTGTGTTGTCTCGTCTCTTCCGTATGGTCAACATGTGGTAGGGTCAACATGTGGTATGGCCACCATGTGGTATGGTCAACATGTGGTATGGTCACCATGTGGTATGGTCACCATGTGGTATGGTCAACATGTGGTATGGTCACCATGTGGTATGGTCACCATGTGGTATGGTCAACATGTGGTATGGTCAACATGTGGTATGGTCAACATGTGGTATGGTCAACATGTGGTATGGTCACCATGTGGTATGGTCAACATGTGGTATGGTCAACATGTGGTATGGTCAACATGTGGTATGGTCAACATGTGGTATGGTCAACATGTGATCGACATTTCTGTTACAATAAGACAGTTAATGACTCCATATTTGCACGCCTTAAAAAAACTGTTATTCATCGAGTGCCGTCTCCACAGCGAAGGTTGGCTACCTTGGAGGGCCATTTCGCTCTGTTTCTTGTTTGATGGTGCAGGTTGTCATAGGTTGACTTGTCCATCTTTTGATGTTACTCGTCAATGTTAGTCTTGGTCACCTCTGTCTCATTTACCTTGTATTTTCCCCTCCAAGATTACTTTTAGTAAGCTGCTGTGTCTTTTAACATGCACCACAAATCGCATTCGTCTTGTTTGAATTCTCTTTAGTAGTTCTCTTGTTAATTTTAGTTGTTTTAAGACTTCATCGTTTGTTTTCTTTTATTTTCATCTAATTTTACCTATTCTTCTTATGTATGCACATTGCAAAGACTTCAATTGAATTTTCTTTTCTGTTTTCTTGTCTAATGTCCATGTTTCTGCACCATATAGGAATGTTGAGAAGATATAACAATTAGCTATTCTTAGTTTTAACCCTGGTGTTATTTGTTTTGATTTTAGTATATTTTTTCATGGCATTAAAAATACTTTTCGCCATTCCTATTCTTTTGTTTATTTCTGTTGTACATTTACCATCACTGGTTATAGTATGTCCAAGGTAGATGTAGCTCTGAACTGTCTCCAGGGGTTTATTCCTTCAACTTTGATATCCACTTGTAGGTTTTGAGAATTTTTTTTTTATGAACATAGTTTTAGTCTTGTTGATTGAGTTATTTGCGGGTCATCATCATTGCACTTCGAACATGTCCATAGGTGCTCAGATCCCCTCCTCAGAAAGTCCCACAGTGTCCAGCGACTGACGACTCCAGTTCTATGTTGGTTGATATGTCTTCTTACACGGCCACTAAGTTTCTCATTTCTGGCTGTGCCCATCTTAACTCCCATTTCCATCATCCGAAGGAGTGACGTGGACTCATGTTTGTCGAAGTCCTATGCCCTTCCCACATCTCGGAGGACATTGATGATGTCCGCCCGATCCATTGGTTGACCGTCCTCAACGACAGCGCAGCTAGTCTACCTGTCCGCTCTTTCATTTCCCCATACTCCCGTACGTTCAAGGACGTAGACAAATGTGACCTTACGTATTTTGACTTCTGCAGTGACTCTACCCATTACCTACGTACAGAGCCCGCCTCCACTTTTCTTATCATGCTCATCGAATCACTCAGTATGCAGGCGTGGGTGTAGCCGTGTGTCATTTTGATATTCGTATCTAGTCCATATTCTTTGCTTGTTATGTTTATTTCATTAAGTAATTGTTGAATATCTTTAGCACAGCAGTATCTGCTACCAATACAGTATCATCCGCTTATCTTAGGTTATTGAAGCTAAATTAAGTACACAGTTTACTCGCCGACTTTAACATTCAATTAACATTTCAATAGATCGCATGGTAGATTAACATTCTTTCTTTAAGCTTACTGCGCTCATCATCATCAAGTACCGGGCCTGCTGGCGTTGGTGATCATGTCTCTCCACAACTTTCGATCTCGACAATTATTTATCATTTCTGTTGCTGACCTTATGCCAAGCCATTCTCTTAAGCTGTCTGGTATCTTTTCTCTTTGCTTCCTTCTATCTCCTCGTCCCTCAATTTTTCCACTTGTTACAATATATTCCAGCTGTTCTCTTCTCATTACATGACCAAAATCTACAACATTTGCTGGATCACAGGTAGAGTGCCACAGGCATGGAGAGAAGCAATTATGATACCATTACTAAAGCAGGAAAAGATGGTTCAATGACATCCAGCTATAGACCAATCAGCCTTACAAGCTGTTTGTGTAAAACAATGGGACGTATAATCAATCTCAGACTGCAGTGGTACCTGGAAAGTGAAAATCTCCTTGTCCCACAACAAGCAGGCTTTAGACAGTGTTACTCTACCGAAGATCAAGCAACCTATCTTCCCAGGAAATTGAAGATGCGTTTCAAGAAAGAAACTGGTACTAGCAGCATGGATAGACCTAAAGAAAGCATTTGATAAGGTATGGAAGGAAGGCTTTTGAAGAAACTGAGAAATTATGGAGTAAATGGCAGGATGTACAAATGGGTCAAAGCATACCTGCATAACAGGAGAGCCAGAGTGCAACTGGATGGTCTTAAGAGTAAGAAGGTCTTATTGCGCCAGGGCGTTCCACAAGGAGGGGTACTATCTCCAACACTTTTTCTGATCTACATCAATGACCTAGTTACTGAACTACCACATGGCATCAAAGTGGCAATGTATGCAGATGACTTGGTAATGTGGTGCACAGAGGAGTATGCAACAGTGGCCTCCAAATTGCTACAAAGAGCTATGAATGCACTGAATTCATGGACAAATAGATGGTGTATCAGCATCAATACAGACAAATGCAGTACTACACTTTTCACACTCTCCCCAAAACAAAAAGCAGGAGCCATCTACATAAACAATGAGCCTGTAAAAGAAGACATACAAGCTACATATCTCGGAGTTACATTTGATAACAAACTATCTTGGAAACAGCAGATAAATAAGGCAACCCAAAAGCAAGGAGGAAATTGGCTATTCTAAGAAAGTTGTGTGGAACCACATGGGGTGCGAGTGGGAAAATACTCAGTAAAGTTTACCAACAGAGTATACGCCCACATTTAGAATATGGATCATCCGCATGGTGCTCAGCATCAAACACCACATTGCAAGAACTGGATAAAGTACAAAACCAGGCACTTAGGGTCATCACAGGAGCAATGAAATCAACACCAATATTGGAGATGGAGAAATTGTGGAGGATACCAGCACTGAGAGAACGGAGAGACACAAAGTGCTGTTACAGGCAGAAAAATTTGTATGCATGCCGAGACATCCAATGAAGGACAGATTCCAAAATCTTGCATTGGGACGACTTAAGAGAAGCAGCTTTATCCACCAAGCCAAGCGTATTAGTAGACAAACACCAGACATGCCAAGAGTTGTTAAACCCCTTCTGCCCATACCAGAACAGACTCCCTGGACAGATGAATCAGGATTATCAGTTCAAATACGGACAGAAGTGAAAGGAATAGTTGACAAAGAGGAACAAAATAGTCTACAGCGAAAAACAATAACTCTCAGTTTCCTGGATGAAGAATACCCACAAGACCTATGGATCCGTGTGTACACAGATGGATCAGCACAGAATGCAGTAAAGAATGGGGGAGCAGGTGCATATATAGAGTACCCAAATAACACTAGGGATATGAATAAAATAGCAACAGGGAAATATTGTCACAATTATGATGCAGAAATACAAGCAATAAAGTTGGCAATAGAAAAACTGCTGAACAGTAATCTTAGCCCACAGCCTGTAGTGTTTTTGACAGATGCAAGATCAGTACTCCAGGCACTACAATCCAGAAATTACCACATCTGCAGACCTTATTGACTGAACTCTGCAAGCACCACAGGGTTGCCCTGCAGTGGATCCCGTCTCACTGTGGAATACCAGGAAATGAGAAAGCAGATCAGTTGGCAAAGGAAGGTTCAACAGGCACACAACTAGATACACCAGTTACATACCATCATAAGAAACAGATAATCAAATCAATCAGAGGACCACAAGCCCCAAATCAGGATGCCTTTCATAATATGAATAGATATGAACAAGTTATCATTATACGCCTAAGAACAGGACACAATCGACTCCATAGTCACATGTATACAAAATTCAAGATCGGCACATCAACTACTTGTACATGTGGACAGGCACCCCAGACTGCTGAACACATACTTCAAGACTGCACTGAATATAGTAGACTGAGGAATATCCATTGGCCCATAGATACAACACTACAGACAAAACTATATGGGCCACTGCAAGAATTACAAAAGACAGTAAAATTTATACAGGAAACGACATTGCAGATATAGACAATACTTCAGGCGAACGAAAGATAGATAGACATGACCAAAAAATGATGATTGTTTCTTCCTAATATTGGAAATTAGCTCTCTTTTTGCTTTGACCTCTTTCAGATTATCTTCATTACTCTTCTTAGCTGTTCATGGTATTCTCAACATTCTTCTGTAAAACCACATTTCTACAGACTCCAGTGATTTTCTTGTCTATTGTCCTGTTGTCCATGATTCACATCCATATGTTAAGACTGGCTCTACATAATATTTCAGAACTCTCTTTCTTGATTCTATTGTCAAAAATGGATTGCATAGTATCTTCCTCATTTTTTGGAAAGCTGCTTTTGCCTGATCCATTCTGCATCTTACCTCTTTTGTACATCTTCCGTCTGAGGTTAACAAAGTTCCCAAATATCTAAATTCATTTACCTGTTTTAATATTGTTCCACTTGTCTTTAATGTGCACTGAGGTGATGTCCCTTCCGTTGTTGCCAAAGTTACCTCCGCTACCAAGGCTGAGCCCTTTACTTGTGCCCTCACTCACTATCATGTCCAACATTTCTTGCAACTCATTTTCACTATAAGCGGTTACTGTGCTACTAAATTATAAATTACTGAAATATTTTATTTCTAACTTACCTCTGTATTTCTTAAAATTACTGAAATATTTTATTTCTAATTTACCTCCGTAATTTTGTAAATTACTGAAATATTTTATTTCTAATTTACCTCGGTAATTTTTAAAATTACTGAAATATTTTATTTCTAATTTACCTCGGTAATTTCTAAAATTACTCACATATTTTTTTTCCTAATTTACTGATTAATTTGTAAATTACTACACTACTTATTGTTCAAATTAAATCACTTTTCTCGAATATGCTGCTCTTCTATTTTACTACACCTCTTATTCATTGATAATTTACTGATGTACATCGAGACAGAGAGGTTGTGGGTTCAAATCCCGGCTACACCAGTTGGTATTTTATTTATGATTCCTCTCTGCGGCAACCACCCCTGGTCTCAGCATCGAGGCCCGGCTTGGAAAACGTCAATTACTCATAGACGGAAAAAATTTGAGTACCTCCGAAGTCTGAGTTATCTGCCTGTGCGGCGAGGGACCCCTGTGCATACGGCTGCCAGGGAAAAATTGATTAACACGCAAAATTCAGTTCCTAGTCTCTAGGGACTTCGTCAGAGGAAAAAAGCTGACGAACGAAAACAAAAATGTCTGCAGTACTTTTTTTTTCACTTTCTACTTATTCTATTACTTACTCTCTACTTTACTGCAGTTATAGGTTTCTATTTTACTGCATTGACGTAATACCGACCACACTACCCCAAAAATCATGTGCTGAAAGTCTGTAAAATTTATGGTCACTGACACCATATTCCCTATACAGTGTGACGAGACTTTTTATTTACTTTATTAACTTTCTTATTTACTGGACCATTTACTTCAAAACTTACTGCATTGCTTACTTTATCTTTTAATGTAGTTCTTACTTTCTAATTTACTACAAATACTTATTCTCTAATTTACTACAACACTTGCTTTATAATTTACTACAAATATTTACTTTCTAATTTACTACAAATAATTATTTTCTAATTTACTCCAAATACTTAATTTCTAATTTACTACCAATAATTATATTCTAACTTACTCCAAATACTTACTTTCTAATTTACTACAAATAATTATTTTCTAATTTACTCCAAATACTTACTTTCTAATTTACTACAAATAATTATTTTCTAATTTACTCCAAATACTTACTTTCTAATTTACTACAAATAATTTTTTTCTAATTTACTCCAAATACTTACTTTCTAATTTACTACAAGTGTTTTCTAATTTACTCCAAATACTTACTTTCTAATTTACTACAAATAATTATTTTCTAATTTACTCCAAATACTTACTTTCTAATTTACTACAAGTGTTTTCTAATTTACTCCAAATACTTACTTTCTAATTTACTACAAGTGTTTTCTAATTTACTCCAAATACTTACTTTCTAATTTACTACAAATAATTATTTTCTAATTTACTCCAAATACTTACTTTCTAATTTACTACAAATACTTTCTATTTAATACAAATACTTACAGTCTAATTTGTTATAAATGCATACTTTCTAATTTACTGCAAATACTTTCTAATTTACTACAAATACCTTCTTTTTAATAAAAATACTTACTGTCTAGTTTACTACAAATACTTTCTAATTTACAACAAATAATTTATAATTCGATTGCTTACGATGAATTATGATATCGTAAGACGGGGAACAGATGGCTGTGTTCACTTTCTGAGCGGTTTCGCCTTATGTCTTTCGGCGTGCGTTGAGACTGCTACGATGGGGACTGCAGCTACCTTTCTTTGTTCCGGAGATGAGATATTAATTCGGGTGATTCCTCTGGTACGGGGGGGGGGGGGCTGAGCAATTATGGATTTTAATTCGTTTGTAGTGATACCGAAGCCTACCATAACCATAACTGAACTTTTTTAATTTACTACAAATACTTACTCTCTAATTTACTACAAATACTTACTTTCTTATTTTCTACAAATACTTTTTTCTAATTTACTAAAAACATTTACTTTCTAATTTTCTACAAATACTTACTTTCTACTTTTTACAAATACTTACTTTCTAATTTACTACACATACTTACTTTCTAATTTTCTACAAATACTTACTTTCTAATTTTCTACAAATACTTACGTTCTAATTTTCTACAAATACTTACTTTCTAATTTACTACACATACTTACTGATTAAAATGTAATGCTCAATTTCCAATTTACTGTACTTCTTATTTTATAATTTACCACATTACATTTCTTCTAATCGACAGCGGTATTTATATTCTAGGTTACTTTGCTTGTTATTCTAGTTTAGTTTAGTTTAGTTTAGTTTAGTTTAATTTAGTTTAGTTTCATCATCATCATCAAGTACCGGGCCTGCTGGCGTAGGTGATCATGTCTCTCCACAACTTTCGATCTCGGCAGCTATTTATCATTTCTGTTGTTGACCTTCTGCCAAGCCATTCTCTTAAGCTG
Organism: Megaustenia siamemsis; assembly: GCA_032433765.1. Classification (NCBI taxonomy): domain Eukaryota; kingdom Metazoa; phylum Mollusca; class Gastropoda; order Stylommatophora; family Ariophantidae; genus Megaustenia; species Megaustenia siamemsis. The sequence continues at coordinate 5,010,744 of JAVIAB010000104.1, forward strand.
TCTGGTATCTTTTCTCTTTGCTTCCCTCTATCTCTACGTCCCTCAATTTTTTTCAGTTGTTACAATATATTCCAGCTGTTCTCTTCTCATTACATGGCCAAAAAATGATGACTGTTTCTTCCTAATATTTGAAATTAGCTCTCTTTTTGCTTTGGCCTCTTTCAGAACGTTCCCATTACTCTTCTTAGCTGTCCATGGTATTCTCAACATTCTTCTGTAAAATCACATTTCTACAGACTCCAGTTATTTTCTTGTCTGTTGTCCTGTTGTCCATGATTCACACCAATATGTTAAGACTGGCTCCACATAACATTTAAGAACTCTTTTTCTTGTTTCTATTGTAAAAAGAAGGATTGCATAGTATCTTCCTCATTTTTTTTTGGAAAGCTACTTTTGCCTGAGCCATTCTAGTTTAGTTTAGTTTAGTTTAGTTTAGTTTAGTTTAGTTTAGTTTAGTTTAGTTTAGTTTAGTTGTTTAGTTTAGTCTAGTTTAGTTTAGTTTAGTTTAGTTTAGTTTAGTTTAGTTTAGTTTAGTTATGTCGACATCTCATACTCGTGATATAATAGACAACATCAACGCTTTCAGATCCTTTCCTCAGTGCGCTTCTTGGTATTAAGCACGCCCACCTCACATTAGCGAAAGCACTGAAGATGACTACAGATCGAGCGAACGAACTCCGTGGCACCAGCGAAGACCATGTTATCAAACAACTTCAGGGGGAAGAGGTATGTTTACAGCACTCGGAAAAAAAAAATCACAAATAATCAACAACAACAAATCAAATAACAATAGACCGCATGTTTTGGGCCATGTTAAAAGACACAACAGCCTACTAAAAGTAATCTTGGAAGGGAAAATACAAGGTAAAAGAGGCAGGGGTAGACCAAGACTAACAAGGACGAGTAACATCAAAAGATGGACAAATCAACCTATGACAATCTGCACCATCAAAGAAAGAGACAGATTGGAACTCCGCTCCATGGTAGCCAATCTTCGATGGGGAGATGACACTCAATGAACCTGTTCCCCTGATATGATTCGTTGATCTATCACCTCGGAAGTTTCCCTCCTCAATGATATTTATTTTTTATTTGTCTTCTTGTAATCAAAGCCAGCTCAGTCAACAACGTTTAGGAACGGTTGATGATCTGTCTGAAAAGTGTTCCTGGTTGCAGTTTTGTCATATTCCAAGTCCGGCTTGCTGCCGGAGCTACTGAGTTTAGGGTCAAGACAATGTAATACACATAAATGCATCAAAATTCGAAGCTGCAGTGAAACTAACAGTGAGGAGAAATGAAAAACTGTAGAGAGAAAAGATTGAGATGGTTAAAGCTTCATGTAACAGGTGGACTTCACAAATCAGAACGACGTTTCTGCGCAAAGGCCTTGAACAGGAACAAACATACAGCACACGTACTAAAGATGTAATGAAAATATTTTTTTTAATAATTAAAAAATCGAAGATTTTTCAGAACAAAGATTTTTCTTAGATCTTACAGGGAACTGTTTATTAACATTTTATTCTCCTTTATTTTTCATTTCTCTTTCTAGTACGATTATTTTTTTAAATTTATTTCTTATTTTAATTACATGTTTAGTACGTGTATTGTATGTTTATTCCTGCTGAACGCCTTGGCGCCGAAACGTCGTTCTGATTTGTGATGTCCACGTGTTACGTAAAGCTACTGAGTTTAGAGCTTTGTGCACACCGTGAGCTGTGTTTTCATCCGGATCGTGTTTCGATATTCCGATTGCTTACGATGAATGCTGATATATCGTATGACGATGGACAGTTCAGCCGCGTTCACTTTCGGTGCCGCTGAGCCTTATGTCTTTTTGGCGTGTGCTGTAGCTGCTATGATGGGGATACAGCTGCATTTCTTTATTTGGATCCTTCAATGAGATGAGTTTTAATTCGGATCTATCTATCTATCTTTCGTTCGCCCGAAGTATTGTCTATATCTGCAATGTCGTTTCCTGTATAAATGTGACTGTCTTTTGTAATTCTTGCAGTGGCCCATATAGTTTTGTCTGTAGTGTTGTATCTATGGGCCAATGGATTTTCCTCAGTCTACTATATTCAGTGCAGTCTTGAAGTATGTGTTCAGCAGTCTGGGGCGCCTGTCCACATGTACAAGTAGTTGAGGTGCCGATCTTGAATTTTGTATACATGTGACTATGGAGTCGATTGTGTCCTGTTCTTAGGCGTATAATGATAACTTGTTCATACTAAAGGGAGGTCAAAAAGTAATGCACACCAATTTTTTTTCTCGGCTAATAATAAAGATAGGAATATGAAATTTTGCACACTTGGAATATGACATGTTCCAATTATGTGTACCAAATTGCACAGCATTCTGATAAATATTACGCAATCTATGAACCGTTAAAATGGAGCTTGTCAACAATGTCCGTTACAAACAGGGAATTGTCATAGAATTTCTGGTTGCGGAAAAATAAACTGTGGCAAACATTCATAAACGACTGTGTGCAGTGTACAAATGTTCTGCAGTCGATAGGAGAACAGTTAGTCGCTGGGTTCAGAGAATTAAAGCTGCAGAAAGTGTACGAGTGGAGCTGCATGATTTACCGCGTTCTGGACGTGTTGCCTCGGCTACCAGCACAGACATGTTAAACCGGGCTGATGCCATTATTCGTAAGGATAGGCGTATCACTAGTCAGCAATTGGCATTGCAGCTTACAGTCAGCAAGGGAAGTGCAATCGCAATTTTTAAAACTCTCGGATATTCAAAGATTTGCGCTCGATGGGTTCCTCGGTGCCTAACAAATGATCACAGAGTTCAAAGGAAAACATTCTGTTCTGAATTGTTGGAGCGTTCCGGTGTTGAAGTTGAAGGAGAAATGTTTTTGTCAAAAATTGTTACCGGTGACGAAACGTGGGCACATTATTATGAGCCTGAAACAAAAATGCAGTCAATGGAATGGCATCATCCGCAGTCACCAAAAGAAAAAAAATTCAAAACATCTCCATCAGCCGGAAAGGTGATGATCACTGTCTTCTGGGACATTGATGGTGTGATTCTTGTTGATGTAATGACAAGAGGTGAGACAATCAACTCGACAGCTTACATCAATACACTGACAAAACTCAAAAATCGGTTCCACAGAGTTCGGCCTAATAAGCCATCTGCAGATTTGTTGCTTCAACATGACAATGCACGCCCTCACACAAGTCTGGTAACACGGGAAGTAATCAACAAATTTGGTTGGACTGTACTGCCCCAACCTCCTTACAGCCCTGATCTGGCTCCCTCAGATTTCCATCTGTTTGGACCACTCAAAAAATTCCTGCGTGGGACACACTTTGACAATGATGAGGATGTGATCCGTGCAGTTAAAAAATGGCTACGCGAGCAGGACAAAACTTGGTACAAACGAGACATTCATGACCTAGTTTCGCGTTGGCGTAAGGCAATACGCTTGGACGGAGATTATGTTGACAAATAGGTAGTGTCAAGGGGATGTTCAGCTACAATATGTGAAAATTTCACACATTTTGCCCGAATAGTTTCCGAGAAAAAAATTGGTGTGCATTACTTTTTGACCTCCCTACGTATCTATTCATATTATGAAAGGCATCCTGATTTGGGGCTTGTGGTTCTCTGATTGATTTGATTATCTGTTTCTTATGATGGTATGTAACCGGTGTATCTGGTTTAATTCGGATGATTCCACTGGCACGGGCGGTTGAGCATTTATAGTTTTAAATTCGTTTGCAGTGATACCGGGACCTTCGACTAACTACAACCACAACTACAACTGCAACTACAACTACAACTACAGAAACAAATTACAACTTACTTCCATTTGTGGTTGTTACCGTCTGTGCATTCAAAGTAGAAACCAGGAACAACAAAACTGCCAACAAGATCCCCATGATGCTGTGGCAGCGTATGTAACAGGGCTTGTAGTAAATTGAACAAATGAAACTACTTCGCCCTTAATGTGCGCAACATCAGCCCTTTATACCGCCACGAGAGTTCATAAACACGTCATCACTGTACAATACGTGAGAACATGGACGAGGGGATCGAGTGACATAAACTGCTCGCATAGATATGCAAATTGACATACCATAACCTGACGTTTATTGGTTTTCATACAGCACTTGATAATAGCGATATCATGATGGAGACTGAAACTGAGAATATATATTTTTTAATACGAAACGACCTTTCTGATTTGCATATTCAAAGTTGAAAGTTGTGACGTAAGCCAGTAGTTATTTCAGTCACGGTTGTTTGTTTTTATCTGAAAGTAGTTGTTTTCGTTCTAATCTTTAACATTGTAAAGGAATTAATTATGAAGATGTTCTAAGCCGCGTACATTCCCTCTCATTCTTAAAATTGATATTTTGTGACAGTGGTTTCAATTTGAGACCAGACGCACCAAAAAAAGTGAAATTTACAGCTAAAGTCAATACTTATGTAAATTTTTTAAAAAAGTAAAGTACCCCCGTAGTACGCCAAGTGACGTATAGAGAATATGGCGTTAGTGACCATAATTTCTACAAACCATCGGCGAATGATTTTTTGGGTAATGGGGTCGGTATTACGCCCGTGCCGCTTTACTTTCCCAGAAAAATAATCCGGTACCCATTAAAGGATCGAACCCGTTTCTTATCCGTTGTAGTCCAGTTCACTAACCACTGAGCTATCGCGGCTCCAATATTTATATTACACCGATATTTTAGTGCTTAATGCTCACAATATAAACAATAGAGGATTGGCAAATCTAAGAGTTTCAAAGATAAATATTTATTGAGTTATTGAGTTTTTAGGTTATTGAGTTATTAAGTTAGTGAGTCATTGAGTCATTGAGATATTAAGTTATTGAGGTGTTAAGTTATTAACTTATTGAGTTAAGTTATTGAGATATTGAGTTATTGAGATATTCAGTTATTAAGTTATTGAGATATTGAATTATTGAGTTGTTTAGTTACTGAGTTATTGCTCCATTGAGGTATTGAGTAGTTGCATTATTGAGTTATTGAGTTATCAAGTTATTGAATATTGAGTTGTTGAGTTATAGAGTTATTGAGTGATTGAGTTGTTGAGCTATTCAGTTGTTCAGTGATTGAGTTACTGAGTTATTGAGTTATTCAGTTTTTGAGTTACTTGTGGGCCAGCATCATTTCACTCCGAACATGTCCATAGATGCTTAGATCCCCTCCTCAGCAAGTCCCGCAGTGTCCAGCGACTGACGACTCCAGTTCTGTATTTGTTGATAAGTCTTCTTACACGGCCACTAAGTTTCTCGTTTCTGGCTGTGCCCATCTTAACTCCCATCTCTTTCATCCGAAGGAGTGACGTGGACACCCGGAAGTGTGCATTAAGAGTTACGCACCTTTCTCAAAGTGCAACAGGTTGTCTAAAGCAGTCTAAACAGTAAGAATGAACACTTTGTTGGTTGCTGGCACGGGGGCTAAGCGGATGTGGCATTGCCTCGCCTGCAGTATATCATTCCGTTCTAAAGTTTGAAATCTGAAGTCTGAAGTCTGAAGTCTGAAGTCTAAAGTCGAAAGTCTGAAGTTTGAAGTCTGAAGTCTGAAGCTTGAAGTCTGAAGCCTGGAGTCTGAAGTCTGAAGTCTGAAGTCTAAAGTCTGAAGCCTGAAGTCTAAATTCTGAAACCTGAAGCCTGAAGTCTAAAGTTTGAAGCCTGAAGTCTAAATTCTGAAACCTGAAGCCTGAAGTCTAAATTCTGAAACCTGAAGCCTGAAGTCTAAAGTCTGAAGCCTGAAGTCTAAATTCTGAAACCTGAAGCCTGAAGTCTAAATTCTGAAACCTGAAGCCTGAAGTCTAAAGTCTGAAGCCTGAAGTCTAAATTCTGAAACCTGAAGCCTGAAGTCTAAATTCTGAAACCTGAAGCCTGAAGTCTAAAGTCTGAAGCCTGAAGTCTAAATTCTGAAACCTGAAGCCTGAAGTCTAAATTCTGAAACCTGAAGCCTGAAGTCTAAAGTCTGAAGTCTAAATTCTGAAACCTGAAGCCTGAAGTCTAAATTCTGAAACCTGAAGCCTGAAGTCTAAATTCTGAAACCTGAAGCCTGAAGTCTAAAGTTTAAAGTTTGAAGCCTGAAGACTAAAGTCTAAAGTCTGAAGCCTGAAGTCTAAATTCTGAAACCTGAAGCCTGAAGTCTAAAGTTTAAAGTTTGATGCCTGAAGACTAAATTCTGAAACCTGAAGCCTGAAGTCTAAATTCTGAAACCTGAAGCCTGAAGTCTAAAGTCTGAAGCCTGAAGTCTAAATTCTGAAACCTGAAGCCTGAAGTCTAAATTATGAAACCTGAAGCCTGAAGTCTAAAGTCTGAAGTCTAAATTCTGAAACCTGAAGCCTGAAGTCTAAATTCTGAAACTGAAGCCTGAAGTCTAAATTCTGAAACCTGAAGCCTGAAGTCTAAAGTTTAAAGTTTGAAGCCTGAAGACTAAAGTCTAAAGTCTGAAGCCTGAAGTCTAAATTCTGAAACCTGAAGTCTAAAGTCTAAAGTTTGAAGCCTGAAGTCTAAAGTCTAAAGTTTGAAGCCTGAAGTCTAAAGTCTAAAGTTTGAAGCCTGAAGTCTAAAGTCTAAAGTTTGAAGCCTGAAGTCTAAAGTCTAAAGTTTGAAGCCTGAAGTCTAAAGTCTAAAGACTTGACAGTTTGGTATTATGGCACGGTAAAAGGTCAACAACAGAACTGATACGACGCACTGAGGACAGAGAATTGTGGAAGGACATTATCGCCTAGGCAACCGGCGTGGCACTGGATGAAGACATATCACAGAAATAGGCTCGGCGATGTCGCTATAATTTATTGCCTGCCAACATTAGGGATGTATAGGAAAAACCTCTGTCCTTTCGGTTTTTAAATCTAAATTTCGGGGGATTCTCGAAACTTTGGGAAGAATCAAAATCTCTCATCTTCCCTTTGTTGTTCTTATCTGCTGTTAGGTTCTTTATTTGCAGAGCATTAAAGGAAGGAAGGGATAGAGGGCGGGAGGAAGGAAAGGAGATATGAGGGGAGGGAGAAAAGAAGGAAGAGGTGAAGGAGGAAGGAAGGAAGGAAGGAAGGAAGGAAGGAAGGAAGGAAGGAAGGAAGGAAGGAAGGAAGGAAGGAAGGAAGGAAGGAAGGAAGGAAGGAAGGAAGGAAGGAAGGAAGGAAGGAAGGAAGGAAGGAAGGAAGGAAGGAAGGAAGGAAGGAAGGAAGGAAGGAAGGAAGGATGCAAGGAAGGAAGGAAGGAAGGAAGGAAGGAAGGATGCAAGGAAGGATGCAAGGAAGGAAGGATGCAAGGAAGGAAGGAAGGATGCAAGGAAGGAAGGGTGCAAAGAAGGAAGGGTGCAAGGAAGGAAGGATGCAGTGAAGGAAGGAAGGAAGGAAGGATGCAGTGAAGGAAGCAAGGAAGGAAGGACACTCCATCATATACTTATTTCAGATTACTATAACAAAAATCATGTCTCCCTCCATTATTAAATGCTAAATTATCATTCACAGTTGCTATGTCATTTTGGCGGGTAATCAACCTAATGAACTGTTGCGTGGCCCTTATGTGGGGAACAAAACCTACTAACCACATAAAATTATCTCCCCTTCTTTGCGTTATGAATTGCCATCAAACCGTAAAATCATTCTCGTGGGTAGATCGATAACTTATAATCGATAAATATAACCTCGAGGACTTCAAATGAGTGTGGGGGGGAGTTACAAAAATATAACCGCAGAGAAAAAAGCTATCACCGTAGAATATATTTTAGATGACTTTAATTATTGTAACGATCTATAGTGAGCTTAAACATAAATAAGCTATGAAATTTAACGGCAGAAATAAAATATATCGGTCTTCTTAGAGTGTGACATGTTTGAGCGCGTCAATCAAACGTGCATCAATTTGTATCCCAAAAAAAATAATAATAAAAGTAATAAAATACTTCTATGAAACTGAAGTTCTACCGAGTCTCTATCTATTAAACCTCTCGAGCCGTAGCCGGCCCGGCCCATAGGGCGTAGACCAAGATACTCCTTCTCTTATCTGAATTTTTGTTCTAGCAGTTTTCAATTCTTTTAAAGATATTTATCAAATCTCACCATTTGTCTCTGTTCTGTGCAAGCAGCTCTATCTCAATTCCTGCTGCTCTTGCGTCTCTGATCAATGTTCTTCTCAGTGTCTCTCTGGGTCTTCCTCTTTTCCTCTTACCTGTTGTTTCCAACATGATTATCTCTTCTCATCACATGTCTAACATATGACCTTCGTCTTTTCTTTATTACTGAAGATATTAGTGGTTGATTGGCGATTTCTCTAATTTCCTCGTTTGTTTTTTGAATTCGTTCCACGCTATACCAAGTATTTTCCTTATACATTTATTTTCGAATGCGTTCAACTTTATTTCTATATCTCTTGTTGTTTTCCAGCTTTCACACGCATACATAAGGGTTGATAGTACATTTGATTTGAATAGTCTAAGTTTTGTGTTTGTGCTGATGAGTTTTGATTTCACAAATTTTCAAGGCTTCTGTTCTACTTAATATAGTTCTTTATTCGCATTTTCTTTGTTGATTGTTTGGTTGTGATTGTCCAGTAGTTATTTCCCTTGTTTGGCTGTGATTGTCCAGTAGTTATTCCCTTGTTTGGATGTGATTGTCCATTAGTTATTCCCCTTGTTTGGTTGTATTTATCCAGTAATTATTCCCCTTGTTTGGATGTATTTGTCCTGTAGTTATTCCCCTTGTTTGGTTGTATTTGTGCAGTAATTATTCCCCTTGTTTGGTTGTATTTGTTCAGTAGTTATTTCATTTGTTTGGTTGTATTTATCCAGTAATTATTCCCCTTGTTTTGTTGTATTTGTCCAGTAGTTATTTCATTTGTTTGGTTGTATTTATCCAGTAATTATTCCCCTTGTTTGGATGTATTTGTCCAGTAGTTATTCTCCTTGTTTGGTTGTATTTGTGCAGTAATTATTCCCCTTGTTTGGATGTATTTGTCCAGTAGTTATTCCCCTTGTTTGGTTGTATTTGTGCAGTAATTATTCCCCTTGTTTGGTTGTATTTGTCCAGTAGTTATTTCATTTGTTTGGTTGTATTTGTCCAGTAATTATTCCCCTTGTTTTGTTGTATTTGTCCAGTAGTTATTTCATTTGTTTGGTTGTATTTATCCAGTAATTATTCCCGTTGTTTTGTTGTATTTGTCCAGTAGTTATTTCATTTGTTTTGTTGTATTTATCCAGTAATTATTCCCTTGTTTGTTGTATTTGTCCAGTAATTATTCCCCTTGTTTTGTTGTATTTATCCAGTAATTATTCCCCTTGTTTTGTTGTATTTGTCCAGTAGTTATTTCATTTGTTTGGTTGTATTTATCCAGTAATTATTCCCCTTGTTTTGTTGCATTTATCCAGTAATTATTCACCTTGTTTTGTTGTATTTGTCCAGTAATTATTCCTCTCGCTTGGTTGTATTTGTCCAGTAGTTATTCCCTTTATTTGGTTGCATTTACCCAGTAGTTATTCCCCTTGTTTGGTTGTGTTTGCCCTGTGGTTGTTCTCCTTGTTTTGTTGTGTTTGTCTTGTGGTTGTTTCCCTTGTTTGGTTGTATTTGCTCTGTGGTTGTTCCCCTTATTTGTTGTGTTTACCTGTGGTTGTTCTTCTTGTTTCGATGTGTAGATAGATAGATAGATAGACAGACAGACAGACAGGCAGGCAGGCAGGCAGGCAGGCAGGCAGGCAGGCAGGCAGGCAGACAGATAGATAGATAGTTAGATAGATAGATAGATAGATAGATAGATAGATAGATAGATAGATAGATAGATAGATAGATAGATAGATAGATAGATAGATAGATAGATAGATAGATAGATAGATAGATAGATAGATAGATAGATAGATAGATCCAGTTCTTACCTATTGAAGTCAATCATGGAAAGAAAACAAAAATAAATGAAAATACTATAAGACAACACAGACATGGGGTTTCTATGAAAAAAATGTTGAAAATTTCACGGGCGTCAAACTAAATAAACGAGCGAGGAAATCTTCCAAATGGCCAACACAAAAAGAAAGCTCATAAAAAATAATAATAATAATAATAAATTTAAAAATGGGCCCAATAAACAAAAGACAATATGAAATATTTAGATACAACTGACAAAATACATTGAAAGAGAGGTCGTGAACGACGACGAGATAAGATACTATAGATAGTTTGGTGTCATGGCATGGAAAACAGTCAACAACAGAACTGATACGATGCCCTGTAGATAGAAGATTGTGGAAGGATCGCCTACGCCTGCCTGAAACCACATGATGATGTAGTCAATGAGTGTCGTCTCCGCACCAAAAGCTGGCTATCATGGAGCGTCAACTCTGTTTCTTGCTTTCATGGTGCAGGTTGTCAAAGGCTGACTTGTCCATCTTTTGATGTTACTCGTCCATGTTAGTCTTGGTCTGCCTCTTTTACCTTGTATTTTCCCATCCAAGGTTAATTTTAGTAGGCTGTTGTGTCTTTTAACATGGCCCAAAAATCTCATGTGTCTTGTTTGAATTGTGTTTAGTAGTTCTCTTTTCATTTTTAGTTGTTTTAAGACTCCATCGTTTGTTTTTCTTTTCTTTCCATCCAAATCTTCCTATTCTTCTATAAATCAACATTTCAAAGGCTATAATTTTCTGTCCTGTTTTCTTGTCTAATGTCCATGTTTCTGCACCATACAGGAATGTTGAAAAGATATACTATTTTGCTATTCTTAGTTTTACTCCTAAATAACATTACTTCATCACCATGTGCCATACCGGTTGGCGTAGGCGATCATGTCCCTCCACAATCTTCTATCTACAGATCATCGTATCAGTTCTGTTGTTGACTGTTTCCATGCCATGACACCAAACTATCCAGTATTTTCTCTCTTTGTCGTCCGCGATCTCTCTTTCCTTGTATTTTGCAAGTTGTAACCAAGTATTCCAACTTTCCTCTTCTCATGATGTACCCAAAAATGTTGATTGTTTCTTTCTGATGTTTTTTAGTAGTTCCCTTTTTATGTTGGTCTCTTTGAGAATTTCTTCTTTGATTTTTTTAGCTGTTCATGGAACTTTCAACATTCTTCTGAGAAATCTTATCTCTGTGGTCTCTAATTGTCTTTTAATGTGTTTGTTTACGGTCCATGATTCGCTTCCATAGGTCAGAATTGGCTCTATATAGCACCGATAAACTCTCTTTCTCACTTCTATTGACATAGATTTTTTTGAAATAAGACGTTTTTCATTTTTTGACATTTTATTTGGCCTGAGCTATTCTCCTTTTTGTGTAACTTAGTCACAAGTGGCAAAATACAGGGAAAGCGAAATCATGGACGACAAAAAAAGAATATACTAGACAGTTTGACGTCGTGGTAGTGTAAACAGTCAACAACAGGACTGATACGATGCACTGTAGATAGAAAAATTATGGAAGGACATGATCGCCTACTGGAGCAGCGATAGCTCAGTGTTTAGTGAACTGGACTACCACGGACAAGGGGTAGGGTTCGATCCCTACCGACGGCTTCCGGGTTCACCCAGCCTTAAATGGCTACCGGATTTTTTTCTGGGAAAGTAAAGCAGCACGGTCGTAATACTGACCACATTACCCCAAAAATCATGTGCTGAAGGTCTGTAAAATATAGGGTCACTAACACCATATTTCCCTATACGCCACTTGGCTTTACTTTACTTTTATGATCGCCTACGCCAACCGGAAGGCACATGATGATGATAGACACCATAAGGGCGGTAACCTCTGAACCGGAAGTGCTATTTTTCCCCTTGAGGAACTCTTGTCTCCCGGGAGATAACTCTGTTGTACGCCACACCCTCCACTTCCTGGTTCCATTCACAGACTCCACAAGTCAGGAGCTCTTCTCGTCTCTATATCGATCCCCACATCACGTCAACATGTCCGATGATGCTCTCACTGTATTCATAAGCAACATCGCTTCAAGTGTCACGGTCAGTTAATATTGCACTAGTTGATATAATTAAAACGATTCCGATTTGCGACTATTCCGTTTTTTTTTCTTTTTTTATACACAGTGTAGTACTGTACGTACGTAGTTAGTAGTAGTAGAGATGGGGCCCCAAGGAAACAAAACAAATTAATGGCCGCCATTTATTTATTAAGATGTTTTTCTTTCTATACTTCCTCTTGTACCCGTTCGGATGTTGAGGAAGATAAGGTTTTCGTCCTTCTGGCGGTTCACTCAATGTCGTTTGATGTTGCAGCATTTCTAATTCTTTTATGTTGTCTGCCCATCTTACTGAGTCTTATGAGTCGAGTCTACAAGACTTTAACTTTTAGAGACTACTGCTTGCTCTTTTCTCTTTAATTATATACTTTTTTATGCTATGGATGGAGTCACGCACACGGCATTCTTTCTGGATGCATGTGTGATGGAAGTGGTTAATCGTTAATGTCATTAAAGAAGAAAATTTTAATAGGTAGAGAACAACACAATGCATGGATAGTAATAGTATAAGAATAATTAGTAAAGATTCTGTGACCTCAAAATATTTTCACGATTCTTGTTTGAATATCTATCTAGGATTAGCACAATGTTATGACTCATCATCGTGTGGCATACTCTGAGTCAATACTCGTTGGCGTAGGCGATCATGTCCTTCCACAATCTTCTATCCACGGTGCATTGTATCAGTTCTGTTGTTGACTTTATTTTCCATGCCATGACACCAAGCTATCTAACATCTTTCTTTGTCATCCTTTTGTAACCAAGTATTCCAAATTTTCTCTTCTCATGTGCCAGGAAAATGTTGATTGTTTCTTTCTGATGTTTTTCTTTGAGCTCCCTTTTTGTTGGCCTTTTTGAGAATGTCCTCATTGATATTTTTAGCTGTCCTGTCCAGAGAACTTTCAACATTCTTCTGAGAAATCCCATCTCTGTGGCCCTCTAACCATCTTTTCATCTGTTTGTCTACTGTCCATTATTCACTTTCATAGATCAGAATTGGCTCTAAATAGCACTGCTGAACTCTCTTTCTCACTTCTATTGACATAGATTTGTTGCATAAGACATTTTTCAATTTCTGGAATGCTATTTTGGCCTGAGTTATTCTGCTTTTTATTTCTGTGGTGCATTTTCCATCTGATGTTATTATTGGGCCCAAGTATTTGAATCGTTGCACTTGTTTCAGATTTAACCATATAAAGATATATTAAAACATACATATATATTATATATTAACATATACATGGAAACGGTAGAAGAGATCAATCACTTTATCTATCTTGGAAGTCACATTGATTGAGAAGGGGATACAAGTAAAGAAATTAGAATCAGAATAGCTAAAGCAGCAATGTCTTAAAGAAGCCTTGAATAGTTGTGGAAATCAAAACTCATCAGCACAAACACAAAACTCAGACTATTCAAATCAAATGTACTATCAACCCTTACGTATGCGTGTGAAAGCTATAAAACAACAAGAGATATAGAAACAAAGTTGAACGCATTCGAAAATAAATGTCTAAGGAAAATACTTGGTATAGCGTGGAACGAATTCAAAACAAACGAGGAAATTAGAGTAATCGCCAATCAACCACTAATATCTTCGGTAATAAAGAAAAGATGATGGTCATATGTTGGACATGTGATGAGAAGAGATAATAACCGAATAGCAAAGCAAGCCCTCCTGTGGGAAGCAACAGGTAAGAGAAAAAGAGGAAGACCCAGAGAGAGACACTAAGAAGAACATTGATGAGAGAGGCAAGAGCAGCAGGAATCGGCTCCCTCATTGAGATAGAGCTGCTTGCATAGAACAGAGACAAATGGCCACATTTGATAAAATATCTTTAAAAGAATTGAAAACTGCTAGAACAAAAATTCAGATAAGAGGAGTATCTTGGTCTACGCCCTATGGGCCGGCTACGGCTCAAAAGGTCAATAGATAGAGATAGATTAACATATACGTATTAAAATGAGAAATGGAAGAGGTGCCTGAGCCGGACCCGAAGTAGGATGAACAAACGACATCTGAGTAATGCTGCATCGTCAGTTGACAATAGTTGAGGCAGCCAGAAGGGCATGGACTAGAACATTCTATCTCCAAAGACACTCAAAGTGTATCATCATCATCAAGTACCGTTCCTGCTGGTGTAAGTGATCATGTCTCTCCACAACTTTCTATCTCGACAGTTATTTATCATTTCCGTTGTTGACCTTCTGCCAAGCCATTCTCTTAAGCCGTCTGATATCTTTTCTCTTTGCGTCCCTCTATCTCTTCGTCCCTCAATTTTCCCAGTTGTTAAAATATATTCCAGCTGTTCTCTTCTCATTACATGGCCAAAAAATTATGATGGTTCCTTCCTAAAATTGGCTATCAGCTCTCTTTTTGCTTTGGCCTCTTTTAGAACATTCTCATTACTCATCTTAGCTGTCCATGGTATTACAGTATCTTCCTCATTTTTTGGAAAGCTGCTTTTGCCTGAGTTATTTTGCATCTCACCTCTGTTGTACATCTACCATCTGATGTTAACAATGTTCCCAGATATTTAAATTCATTTACCTGTTTTAATATTGTTCTACCTGTCTTTATTGTGCATTGCGGTGATGTCTTTTTCTTTGTTGCTACCATTATTTTTGTCTTTTTGCTATTGAGGCTGAGTCCTTTATTTTTGCTTTCCTTCACTATAATGTCTAACATTTCTTGTAACTCATTTTCACTCTTAGTGATTAAGACTGCATCATCAGCATACCTTAGATTATTTAAATTGTGATCTCCTATTGTTATTTCAGCCATGCCCCCTATATACATATGTATATGGCCCTTTTCGTCTTGTCAGACGGTCTAGTGGAGGCTATTGTGTATTTTTTTAGGTTTTGTTTTTGTCGAACAGCTTCTCTCGTGGCTAATTCTACCAATGTTTGACAAACACACGCAGTCACATAATGAACAAGTAAGCTAGTCCAGGGCACATGGTCCTTACGTTCCATGTGCCAAGTTTGCCTTTGACTACTCTACCTGGGCATGGGATATGGAGATAGTGCTTTACCCAGTCGCACTATCCCCCTCTCGACTTCGTTTCATGCCCCTTATGGATCTTAATAAATCTGGTGACAGCACACAACCTTACCTAACCCCCTGTTTTTGAAAGAGTATAAGAGGAAGTGAAACTAAAATAGAGAATTCAAGCTACACAAATAGCAGAGGTCAGAAAATAACACACTTCTCTGCAACTACATAGCACAAGCAGGAGGATCAAAGAAGAAAGAAATAAGAACTTCTTCTTCATCTACCTTTCAGCTCCCTGTGGAGCATAGGTCTTCAACAAACACTTTCAGCTCCCTGTGGAGCATAGGTCTTCAACTAACACTTTCAGCTCCCTGTGGAGCATAGGTCTTCAACAAACACTTTCAGCTCCCTGTGGAGCATAGGTCTTCAACTAACACTTTCAGCTCCCTGTGGAGCATAGGTCTTCAACAAACACTTTCAGCTCCCTGTGGAGCATAGGTCTTCAACTAACACTTTCAGCTCCCTGTGGAGCATAGGTCTTTAACAAACACTTTCAGCTCCCTGTGGAGCATAGGTCTTCAACTAACACTTTCAGCTCCCTGTGGAGCATAGGTCTTCAACAAACACTTTCCAAGTCGTTCTGTTTCTTGCCATTCTTCTAAGATCATTCCAGGTCTTCCCCGTCATCTTCATCTCTGCTTCTATATGCCTTCTCCAAGAATTCCTTGGTCTTCCTCTTTGTCTTTTCCCCTGGGGATTCCAAAAAAGGGCCTGTTGTGTAATACTCTCAATAGGCTTCCGTAGTGTGTGTCCTATCCAAGGCTATTGTCTTCGCTGTATCTCTTTATCCACTGGTATTTGACTGGTACGTTTCCATAATAATATGTTAGTGATTTTGCCATTTTCATCCTTTTATTCTGCGTAAGCATCCATTAATGAAAGTCTGTATCTTCATGATACATGATTTCACTTGTGCGCTGCCGTGGCCCGAAAGGGGAGTAAAGAATAGCGGCGCTGTACCCTACCAGGCATGTTCGTAAGAGGCGAGAAAGGAGGGTTGGGGATGGGACTGGCTATTCCATACTGTAAAAAAATAGGCAGAAAAAACTTCACGAACAAGAACTACATCAAACTTTTGATGTTGATTTATCACTTGACTCAATTGTAAGTGGAACTGTAGTAGCAGAGCAAATAGTACTCTTGCTTCTGATCAAAAGGGTACAGATTTCAGTTGCCAAGATTTGGTGGATCCTTTTCTGAACTCTACTTCTGTGTTCATCAAACATATGCCTGCTTGCGTTCATCCTGTGACTAAAGGAAAAGTTAACCCTCTTCAGCTGCGCTAGAAATGATGTTAAGTTCGTTCGCTTTCGTCAGCTTTAACCTCTGACGAAGTCCCACCCACTCATATTTGTGGGACTGAATTTTGCGTGTAAAGTCTGTTTTATCCCATTACAGGATGCCCCTCGCCATGCAGGCAGAATTACTCCGACTTCAGAAGTACTAATTTTTAGGGAATTAGTAAAACCCAGGTGTCCACGCCAGGGTACGAACCCGGCTGTTGCCGTGGTAAGCCAACCGCCTATCGATTGCGCTAACCGGACACCCATGATGTTAAGTGGGTCGCATCGTTGTTTGGTTTTTTTTTTTTTTTTTTTTTTTGTGCAGACTTTAGGCCCAACACATCAGTCTTAGGGAGCCTCGGTAGCCTAGTTGAGAAAACCACCCGATTTGGCTACCGACGTTCGGACAACCCGTGTTCAGTTTCCGCTGGAAGCAGTGTGAGTTGTACTCGTGGTTGGAGAAAAAAAATCCCGCGGTTGACCCAGTCACTGGCAAAAATGGGTACTATGGTAGTACTCTATAAAGGTGAGGAAAAGTCGTCACACATCGTGAGTTTCGATGCTTGAAGTGACACTATCCAGAAGTCTCTGTACGAACACTTGTACGTTACGTTGACATCAGTCTTCAGCATTTTTTAGTACCAGATTGTCTTCCCTCTTGATCCCTCTTCACTTGACCAGACTAGACTGGTTCGTCTGTTTCTAGAGGCACCACAGAGAGGTGGGGTAGGATCTGGATAGTTCTAGTTCATCGATTCTGACGCAAGCCATCAGCTATGATTCACTAACAACTTTCAGCTCATTTGCTCAATGGCACCAAACTTGAAAATGCAAACGTTTGTTGTCCTATTATGAAACTTATGAAAATGCAAACGGTAAATAGTTAAAGTACATTGGCTACCATTAATAGTAGTCGTTGTAGTTAGTCAAAGGCCCTGGTATTACTGAAAATGAACTAATATCATCATCAAGTACCGGGCCTACTGGCGTAGGTGATCATGTCTCTCCACAACTTTCGATCTCGGCAGCTATTTATCATTTCTGTTGTTGACCTTCTGCCAAGCCATTCTCTTAAGATGTCTGTTATTTTTTCTCTTTGCTTCCCTCTATCTCTTCGTCCCTCAATTTTTCCAATTGTTACAATATATTCCAGCTGTTCTCTTCTCATTACAAGGCCAAAAAATGATGATTGTTTCTTCCTAATATTGGATATTAGCTCTAGGTCGGCTAATTTTATACGGTCAGGTCAGGTAATTTTACCTGCTACTGTACGCAGTAAACAGTACAACCTGGGGCTGCCCTGCTGCCTTGCAGGTATGCTTGAAGAGTAAAAGGAAGTAAAACAATCCCACTGCCTTGTGGGTGAGACTTTTTAGTCAAAGGCTAGCGGATCCAACCGTAAACAAACCAACGGAAGGCAACAGAAAACCACCATCATAATTTCTTTCTACAATCATGAACTAATATATATATAGGGAGGTCAAAAAGTAATGCACACCAATTTTTTTCTCGGAAACTATTCTGGCAAAATGTGTGAAATTTTCACAGATTGTAGCTGAACATCCCCTTTACACTACCTATTTTTCAACATAATCTCCGTCCAAGCGTATTGCCTTACGCCAACGCGAAACTAGGTCATGAATGCCTCGTTTGTACCAAGTTTTGTCCTGCTCGCGTAGCCATTTTTTAACTGCACGGATCACATCCTCATCATTGTCAAAAGTGTGTCCCACGCAGGAATTTTTTGAGTGGTCCAAACAGATGGAAATCTGAGGGAGCCAGATCAGGGCTGTAAGGAGGATGGGGCAGTACAGTCCAACTAAATTTGTTGATTGCTTCCCATGTTACCAGACTTGTGTGAGGGCGTGCATTGTCATGTTGAAGCAACAAATCTGCAGATGGCTTATTAGGCCGAACTCTGTGGAACCGATTTTTGAGTTTTGTCAGTGTATTGATGTAAGCTGTCGAGTTGATTGTCTCACCTCTTGTCATTACATCAACAAGAATCACACCATCAATGTCCCAGAAGACAGTGATCATCACCTTTCCGGCTGATGGAGATGTTTTGAATTTTTTTCTTTTTGGTGACTGCGGATGATGCCATTCCATTGACTGCATTTTTGTTTCAGGCTCATAATAATGTGCCAACATTTCTCCTTCAACACCGAAACGCTCCAACAATTCAGAACAGAATGTTTTCCTTTGAACTCTGTGATCATTTGTTAAGCACCGAGGAACCCATCGAGCGCAAATCTTTGAATATCCGAGAGTTTTAAAAATTGCGATTGCACTTCCCTTGCTGACTGTAAGCTGCAATGCCAATTGCTGACTAGTGATACGCCTATCCTTACGAATAATGGCATCAGCCCGGTTTAACATGTCTGTGCTGGTAGCCGAGGCAACACGTCCAGAACACGGTAAATCATGCAGCCCCACTCGTACACTTTCTGCAGCTTTAATTCTCTGAACCCAGCGACTAACTGTGCTCCTATCGACTGCAGAACATTTGTACACTGCACACAGTCGTTTATGAATGTTTGCCACAGTTTCTTTTTCCGCAACCAGAAATTCTATGACAATTCGCTGTTTGTAACGGACATTGTTGACAAGCTCCATTTTAACGGTTCATAAATTGCGTAATATTTATCAGAATGCTGTGCAATTTGGTGCACATAATTGGAACATGTCATATTCCAAGTGTGCAAAATTTCGTATTCCTATCTTTATTATTAGCCGAGAAAAAAATTGGTGTGCATTACTTTTTGACCTCCCCTCGTATATATCCACCATATTGACTGGAAGTCCACTTTATCTCAATTATTGAGAAAGTGAAATAGAGAGCACATAGTCCATAAACCTCTAATGTAAGAAATGAAGTAAATTAGAAAGTAGCGCTGTAAGTCAAAAGTAAAGTACCCCCGTCACGCCAAGTGACGTATAGGGAATATGGTGTTAGTGACCATAAATTTTATAGACCTTCGGCACATGATATTTGGGGTAATGTGGTCGGTATTGCGCCCGTGCCGCTTTGCTTTCCCAGAAAAAAATCCGGTACCCATTTAAGGCTGGGTGAACCCGGAAGCCGTTAGTTGGGATTGAACACTACCCCTTGTCCTTTGTAGTCCAGTTCACTAACCACTGTGGTAAGTAGATTTTAAGTAGCAAAATGTGAGGGGAGAAAGTAAGATAGCGACTGTCATGTTTGTTGTAAGAGACGACTAAGGAGGTTATGGTTAAGATTAGTTGAAGGCCCCGGTATCACTGTAAATGAATTAGAATCTATAATTGCTCAACTGCCCATGCCAGTAGAATCATTCGTATTAACATCTCATCTCATTGAAAAGCAGCTGCAGTTCCCACCATAGAAGCTACAGCACATGCCAAAAGACATAAGGTGTAGCAGCACCAAAGGTGAATGCAGCTGAACTCCCCTTTGTCGTACGATATTATCATTCATCGCAAGCAATCGGAATATCGAAACACAATCTGGATGAAAACCACATCTCACAGTGTGCACAGAGCTCTAAACTCAGTAGCTCTGGCAGCAGGCCAGACTTGGAATATGAGGAGACTGCCACAAGGAACACTTTTCAGACACAGTCTCAATGGTTCCTGCCACCTATCCGCCATATTGACCTTATGTCAGGTCAATAGTTGCCAATAGTCTTCATATATAACTCCGAGACTTGGGCGTTGTATAATACAACTTTGAATTAGTTGGGATGACGATATCACAAGTGAAGATATCTGAGAAAGTATAAAGCAAGAGCTAAACAACAGATTTTGAGTAGAAGATAGAGATAGATTAAACATGCACTAAACAAAAACCTGATGCCAGCATAGCTAAACAGGCTCTGTCATGGAACCCACGGTGGAAGAGAAAGCCAGGAATACATGGATTAAAGAAGCCATGGAAACCCTTGGTTTAGAGCATTAGCTTGGATTGGAGAAAAGTGGAGATGTGTTTGGGATGGATTGAGAGACCTTGTTCTGGCCTCTGCTCCAATTTGGAGTCTAAAGGGCCTTGATTTGATTGGTTGGCTGCTTGGTGTGATGCTATTGGTCATCGGAAGATAAGGGCATTTACTCTTTAACTACTTATGCCTTAAGAAATGGTGAGTATACTTAGCCAAACCCCTTGAAAGTGAGGATGTCTTAATTTTAAAAATTAACTTCTTCTTTCCTTTCAGCATTTGCAAAAAATTAACGTGGACAAAATTAGTTATCTTCATTGATGCATAACATGATAAGAAAAAAAATATGGATTAGATATGAATATCAAAAAGACTAAAACTATGATCATAAACAAAGATAATACTCAAAACCTACAAGTGGATAGAAAAGTTGAAGGAATAGACCTGGAGACAGTTCAGAGCTACAACTACCTTGGACTTACTATAACAAATATTGGAAAATGTAAAACTGAAATAAACAAAATAATAGGTATGGCAAAAAAGTAATTTTAGTACCATGAAAAATATACTAACATCAAAACAAATAACACCATGGCTAAAACCAAGAATAGCAAAATATTATATCTTTCCAATATGCCTGTATATGGTGCAGAAACATGGACATTAGACAAGAAAACAGAACAGAAAATTGAAATGTGGATTTATAGAAGAATAGGTAGAATTGGATGGAAAGAAAAGAAAACAAACGATGAAGTTTTAAAACAACTAAAAATGAAAAGAGAACTACTAAACAGAATTAGAACAAGACAAATGAAATTTTTGGGCCATGTTAAAAGACACAACAGCCTACTAAAAGTAATATTGGAAGGGAATATACATGGTAAAAGAGACAGACCAAGACTAACGTGGACGAGTAACATCAAAAGATGGACAAGTCAGCCTATGACAACCCGCACCATCAAAGCAAGAGACAGAGCAGAATGGAACTCCATGGTAGCCAACCTTCGATACGGAGACATCACTCAATAATGATGATGATGATGATTGTATTTTAAAGTGTTCTTATTGTTTTCACAGACTCGCAAAGAGCAATCTTGGATTGTGGATGTTCTGACTGGGCTCAAGATAGATTTTAAAGTACTCGATGTATCTGAAGATAAAGATATCCTGGAGAAAATGAGGCTTATTGCAAACAACCCATCTGCCTTAGCACCTCAGATAGCTAAAGGGAATCAGTATTGTGGGGTAAGTTGATATGTGTGTGTTCTTCTTTGTGCTGGGTGCTCTCCCCTTGCTACCTAGTTAGTTAGTTACTGGAGACAAATATTAATAAATGAATATTATTATAGAGGGAAACTTCCTAGGCGATAATCATTGAATCAATTCAGAGGAAGAGATATGTTTACAGCACTCGGAAAAAATGACAAATAATCAACAACAGAAGAAAAAATAACAATATATGGTCCCGAGCAGGAGGATCAAATCTGTTCTCCTTGGCGCGGCGCCTTGCCACAAATAGCTTAATTATCCTCATCACATATCGAACAACAGTTCATAAGCGCTCAGATCTCTTTTACAGCAAGGCCTCGCATCAATCGAGTACGCTCTGGCAATTCCTACTGTGATGCTAATTGACAAGCTGGAGAATATACACAATCAAGCTATGCACATTATCTTTGGGTGTATGAGGGATTCCTCACTCCCTCTGTAGCAATGAAGTATCTTCTTGACTTTCCAGCCATGAATGACAGAATCAAGATCTGGGGGGCACGAGCATACTTGAAGATAAGGGGCACATTTATTGCACCACAAGCTCAACACAGGGAAAGATGTCTGGCTAAAAAAAAATAAGATAAATCGTGGGCAGATGATGTCATCAAACAGGTCTGCGGGCTTACCGATATCAATGCTGGTGTGGAGTGGATACCGGTGCCTACATCATTCCGGGGGACATTCTCGTGTATTATCACACTCGACAGGAAATGTAAAGAACTCAGTCATGGTCAATTTGAAGGTCAACGGTCTCATCTGGGATAACACTGATAAGAAAGATGCAGTCATCTATACAGACGGATCTGTAATACAACACCAAAGGAGTGCATGGGCATTTACATCACGCTCGGCAGGCAGAATAGTCAAGGAAGACAGTGGTGTATGCATTATGACTATGAGTAGCATGACAATGTAGGTGATAGTAGTGACCAGGGGCACTCATCTGGTTAGAGTCACAAGACTACACCCACACCAGTATACTGAGTGATTCCATGAGCATGATAAGAAAAGTGGAGACAGGCTTTGTATGTAGAAAATGGGTAGAGTCATTGAAGAAGTCATAAATATGTAGGGTCACCTTTGTCTACGTCCCTGGACATGCAGGGGAATTAAAGAGCGGACAGGTCGGCTAGCTCTGCTGTCAATGAAGACAGTGAACCGGTGGATCGGGCTGATGTCATCAATGCCCTCCAAGATGTGGGAAGGACACAGGACTTCGTCAACCATGAGTCTACATCACTCCTTCGGATGAAAGAGATGGGAGTTAAGATGGGCACAGCCAGATATAAGAAACTTATTAGGCTTGTAAGAAGGCTTGTAGAATGATCGTTTCCGGTTGTTTCCAAAATGGAGGAATTATTTTTCTCCGGCTTGGTATATAACCGTTGATCAGAGGTTTAACAAGCCGCTATCGTAAAAACGATGTTGTTAATGAAACGTAGACCTGATAAATCGCCAATCAACCACTAATATCTTCAGTAATAAAGAAAAGACGATGGTCATACGTTGGACATGTGATGAGAAGAGATAATAACCGAATAGCAAAGCAAGCCCTCATATGGGAAACAACAGGTAAAAGAAAAAGAGGAAGACCCAGGGAGACACTGAGAAGAACATTGATGAGAGAGGCAAGAGCAGCAGGAGTCGGCTCCCTCAATGAGATAGAACTGCTTGCACAGAACAGAGACAGATGGCGAGATTTGATAAAATATCTTTAAAAGAAAACTGCTAGAACAAAAAATCCATATAGGAGAAGGTGTATCTTGGTCTACGCCCTATGGGCCGGTTACGGCTCGAAAGGTCAATAGATAGATAGAAGAAGACTTATCAACCAACACAGAACTGGAGTCACTGGACACTGAGACTTTCTGAGAAGGGGATCTGAGCACCTATAGACATGTTCGGGGTGCAATGATGATGACCCGCAAATAACTGAATAATTCGTAATATGAATCTGTGAAACGATTAACTAGTTCACAAGACCACCCTCGATCTTCTTGTAGCTCTCCTGAATCTAAGCAACATCACTCCTGACTAACATGAAACTGCAAGAGTACCTCAGATAACCAACATGATAAAAATTATATATAAATTTTAGAGGAGTAGAGAGGACTAGGCTGTCACATACCAGCTTTCACCATTGCTAAGACATCCAAAAATTTCTATGCCAGCTAAACAACAAATGATAAATAGCATTTTCATACCAACTTTGTGCTATGATAGTCAAATATGGACCCTTTCTAAATCTCAATTAAGAAAGATCAATACATGTGAGATGCGATGCTTGAGAAAAGTAACAAACAACACAAGAAGAGACAGAATACCAAATGAAACCTTAAGAAAAATGGTAGGAACAAAACCCTGCCAAGAATATATAGAACAACAACAGCTTAAATGGTTTGGCCACCTGGTCAGAATGAATCCTTACCAATCACCATCAAGGGCATTCTTCTCAAGTATGCATGGAAAAAGACCAAGAGGAAGACCCACATGAGGGCTTGCTTTGCTATTCAGTTATTATCTAGAAGCCACTAGCAGAACTAATAAACAACTGTAGAGATAAGCAATTTGAAAGAGGCATTATTGCCTTTACAAGCAGGTTTATCTATCTTTCATTCGCCTGAAGTATTGTCTATACAACTTTGTGTCCATCTGTTCACTCAGTGCTGGTATCCTCCACAATTTATCCATCTCCAATATTGGTGTTGATTTCTTTGCTCCTGTGTATATATAAAACGAGCAGGTGTATTATTTATAGAATGAACACCGGAGAATATTTCATTATCTCTCATAGTTTGTTATTGAAACATTTCTCATTTTCCAGGGTTTCAAGGAATTTGAAGAGGCTGTTGAGTGCAAAACCCTGAATGAGTTTCTCAAACTTTGAGGACAACACCTATGGGAGTCGAGCATTCATTGACAAACTAAAGACTTCATGCTACAGAATGTTCAACTAAAAACAGATATACATGGGAGTGGTGTTTTTCAAATTTATGAATCAGTAAACTACATAAAAATATGTAGTGACTCATAAATTTATTTTATTTTCTAAGATTAATAGCACTGTTCTCATTTCAATTTCACTTTGCAAACTCGCTGTACTGCTAAATTTTTTTGTTTATATACATTATTCTATCTCTGCTGTCTCCGCTACTGGTTTAAATTATGCAGGAGCACAGATAGCTTTACACCAGTCGGAGGAAGTCACAAACAAATTCAAACAACAGAAGCAATAGGTGGCCAAACCAGTTTCTAGGTCTATAATCTTTGATACGGTATCTTCCAACTAGAAATAAATGTGCTAAAATAAACTGCCAGTTTGTTACTTCAAAGGAAATTTGCTGGCAGGTCATCCGTGCAAACAAACAAAGATACTTATTATTTTCTTTTTTGCACTTTCCAATTACTTTTAGTTCACTAACTTCAGACCAATGATCAAGCGACTGTGTGGTTTGGATGTAAGATGTTATCCTCAGGACAGGAAATGTCCTGGTCCCACCACAGATGGCGGGAGTTTTACAGTTTGAATTTGTGGCTTCCTTATCGTTTTACCCTCCCTCGGTCCCTGGGTAGTGAGATCCAAAGTCTAGCTCTCTCTGGGTAGTGAGGTCCGATGTCTAGCTCTCTCTAGGTAGTGAGATCCGATGTCTAGCTCTCTCTAGGTAGTGAGATCCAAAGTCTAGCTCTCTCTAGGTAGTGAGATCCAAAGTCTAGCTCTCTCTGGGTAGTGAGGTCCAAAGTCTAGCTCTCTCTGGGTAGTGAGGTCCAAAGTCTAGCTCTCTCTAGGTAGTGAGATCCAATGTCTAGCTCTCTCTGGGTAGTGAGGTCCGATGTCTACCCTCTTGGATAACGGCAACGAGCTGCTGACCTCTTTCAGATTTCAGCCCAAGTGCATCCTCAACACTCAAAGAACACAGATGTGGCCCACAGGAACAGCCCTGCACGACAAACTGTTGGAAACTGGCGAAGACCGCAAACACAATCTCTCTTGTTCATGACCCATACCGGTCTAAATGTACAGCAAAAAACTGATGGTTGAAGAAGAAAAGGAAAAAGCTTCAGTGCTATTTTGTGTTTTGGTTTTTGTTCCGGAGTTAATGAATTAAAATACCTGTGTTCCTTCATATTTTATGCTTACCTGTAGCCTCAAAGTTTACCCAGATAATGAAGCTTGGTTATTTTTTAAATCATCGTCATTGTGTGCCATACCAGTTGGCATAGGCGATCATGTGCTTCCGCAATCTTCTATCCACCATGCATCGTATCAGTTCTGATTTCAAATGCAACTCAACTAACCTTGACCTTCAGGCGGCAGTGATACTATTTGAAACTTCCCTCTCTTTTTTGTGTCTTGTTGCTTCTTATGCAATAGTGAAGTTAAGACCTGTCAGTTCCTTTATGTCATCTTCCCATCGTTTTTTTTTTCATCTACCTTTTTTTCTATAAGCACTGACCATATCTTGAAGAATGTCCGGTGCTAACTAGACCTGTGGATCACGATGTGTGTCCACTCAATATAAATTTGTACAAATG
This sequence comes from Megaustenia siamemsis, assembly GCA_032433765.1. Lineage (NCBI taxonomy): Eukaryota > Metazoa > Mollusca > Gastropoda > Stylommatophora > Ariophantidae > Megaustenia > Megaustenia siamemsis. The sequence continues at coordinate 5,036,778 of JAVIAB010000104.1, forward strand.
TTGCGGGGAAACCGTTAGCAATCTTATATACCCCAGATATTTTGACCGTCACTTTAGTATTTGGTACATTCCTCTTCAACTTTATTCTGAGCGATCAAGAATCCTCTGAAAAGCATAAAAGACAAGAAAAATGCAATTTAATTCTTTCCGTACTGAGGCTTTTTATTAATGCAACGGAAAAGATTTCACTGACAAAATTTGTCATGGTTTTAAGAATCAATCTACATATTTATATAGCATATTAGATGTGAAATTTTAGATAATTGAGCAAGGAATTAGATTTCACCAATACCAAGATGATACAAGACATGTAAAAGGAATATGGTTTGATGGCGGTTCACATGAATCAAATTTATAGAGGCGCAACGTACGCATCTAAAGTCGGCATGGTGTGCCATGCCGCAAAACGTACAGAAAGAGGTTTTTTTTTTCATTTAATTTATAACCAACTAGCCAGGTACAAGATTTGTTTACTGCTATTTTTTTACTACCATTTTCACCACTTTGTTTGGCATTGATAATCCAATCATTAATTATGTTTTAATACCACTTGGAGGGAAAATCCAGTTTATATCTTTTGTTAAAGGTATATCTGTTTTATATTATTATATAGAATGCATCAAATCATTTATTGATTTCACGTCATTACTCTTACATCTTGTCATCTTGAAAATCAAATGAGGCTTGGTAACATGAAAAAACCAGTTGTTTAAAGAAACAAATAATATTAATTAATTTTAATTCTAAAACATATAATTTTAATCCGTTTAAAAGATTAAGTTTATGAAATGTTTATTTAAATTTTTGTATTTTTCATTCATTTTAGGATTAACAGAATGCTTAAAAAATTTGAATAACTCTTTCCGTACGGAAGCCTTTTATCAATGCCACTGAAGAGATTTCATGGACAAAATTTGTCATGGTTTTAAGAATCAATCTACTTGTTTATAGTTATATAACATATTATATATGAACTTTTAGATAATTGAACAAGGAATTAGATTTCACCAATACCAAGATGATACAAGACATGTACAAAGAATATGGATTTGTGGCGGTTCACGCTAATCAAATTGAGAGTGACGCACTATGCAGCGAAACGTACGGAAAGAGTTCAATCAAATTTAGTCAAATGTTGAATACGTGTTAATCAAAAATGTGACCCAATATGGATTGATTAACTAAACATGATATATTATTATTTTTATTTTTTGGTATTGCTGTATCTGATTATTTAAAATGTGATCACATGATCAACTGTGAAGAATATTCCTGGATTGGAACAAACTTTTACGTCAATTTTACAACACATATTGAATGTTTATATGCACGTTATCTTCATGAATCATTGTTGATTTGTTGACATGTGGTGGGATTGACTTCGTTGTGGTTATTTTAACCAAGAACTGATTTTATTGACCTAATAGAGTTTTATTTTTCCTCTCATGTAATATCAATGATATCATATTAGTAATCTGTCTCATTGTCATAGATTTTTTTTTTTTTTGGTTGAGGGGGGGGGGGGGGGTCAAATGTCATATAAAATTTCTCTGGTGGTCATATTTATTCAATTTCTTTGTTGACTTTCTGTCTTGAGCTGATCAACTAGACAGAATATCATTCTTTGTATGAGAGACAATGAACTCACAGCTGAAAGGCATTGTTATATTTAAGTCTAGTCAAATCTCATATAAGCTCTTTCAGATTTCTCTCACTACCACAAACTTTCATACTTTCTGTTGACTCTCGTGTACACCCTCTCAGATTTCTCTCGCTGTCACAGACTTTTCATATTCTATGTTGACTGTAATATAACAAACACATTGTTAATGTCATTAGTTAGAGATTCATGTTCCCTCATAAGTCAGGTAATTTTTTCATGTACAGTCAAACCCTGACTTACGATATGGTTAGATTCTGGAAAACTCTTCGGAATTCTGAAAAATTGTAATTCGAAAGTATTTAAGTCGCCATAACCAAATATGTGTATTGCTTCTTTTTCCAACTAGATTTAATTGGACTATTTTAATATTCTATCCTAACCATGAGACCAGCGTCATTGCAGTCAGGAAATTCCCATGCCTGCTCTGCGGCTTGTCATGGCATTTCCCAAAATGCATCAGTACATTCCATTGACACCTTGTCCTACTCAACTGCACAAGTGCCATGCCAGCTGGCGTAGGTGATCATATCTCTCCACAACTTTTGACAGTTATTTATCATTTCTGTTGTTGACCTTCTGCCAAGCCATTCTCTTAAGCTGTCTGGTATCTTTTCACTTTGCTTCCCTCTATCTCTTCGTTCTTCAATTTTCCCAGTTGTCATAATATATTCCAGCTGTTCCCTTCTCATAACATGGCCAAAAAATAATGATTCTTTCTTCTTAATATTGGAAATTATCTCTCTTTTTGTTTTGACCTCTTTCAGAACGTTTTCATTACTCTTCTTAGCTGTCCACGGTATTCTCAACATTCTTCTTTTAAACCACATTTCTACATTCTCCAGAGATTTTCTTGTCTGTTGTTCTATTATCCATGATTCACATCCATATGTTAAGACTGGCTCTACATTCAGAACTCTTTTTCTTCAAACCTCCTTAGCTGCCTCTAATGACATGTGTGGCAGGTAACAGTGGTTTTATTCTTCTGTCCCCTCACCGTGGGGCCCCAGTAGCTAGAAAAGGGTTAACTAAACAATGATGGTTAAATATAGACAAATGACATGTGTGGCAGGTAACAGCGGTTTTATTCTTCTGTCCCCTCACCGTGGGGCCCCAGTAGCTAGAAAAGGGTTAACTAAACAATGATGGTTAAATATAGACAAATGACATGTGTGGCAGGTAACAGCGGTTTTATTCTTCTGTCCCCTCACCGTGGGGCCCCAGTAGCTAGAAAAGGGTTAACTAAACAATGATGGTTAAATATAGACAAATGACATGTGTGGCAGGTAACAGCGGTTTTATTCTTCTGTCCCCTCACCGTGGGGCCCCAGTAGCTAGAAAAGGGTTAACTAAACAATGATGGTTAAATATAGACAAATGACATGTGTGGCAGGTAACAGCGGTTTTATTCTTCTGTCCCCTCACCGTGGGGCCCCAGTAGCTAGAAAAGGGTTAACTAAACAATGATGGTTAAATATAGACAAATGACATGTGCGCCCTCATATCATAACTCTGAAAAATTGTAACTCAAACTTTTTAAGACAGACAATGTCTGTCTATTGCAGCCATCGGGAATTTACTTTCACTTTTTTTTTTTTTTTAAATCAAGATATGGTTACCATTCCACTCTGCTTATTTGACAAATTATAATTATGTCAAGATTATTTATTCTTATGGTAACGATCTGCTTTATTATGTCACGTATGCTCTGTGCTGGGTGAGGTGTTGTTAAGATTTTGCTAAACTACGTCTATTATTGTATTCAACATATTTGCATTTACATAATCAGCAAGCAAGTTTACTGCAAACTTATATTCTTTTTGTCTATGCATGTTTATACATGGCTTTATGAGTAGAGATGTTATTGCGCATGTTTGTGCACGATTCTTCAACAATGAGTAGTGGTGTTAGTGCACTGCACTAGATTTTTCCTTACATATGGAAAACAGATCAGAGTATTAATGGACATTCGTGAAATTAATTAATAAATGTTATTTGAAGGTCCCGGTATCACTGCGAATGAATGGAAATCCATAATCGCTTGACTGCCCGTGCCAGTGGAATCATCCGAATTAACATCTCATCGAATATCCAAACAAAGAAGGGCAGTTGCAGTCCTCATCGTAGAAGATGCAGCAAACGTCAAAAGACTTAAGGTGTTTCCGCAAGGAATTGAACGCATTTGAACTGTTATTCGTCATACTATATCATTCATCATAAGCAATCTGAATGCAGAAACACTATCTGGTTGAAATACACAGCTCACGGTGTGCACAGAGCTACTCAGTAGCTCCGGCATTAAGCCGGGCTTGGAATATGAGGAAACTGCAACAAGGAACATTTTTCAGACAGTGACTCAACGGTTCCCTGTCGCCTATCCACCATATTGACCGGATGTTTTTGCATAAATGTGTCACATACCTTAGGTGAATGATGATATCATATGATGAAACAAAGCTCAGTTCCGTTCACTTTCGGTGTGGCTATGCCTTATGTCTTTTGGCATGTGCTGTAGCTGCCTTTCTTTGTTTGGATCCTTCAATGAGATGAGATGTTAATTCTCATGATTTCACTTGCTCGGGCGGTTGAGCAATTATGGATTTTAATTTGTTTGCAGTGATAACGGTGCCTTCGACTAACCATGCCTTCGGTGAAACCATCCTGCTTATTTATAATCTATTTTGAAAAATTATGTATAATATATAACTTCTGCATGCTCCCTAAGGAATTGTCTAAGAGTTCAGCAATATTATCTATCATCAAGAGATATAGGCGGACATATGTTAGGAGACAAATAATAATAAATCTCTCTCTCTCTCTCTCTCTGCGATCAAGACTCAATCAGAGTAGGATTTCAGACTCTCATGTGAAGACAGCTGTCTGTTTAAGTGAATTGATCGACCCCACAGACAGAACATCACAATTAGAGTCTGTTAGATCCACTCTGATTGAGTACCTGTTAAAACGTTGCACTGTGTTCTGCGCCAGTGCATCCGATTTCAGCCTGCATTTTATTCAGGTTTGCTTTCCTTAGCCTTTGATTGTCCCCAATCTTCCTGCAAGGCAGCAGATTGTCTTTTCTGTAGGGGGATTCTGCCCTTAGATGGTTGGCCCTCCCAGGTTTATGAGTACCATCTGCCCGGGTCACTAGAGGTGACTAACACAGTCATGCGCACACACAAGATATATGACATGACTAACATTAACATGCACTCACAAAGATAGGAGATGTGACTAACCAAAAATAAATAATAATAAATGAATATTATTCTAGAGGGAAACTTCCGAGGCGATAATCATCAAATCATTTCAGAGGAAGAGGTATGTTTACAGCACTCAGAAAAAATGACAAATAATCAACAACGGAAAAAAAAACAAAGAACAATATGTGGTCCAAAACAATATATGGTGCTGAAAGGAGACAACAAGAGAATCTCAAATGGAGACCGGAGCGTTAAAGAAAATGAAACAAACCTAAAGAAACACTAAAAAGAACTCTGAAGTGAGAAGTAACAACAGCGGGAATCAGCTTCCTTCTGAGGTAGAGGAGTTCACCCGGAACTGGGATGCGTGGTTAGTATGTTACTAGAGGCACTGTGAACAGGTGGAGTATGGGTTCTGGTTCACTGACTCTGTCACAATCCATCAGCTATGAGTCAATTCCAGCTCTTCTGCTGTTGAACACTATGCCTCACAATATTATTCAATTCTTGCGGCGTCAGTCATAAATGGCTTCAATTGCTTTTTTGATTTTCCGGATTATACTGGAGAAGTTCGGTTTTGCCCATCCTGGACTACTTCTTTCTTTCCTCATTTGCCTTTCAGCGTCGAGGGAAGATATAATTTGCGGTATATTTTGCTCTTCTGTTCACCTCTGCTGCTGTTATGTTTCTAATGTTCCATCAATCTCATCTTTTTAGTGGTCGGCCCTTGGATATGGTGTTCTCGTAATGTTTATTGAAGGTTTGCTGTGTTGTGTTTTGATCTCTCTATCTTATCACATGGCCAAACCATTTTATCTGTTGTTTCTTTATATATTCTATGACAGGGGTAATTCCTAGCTTTTTTCTCAGTTCTTCATTTCTGATCTTATCTCTCAGCCTGTTTCCTGTCATTCGTCTAACACATTTCATTTCAGTAGATGTTATTTTTTTTATTGTTCTTGCCTCTAGTGTCCAGGACTGGCATTGGTAGCGCAACGTTGGGATGAAGATTGTATTGTAGAGTGCTCGTTTTGCCTCCAGAATTATTTTCTTGTTGGACAATAGTGGTGATAGCTGTCCAATTATTTGACAAGCTTTGTTGCATCTTGATTCTATCTCTGCTGTTTGTGAATTGTCGTTTGTCACTAGACTTCATAGGTATTTAAATTCCTCTTCTTGTTTTAATTGTCTGCCGTCTATAATTAGGTTGATGTTCTGTTTCTCTTTTGCGACATTCATGACTTCTGTTTTGTTGATGTTGATTGTCATGTTTTATTTTGTGCCTGTGCTGTTGAGTCTATTTAAGTGTTCGTGTAGGTCTTCTATTTGTCCATGTATTAGTGCCTGATCGTCTACAAATAAAAGCTCGTTGGTCCCCTCTGTCTCTGATTGGTTGGCTAGCTTGCATATATGGTCCATGTATGTAATGAACAGTAGATGGGATAGTACGCACCCGTCTTACACCTGATCTAACTTCGAAGTGTAGCCTGCCGCTGTTCTGACTGTGCAGCTGCTATTGATGTAGAGACTTTTAATTAGGTTGGTTAGATGCTGGCTTACTCCATATGTTGTTAATATCTCCCATAGTTGTTGTTCTCTGTTTACGCGGCCAAACTGCAATACTGGGTCTTCTATATCAACGTATGTCACTACTGGGGGCCTCGGTAGCCTAGTTGGGAAAACCACCCGACTGGACTACCAACGTTCGGACAACCCGTGATCGATTCCCACTGGGAGCAGTGTGAATTGTACTCGTGGTTGGAAGGAAAAAAAATACCCAGGTCGACCCAGCCGTTGGCAGAAATGGGTACCGGGGTATTATCCTGGGAAGGTGAGGAATGTCGGTTTGCATCTGAGTTTCGATGCTTGAGGCTACACTATACAGAGATATCCGAACATTTCTGGATAGGCGGCCGAGCACATATGGGTGTAAACTCGCGTGCTAAGACGCCGGTTCAAGTCTCGTACTTTACCTTTTTACCTTTATGTCACTACTGTGGTGATCCTTGCCTCGTTGGCCATTCTATTTTGAAACAAACTGTTACTAGAGTCATTTGACAAGAGGTTTAAGAGAAAGTGAAGGGAAAAGAATGCCAAGAAATTCTATAAATACACACACGCAAATTAAAAGACAGGATGGAAGAAGAGCACATGGTAGACCCAGAGTAAGATGCACTGATAACGTCAGAGAAATGCTACATCACCAAGTGACAATGGTTTAGGCTACCAAAATAATAGAAACTAGAACGTTGTATCTTCTTTGACACCCGAAAGGGTATAAGAGGAAGTGGAGAGAGGGAAGAGAATAGATTCTTTAGTGGGGCCCCTTTATTATTAACAAAATAAAAAAGTCAAGAGCCTCGTCACACTACGTGGCACATTGAGAATATGGTGTTACTGACGATAATTTCTATAGACATTTAGCACATGATTTTTGGGGAAATGTGGTCGGTATAACGCCTATGCCACTTTACTTTCCAAGAAAAAAATCAACTGGATTTTTAAGACTGGGTGAATCTGGAAGCCGTTGATCAGAATCGAACCTGACCCCTTGTCCTTTGTAGTTCAGTTCACTCATGACTGAGTTATCGCAACTCCCTTTATTATTTACTCTCTATTTTTAAAATATATTTTATTTATAACTTTGTACTAATTGTTAGCTTCAATTTTGTGTAACTTTTAGAAAGACTTACTGCGATTTTTGAAGATATTCCTGTGAGGTTTTCCAACAATGAAAACTTAAAAAAAACAGGCATGATTTTTTTAAATTAATTTTTCAACATTTTATTTCCTGTTAAAAAAATATAAAAAAAAAAAAAGTAACGTACCCCCGTCACGCTAAGTGGCGTATAGGGAATATGTGGTGTTAATGACCCTAAATTTTACACACCTTTGGCACATGATTTTTGGGGTAATGTGGTCGGTATTACACCCGTGCCGCTTTACTTTCCCAGAAAAAAAAAATCTGGTACCCATTAAAGGCTGGGTGAACCGGATGCCGTCGGTTGAGATCAAACCCTACCTCTTGTCCTTTGTAGTCCAGTTCACTAACCACTGAGCTATCGCAGCTCCCTATTTTTTGTTTCCTGGTTTATGTATTTTTAGTAAATATCAAGGGGTTTATATAACAATTTTACAAAAATACAATGACAAGTACTTTATGTTGATTTTTTTTTTTTAAATAATTTAGTTAAATGCTGTCTATGTTTTATGTTTACAACATCCCACAGTTTACTGTGAGTTTATGTACCTTATAAACCACTAAAACATATTTAGAAAACTGTCTCCGTTCTTTCTTAAACACTGGATATTCAAAGTGTTCATTCAAGTAATACCGTAAGATGTCAACTGGGACCAAGATATTGCCTTTATTAATTCCCATGAAGCATTAAGTTGACATTTTTGTCGCATTCCTATTTTGATATTCAACGTAAATATAACTGTCAATTTGTACGGTTTTTTTTTTTTCAAAATAATAAATAATTATTAACGAAACTCATTTGTTTGTGAATATATTTCTTGTTTTGTTTTCGTTGCATGTACAAAATGATTTATTGATTTCTTTGCCTGCTGATCTGATGTCCATCTTTTATTAACTCTATGAAGGTTTCTTTTTTACACCATTTCAGACCAAATCACTGGTTTTTATTGCCTTGCCTAAGAAGGCTGGTGCTGTAGCATTTCACTGATTATTCTAGAACAATAAGTTTGATGAATCACATTTTTTAAACCGTAGTTAGCTATAGGGGGGCTCTTCCAAAAATAAAATCAATATAGAGTTAGGAAACCAAAAATTTGGATTTAGAAAAACAGCGGGTTGGACAAAAGAAGCTATTTTCTACATGAGGATGATAATTGTAAAGTACACGGAGCAAACAAACTAATTTATGCATGCTTTATAGATTACACCAAAGCTTTAGACAGAGTAAAGCAAACAACTGATCATCATCATCAAGTACCGGGCCTGCTGAGGTAGGTGATCTCTATCTCTTCGTCCCTCAATTTTCCCAGTTGTTACAAAAAATGTTGTTTCTTCCTAATATTGGAAATTAGCTATAGAACTGATAGAATGTCTGAAAGATATAGTTTTAGTTTAGTTTAGTTGACAGATCATCATCATTGCACATTGATGTGTGCTCAGGTCTCCTACCCAACATGTCCCTCAGTGTGTGGTGACCGACGACTCTAGTTCTGTGTTGGTTATTTATTTTTCTGTCTCTCCCTGCATAGCTCCATTCTAGCCTCTCCGTTCATGACCTGATGTTCATGCAGTCTGTGAGCTGTGTTTTTCATCCGGATCATGTTTCGATATTCCGATGGCTTACCATGAATTATATCTTTTGACAAAGGTCAGCTCAGCTGTGTTCACTTTCTGTGCCGCTAGGCCTTATGTCTTTTGGCATGTGCTGTAGCTGCTATGATGGGGACTGCAGCTGCCTTTCTTTGTTTGGATCCTTTAATGAGACGAGTTTTTAATTCGGATGATTCCACTGGTATGTGCAGTTGAACAATTATGGATTTTAATTTGTTTGCAGTGATACCGGGGCCTTCGAAGTGATACCGGGGCCTTCGACTAACCATAAGAAAGTAATCCACTGCTTTTCTTTCAAGTTATTCTTGTTTCTTCAGGACAAATTTGATTTTTCATGACTTTTGTCTTTTCTTGGTTGATCCAAGTCCAATTTACATAGCCATTGATGACAGGGCATTTGTTCACATAGCCATTGATGATAGGGCATTTGTTCACATAGTCATTGATGATATGGCATTTGTTCACATAGCCATTGATGATAGGGCATTTGTTCACATAGTCATTGATGACAGGGCATTTGTTCACATAGCCATTGATGACAGGCATTTGTTCACATAGCCATTGATGACAGGGCAATCTCGGCAGCTATTTATCATTTCTGTTGTTGACCTTCTGCCAAGCCATTCTCTTAAGCTGTCTGTTATTTTTCTCTTTGCTTCGCTCTATCTCTTCGTCCCTCAATTTTTCCAGTTGTTACAATATATTCCAGCTGTTCTCTTCTCATTACATGGCCAAAAAATGATGATTGTTTCTTCCTAATATTGGAAATTAGCTCTCTTTTTGCTTTGACCTCTCTCAGAACATTTTTCTACGGTAAAGCTGGTAGCAAGGAGCCAGTAGTGGGGTGTGACGTTTACTCATACAAGGTATGATAACAGCTTTACAAAAAAAATTACTAGAGAAGGTTTCACCACAGCAGTCTATAGTTTTATTAAGGCCTGCGGACTCAGAGGGAAATTCAGGAATTACTCAAAGTTTTGGACGTTTTCAGCAATGCGGATTTAAATACGGCTGTTGTCATTCTACCCACAACCGCCCCTGTTCGTAGTCACATATACTTGGAGAGCCATGATTTCTGCCTCATCTAACGTTCTCGGAACAAGGGGAGATAAATTATAACAGATGGAAGGCAGAGTAAGAAATAGGGAAAATTAATTTGAAAACAAATAAGTCAGGAAAATACTTAGTATATGATCATAGTCATCGAATACCAGGCCTGCTGGCGTAGGGGATCGTGTTTCTCCACAACTTTCGATCTCGACAGTTATTTATAATTTCTGATGTTGACCTTCTACCAAGCCATTCCCTTAAGCTGTTTGGTATCTTTTCTCTTTGCTTCCCTCTATCTCTTCATCCCTGAATTTTCCCAGTTGTTACAATATATTCCAGTTGTTCTCTTCTCCTTACATGGCCAAAAATGATGATTGTTTCTTCCTAATATTGGAAATTATCTCTCATTTTGCTTTGGCCTCTTTCAGAACATTTTCATTACTCTTCTTAGCAGTCCATGGTACTCTCAACATTTTTCTGTAAAACCACATTTCTACAGTCTCCTGTGATTTTCTTGTCTGTTGTTTAATATTGTCCATGATTCACATCCATATGTTAAGACTAGTTCTACATAACGTTCAAGAACTCCTTTTCTTGTTTCTATTTTCAAAAATGGATTGCATAGTATCTTCCTAAATTTTTGGAAAGCTGCTTTTGCCTGAGCCATTCTGCATCTCACCTCTGTTGTACATCCACCATCTGAGGTTAACATTGTTTCCAGATATTTAAATTCATTTACCTGTTTTAATATTGCTCCACTTGTCTTTATTTTGCACTGAGGTGATGTCTTTTTCTTTGTTGTTACCATTACTTCTGTCTTTTTGCTATTAAGACTGAGTCCTTTATTTTTGCTTTCTTTCTATGATGTTCAACATTTTTTGTAACTCATTTTCACTCTTAGCGATTAAGACTGTATCATCAGCATACCTTAGATTATTTATATTATGACCTCCAATTGTTATTCCAGGCATGTCCCTTATGGATCTTAAAATAATCTCATTATACATATTAAACAAATCTGGTGTCAACACACAACATTACATTAATAAAAATCCAAATTTTAAGAATAAGAAGAATTGATTTGGCTCTGAACACCGTTATCCATAAATGATGAAAAATGTTCAAATTTGGAACTTAAACATCATTTTTAGAATAAAACAAAAGGCTGTGTTGAAATTTTGGTAATTTACGAGTTTAGTGTCCTAAATTATTTCTGCTCAGAATAACGTCCCCTTGCACTTTATTCGGTCGCTCTCGAATCGGTCATTAGATGATCTCACAGTGATGTTTACAGTTTGGACTAGCCTAGAACTATCCTTAAACCTTGAAAAAAAATTCAGTTAAATTCACAATATATGATAGCAACAGTTTATAATTCAAATATGTCATATGCTGGTGATACTGTTCTACTAGAAGAAAATCCTAAAGATCTACAGCAATTATTTAATGAAATAAACATGACAAGCAAAAAACATGGATTATATATGAATATCAAAAAGACTAAAGCTATGATTATAAACAAAGAAAATACTCAAGACCTACAATTAAATATCAAAGTGGAAGGATTAGACCTGGAGACAGTTCAGAACTACAACTACCTTGGACATACTATAACCAGTGATGGAAAATGTACAACTGAAATAAACAAAAGAATAGGAATGGCAAAAAGTAATTTTAATGCCATGAAGGACATACTAACATCAAAACAAATAACACCAGGGCTAAAACTAAGAATAGCAAAATGTTATATCTGTTCGATATTCCTATGGTGCAGAAACATGGACATTAGACAAGAAAACAGAACAAAGAATTAAGGCCTTTGAAATGTAGATATATAGAAGAATAGGTAGAATTGGATGGAAGGAAAAGAAAACAAACGATGAAGTCTTAAACAACTAAAAATGAAAAGAGAACTACTAAACACAATTAGAACAAGACAAATGAAATTTTTAGGGCATGTTAAAAGACACAACAACCTATTAAAAGTAATATTGGTATTGGTAGGAAAAATACAAGGTAAAAGAGGCAGACCAAGACTAACATGGACGAGTAACATCAAAAAATGGACAAGTCAACCTATGACAATCTGCACCACCAAAGCAAGAGACAGAGTGGAATGGCGCTCCATGGTAGCCAACCTTCGATACGGAGACGGCACTCAATGATGATGATGTTCGATCAGTGAGGCGAGATACAATCGTCATCGCAACGTTGTGCTACCAATTCCAGACGCGGACCCTGAATGCAAGATCAATAACCTCTACTGAGATGAAATATGTTAGACGAATGACAAAATGGTTTGACCACGTGACAAGGCAGAAAGATCGAAACACAACAAAACGAGCCTTCAACAAACGTGAGAACACCAGACCCAAAGGTCGACCACGAAAAAGATGGGTCGATGGAATATTAGAAGCACTAGGAAACATAACAGCAGCAGAGGCGAACAGAAATGCAAAAGACTGCAAATTATATCTCCGAGGCGATAATAGGGAATAATAGAACAAAGAAGTATGTGTTAGCACTCGGAAAAATTGACAGACAAACAACAATAGAAAAAAACGAAGAACAATATATGGTCCGAAGTGGGATCGAACCCGTACTCAGTGGCACCGCGCCTTGCCACGAGAAGCCGAACACTTGGCACACTACCACGCAGCCAACTAAAAAATTGGCTATTGCAGTAGTGTCTTACAATTTCGTTTCGTCCAATAAATGTTTGTCTACAACACAAGTATTCAGCCCTACTGGGAGATACTTGCATTAATAGGAAAGTACAAATATACAATTTATTTCCGGTCTGTGATCGTTACCCTATGCTATAGTCATTGAGAACGTCATCGTGTAAGACACTACTGCAATAGCCAATTTTTTAGTTGGCTGCGTGGTAGTGTGCCAAGCGTTCGGCTTCTCGTGGCAAGGCGCGGTGCCACTGAGTACGGGTTCGATCCCACTTCGGACCATATATTGTTCTTCGTTTTTTTCTATTGTTGTTTGTCTGTCAATTTTTCCGAGTGCTAACACATACTTCTTTGTTCTATTATTCCAAATTATATCTCCCCTCGACGCTGAAAGACAAATGAGTAAGGAAAGAAGAAGTGAAGGAAGATATTTCGTTTAGCATAAATCATTTTGGACACTAAACTCGTAAATTACCGAAATTTGTACCCAAATCAAAGCAAATAAGATCTGAACTAAAATTAACAAAATGAAAGTATTATCTCTTCATAACTGTTCTCTGTGGAAAAAAAAATGGTTTTGTTCGGCATTTAGAAAACGTGACAGGTCACTTTGGTATTGTTGCTGACGTCATAAGATATTAATGAATAGGAAATTCTAAAATAGAAATAACTAGAGCGTTGCTTTAGTCTTTACCTAAAAAATATGAACGGTAATTTGACAACAAAAACGAACTCATATCTAAATACAGGCAGAGCAATCACAGGCATTTACTTAAGCCATTGTAAGCGCTAGTAAACAAAGCTAGTTATATTTTTTCTACGAATTTCATAGAAAGGGATAGAATGAGGATCGTCCTGGATCTCCGCTATATCTGTATTTAATCATTGGGTCAGCTTTCAGTCGTCTTATAGATTCGTTTCTCTCCATCTAAAACATAACATTGCTTGTGTTTTGTTAATCTGTCATTTTGAAATAACAGAACAAAGAAAAGAGGGGTAGGGGAGAATAGGATGACCGACATTGTTAAATAGGCTTACCCGGAAGTGTTTTGACTTGAAATGACGTTTCAATATCAGTTGAGATCTTTCTTTGCAATTTAGAACGGATTGGCGTCTATACAAACATTCCCATAAATGCTACACTCCCTTTTCAGCAAGCAATAAAGTGTTCATTCTGAACGATCATGCTATACTATTGAGCGCGTTGCGTTTTGGAAAAAAGGGTGCGAAGCTCAGCGTGCACACTTCCGGGTCGCTGGTTGTCGCCGACTGCACAATTTTCATGCGCCGGCGTCGATTCCGAGTAGACATCATGGTCAGTGAGCGTGCCCAATAAAATTATGTCCCAACTGATGAAGTCAGACCTCCACTTTTAGGGGACTGGTTAGTCTCGAGGCAAGACGCCAGCCTCGAGACAGAGAGGTTGTGGGTTCAAATCCCGGCTGCACCGGTTGGGATTTTTATTTATGATTTTCTCTCTGCGGCAATCACCCCTGGTCTCAGCAGCGAGGCCCGGCTTGAAACGTCAATTACGCATCGACGGAAAAAATATGAGTACCTCCGATGTCGGAGTTATCTGCCTGTGCGGCGAGGGACCCCTGTGCACACAGCTGCCATGGAAAAATGAATTAACGCTTAAAATTCAGTTCCTAGTCTCTAGGGACTTCGTCAGATGTCAAAAGCTGGCGAACGAAAAAAAGACCTCTACTTCGGTGAAACGCTCTATCCGACCTTAGTCCGCTGGTGTGGACTATGTAGTCGGCAGGCAAAGTAGTCAAAGAAGACAGTGGTGCATACGTCATGACCACGAATAGCATGACAATGGAGGTGATGGCAGTGACCAGGGCATTCAAATGGTTAGAGTCACAAGACTACACCCACGCCTGTATACTGAGTGATTCGATGAGCATGATACGAACAGTGGCGGGATCTGTACGCAGGCAATGGTCAGAGACATTGCAGAAGTCAAAAATTTGTAAGGTCTCCTTTGTCTATGCCCCTGGACATTTGGGAGTACGGGGAAATGAAAGAGCAGACAGGTTGGCTAGCTGCGCTATTGTTAAGGACGTGCAACCAATGGATCGGGCGGACATCATCAATGACCTCCGAGATGTGGGAGGACACAGGACTTGGACAACCATAAGTCCACGTCACTCCTTCGGATGAAAGAGATGGGAGTTAAGATGGGCACAGCCAGAAATGAGAAACTTAGTGGCCGTGTAAGAAGACTTATCAACCAACATAGAACTGGAGTCGTCAGTCGCTGGACTCTGCAGGACTTGCTGAGGAGGGGATCTGAGCACCTATGGATATGTTCGGAGTGCAATGGTGATGACCCGCAAATAACTCAATATCTCAATGTAGTCGAACACCGATCACACATCTTATCACAGGGTAAAACTAGGGCAAGCTATTTCTCTACTTTAATCAATCAACGGTCATCGCTTGCAGCACGAATCTCCATGCACTGGCGCCAGAACCGCGTTGACTCCGTGATCGCGTGAATGCGACCAGTCTACCTCTGTTTCCGCAAACGAAAATCCAGACATAAAACTATAATTAAAAACACACGGCAACAAAAATACCACCAGTCCTGAGCCTGATTTTACTGGGCCGCCATTGTAACCCGCCGCACAAGCCCTTCTACTTTCTCAAAATGAAGGACTGTGACCATCCAGGGGAAAAACTGAAGAAAACCCCCGTTGTTTCTGTACGAGGTTCCCTCTGAGCCTCTTGCGTGGGTACACGGTGTACATGTTGACCATCAAGACAGGCATAATTTAACACCGACATCTCATTAACTCTTTCCGTACGGAAGCTTTTCATCAATTAAAAGGAAGAGATTTCAGAGAGAACATTGTTCATGCTTTTAAAAATCAATCAATCAATCAATCTATATATTCATATTTATATAACATACAACATATTATTTATACATTTTTAGATACAAGGAACAAGATATAAGATTTCACCGTAACCAATATGACACAAGACATGAAAAAAAGAATATGGTTTGATGACGTTTTACACTAAACAAATTGAGAGTGACGCACTGTGCGGCGAAACGTACTGAGAGAGTTAAACACAACCAAACAAATCTCTAACAGGAGAGAAGATTGGCTGAATAGATGGACCGTGGGGGAAACTGGGAGAGATCGTTTTTTTTTAAATACATGCCAAGACCAAGCCCCCATGTCAACATTAACAATCTTAAAATAAGAGACCAAACCACCATCTTCAGACTAAGAACTAAGCATGTACCATTAAACAACCACATCAACGTAATATAACGAAACCAAACACCAGCATAGAAGCATTTGAAATAAGAACAGGAGTAAGGCAGGGATGCCTTATGTCTCCATTTCTCTTTCTACTGGCCATAGATTGGATTATGAGAATAACTCAAAACAACAGAAATGGAATCCAGTGGTCACTGACCAAACAACTTGATGATTTAGACTTTGCTGATGACATAGCTCTTCTATCACACAGCCATCAACAGATGCAGGATAAAATGAGCATACTTGATGAGAGATCACAACAGCTAGGACTGAAAATTAATAGAGATAAGACCAATATTATGAGAATGAATGCAGTTGGTAATAACCAAATAAAATTAGGAGACATACCTCTACTAGACGTACAATCTTATATATATATATATATATATATATATATATATATATATATATATATATATATATGTATGTATATATATATGGGCGGTAATATAAATAATATAGATAGACATTATAGTGAAAGAAAGCGAAAATAAAGGACTCAGCATTAATAGCAAAAAGACAGAAGTAATGGTAACAACAAAGAAAAAGACATTACCTCAGTGCAAAATAAAGACAAGTGGAACAATATTAAAACAGGTAAATGAATTTAAATATTTGGGAACTTTGTTAACCTCAGACGGAAGATGTACAAAAGAGGTAATATGCAGAATGGCTCAGGCAAAAGCAGCTTTCCAAAAAAATAAGAAAGATACTATGCAATCCATTTTTGACAATAGAAACAAGAAAAAGAGTTCTTAAATGTTATGTAGAGCCAGTCTAAACATATGAATGTGAATCATGGACAATAGGGCAACAGACAAGAAAATCACTGGAGTCTGTAGAAATGTGGTTTTACAGAAGAATGTTGAGAATACCATGGACAGTTAAGAAGAGTAATGAAAATGTTCTGAAAGCGGTCAAAGCAAAAAGAGAGCTAAGTTCTGATATTAGGAAGAAACAATTAACATTTTTTGGCCATGTAACGAGAAGAGAACAACTGGAATATATTGTAACAACTGGGGAAATTGAGGGACGAAGAGATAGAGGGAAGCAAAGAGAAAAATACCATACAGCTTAAGAGAATGGCTTGGCAGAAGGTCAACAACAGAAATTATAAATAACTGTCGAGATCGATAGTTGTGGAGAGCCATGATCACCTAAGCCAGCAGGCCCGGTACTTTATGATGATGAATATAGATAAAGAGGGAGGAGCAGAAAATGATACCAAAATAAGGATATCAAAAGCAAGAGGAGCTGTTGTTGCACTGGAAAACATATGAAAGCCCAAAGAAATTAGGTTAAATAAAAATTTTCAACTCCAATGTTAAGTCGGTCCTATTATATGGTTTTGAAACATGGAGAACAACAGAATTGACAATCATGAAGATACAGACTTTCATTAATGGATGCTTACGCAGAATAAAAGGATTGAAATGGCAGGACAAAATCACTAACATACTGACATGGAATTATGGAAATGTACCAGTCAAACACCAGTGGATAAAGAGATACAGCGAAGATGATGGCCCTGGGTAGGACACACACTGCGGAAGCCAACTGAGAGTATTACACAGCAGGCCCTTTTTTGGAATCCCCAGGGGAAAAGACAAAGAGGAAGACCAAGGAATTCTTGGAGAAGACAGATAGAAGCTGAGATGAAGATGATGGGGAAGATATGGAATGATCTTAAAAGAATGGCAAAAAACAGAACGACTTGGAAAGTGTTTTTTGAAGACTTATGCTCCACAGGGAGCTGAAAGGTAGAAGAAGAAGAAGAAACTCCAGTATGTCCACTCTGTGAACACCCACATGAAGCAGTAGAACATCACCTTTTTGACTGTCCAAAGCTGACTGACATCACAGGAACTCTCCTTCCTCAAAGTCCTGATAAATGGAACGTCTTGTACAGACCTACAAGGTGAGCTCGTAACTACCTGCGGGTATCATTTCATGGTATTGTGCCTAGAGGCATCAGCTTACGGGTTTCTAGATGCATAACAACAACAGATAACGATCCACAACAACAACAGATACCGATCCACAAAAACAACAGATAACGATCCACAACAACAACAAATAACGATCCACAACAACACCAGATAACGATCCACAACAACAACAAATAACGATCCACAAACAGAACAAATTACGATCCACACACACAACAAATAACGATCCACAACAACAACAAATAACGATCCTAAACAACAACAACAAATAACGATCCACAACAACAACAAATAACGATCCACAACAACAACAAATAACGATCCACAACAACAACAAATAACGATCCACAACAACAACAAATAACGATCCTAAACAACAACAACAAATAACGATCCACAACAACAACAAATAACGATCCACAACAACAACAAATAACGATCCACAACAACAACAAATAACGATCAACAACAACAACAACAAATAACGATCCACAACAACAACAAATAACGATCCTAAACAACAACAACAAATAACGATCCACAACAACAACAAATAACGATCCTAAACAACAACAACAAATAACGATCCACAACAAAAACAAATAACGATCCACAACAACACCAGATAACGATCCACAACAACAACAAATAACGATCCACAACAACACCAGATAACGATCCACAACAACAACAAATAACGATCCACAACAACAACAAATAACGATCCACAACAACAACAAATAACGATCCACAACAACAACAAATAACGATCCACAACAACAACAAATAACGATCCACAACAACAACAACAGATAACGATCCACAACAACAACAAATAACGATCCACAACAAGAACAAATAACGATCCACAACAACAACAAATAACGATCCACAACAACAACAAATAACGATCCACAACAACAACAAATAACGATCCACAACAACAACAAATAACGATCCACAACAAGAACAAATAACGATCCACAACAACAACAAATAACGATCCACAACAAGAACAAATAACGATCCACAACAAGAACAAATAACGATCCACAACAACAACAAATAACGATCCACAACAACAACAAATAACGATCCACAACAACAACAAATAACGATCCACAACAAGAACAAATAACGATCCACAACAAGAACAGATAACGATCAATAACAACAACAAATAACAATCCACAACAACAACAAATAACGATCCACAACAACAACAGATAACGATCCACAACAACAACAGATAACGATCCACAACAACAACAAATAACGATCCACAACAACAACAAATAACGATCCACAACAACAACAGATACCGATCCACAACAACAACAGATAACGATCCACAACAACAACAAATAACGATCCACAACAACAACAGATAACGATCCACAACAACAACAAATAACGATCCACAACAACAACAAATAACGATCCACAACAACAACAAATAACGATCCACAACAACAACAAATAACGATCCACAACAACAACAGATAACGATCCACAACAACAACAAATAACGATCCACAACAACAACAAATAACGATCCACAACAACAACAAATAACGATCCACAACAACAACAGATAACGATCCACAACAACAACAAATAACAATCCACAACAACAACAGATAACGATCCACAACAACAACAAATAACGATCCACAACAACAACAGATAACGATCCACAACAACAACAAATAACGATCCACAACAACAACAAATAACGATCCACAACAACAACAAATAACGATCCACAACAACAACAGATAACGATCCACAACAACAACAAATAACGATCCACAACAACAACAAATAACGATCCACAACAACAACAAATAACGATCCACAACAACAACAGATAACGATCCACAAACAACAACAAATAACGATCCACAACAACAACAAATAACGATCCACAACAAGAACAAATAACGATCCACAACAAGAACATATAACGATCAATAACAACAACAAATAACGATCCACAACAACAACAAATAACGATCCACAACAACAACAGATAACGATCCACAACAACAACAGATAACGATCCACAACAACAACAAATAACGATCCACAACAACAACAAATAACGATCCACAACAACAACAGATACCGATCCACAACAACAACAGATAACGATCCACAACAACAACAAATAACGATCCACAACAACAACAGATAACGATCCACAACAACAACAAATAACGATCCACAACAACAACAAATAACGATCCACAACAACAACAAATAACGATCCACAACAACAACAAATAACGATCCACAACAACAACAGATAACGATCCACAACAACAACAAATAACGATCCACAACAACAACAAATAACGATCCACAACAACAACAAATAACGATCCACAACAACAACAGATAACGATCCACAACAACAACAAATAACAATCCACAACAACAACAGATAACGATCCACAACAACAACAAATAACGATCCACAACAACAACAGATAACGATCCACAACAACAACAGATAACGATCCACAACAACAACAAATAACAATCCACAACAACAACAGATACCGATCCACAACAACAACAAATAACGATCCACAACAACAACAAATAACAATCCACAACAACAACAAATAACGGTCCACAACAACAACAAATAACAATCCACAGATAGAACAAAGTATTTTCTTCTACTTTAAAACAAACAATGTTTTATTTATTCTTTTGCAGTAGCAACAAAGTAAAGAGTTGTAATTATTGGCAGACTATCCACAACAGGCGTCGACCACGAAAAAGATGGATTGATGGATTATTAGAAACACTGGGAAACATAAGGAAGAAATACGACAATTACTTTATGAAATAAACATGACAAGAAAAAAAATGGATTAGATATGAATATCAGAAAAACGGAAAGAGGCCAAAGCAAAAAGAGAGCTAATTTCCAATATTAGGAAGAAACAATCATCATTTTTTGGCCATGTAATGAGAAGGGAACAGTTGGAATATATTGTAACAACTGGGAAAATTGAGGGACGAAGAGATAGAGGGAAGCAAAGAGAAAATATACCAGACAGCTTAAGAGAATGGCTTGGCAGAATGTCAACAACAGAATTTATAAATAACTGTCGAGATCGAAAGTTGAGGAGAGACATGATCACCTACACCAGCAAGAATGGTACTTGAAAATGATGATGATGATGAACAAAAAGACTAAAACTATGATCACAAACAAAAATAATACTCAAAACCTACAATTGGCTATCAGAGTTGAAAGAATAGACGTGGAGACAGTTCAGTGCTACAACTACCTTGGACATACTATAACCAGTGATGGAAAATGTACAACTGAAATTTTAAAAAAAGAATAGGAATGGCAAAACAGAAACATGGACATTAGACAAGAAAACAGAACAGAAAATTGAAGCCTTTGAAATGTGGATATATAGAAGAATAAGAAGAATTGGATGGAAAGAATCCTTATTTGCCTCTCAGCGCCGAGAGGAGATATAATATGCAGTCTTTTGCTCTTCTTTTGGATTCTTCTGCTGTTATGTTTCCTCCTCATCATCATCATTGAGTGCCGTCACCGCATCGAAGGTTGAATACCATCCAGCGCCATTCCGCTCTGCCTCTTGCTTTGATAGTGCAAGTAGTCATAGTCGTCATGATCAACTTATAGACTGCCTAAAAGATATAAATCTGGACGACACATAATATGTAATTTGTACTGGGGGCAAACAGCAATAATAAAATATAACAAGGAGAACTCTACACCCATGGACATAAAAAGAGGAGTAAGACAAAGATGCATCCTATCACCAAGCTTGTTCAATCTATACACTGAGCAAATCTTTAAAAACATCACTGAGATGCCAGGCCTAAACATTAATGGAAAGATAATCAATAACCTAAGATATACTGATGAAAATACTAGGTAAAGGAGGCAGAGGCAGACCAAGACTAACATGGACGAGTAACATAAAAAAATGGACAAGTCAACCTATGACAATCTGTACTATCAAAGCAATGAGACAAGAGTGTAATGGCGCTCCATGGTAGCCAATCTTCGGTGCGGAGACGGCACTCAATGATGATGATGATGTCATAAACTGACTTTTCTGCACCATTTGTTGATGTTACTCGTCCATTTTAGCCTTGGTCTTCTACCCTGTATTTATACTTCCAAGATTACTTACTTTTAGTAGTCTGTTGTGTCTTTTATCATGCCCTCAAAATCACATTTGTCTTGTTTGAATTTTGTTTAGTAGTTTTTTGTTTATAATTTTTGGTTGTGTTAAGAATTCATCGTTTGTTTTCTTTCTATTCAATTCTTCCTATTCTTTTATAAATCCACATTTTAAAGGCTTCAATTTTCTTTTAGATTTTCTACATCTCATATCTTAGTGTGTGTGTGTGTGTGTGTGTGTGTGTTTGTGTGTGTGTGTGTGTGCGTTCGTGCGTGTGTGTGTGTGTGTGTTTGTGTGTCATATAACTTGATGTGTGTGCATGTCTGTGTTAGTCACCTCTAGTGACTCGGGCAGATGGTGCTCGTAAACCTGGGAGGGCCCACCATCTAAGGACAGAATCCCCCTACAGAAAAGATAATCTGCCGCCTTGCAGGAAGATTGAGGACAATCAAAGGCTAATGAAGGCAAACCTGAATAAAATCTGGCTGAAATCGGATGCACTGGGCCACTGCAGAACACAGTGCAACGTTTTAACAGGTATTCAATCAGAGTGGATCTAACAGACTCTAATTATGATGTTCTGTCTGTGGGGTCGATCAATTCACTTAAACAGACAGCTGTCTTCATGTGAGAGTCTGGAATCCTACTCTGATTGAGTCATGATCGCAGAGAGAGAGAGAGAGAGAGAGAGAAAACAGAATCTATTGGAGCAACCACAATGGGTGAAAAAACTCACTAAACACCGCCCCCTCCCACCAAGGGGTTGACATGAACGACCAGGCACACGCTGCTGTGCTTGCAGCTTATCTATTGTGGTAATTTGTTTAATAAATATATAAATTAATTATTGCATTCCCAAAAACTATTTTTTTTTTTTTTTAATAAACTTGATATATTTGTCTGAAAACATTTATGAACAAGTAATATAATTAATAAATGACTTCCTTTATTTAAAATGTTTCTATGCAGGAACTATATCGTTAGTTATGGTGTTTACCGTATGTCCCTGTAGCGCAGTGGATAGCGCGCTGGACTTCTAATCCAGAGGTCGCGGGTTCGAATCCCGCCAGGGATGAATTTTTTTTTTTTCCCCTTATTTATGACAAATCATCATTAAGTGCTATGCCTGCTGACGTAGGTTATCATGTCTCTCCACAACTTTCGATCACGGCAGTTATTTATAATTTCTGTTGTTAACGTTCTTAATATCAAAAAGACTAAAACTATGATCATAAACAACGAAAATTCTCAAGACCACACAATTAAATATCACAGTTGAGGGAATACATCTGGAGACAGTCCAGAGTTACAACTACCTGGGACATACTATAACCAATGGTGGAAAATGCAAAACTGAAATAAACAAAAGAATAGGTATGATTGTATGGCAAAAAGTAATTTTAATGCCATGAAAAATATACTAACAACAAAACAAATGTCAGCAGGGCTGAAACTAAGAATGGCAAAATGTTACATCTTCTCAATATTCCTGTATGGTGCAGACACATGGACATTAGACAAGAAAACAGAACACAAAATTGAAGCCTTTGAAATGTGGATTTATAGAAGAATAGGTAGAATTGGATGGAAACAAAAGATAACAAACGATGAAGTTTTAAAACAACTGAAAATAAAAAGAGAACTGCTGAACACAATTAAGACAAATTAAATTTTTGGGGCATGTTAAAAGACACAACAGCCTACTAAAAGTAATATTGGAAGGAAAAATACAAGGTAAAAGAGGCAGAGGCGGGCCAAGACTAACATGGACGAGTAACATCAAAAGATGGACAAGTCAATCTATGTCAGCCTGCACCATCAAAGCAAGAAACAGAGTAGAATGGCGATCCATGGTAGCCAACCTTCGTTGCGGAGAGGGCACACGATGATGATGATGATGAACGTTCTTAAGCTGTCTGGTATCTTTCTCTTTGCTTCCTTCTATCTCTTCGTCCCTCAATTTTCCCAGTTGTTACAATATATTCCAGCTGTTCCCTTCTCTTTATTATTAGTTAACTTGTATTAGTTATTTTTGAACACCGGGTTATTGTCCCTCTTCGATCCCTAAACACTTGGCCAGACTAGACAGATTAGTCTGTTACTAGAGGCACCACGGTGAGGTGGAGTAGTGTCTGGATGGTTCTGGTTCAACGATCCTGGCGTAAGTCATCAGCTGTGGGTCGCTGACAACTTCCAGCTCTGCTACTGTCATGCGCTTTAACCTTCGAGGAAATTATGTTAAAATGAGAAGGCGAAAGGTGCGAAGGAGAAAGGATACGAGGCCATATATAGATATGAACAAGTTATCATTATACGCCTTAGAACAGGACACAATCGACTCCATAGTCATATGTATACAAAATTCAAGATCGGCACCTCAACTACTTGTATATGTGAACAGGTGCCCCAGACTGCTGAACTTGCACTTCAAGCTGCACTGAATATAGTCTACCTATTGACCTTTCGAGCCGTAGCCAGCCCATAGGGTGTAGACCCAGATACTCCTCTTATCTAAATTTGTATTCTATCTGTTTTCAACCCTTGTAAAGATATTTTATCAAATCTCGCCATTTGTCTCTGTTCTGTGCAAGCAACACTGAATATAGTAGACTGAGGAAAATCTATTGGTCCATAGATACAACACTACAGGCGCCCCAGACTGCTGAACACATACTTCAAGACTTTATTGAATATAGTAGACTGGAGAAAATCTATTGGCCCATAGATACAACACTACAGGCGCCCCAGACTGCTGAGCACACACTTCAAGACTGCACTGAATATAATAGACTGAGGAAAATCTATTGGCCCATAGATACAACACTACAGGCGCCCCAGACTGCTGAACACATGCTTCAAGACTGTACAGAATATAGTAGACTGAGGAAAATCAATTGGCCCATAGATACAACACTACAGACAAAAGTATATGGGCCACTGCAAGAATTACAAAAGACAGTAAAATTTATACATGAAACGACATTGCAGATATAGACAATACTTCAGGCGAACAAAAGATAGACAGACAGACAAACAGACAGACAGGCAGGCAGGCAGGCAGGCAGGCAGGCAGGCAGGCAGGCAGGCAGGCGGGCAGACAGACAGACAGACAGACAGACAGACAGACAGACAGACAGACAGACAGATAGAGAGGCTAAACAACGCGAACACATTATATGAAGAGCTATGTCTACAGCACTCGGAAAAAATAACAAATAATCAACAACAGGGAAAAAGAAGCCAAAGAACAATATTTGGTCCGAAGCAGGATCGAACCCGTACTCAGTGGCACAGCGCCTTGCCGTGAGGAAAACTGTCAACTCAGCTAAAACATTAGCCATCTTTGGCGATGTTTTTCACAAAGGTGTTCTCATGACTATAGTATGGGGCTGCGAACACAGTTAAAAAAAAAAAAAAAAAGTAAAGAGCCCCGTCACACCAAGTGGCGTATAGTGAATATGGTGTTAGTGACCATACATTTTACAGACCTTCAGCAGATCTTTTTTTGGTGTAATGTGGTCGGTATTACGCGCGTGCCGCTTTACTTTCCCAGAAAAAAATCCGGGATTTATAAAATATTTCGGGTGAACCCGGAAGCCGTCGGTTGGGATCGAACCCTACCACTTGTCCTTTGTAGTCCAGTTCACTAACCACTGAGCTATCGCGGCTCTCGGCAGCGATGACAGCTCGGAAATAAAACTGGTTTTTTGGTGTGTTGATTATTTGTAATTTTTTTCCGAGTGCTGTAAACATACCTCTTCCTCTGAATTGATTCGCTTATTATCGCCTCGGAAGTTTCCCTCTATAATAATCTTTATTTCTTCTTCTTCTTCTACCTTTCAGCTCCCTGTGGAGCATAGGTCTTCAACAAACACTTTCCAAATCGCTCTGTTTCTAGTCATTCTTTTAAGATCATTCCATGTCTTCCCCATCATCTTCATCTCTGCTTCTGTCTGTATTCTCCAAGAATTATTTGGTCTTCCTCTTTGTCTTTTTCACCGGGGATTCCAAAAAAAGGGACATATCTCATATGTAGCTATAATGACGTTTGTGCTATCCTCCTATTACTTTATTTTTGGACGGCGATATCTAAACTCTTCTGCCCGATATATCCGTATTCGGTGCGGTATTTTGTGGATACTGAGGTGCGTTCCCTCTTCGATTCCTATTTGTTTGGTCATACTGGTTATCTTGTTTGCAGGGGAACTACTGGAAGGTGTAGTAGGGCTGGGTAGGCTCTGTTGTTCGTCCATCCTGACTTAAGGAAACAGTCAACTATGAGTCGTCGATCGCTTTCAGCCAGGGACTGGTACGAGTTCAATTGCTTGTCTATTATAACATACAAGACAGTGTCTGAGGTTGAATGAAGCGTGCCTCACCACGCATAAGTCAAAGGTTAATCTATCTATCTATCTATCTATCTATCTATCTATCTATCTATCTATCTATCTATCTATCTATCTATCTATCTATCTATCTATCTATCTATCTATCTATCTATCTATCTATCTATCTATCTATCTATCTATCTATCTATCTATCTATCTATCTATCTATCTATCTATCTATCTATCTATCTATCTATCTATCTATCTATCTATCTATCTATCTATCTATCTATCTATCTATCTATCTATCTATCTATCTATCTATCTATCTATTGACCTTTCGAGCCGTAGCCGGTCCATAGGGCGTACACCAAGATACTCCTTCTCTTATCTGAATTTTTGTTCTAGCAGTTTTCAATTCTTTTAAAGATATTTTATCAAATCTCGCCATTTGTCTCTGTTCTGTGCAAGCAATCTATATCAATGAGGGAGCTGATTCCTGCTGCTCTTGCCTCTCTCATCAATGTTTTTCTCAGTGTCTCTCTCGGTCTCCCTCTTACCTGTTGTTTCCCACATGAGTGCTTGCTTTGCTATTCGGTTATTATCTCTTCTCATCACATGTCCAACATATGACCATCGTCTTTTCTTTATTAGTGAAGATATTAGTGGTTGATTGGCGATTCTCTAATTTCCTCGTTTGTTTTGAATTCGTTCCACGCTATACCAAGTATTTTCCTTAGACATTTATTTTCGAATGCGTTCAACTTTGTTTCTATATCTCTTGTTGTTTTCCAGCTTTCACACGCATACGTAAGGGTTGATAGTACATTTGATTTGAATAGTCTAAGTTTTGTGTTTGTGCTGATGAGTTTTGATTTCCACAACTTTTCAAGGCTTCTGAAAGACATTGTTGCTTTAGCTATTCTGATTCTAATTTCTTTGCTTGTATCCCCTTCTCGATCAATGTGACTTCCAAGATAGATAAAGTGATCAATCTCTTCCACTGTTTGTTTTCCATGTATATTTTGTCATCTGTTGGAATTACACTTTTCATGACTTTAGTCTTTTCATGATTGATCTCAAGCTCAATTTTGCTGGCTATTGATGATAGTTCATTTGTGTTTTCCTGCATCGTTTTTATCTGACTGCCGATGAGAACTATGTCATTATCAAAGTCGAGGTCCCCCAAATGGTCTCCTTGTATCCATTCGATGCCTTTATTACCAGTGCAGCATTTCTTCATTATGAAGTCGATAACAATTCCAAATAACAAGGGCGATAAAATACATCCTTGTTTAACCCCAGTTAACTAGCTAACCAGCAAAAAAAAAATAATATATATATATATATACTACATTCGGGTCTGTTGATGTCATGTATGAAAGAAAACATGTTGTATGGAGGAGGGAAGCAATTCAGAGGAAGAGGTATGTTTACAGCACTCGGAAAACATGACAAATAATCAACAGGGAAAAAAGGACAAAGAACAATATATGGTTCGACGCAGGACTGAACCCGTACTCCTTGGCACAGCGCCTTGCCACGAAAAGCCAAACGATAGGGAACACTGCCGACACAGGTAACTAAAATCTCTATGGTCTCTAATCGTCTTTTAATTTGTTTCTTTATTGTCCATGATTCGCTTCCATAGCTCAGAATTGGTTTTATGTAAAAACAAAGAAATAGGTTCATCCCAACGTTGTGCGACCAATACCAGACCTGGACGCTAGATGTAAGAACAATAAGAAAAATAACCTCTACTGAGATGAAATGTGTCAGACGAATGACAGGAAACAGTCTGAAAGATAAGATCAGAGATAAAGAACTGAGAAAAAAGCTAGGAATTACCCCCGCCATGGAGTAAATAAAAAAACAACAGATAAATTGCACAAAGATCAAAACACAACACATTCTATCACAAGGAGCCTTCAATAAACGTTGCGAGAATACCAGATGGTCGACCACGAAAAATATGGATCGATGGAATATTAGAAGCACTAGGAAACATAACAGAAGCAGAGGCGAACAGAAGAGCAAAAGACCACAAATTATATCTCCCCTCAACTCTGAAAGGCAAATGAGGAAGTAAAGGAGAAGAAATAGGGGAAGAAATAAGGAAGTGGAAAAATGATCATTTTGTTTTGTTGAAAGTTGTTCCCATTTTTAATAAATCTCCACTTCCGGTTTGTAATTTGAAAGGCAGACGTGAACAAGAACGTCCGGACCCAGAACTTGGCTCTAAAATGGTTTTATTTTGTCGTATTTTTGTATCTATTTTCTGTCTCGTTACACGTATACAGGCAAGCATTTCCATGCTCGAGTGGCTGTTTGGAAGTCAGCAGAAGGGTGGGTCTACGGAGAATGTCGCAGCGGTTGACATGGTTCGGTTCGAGGTTCTGTCATCGGATGAGAAATTTTTGGATTTCGCACAAACTTTGAGCGACATGTCGCCCTTAGATGCCTGCTATAATATTGTGAGTTGTAGATGCCTGCTATAATATTGTGAGTTGTAGATGCCTGCTATAATATTGTGAGTTGTAGATGCCTGCTATAATATTGTCTATTGTGAGTTGTAGATGCCTGCTATAATATTGTGAGTTATTATGTTATAGATGCCTGATTGTGAGTTATAGGTGCCTGCTATTTGTGAGTTATATATATATAATATGCCTGCTATAATATTGTGAGTTATAGGTGCCTGCTATAATATTGTGAGTTATAGATGCCTGATTGTGAGTTATAGGTGCCTGCTTATACCTGCTATTTGTGAGTTATATGCCTGCTATAATATTGTGAGTTATAGGTGCCTGCTATAATATTGTGAGTTGTAGATGCCTGCTATAATATAATATTGTGAGTTATAGATGCCTGCTATAATATTGTGAGTTATAGGTGCCTGCTATAATATTGTGAGTTGTAGATGCCTGCTATAATATTGTGAGTTATATTTGCCTGCTATAATATTGTGAGTTGTAGATGCCTGCTATAATATTGTGAGTTGTAGATGCCTGCTATAATATTGTGAGTTGTAGATGCCTGCTATAATATTGTGAGTTATAGGTGCCTGCTATAATATTGTGAGTTATAGATGCCTGCTATAATAGTATAATATTGTGAGTTATAGATGCCTGCTATAATATTGTGAGTTATACTACCTAGGTGCCTGCTATAATATTGTGAGTTATAGATGCCTGCTATAATTATAATAGTATAATATTGTGAGTTATAGATGCCTGCTATAATATTGTGAGTTATAGGTGCCTGCTATAATTATAATATTGTGAGTTATAGATGCTTGCTATAATATTGTGAGTTATAGGTGCCTGCTATAATATTGTGAGTTATAGGGGCCTGCTATAATAATATTGTGAGTTATAGGTGCCTGCTATAATATTGTGAGTTATAGGTGCCTGCTATAATATTGTGAGTTATAGGTGCCTGCTATAATATTGTGAGTTATAGGTGCCTGCTATAATACTGTGAGTTATAGATGCCTGCTATAATATTGTGAGTTATAGGTGCCTGCTATAATATTGTGAGTTATAGGGGCCTGCTATAATATTGTGAGTTATAGATGTCTGCTATAATATTGTGAGTTATAGGTGCCTGCTATAATACTGTGAGTTATAGATGCCTGCTATAATATTGTGAGTTATAGATGCCTGCTATAATATTGTGAGTTATGGTTGCCAAAAATGGTTTCATTTTGTTATTTACTCTACCACAGGTGATTTACAATCTGAAGAAAAAATGTGGAGAATTAAGTGAAGAAGAACTAGGAAAGCTCTCAGTTCAGCTGCTGAACTGTCAGTCTGAAGTGGAGGAGAGACCTGTTTTTACTTGTACTAGCTCTATGGTAAGTTGAAATCTGATCTTGGATCTAGTGTAAACTAGAAACAGACCATCTCAGACTTCTATAAGCATCGGCTTCAACACATGTAAACAGACTAGAAGCAGAAACTCTTCTCACTGATAGAACAAATCTTCTCACTGATAGAACAACTCATCTCGCCTGAAGAACAATTCTTCTTGCCAATAGAACAACTCTTCTCACAGATAGAACAACTTTTCTCACCAATTGAACAACTCTTAGAGAGAACAAACAGCTCACAGCTGAAAGGAGATGAAGTCAAGATAGCTGTAGAGAACAAACAGCTCACAGCTGAAAGGAGATGAAGTCAAGAGAACTGTAGAGAAATCAAACAGCTCACAACTGAAAGGGGTTAAGTGGAGACAAGAGGCAGGTACGACTTTATGATCAGGGCTATTAAAACTACTACTGGGTGTCCGGTTAGCGCAATCGATAGGCGGTTGGCTTACCACGGCAACAGCCGGGGTTCGTACCCTGGCGAGGACACCTGGGTTTTACTAATTCCCTAAAAATTAGTACTTCTGAAGTCGGAGTAAATCTGCCTGCATGGCGAGGGGCATCCTGTAATGGGATAAAACAGACTTTACACGCAAAATTCAGTCCCACAAAAATTGAGTGGGTGGGACTTCGTCAGAGGTCAAAGCTGACGAAAGCGAACGAACGAACGAAAACTACTACTACTGCTGCTTCTGCTCCATTCAGAGTTCCCAGAACAAAATCCTTTAGCTCTTTCTGAAATTAAAACGTGTGTTCAAATAAAACCTGTCCAGTTGCATTATTACATACATATGTAAGGTTCTGTGTACCAGTAGGCCTAACTTGTTCATTCCGTGTGACCGTGTGTGTTTGTCAAACATTGGTAGAATTAGCCACGAGAGAAGCTGTTCGACAAAAACAAAACCTCAAAAACAAAAAAATACCTACAGCCTCGGCTATAGCGACTGACAAGACGAAAAGGGCCATATGTAAGGTACATCAGCAGATGAGGCAGAATTAAAGCATATGTTATGGAGGTAGTACTCACCAGGGTTTTGTAGAAAAGTTACCATAGATATTTTAATGTGTATCCCACAGCTTGGGTAGATGGCGGATGCCGACTGAGAAAAATCAAGTTGGTTGGTCATTGAACCACTGCATCTCACCTCTGTTGTACATCTACCATCTCACCTCTGTTGTACATCTTCCATCTCACCTCTGTTGTACATCTACCATCTCACCTCTGTTATACATCTACCATCTCACCTCTGTTGTACATCTACCATCTCACCTCTGTTATACATCTACCATCTCACCTCTGTTGTACATCTACCATCTCACCTCTGTTGTACATCTACCATCTCACCTCTGTTATACATCTACCATCTCACCTCTGTTGTACATCTACCATCTCACCTCTGTTGTACATCTACCATCTGAGGTTAACATTGTTTCCAGATATTTAAATACATTTACCTGTTTTAATATTGTTCCACTTGTTTTTATTGTGCATTTCGGTGATGTCTTTTTCATTGCTTCCATGTTTTTGCTATTAAGGCTGAGGCCTTTATTTTTGCTTTCCTTCACTATAATGTCCAACATTTCTTGTAACTCATTTTCACTCTTAGCGATTAAGACTGTATCATCAGCATAAAAAAGTAAAGTAAAGAGCTCCATCACACCAGGTGGCGTATAGGGAATATGGTGTTAGTGATCATAATTTTTACAGACCTTCGGCACATGATTTTTGGGGTAATGTGGTCGGTATTATGCTCATGCTACTTTACTTTCCCATAAATAAATCCGGTACCCATGTAAGGCTGGGTGAACCCGGAAACCGTAGATCAGGATCGAACCCCGACCTCTAGTTCCTTTGTAGTCCAGTTCACTAACCACTGAACTATCGCGGCTCCCTATCAGCAGCATACCTAAGGTTATTTATATTATGACCTCCAATTGTTATTCCAGGCATGCCCCTTATGGATCTTAAAATAATCTCACTACAAATATTAAACAAATCTGGTGACAGCACACAACCTTGTCTAACACCCTGTTTTATTTGTTGAAACATTCCCAATTGATTTCCAGTTCTTATGGCCGCTGTTTGTTGCCAGTGCATATTCTTTATTATTCTTAGATCTTTGCTGTCTACGTTTATGCTTTCTAAAATTTTGATTATTTCTTGGTACTTTACTTTGTAAAATGCATTAGTATAATCTATGAAACATAGGTATAGATCTGTTTTCACCTCTATGGCTCTTTCTACTAAAGATCTTATGATGTATATGGCATTGCTCGTTCCTTTACCTCCAACAAAACCACACTGTTCATCACTAATTTCTGGACTGATTTTGTTTTGCATTCTTCGCACGATTATTCTTAGTAATATCTTAGTCATGTGACTGATATGGCTTATTATATGATGAGCATCACATTATTCTAACATAAACATAATATAAAATTGGATGAAATGAGAAAGCGGATCAGCTGGCAAAGGAAAGTGCAAACAGGCACACAACCAGATGCATCAGTTACATACCATCAGAAGAAACAGATAATCAAATCAATCAAAGGACCACAAAACCTAAATCAGAATGCCTTTCATAATATGAATAGATGGGGGACCGGTTGGTCTCGAGGCAAGATACCGGCCTTGAGACAGAGAGGTTATTGAGTTATTTGCGGGTCATCATCATTGCACTCCGAACATGTCCATAGGTGCTCAGATCCCTTCCTCAGCAATTCCCGCAGTGTCTAGCGACTGATGACTCCAGTTCTATGTTGGTTGATAAGTCTTCTTATACGGCCACTAAGTTTCTCATTTCTGGCTGTGCCCATCTTAACTCCCATGTTCATCATCTGTAGAAGTGACGTGGATTTGTGTTTGTCGAAATCCTGTGCTCTTCCCACATCCCGGAGGGCATTGATGATGTCTGCCCGATCCATTGGTTGACCGTCCTCAATGACAGCGCAGCTAGCCAACATGTCCGCTCTTTCATGTCCCCGTGCTCCCGCATGTCCAGGGAAATAGACAAAGGTGACCTTACGTATTTTTTATTTCAGCAATGACTCTACCCATTGTATGCGTACAGAGCCCATCTCCACTTTTTTTATCATGCTCATCGAATCACTCAGTATATATGCGTGGGTGTAGTCTTGTGACTCTAACCATTTGAATGCCTTGGTCACTGCCATCACCTCCATTGTCATGCTACTCGTGGTCATAATGTATGCACCACTGTCTTCTTTGAATATTCTGCCTGCAGAGCGTGCTGTAAATGCCAATGTACTTCTTTGGTGTCGTCTTATAGATCCGTCTGTGTAGATGACTGCATCTTTCTCATCAGTGTTATCGCAGATTAGACCGTTGACCTCAGCATTAACCACGTTCTGTTCCCTACTTTTCCTTTTTGAGTGTGATAATACATGAAAAAGTCCCCATGAATGACGTAGGCACCGGTATCCACTCCTGACCTATGCTGATATTGGTAACAGAGAGGTTATGGGTTCAAATCCTGGCTGCACCGTTGGAATTTTTATTTATGATTTCTCTCTGAGGCAATCGCCCCTGGTCTCAGCAGCGAGGGCTGGCTTGAAACGTAAATTACTCATGGACGTAAAAAATATGAGTACCTCCGAAGACGGAATTATCGCCCAGTGCGGTTAGTAACCCCTGTGCACATGGCTGCTTGGGAAAAATGGATTAGACGCAAAATTCACTTCCTAGTCTCTAGGGACTTCATCAGAGGTAAAAGCTGGCAAATGCTCCAAAAAAAAATGTGTATAGATGTGAACAAGTTATCATTATACGTCTCAGAAAAGAAAAGGCACAGTCGACTCCATAGTCATATGTATACAAAATTCAAGAACGACACCTCAACTACATGTACATGTGGACAGGTGCCCCAGACTGCTGAACTTACACTTCAAGATTACACTGAATATAGTCTATCTATCTATCTGCTGACCTTTCGAGCCGTAGCCAGCCCATAGGGCATAGACCCAGATACTCCTTGTCTTATCTAAATTTTTATTCTAGCAGTTTTCAATCCTTCTAAAGATCTTTTATCAAATCTCTCCATTTGTCTCTGTTCTGTGCAAGCAGCACTGAATATAGTAGACTGAGGAAAATCTATTGGCCCATAGATACAACACTACAGACAAAACTATATGGTCCACTGCAAGAATTACAAAAGACAGTAAAATTTATACAGGAAACGACATTGCTGATATAGACAATACTTCAGGTAAATGAAAGATAGATAAATAGACATAAAGGAGCCGTGGTAGCTCAGTGTTTAATGAACTGGACTACAAAGGACAAGAGGTAGGGTTCGATTCCAACCGAAGCCTTCCGGTTCACCCAGCCTTTAAAGGGTACTTGATTTTTTTTCTGGGAAAGTAAAGCGGCACGGGCATAATACCGACCACATTACCCCAAAAATCATGTGCCGAAGGTCTAAAATTTATGGTCACTAACACCATATTCCCTATACGCCACTTGGCGTGACGGGGGTACTTTACTTTTTATAGATAGACATATCATTTGATCTTTTTGTGTCTTCTTTTCTTTTTTCACCATAAAGCTAATAAATCAATTTTTTTTCCCCGTGTATTTGATCTCGATAACAATAATAATGATATTTTGACAGAGCCTAGCAGACTGCACAAAGTCCATGGATGGGACTACCTGGAACAGCTACCAGATAGTGGGGAACCGAGCTCGGTCCATGTGCTATGCCACACAGCAGCTGCAGTTCAGAAAACTGACAGAGGTTACAGTGAACCGGTTAGCTTCGGTGGCTGGCGAGCAGGTGAAGTCGCTAAATGATCTGAAGGTAAGATGGTTGTTTTGTAAACTTGCCTTCCTCTTCTGTCTACACTTTTATATGTTAATCTGGAGGCAAAGTCACCTAGAAGAGCTAGAAGTTGTCAGCGACTCATAGCTGATGGTTTGCGACAGGATCGGTGAACCATCTAGACCCTGCTCAACCTCTCTGTGGTGCCTCCAGTAACAGACTAACCTGTCTAGTCTGGCCAAGCGAGTAGGGATCAAAGAGTGGAAGGCAACCCAGTACTCAAAAACAACTTGCTGAAGTTGGATGTGTTGGGCAGAAAGGTACAAATATTACATTTTACTGCAAACCACCACACAACGCAGACACGCCAACTTAATGTCCTCATAAGGGCGGATGATGAGAAGGTGTATCCCTGTAGTCATCGGGCGAACGCAAGCAGCAAGCGTATATTAATCTGGGGACTGGTTGTTCTCGAGGCAAGACGCCATTCTCGAGACAGAGAAGTTGTGAGCTCAAATCCCGGCTGCACCAGTCGGGATTTTTATTTGTAATTTCTCTCTGTGGCAACCACACCTGGTCTTAGCAGCGAGGCTCGGATTCAAACGTCAAACACTCTGCGACGGAAAAAAACATGAGTACCTACGAAGGGATCCCTGTGGGCACGGCTGCCAGGGACAAACCGGTTAACACGCAAAAATCAGTTCTTGGTCCCTAGGGACTTCCTTCAGCTGAGATGAAAGTTGGCTAACACCCAACAAAAATAATGTTAATCTGTTACTATAGATGCTTGCGTTCACCCAATGATTAAAGGAGTGCACCGCTTCGTCATCTGCCCTTAAAAGGACGTTAAGTGGGGCGTGTCTGCGTTGTGTTGTGGTTTGCAGTATAACTGTGATATTTGTGCCTTTCGGCCCACCACATCAGACTACATGACATTTTTGAGGATCAGGTTATCTTCCCTCTACGATCCCTACTCGCTTGGCCAGACTAGACAGGTTAGTCTGTTACTGGAGGCACCACGAAAAGGTGGAGCTGGGTCTGGATGGTTCTGGTTCACTGATCCTAGTGCAAGCCTTCAGCTGTGAGTCGCTGATAACTTCCAGCTCTGCTACTGTGAGGCACGCCTTGACTTGTGCAAGCAATGTGAGTCGTGAACCCTGAAAAATTCCCAAAATTATAAACTAGAATACCAATTTTAGATAACAAAAATGGAAAAAGCAGTGGTTCAGTCATTACTGAAATTCTATAAAGCTTATTTTCTTTATTTCTTCTGCAAAATGTCATCTGTCATCCATTTCTTTCTTTAATTTGTCCTCACTGGTGGTATGAACTCTTTTGTTGTTTGTTACATGAAAAAGAGTTCTTAAATATTATGTAGAGCCAGTCTTAACATATGGATGTGAATCATGGACAATAAATAGGACAACAGAGAAGAAAATCACTGGAGTCTGTAGAAATGTGGTTTTACAGAAGAATGTTGAGAATACCATGGACAGCTAAGAAGAGTAATGAGAACATTCTGAAAGAGGCCAAAGCAAAAAGAGAGCAAATTTCCAATATTAGGAAGAAACAATCATCATTTTTTGGCCATGTAATGAGAAGAGAACAGCTGGAATATATTGTAACAACTGGGAAAATTGAGGGACGAAGAGACAGAGGGAAGCAAAGAGAAAAGATACCAAACAGCTTAAGGGAATGGCTTGGCAGAAGGTCAACAACAGAAATGATAAATAACTGTCGAGATCGGTAGTTGTGGAGAGACCCGATCATCTACGTCAGCAGGCCCAGTACTTGATGATGATGATAAAGCTCATTACTAACTATCTTTATGTTTTTTTCTTTTTTAGGCAGGTCAAGAACAGCTGCACTCACTGACATTAGAGACTGTCCGCAAGCTGTATGAGAGTCAACAGGAGCTGCTGTCCACACAGCTGTCCCTACGGGAAGCCCATGAGGGGGTCTTCAACCACATCGCTGCTAATGTCAAGGAGATCATGCAGGAGAAGGCCCTAATTGCTTCTGGTAACCAGGAACTGGCTGCCATGACTGAGAACATCCACAAGAAGTTAGGTAATCTTCTTCTTCTCTTATTTCTTTTTAGGAATGTTCTATTTGTTTTCTAGGAATGTTCTTCTCTTATTTGTTTTGTCTAGGAATGTTCTTCTCTGGTTAGTCTCGAGGCAAGACGCCAGTCTCAAGACAGAGAGATTGTGAGTTCAAATCCCGGCTGCACCATTTGGTATTTTTATTTATGATTTCTCTCTGCGGCAACCACCCCTGGTCTCAGCCGCGAAGCTCGGCTTCAAACTTCAATTACTCATCGACGGAAAAAAATTGAGTACCTCAGAAGATGGAGTTCAACAAGGGCTGAATGGTAGAAGAAGGTGATTGATTCTTAAAACCATGAAAAATTTTGTTTCTGAAATCTCTACCATTGCATCTATAAAAAGCTTGTGTATGAAAAGAGTTAAATATCCTATTTTCCTGTAAAGTGTCATTTCATAAACATAATAAATCTTGTAATAGAAGTAACAAAAGAAAAGTTCAATTTCTCCACGAGATTATCAGATATTTTATTTGGCCTGTGGAAGTTTCCCCTGGTTTACCGTGTACTCGTAAAAAAAAAAAAAGTTCTGGCGAGCCAATTTATGTAACATATTTTTTTCTTTTCCAGTTTAAAAACTTTTTTTTAAAAATTGTTTAATTTTGATCTTTTTATGCTCTTTATTATTATTTTTGTATGTGCTCATGTAGAGTTTTGTTGTCATTTTGAAGAAGTCTTTTATGTCTTCCACAGACTTAACTGCAGAAAAGATCCAAGAAAGAGAAATTGTGGAGCACAAGAAGCACGAGAGAATCCTACGGGACCTCAAGGACATTCAGGATAACACTGAGGCTTCCGTTAAAAAACTGGGTAGTTTTCTCTTTGTTATTTTGGCTAAATTTATCAGGATTATTTGTTTTCTCCTTTACAATATAGGGGACTAATGTTGTATAGCTTACAATATAGGGGACTAATGTTGTACAGCTTACAATATAGGGGACTAATGTTGTATAGCTTAAAATATAGCGGACTAATGTTGTACAGCTTACAATATAGGGGACTAATGTTGTACAGCTTACAATATAGGGGACTAATGTTGTACAGCTTACAATATAGCGGACTAATGTTGTACAGCTTACAATATAGGGGACTAATGTTGTACAGCTTATAATATAGGGGACTAATGTTGTATAGCTTACAATATAGGGGACTAATGTTGTACAGCTTACAATATAGGGGACTAATGTTGTATAGCTTACAATATAGGGGACTAATGTTGTATAGCTTACAATATAGGGGACTAATGTTGTACAACTTACAATATAGGGGACTAATGTTGTATATCTTATAATATAGGGGACTAATGTTGTATAGCTTACAATATAGGGGACTAACGTTGTATATCTTATAATATAGGGACTAATGTTGTACAACTTACAATATAGGGGACTAATGTTGTGCAACTTACAATATAGGGGACTAATGTTGTACAACTTACAATATAGGGGACTAATGTTGTACAACTTACAATATAGGGGACTAATATTGTATAGCTTACAATATAGGGGACTAATGTTGTATAGCTTACAATATAGGGGACTAATGTTGTACAACTTACAATATAGGGGACTAATGTTGTATATCTTATAATATAGGGGACTAATGTTGTATAGCTTACAATATAGGGGACTAATGTTGTACAGCTTATAATATAGGGGACTAATGTTGTACAACTTACAATATAGGGGATGAATGTTGTACAGCTTACAATATAGGGGCTAATGTTGTATCATCATTATCATTGAGTGCTGTCTCCACATCGAAGGTTGGCTACCATGGAGCACCATTCCGTCCTGTCTCTTGCTTGAAGGTACATGTTGTCATAGGCTGACTTGTATAACTTTTGATGTTACTCGTCCTCATCCATGTTAGTCTTAGTCTGCCTCTGCTACCCTGTATTTTCCCTTCCAAGATTACTTTTAGTAGGCTATTGTGTCTTTTAACATGCTGGAAAAGACTTCTGGTTTCAAGATGGCACGGTCATGTTTACATCAACGTCCAATGTTAGATTTTTTGCCAGAAAGATGGTTAATTCTATCTTTCCAATGCAGATAAGTGGATAGATTGGAAGTTCCACTGTTGGGATCTTCGCCTGTGCAACGGAGTACGTGGATGTGATCTGAAATCCTCTACAGTGTGCGCAGTAGTGTATTCTTTATTGATTCAAATATGTCTTCATTGGAATACCGGTCAATATTCCGGACAGGTGGCAAGAACCATTGAGGCTCTGTCTGAAAAGTGTTTCTTGTTGCAATTTCCTCATATTCCAAGTCCGGCTTGCTGCTGGAGCTACTGAGTTTATGTCTCTGTGCACAGCGTGAGCTTTGTTTTTCATCTGGATTGTGTTTCGATATTCCGATTGCTTACGATGAATGATGATATTGTATGACGAAGAACAATTCAGCTGCGCTCACTTTCGGTGCCGCTTGGCCTTATGTCTTTTGGGGTATGCTGTAACTGCTATGATGGGGACTGCAGCTACCTTTCTTTGTTTGGATCTTCAATGAGATGAGTTTTATTTCAGATGATTCCACTGGCACGGGTGGTTGAGCAATTATGGATTTTAATTCATTTGCAGTGATCCCGGGGCCTTCGACTAACTATAACCTTAACTTGCACACTAAGCACATTTCATTTCTCGCACAATGAATGCACAACTGTTAAAATTTTGTTGCACTGTCTTTATTGTGTTAAAATTATTGAGGAAATGCCAGGTTTGATAGCGAGTGAGAGACCCTGTATTATTATTATTTATCAAGAACCATGCCTGCTGGCGTAGGTGATCATGTCTCTCCACAACTTTCGATCTCGACAGTTATTTATCATTTCTGTTGTTGACCTTCTGCCAAACCATTCTCTTAAGCTATCTGGTATCTTTTCTCTTTGCTTCCCTCTATCTCTTCGTCCCTCAATTTTCCCAGTTGTTACAATATATTCCAGCTGTTCTCTTCTCATTACATGGCCAAAAAATGATTGTTTCTTCCTAATATTGGAAATTAGCTCTCTTTTTGCTTTGGCCTCTTTCAGAATGTTTTCATTACTCTTCTTAGCTGTCCATGGTATTCTCAACATTCTTCTGTAAAACTACATTTCTACAAACTCCAGTGATTCTCTTGTCTGTTGTCCTATTGTCCATGATTCACATCCATATGTTAAGACTGGCTCTACATAACATTTAAGAATTTTATTATTATTATTATAACTGTTATTATTATCTGTAGATGCCAGCTTGCAGAATCTACTCAAGAAATTTGAAGAAATTGACAGCCAGTATTCTGGAATGTCTGCGAGTTTACGGAAGATGAATACCACAATGAGGGACGTGATGTCCGCTGTAGACTTGCTTGGACAGAACCTGGATGAGCGGATAAACTGGATATCTCAGCTGTTGGGTGGAACTGGTACGGCATTTGTTGAAATGAATCTCTTCTTTTTGCGTAAATAAGAGAAACTATATGTCAGGGCATTTCTAATCTTTGTGTAAATAGAGGTTGTGTGTTGTTGGTAGTTTGAACTTTTGTGTAAATAGAGGTTGTGTGTTGTTGGTAGTTCTAACTTTTGTGTAAATAGAAGTTATGTGTTGTTGGTAGTTCTAACTTTTGTGTAAATAGAAGTTATGTGTTGTTGGAAGTTTTAACTTTTGTGTAAATAGAAGTTATGTGTTGTTGGTAGTTCTAACTTTTGTGTAAATAGAAGTTATGTGTTGTTGGCAATTCTAACTTTTGTGTAAATAGAGGTTGTTGGCAATTCTAATTTTCGTGTAAATAGAAGTTGTATCCTAGGTAGTTCTAACATTTTTGTAAATAGAAGTTGTGATCGTGGGCAAGTCTAACTTTTGTGTAAATAAAAGTTATGTCCTGGACAGTTCTAACTTTTGTGAAAATAGAAGTTATGTCCTTGGCAGCTGTAAACTTTGTGTAAATAGAGGTTGTGTCCTAGCTACTAATTGGAACCTTGAGTAATTATAAGCCAGCCCCCCAGCAGATCCAAGTAATGAGAAAATGCCATAAAGGTGGCAGTTTCTATTGGTCTCTTCTATAACATCCTCTTGGGGGAGGACTGGTTGGTCTCGAGGCAAGACGCCGGCCTCGAGACAGTGAGGTTGTGGGTTCAAATCCTGGCTGCACCAGTTGGGATTTTTACCAAGAGGGAGGGAGATTACTACAAGAGAATCATCTGGTCAGCTACAATGAAGCAAATCCATCATCAAAGGCTAATTCCATGAAAAATGGAAACAAGAACACCAGACTGAGAACAGGACATGTTATACTGAATAACCACATTAATAGAATACAACAAAACCATACCCCAGTATATCCACTCTGTAATCTCCCACAAGAAACTGTAGAACACCACCTGTTTCAATGTCCAAAGCTCACTGACATCAGAACAACACTATTTCCTCAAAGACCCTCCAAATGGAATACTCTGTATGGAACCACAGCAGAACTTAAAAATACCTGCAGATACTACTACATGGCATTGGGCCGAAGGGCATCAGCTCAAAGGTCGCTGGATCCATAACAACATCAAGGAGGGATCAAGTTATCATACTTCGCCTACACACTGGCCACAGCAGATGAGAAACCACATGTTCAACAAACTCAAAATAGGTACTACCAGCCAATGCCACTGTACCCTGGATAACAAGACAACAAAACATGTTCTACAGGATTGCCCCCCAGTACACAGACCTGAGAAGGACAATGTGGTCCACACTCACCTCTCTGGAAGAGAAACTATATGGGGCAACCGAATCACTTAAACAGACAGCTGCCTTCATAAAAGAGTCAAGAGTCCTATCCTGAATGAGCCATGATCGCAGAAGAAGAAGAAACATGGATGCCAGAAAGAAAGAAAAAGACATAACTTTGACAAAAATGAGTTGTATAGTTTGCAATGTAATCTTTGCCTGAGCTATTCTACACCTTACATGTGTTGCTCACATGAAATATCTATTTGTATGTTTATTAAGTCATTGACACAGTTTTGACATTTCATGAATTTCAGAAGACACATTGACACAGTTTTGACATTTCATGAATTTTAGAAGACACGTCATTGACACAGTTTTGACATTTCATGAATTTCAGAAGACAAACTGACTGCTATCTCGTGTTGCCTCCTGCACATTGCATATTTCTTCCTTGTGGCGGTGACGGCCACCTTCCTGCAGATCTCCATACCTATGAGGCTGACGATGCTGGTGGTTATCGTGGGGAACGTGGCGGCTGAGTTGAATTATGACCACAGTCTGGATTTTGCTGGTTTGACTGTGTTTTTATTCACTGTGTACTTTGGTAAGTCGTATTTTCTTGATCTTTTCTCACATAACAGTAAAAGCTTATTTTGTGACCATCGCATTTAACGAGCCTTGATGGCTGAGTGGTTAGTGTGCTTGCTTCCTGATCAGAAGGGCTCCGGTTCGATCCCCATAAGTGGCGGATTTTTTTTTACCAAGGTTCTGAGGTTCACACAACATAAAAATGAGTACCAGAGATTAGGACCAACAAGGTTCTGAAGTTCACCCAACATAAAAATGGGTACCAGAGGCTTGGACCAACAAGGTTCTGAGGTTCTTCTTCTACCTTTTAAGCTCCCAGTGGAGCATAGGGTCTTCAACAAACACTTTCCAAGTAGTTCTGTTTGCCATTCTTTTAAGATCATTCCATGTCTTCCCCATCATCTTCATCTCTGCTTCTATCTGTCTTTTCGAAGAATTCCTTGGTCTTCCTCTTTGTCTTTTCCCCTGGGGATTCCATAAAGGGCCTGTTGTGTAATACTCTTAGTTGGCTTCTGTAGTGTGTGTCCTATCCAGCGCCATCGTCTTCGCTGTATCTCTTTATCCACTGGTATTTGACTGGTACATTTCCATAATTCTATGTTAGTGATTTTGTCCTGCCATTTCCATCCTTTTATTCTGCGTAAGCATCCATTAATGAAAGTCTGTATCTTCGTGATTGTCAATTTTGTTCTCCATGTTTCACAGTCATATAATAGGACCGACTTAACATTTGAGTTGAACATTTTTATTTTTGTATTTAACCTAATTTCTTTGGATTTCCATATGTTTCCCAGTGCAATGAGGTTCCGAGGTTCACCCAACATAA
Source organism: Megaustenia siamemsis (assembly GCA_032433765.1). Classification (NCBI taxonomy): domain Eukaryota; kingdom Metazoa; phylum Mollusca; class Gastropoda; order Stylommatophora; family Ariophantidae; genus Megaustenia; species Megaustenia siamemsis. The sequence goes on from JAVIAB010000104.1 coordinate 5,080,289, forward strand.
AAATGGGTACCAGAAATTAGGACCAACAAGGTTCCGAGGTTCACCCAACATAAAAATGGGTACCAGAGATTAGGACCAACAAGGGTTCTGAGGTTCACCCAACATAAAAATGGGTACCAGAGATTAGGACCAACAATGCTCCGACGTTCCCTGGAAGTTGTAATTAGAAAAGTATGGGAAGAGGGGGGAATGTTTGCCCACAGTGAGGTGTCAAATTTTGCAAATTTGTATTTTGAGGTGGCAAATTTTACAATGGAAAATATACATAGGACCTCCTGTTTATTGCCATTATCTGTGAAGGCTAGATATTAGAACTCACTACCCAGATATCGATGGGGGGTAACACATTAAAGAAACCACAGATTAATTTATCTTAATTTTATATATACAAATATTTGCTTTCAATTTATTTATAAATATCGTCTGTGTTGCAGGTTTTAATCTGGTCAGACATCTGGGTCATCGGTTCAAGGTTGGAAAAACCTTCACATTGGATAGTCTTACAAAAGTGTGGAGGCCTCACACAGAGTCGCTGTCCCCACACGATGTAGCCACACTTTTTGATCTTCTACAACGATTTTCAAACTCAGGTGAGTTGCTTCCCTGTAGTACATTTCTTCTACTTTTCAGCTCCCTGTGAAGCATAGGTCTTCAACAAATGCCTTCAACTACCTGTGGAGTATAGGTCATCAACAAACGCTTTCAGCTCCCTGTGGAGTATAGGTCATCAACAAATGCTTTCAGCTCCCTGTGGAGTATAGGTCTTCAACAAACGCTTTCAGCTCCCTGTAGAGTATAGATCTTCAACAAACACTTTCAGCTCACCGTGGAGCATAGGTATTCAACAAACACTTTCAGCTCACTGTGGGGCATAGGTCTTCAACAAACACTTTCCAGCCATCCTGTTTTTTGCCATTCTTTTAAGATCATTCCTTGTCTTACCCATTATCTTCATCTCTACTTCTATCTGTTTTCTCCAAGAATACCTTGGTCTTTCTCTTTGTCTTTTCCTCTGGGGATTCCAAAAAGGGCCTGTTGTATAATACTCTCATTTGGCTTCCGCAGTGTGTGTCCTATCCAGCGCCATTGTCTTCGCTGTATCACTTTACCCACTGGTATTTGACTGGTACATTTCCATAATTCTATGTTAGTGAATTTGTCCTGCCATTTCCATCCTTTTATTCTGCATCCATTAATGAAGGTTTGTATCTTCATGATTGTCATTATTGTTGTAGTACATTTACATAATCTTACATCTATTTGTTTACTTTTGTTGTTTATTGCTTTTCTATTTATCTCTATCTATTGACCCTTCGGGCTGGCCCATAGGGCATAGACTCAGATACTTTTTCTCAATTTTCTTTCTAGCAGTCTCAATCCTTGCAAAGATCTTTTATCAAATCTCGTCATTTGTCTCTATAGTGTGCAATCAATCTCATTGAGGGAGTCGATTCCTGCTGTCTTTGCCTTCCTGATCAATGTTCTTCTCAATGTTTCTCTGGGTCGGCCTCTTTTCCTCTTACCTGTTGTTTCCCACTTGAGGGCTTGCTTTGCTATTTGGTTATTATTTCTTCTCATCATTTGTCCAACATATGTCCAACGTCTTTTCTTGATTACTGAATTTAGTGGTTGGTTGTTGACTTCTCTAATTTTCTAATTTGTTTTGGATTTGTTCCACGCTGTACCAAGTATTTTCCTTAGACATTTATTTTCGAATGCGTTCAACTTTGTTTCTATGTCTCTTGTTGTTTTCCAGCTCTTGCATGCATACATAAGGGTTGATAGTACGTTTGATTTGAATAGTCTGTCTCGATTATTTGTTTCTTCTGATGGTATGTAACTGGTGCATTTTGATCATGTTTCGATATTCCGATTGTTCACGATGATTGATGATATCGTATAACAGGGAACAGTTGGCGGTGTTCACTTTCTGCGCGGTTTCGCCTTATGTCTTTTGGCGTGTGCTGAGATTGCTATGATGGGGACTACAGTTACCTTTCTTTGTTTAGGAGATGAGATATGAATTCGGATGATTACGCTGGCTCGGGCGGTTGAGCAATTATGGATTTTAATTCGTTTGCAGTGATACTGGGGCCTTCCATAACCAAATAAATAACTGGTGCATATGGTTGTGTGCCTGTTGCACCTACCTTTGCCAGCTCTTCTGCATTTTCATTTCCTGGTATTCCACAGTGAGATGGGATCCACTTTAGGATAACCTTGTGATGCATGCAGAGTTCAGTCAGTAAGTCCTAAAAATGTAACAATTTTCAATCTACAATGATGCGCCTGAAGAAAAAAGCAAAAACTGTTTACTTTAATTTCTAGCATAGAAACATCATGGGCGCCGCGATAGCTCAATGGTTAGTGAACTGGATTACAAAGGACAAGAGGTAGTGTTCAATCCCAACCGACGGCTTCGGGTTCACCCAGCCTTTAATGAGTACTGGATTTTTTTCTGGGAAAGTAAAGCGGCATGGGCATAATACCGATCACATTACCCGAACAAAATCATGTGTCAAAGTCTGTAAAATTTATGGTCACTAACACCATATTCCCTATACACCACTTGGCGTGACGGTGGTACTTTACTTTTTACTTATACAAACATCATAAAATGAATCCTTCCATTATGTCATAAGATTACTCATTCCATTATATCATAAGATTACTCATTCCATTATGTTGTAAGATTAATCCTTCCATTATGTCATAAGATTACTCCATCCATTATGTCATAAGATTACTCCATCCATTATGTCATAAGATTACTCATTCCATTATATCATAAGATTACTCATTCCATTATGTTGTAAGATTACTCCATCCATTATGTCATAAGATTACTCCATCCATTATGTCATAAGTAAACTCATTCCATTATGTCATAAGATTAATCCTTCCATTATATGTCTTAAGTATACTCATTCCATTATGCCATACGATTAATCCTTCCATTATGTCATAAAATTACTCCTTCCATTATGTCATAAGATTAATCCTTCCATTATGTCATAGATTACTCATTCCATTATGTCATAAGATTAATCCTTCCATTATGTCATAAGATTAATCCTTCCATTATGTCATAAGATTAATCCTTCCATTATGCCGTAAGATTAATCCTTCCATTATATCATAAGATTAACCCTTCCATTATGTCATAAGATTAATCCTTCCATTATGTCATAAGATTAATCCTTCCATTATGTCATATGATTACTCCTTCCATTATGTCATAAGATTACTCCTTCTATTATGTCATAAGATTAATCCTTCCATTATGTCATAAGATTAAACCTTCCAATATGTCATAACATTACTCCTTCCATTATGTCATAAGATTACTCCTTCCATTATGTCATAAGATTACTCCTTCCATTATGTCGTAAGATTAATCCTTCCATTATGCCGTAAGATTAATCCTTCCATTATGTCATAAGATTACTCCTTCCATTATGCCATAAGATTACTCATTCCATTATGTCATAAGATTAATCCTTCCATTATGCCGTAAGATTAATCCTTCCATTATGCCGTAAGATTAATCCTTCCATTATGCCGTAAGATTACTCCTTCCATTATGCCATAAGATTACTCATTCCATTATGTCATAAGATTAATCCTTCCATTATGTCATAAGATTACTCCTTCCATTATGCCATAAGATTAATCCTTCCATTATGTCATAAGATTACTCCTTCCATTATGCCATAAGATAACTCATTCCATTATGCCATAAGATTAATCCTTCCATTATGTCATAAGATTACTCATTCCATTATGTCATAAGCTTACTCATTCCATTATGCCATAAGATTAATCCTTCCATTATGTCATAAGATTACTCATTCCATTATGTCATAAGCTTACTCATTCCATTATGTCATAAGATTAATCCTTCCATTATGTCATAAGATTACTCATTCCATTATGTCATAAGATTACTCATTCCATTATGCCATAAGATTAATCCTTCCATTATGTCAAGTTTAAATTGTTTTTTTTTTTAATATTCATTTCTAGTATCAGAGCATCAAAATATATCCCAGACTCCAATGGCGAATGGCACAGTTGTCCATGATGACACAGATTTCCGTTCAGCCACGCCTCCTTCTACTATAAATAGATCAAATAACCACCCAGTACCAAGCAGTTCCAGGGAAGATAACTTTTTAGAGGTTAGTATGTCAACCACTAATATCTTCAGTAATAAAGAAAAGACGATGGTCATATGTTGGACATGTGATGAGGAGAGATAACCAAATAACAAAGCAAGCCCTCATGTGGGAAACAACAGGTAAGAAGAAAAGAGGTCGACCCAAAGAGACACTGAGAAAAACATTGATCAGAGAGGCAAGAGCAGCAGGAATCGGCTCCCTCAATGAGAAAGAGTTGCTTGCACAGAACAGAGACATATGGCGAGATTTGATAAAAGATGTTTACAAGGATTGTAAACTACTAGAATAAAAATTTAGATAAGAGAAAGAGTATCTGGGTCTATGCCCTATGGGTTGGCTACGGCTTGAAAGGTCAATAGATAGATAGATGTCATTATGTCTTAACCGCCCGAATCCCAGTCATCTGATCCTATTTGAAATAGGTGAAGCACCAACTTGAAGGAACGAAATGTAGTGTGGTGCATGAAGGACAGTTTACAGAAGCATTTGAAATAAGAACAGGGATAAGGCTGGGATGCCTTCTGTCTCCATTTCTCTTTCTACTGGCCATAGATTGGATTATGAAAATAACTCAAAACAACAGAAATGGGATCCAGTGGCCACTGACCAAACAACTTGATGATTTAGACTTTGCTGATGACATAGCTCTCCTATCACACAGCCACCAACAGATGCAAGATAAAATGAGTATATTAGATGAGAGATCACAACAGCTAGGACTAAAGATTAATAGAGATAAGACCAACATTATGAGAATTAATGCAGTTGGCAATAACCAAATAAAACTAGGAGAAATACCTCTACTAGACGTACAATCTTATATATATCTGGGCAGTAATATAGATAAAGAGGGAGGAACAGAAAATGATGCCAAAATAAGGATATCAAAAGCAAGAGGAACTTTCATTGCACTGGGAAACATATGGAAATCCAAAGAAATTAGGTTAAATACAAAAATAATCATTTTCAACTCAAATGTTAAGGCGGTCCTATTATATGGCTGTGAAACATGGAGAACAACAAAATTGGCAATCACGAAGATACAGACTTTCATTAATGGATGCTTATGCAGGATAAAAGGATGGAAATGGCAGGACAAAATCACTAACATGGAATTATGGAAATGTACCAGTCAAACACCAGTGGATAAAGAGATACAGCAAAGACGATGGCGCTGGATAGGACACACACTACGGAAGCAAACTGAGAGTATTACACAACAGGCCCTTTTTTGGAATCCCCAGGGAAAAGACAAAGAGGAAGACCAAGGAATTCTTGGAGAAGACAGACAGAAGCAGAGATGAAGATGATGGGGAAGACATGGAATGATCTTAAAAGAATGGTAAAAAACAGAACGACTTGGAAAGTGTTTGTTGAAGACCTATGCTCCACTGGGAGCTAAAAAGGTAGAAGAAGAAGAAAAGAATATCTGGGTCTATGCCCTATGGGCTGGCCACGGCTCGAAAAGTCGATAGATAGATAGATATATCGGGAGATACTTGTCTTAATAGGAAAATACATACACACAATTTATTCCTGAGTTGTGTTCCTAACCCTATGCTATAGTCATGAGTATACATGTGTGAAAGACATCACCTAATGATAGCTACCTTTTTAGTCAGCTGAGTTGGCCGTGTGCTCTAGTGTTTGGTTTCTCATGGGAAGGCGCTGTGCCAATGAGTGCAGTTTCCATCCTGTATCGGTCCATCTATTGTTCTTTGCTTTTTTTCTGTTGTTGATTATTTGGAATTTTTCCCGAATGCTGTAAACATACCTCCTATGAGATGATTCGATGATCTATCTTCTTTGCAGCTTCCCTCTATAATAATATTCATTAATTTTTATTTGTCTCCTATATAAATTATGGTCACTAACACCATATTCCTTAATCCACGTGGCGTTACAAGGCTCTTTACTTTACTTTATTTGGAAAAGACACTGGAAGTACATCATGAATGTGTATAGAACAGACAAAAGAAGACTCCATGCCAGGCTGTCATGTGGACACTGGTTAGCAAATCAAAATGAGGAAGACCAAAAGTGACTTCTAGAGGAACAATTAATAGAGAGGGCTCAGCTATAGGCTTAAGAACAGAGCAAGACCTATAAGTGCAGGTGGGCTCTGTACACAGGTAATGGGTAGAGTCATTGCAGAAGTAAAAAATACGTAAGGTCACCTTTGTCTTCGTCCCAGGACATGCGGTAGTACAGGGAAATGAAAGAGTGGACAGGTTGGTTAGCTGTGCTGTTGTTGAAGACTGTCAACCAATGAATCGGGTGGACATCATCAATGTCCTCTGGGATGTGGGAAGGGCACAGGACTTCGACAACCATGAGTCCACATCACTCCTTCGGATGAAAGAGATGGGAGTTAAGATGGACACAGACAGAAACTTAGTGAGCGTGTAAGAAGACTTATTAATCAACACAGAACTGGAGTCGTCAGTCGCTGGACACTGCTTGGCTTGCTGATGAGGGGATCTGGGCACCTATGTTCAGAGTGCAATGATGATGACCCACAAATAACTCAATAACTCAATAACCTAACAGTGAATCGCCAGATAGTTGTGGTTTCCTCTCTGAGTGTCGTCTGTGGTGCTAGAAGAACTAACTAGCCACGCTAATTAACTATTCACACCAACTAACTGGTCATGCTAACTAACTGGTCACGCTAACTAACTGGTCATGCTAACTAACTGGGCACGCTAACTAACTAGTCACTTTAACTAACTAGTCATGCTAATAAACTAGTCATGCTAACTAGTCACGCTAACCAACCAGTTACGCTAACCAACTAGTCACACTAACTAACCAGTCACGCTATCTAGTCATACTAACTAACTAGTCACACTAACCAACCAGTTACGCTAACCAACTAGTCACACTAACTAACCAGTCACGCTAACTAACTAGTCACGCTAACCAACCAGTTATGCTAACCAACTAGTCACGCTAACTAGTCACATTAACCAACCAGTTATGCTAACCAACTAGTCACGCTAACTAATCACACTAACTAACTAGTCACGCTAACTAACTAGTCACTCTAACTAGTCATGCTAACTAGTCACATTAACCAACCAGTTATGCTAACCAACTAGTCACGCTAACTAACTAATCACACTAACTAACTAGTCACGCTAACTAACTAGTCACGCTAACTTTAAACCCTCAATGATCTCCAGTTGAGCAGTTTAAATAGTTTCTTGTGTTGAGTTTAGAGAAGAGATTCATCCAAATTTTCTTGGCCTGTTTCAGGGCTCAACTATAACAAGAAGATTATTACTGGATCGTCTCCAGGATCATGGGTCAAGGTCTTCTTCAAGGTCATCAACACCACAACCCACAAACTCCAGGTTTGTAAGCTAATTTCTGTCCATCTCAATAAATAGATTAACTCTAGATTGCGATAGTACCATACAAATTACAATCTCAAATTAAAAATTCTTAGAATTTGACAGTTTTCTACACGGAGATTGCTTTTTCATGCCACAAGGTCAAGGTAAAGTACGAGACATGAATCAGCATCTCAGCACGCGAGTTTTCACCCATATGTGCTTGGCTGCCTATCCAGATGTGTTCGGAGACTTCTGGATAGTGTTGCTCTAGCATCGAAACTCACAATGTGAAGCGGCATTCCTCACCTTCCCAGAATACCACCCTGGTACCCATTTCTGCCAGTGGCTGGGTCAACCGAGGGGGTATATATTTTTTGTCCCAACCACGAGTACAACTCACACTGCTTCCAGTGGGAATCGAACACCTGTTGTCCGAGCGTCGGTAGCCCAGTTGTGTGGTTTCCCCAACTAAGCTATTGAGGCCTACCTAACTATTGATATCAATGACACATGATGTGTCATTGCAACTGAAAGTTTAAAAAAATAATACACCATTATTTGCCATAAAAATACATCCGTATTGTAAGAGTAATTAAAAACAACATACATACGTATTGTAATTGTAATTAAAAGCAACAAAACGAGTCTCAGTTAACAAGTTAAATTTAGATTTACTCAAATCAGACAAGAAGTGGCAAGACAAATATAACATTACTTTTCAGAACCGGTACAATGCAATAGAGAAGATACAAAGCATTGATGAACAGGGGAAATGCTAAAAGAATCAATGCAACAAACATCAAAAGAGTTCATACCACCAGTGAGGACAAATTCAAGAAGGAAATGGATGACAGACGACATTTTGCAGCTAATGGATACAAGAAGAACAAATAAATAAAAAAATAAGATGAGTATAAGAAATTAAATAAAGAAATTTTGATAAAATGCAATGAAGCAAAAGAAGCATGGCTAAAAGAGAGATGCAAAGAGATTGAAATGCAACAAAAAGGAGATGCTAAAGATATATACAAACAAATTAAAGAATTAACAGGAAGAAAAATGCAATCAAAAACTGGATGTTTAAGACCAAAGGAAGGAGAACTGTTGAATGAACAAGAAAGCTTAAGGGAACGATGGACAGAATACATTAAAGATCTTTATAATAATGAACGAACAGAAGAAAATATTAAGGATAATGGAGAAGGACCAGAAATACTCAGAGAAGAAGTGGTAGATGCCTTGCGCAATATGAAAGCAGGCAAAGCTCCTGGACCAGATAATATAACTAAAGAAGAGATTGGAGGTAAAGGAACAAGCAATGCCATTTATATCATAAGATCTTTAGTAGAAAGAGCCATAGAGGTGAAAACAGATCTATACCTATGTTTCATAGATTACACCAAGGCTTTTGACAAAGTAAAGCACCAAGAAATAATCAAAATTTTAGAAAGCATAAACGTAGACAGCAAAGATCTAAGAATAATAAAGAACATGTACTGGCAACAAACAGCGGCCATAAGAACTGGAAACCAATTGGGAATGTTTCAACAAATAAAACAGGGTGTTAGACAAGGTTGTGTGCTGTCACCAGATTTGTTTAATATTTATAGTGAGATTATTTTAAGATTCATAAGGGACATGCCTGGAATAACAATTGGAGATCATAATATAAATAATCTAAGGTATGCTGATGATAGTCTTAATCGCTAAGAGTGAAAATGAGTTAAAGAAATGTTGGACATTATAGTGAAAGAAAGCAAAAATAAAGGATACAGCCTTAATAGCAAAAAGACAGAAGTAATGGTAATAACAAAGAAAAAGACAGTGCAAAATAAAGATAAGTGGAGCGATATTAAAACAGGTAAATGAATTTAAATATTTGGGAACTTCGTTAACCTCAGACGGAAGATGTACAACAGAGGTGAAAGGCTCAGGCAAAAGCAGCTTTCCAAAAAATGAGGAAGATACTATGCAATCAATTTTTGACAATAGAAACAAGAAAAAGAGTTTTTAAATATTATGTAGAGCCAGTCTTAACATATGGATGTGAATCATGGACAATAGGACAACAGACAAGAAAATCACTGGAGTCTGTAGAAATGTGGTTTTACAGAAGAATGTTGAGAATACCATGGACAGCTAAGAAGAGTAATGAAAATGTTCTGAAAGAGGTCAAAGCAAAAAGAGTGCTAATTTCCAATATTAGGAAGAAACAATCATAATTTTTTGGCCATGTAATGAGAAGAGAACATTATAACAACTGGAAAAATTGAGGTACGAAAAGATAGAAGGAAACAAAGAGAAAAAATACCAGACAGCTTAAGAGAATGGTTTGGCAGAAGGTCAACAACAGAAATGATAAATAACTGTCGAGATTGAAAGTTGTGGAGAGACATGATCACCTACGCCAGCAGGCAAGGTACTTGATGACGATGATGATAATATGGGATTGAAGGTACATCATTAATCATAAGGCACATATTTTGTGGGAGCTGTGAAGGCTCACTGGTTAGTGAACTGGACTACTAAGGATACGAGGTTGGGTTTGATCCTGATCGACTGCTTCCATGTTCACCCAGTCTTCAATGGGTACCAGATTTTTTCTGGGAAAGTAAAGCGATACGAGCACAATACCGACCACATTACCCAAAAATCATGTGTCTATAAAATTTATGGTTACTAACACCATAAATGTCTAAGGAAAATACTTGGTATAGCGTGGAATGAATTAAAAACTTAGGAGGAAATTAGAGAAATCGCCAGTCAACCACTATCTTCAGTAATCGAGAAAAGACGATGGTCATATGTTGGACATGTGATGAGGAGAGATAATAACCGAAAAGCAAAGAAAGCCGTCATGTGGGAAACAACAAGTAAGAGAAAAGAGGCCAACCCAAAGAGACACTGAGAAGAACATTGATCAGAGAGGCAGGAATCAGCTCCCTCAATGAGATAGAGTTGCTTGCACAGAACAGTGACAAATGGTGAGATTTGATAAAATATCTTTAGAAGGATTGAAAACTGCTAGAATAAAAATTTCTATAAGCGAAAGAGTGTCTGGTTCTATGTCCTATGGGCCGGCTACAGCTCAAAAGGTCAATAGATATATAGATAGAACACCATATTCCACTATACGCCAATTGGCGTGACGGTGCTCTTTACTTTAATTACATATTTTGTATTTATTTGATTATATCCTCAGGTCTTCCACACCAGTCTCATCTCGATGCCAGGCAATCACAGCAACAGGAATCCAGTGCCGACTGCCTGTGACATCCGGGTCACGTATGTGCCGAATACACACAGAAAGATAATGTTATTTGTCTGCGAGAGTTGTTTCCCTTGACTTGTTATCATCACAAAGCCACTACAACTAAATGGCAGTCCAAATTCTCAAGAAAAATATCCTCAAATTGTTTGTATAAATTTATATACGTGACAATTTCTGCCCTGTGCTGACTTGTGCTCGAAAGGACAATCATCATCATCATCATCAAGTACAGTACCTGCTGGCATTGGTGATCATGTCTCTCCACAACTTTTGATCTCGACAGTTATTTATCATTTCTGCTGTTGACCTACTGCCAAGCCATTCTCTTAAGCTGTCTGGCATCTTTTCTCTTTGCTACCCTCTATCTCTTCACCCTCAATTTTCACAGTTGTTACAATATATTCCAGCTGTTCTCTTCTCATTACATGGCCAAAAAATGATGATTGTTTCTTACCTAATATTGGAAATTAGCTCTCTTTTTGCTTTGACCTCTTTCAGAACGTTTTCATTACTCTTCTTAGCTGTCCATGGTATTCTCAACATTCTTCTGTAAAACCACATTTCTATAGCCTCTAGTGATTTTCTTGTCTGTTGTCCTATTGTCCATGATTCACATCCATATGTTAAGACTGGTTCTACATAACATTTAAGAACTCTTTTTCTTGTTTTGATTGTCAAAAATGGATTACACAGTATCTTCCTCATTTTTTGAAAAGCTTCTTTTCCCTGAGCCATTCTACATCTCACCTCTGTTGTACATGTACCATCTGAGGTTAACATTGTTCCCAATTTAAATTCGTTTACCTGAAAGGACAAAAGAAAGACAGATACAGGTGATATATCAGAACAGGCACAAGAACAAACATAATCAGGTAAAACCATATAATTGTTGGTATCTTTTCATGGAAATAAAAATAAAATATGTTCAGATTTGCTCAGAAAAAGGGGACTGGTTAGATAATAAATCATTGTTGTGATTCAGAAAGTCATCAGAAGAGAGATGAGAACAAAAAAACTTTATAAATCCGTAAAAGTCTTAGAAAAGATAAGACTTAGAACAGTGGGAATGGGATAGAACTTTTAGCTTCATGTCATAGTCAGAGTTCTGTAGAACTACTTGTAATGTAAATTAGTCTTACTCTGATAATTTGTACAAAGTAACACACAGTAGGGGTCTGTTATTTACCTTCAGAGAGTAATAAAAACAGAGTCAGTTATTTATTTTCAGAGAGTAACAAAAATAGAGTCAGTTATTTATCTTCAGAGAGTAACAAAAACAGAGTCAGTTATTTATCTTCAGAGAGTAACAAAAACAGAGTCAGTTATTTATCTTCAGAGAGTAACAAAAACAGAGTCAGTTATTTATCTTCAGAGAGTAACAAAAACAGAGTCAGTTATTTATCTTCAGAGAGTAACAAAAACAGAGTCAGTTATTTATCTTCAGAGAGTAACAAAAACAGAGTCAGTTATTTATCTTCAGAGAGTAACAAAAATAGAGTCAGTTATTTACCTTCAGAGAATAACAAAAATAGAGTCAGTTATTTACCTTCAGAGAGTAACAAAAATAGAGTGTTATTTATCTTCAGAGAGTAACAAAAATAGAGTGTTATTTATCTTCAGAGAGTAGCAAACATAAAGGGACACATTATTTACCTTCAGAGAGTAGCAAACATAAAGGGTCACATTATTTACCTTCAGAGAGTAACAAAAATAGAGTGTTATTTATCTTCAGAGAGTAGCAAACATAAAGGGACACATTATTTACCTTCAGAGAGTAGCAAACATAAAGGGACACATTTACCTTCAGAGAGTAGCAAACATAAAGGGACACATTATTTACCTTCAGAGAGTAGCAAACATAAAGGGACACATTATTTACCTTCAGAGAGTAGCAAACATAAAGGGACACATTTACCTTCAGAGAGTAGCAAACATAAAGGGACACATTATTTATCTTCAGAGAGTAGCAAACATAAAGGGACACACTATTTACCTTCAGAGAGTAGCAAACATAAAGGGACACATTTACCTTCAGAGAGTAGCAAACATAAAGGGACACATTTACCTTCAGAGAGTAACAAACATAAAGGGACACATTTACCTTCAGAGAGTAGCAAACATAAAGGGACACATTATTTACCTTCAGAGAGTAGCAAACATAAAGGGACACATTATTTACCTTCAGAGAGTAGCAAACATAAAGGGACACATTATTTACCTTCAGAGAGTAGCAAACATAAAGGGACACATTATTTACCTTCAGAGAGTAACAAACATAAAGGGTCTGTTATTTACCTTCAGAGAGTAGCAAACATAAAGGGACACATTATTTTCCTTCAGAGAGTAGCAAACATAAAGGGACACATTATTTATCTTCAGAGAGTAGCAAACATAAAGGGACACATTAGTTTCCTTCAGAGAGTAGCAAACATAAAGGGTCTGTTATTTACCTTCAGAGAGTAGCAAACATAAAGGGACACATTATTTACCTTCAGAGAGTAGCAAACATAAAGGGTCTGTTATTTACCTTCAGAGAGTAACAAACATAAAGGGACACATTATTTATCTTCAGAGAGTAGCAAACATAAAGGGACACATTATTTACCTTCAGAGAGTAGCAAACATAAAGGGTCTGTTATTTACCTTCAGAGAGTAGCAAACATAAAGGGTCTGTTATTTACCTTCAGAGAGTAGCAAACATAAAGGGACACATTATTTACCTTCAGAGAGTAACAAACATAAAGGGACACATTTACCTTCAGAGAGTAGCAAACATAAAGGGACACATTATTTATCTTCAGAGAGTAGCAAACATAAAGGGACACATTTACCTTCAGAGAGTAACAAACATAAAGGGACACATTTACCTTCAGAGAGTAGCAAACATAAAGGGACACATTTACCTCCAGAGAGTAGCAAACATAAAGGGACACATTTACCTTCAGAGAGTAACAAACATAAAGGGACACATTTACCTTCAGAGAGTAGCAAACATAAAGGGACACATTATTTACCTTCAGAGAGTAACAAACATAAAGGGACACATTATTTACCTTCAGAGAGTAGCAAACATAAAGGGACACATTATTTTCCTTCAGAGAGTAGCAAACATAAAGGGACACATTATTTTCCTTCAGAGAGTAACAAACATAAAGGGACACATTATTTTCCTTCAGAGAGTAGCAAACATAAAGGGACACATTATTTTCCTTCAGAGAGTAACAAACATAAAGGGACACATTATTTTCCTTCAGAGAGTAGCAAACATAAAGGGACACATTATTTACCTTCAGAGAGTAGCAAACATAAAGGGACACATTTACCTTCAGAGAGTAGCAAACATAAAGGGACACATTTACCTTCAGAGAGTAGCAAACATAAAGGGACACATTATTTTCCTTCAGAGAGTAACAAACATAAAGGGACACATTATTTTCCTTCAGAGAGTAACAAACATAAAGGGACACATTATTTACCTTCAGAGAGTAGCAAACATAAAGGGACACATTATTTACCTTCAGAGAGTAACAAACATAAAGGGTCTGTTATTTACCTTCAGAGAGTAGCAAACATAAAGGGACACATTATTTTCCTTCAGAGAGTAGCAAACATAAAGGACACATTATTTATCTTCAGAGAGTAGCAAACATAAAGGGACACATTAGTTTCCTTCAGAGAGTAGCAAACATAAAGGGTCTGTTATTTACCTTCAGAGAGTAGCAAACATAAAGGGACACATTATTTACCTTCAGAGAGTAGCAAACATAAAGGGTCTGTTATTTACCTTCAGAGAGTAACAAACATAAAGGGACACATTATTTATCTTCAGAGAGTAGCAAACATAAAGGGACACATTATTTACCTTCAGAGAGTAGCAAACATAAAGGGTCTGTTATTTACCTTCAGAGAGTAGCAAACATAAAGGGTCTGTTATTTACCTTCAGAGAGTAGCAAACATAAAGGGACACATTATTTACCTTCAGAGAGTAACAAACATAAAGGGACACATTTACCTTCAGAGAGTAGCAAACATAAAGGGACACATTATTTATCTTCAGAGAGTAGCAAACATAAAGGGTCTGTTATTTACCTTCAGAGAGTAGCAAACATAAAGGGACACATTATTTACCTTCAGAGAGTAGCAAACATAAAGGGACACATTATTTATCTTCAGAGAGTAGCAAACATAAAGGGTCTGTTATTTACCTTCAGAGAGTAGCAAACATAAAGGGACACATTATTTACCTTCAGAGAGTAGCAAACATAAAGGGGCACATTATTTATCTTCAGAGAGTAGCAAACATGAAGGGTCTGTTATTTACCTTCAGAGAGTAGCAAACATAAAGGGACACATTATTTATCTTCAGAGAGTAGCAAACATAAAGGGACACATTATTTACCTCCAGAGAGTAGCAGGTCAGTTTTTGACATTTAAAATGATGTTCCTTTGTGTCTGAATACCTCATGAAAACTACGCAAGAACACAAATATATAAATGTGTGTGTGTGTGTATCATCTTGTGCTAGGATAGAGCACTATTTCACTTATCTCTTCTCTTGATAGTACAAGCTGTCTTGATGGCGCAAGCTGTCTTGATTGCGCATGCCGTCTTGATAGCACAAGCCGTCTTGATTGCGCATGCCGTCTTGATTGCGCATGCCGTCTTGATTGCGCATGCCGTCTTGATAGCACAAGCCGTCTTGATTTTCTGGCTGATGTAGGCAAGAATGTCGTTCCAGATTTTCCATGCTCTCAGGGCATTGTATCGATTCTGTTGTTGAGTGTTTACCGTGTAATAACTCCAAGGTATCTAGTATCTTCTCTCTTTGTCGTCCCCTATATCTCTTTCCCTGTATTTTGCTAGTTGTAACCAATTATTCCAACTTTCCTCTTTTCATGGGGTGCCTGAAAAATGTTGATTGTTTCTTTCTGATGTTTTTTAGGAGCTCCCTTTTTGTGTTGGCCTCTTTGAGAATTTCCTCATTGGTCTTTTTAGCTGTCCAGGGAACTTTCAACATTCTTCTGAGAAATCCCATCTCTGTGTCCTCTAATCATCTTTTCATTTGTTTGTTTCCTGTCCATGATTCGATTCCATAGGTCAGAATCGGCTCTAAATAGCACAGATGAACTCTCTTTCTCACTTCTATTGACTTGTTGCGTAAGATATTTGTCATTTTCTGAAATGCTATTTTGGCCTGAGCTATTCTGCTTTTTTTCCCCTGCTTTTTATTCTATTCTCTTTTCTGCTTCATATCATAGCTTTCTATTTCAGGATCTTTTTGTGATTATTTACTTTTTCTACAAAGTGACTGTTAATGGCCTAACTTGACAATTGTTAGAAGAACGAGGAGAGAAAAGACATTACAACTGGGGTCTTACAGATAGATGGTACTAATAAGCTGTGTTCTCAGGATACTTCAGTGAATTAAACCGAGAGGGACTTCCGGTCAATGTGGCGGATAGGCGGCAGGAACAATTGAGGTTCTGTCTGAAAAGTCTTCCTTGTTGCAGTTTCCTCATATTCCAAGTCTGGCTTGCTGCTGGAGCTACTAAGTTTAGTGCTCTGTGCACACCATGAGCTATGTGTTTCATCCGGGTAGTGTTTCTATATTCCAATTGCTTACATGATGATGTCATATGAAGGACAGTTCAGCTTCGTTCACTTTCAGTGCCGCTTGGCCTTGTCTTTTGGTATGTGCTGTGGCTGCTATGATGGGGACTGCAGCTGGTTTTCTTTGTTTGGATCCTTCAATGAGATGAGTTTTAATTCAGATGATTCCACTGGCACGGGCGGTTGAACAGTTATGGATTTTAATTCATTTGCCGGGGCCTTCGAATAACCATAACTTGAAAGAAGCTTGTTCTCGGATTTCAGATTTCAGGTGGCAAAAAAAAATGAGAAAGACAAAGAGATATGGCAGAGAATAGTTGACAGAGTAGCTTTGGTTGTTGACCAGAAGGGTCCTGACTCAATCTATATAAGTGACTCATTCCTTTGGACTGACAAGGCTCCGGGGTTCACCCAGCCTCTAAAAATATGTACCGGTGATTTTTCTTGGAAAAATAGGCGGCCTGGTGTGATACCTACCACGTCACCAAAAATGTGCCGTGGTCGTGAAAAACATGGTCACTAACACCATATTCTCCATACGACGAGCAAGGCAGGGGGAGAGAACTTTTACTTTTGTTCAGGTTGATAGAGAGCTAAAGGAAAATGGCTTTAATTGGGGTGAGCGACAGAAAGTGGTGATGATATTTTTATGCATTTGAAATTATAACGAGGATTAAGCTCGTAAGATGAGAAAAGAAAACTGTGTTATATAATGCCTTTATTTTGTTTGATGTTGAAGTGTTACATTTTTAACACGTTTTCAAAATGTTACTTATTGTTTTTCTGTCTAAATTGTAAATATTCCAGAATTAGCCATGTTTTTATTTTAAATTTGTGTCTTATTATTGGGCTGGATTGATCGGGAAGGGGATACAAGTAAAGAAATTAGAATCAGAATAGCTAAAGCAGCAATGTCTTTCAGAAGCCTTGAAAAATTGTGGAAATCAAAACTCATCAGCACAAACACAAAACTTAGACTATTCAAATCAAATGTACTATCAACCCTTACGTATGCGTGTGTGAGCTGGAAAACAACAAGAGACACAGAAACAAAGTTGAACGCATTCGAAAATAAATGTCCAAGGAAAATACTTGGTATAGCGTGGAACGAATTCAAATCAAATAAAGAAATTAGAGAAATCGCCAATCAACCACTAATATCTTCAGTAATCAAGCAAAGACGATGGTCATATGTTGGACATGTGATGAGGAGAGATAATAACCGAATAGCAAAGCAAGCCCTCATGTGGGAACAACAGGTAGGAGGAAAAAAGGCCGATCCAGAGAAACATTGAGAAGAGCATTGATCAGGGAGGCAAAAACAGCAGGAGTCGGCTCCCTCAATGAGATAGAGTTGCTTGCACAGAACAGAGACAAATGGCAAGATTTGATAGAAGATCTTTACAAGGATTGAAAACTGCTAGAATAAAATTGTAGATAAGAGAAAGAGTATCTGGGTCTATGCCCTATGGGCTGGTACGGCTCGAAAGGTCAATAGATAGATGGATAGATTATTATTTGACTATTACAACTTTTATTGTACACAATGTTTAAATGATGTATATTTACATTTTGCACTTTTATTTTTGCTAATTCAATACTTTACACAATAATCAGGTAAAGTAAAGGTAAAGTACGACACTGGAATTGGCGTCTTAGCACGTGAGGTTTCACCCATATGTGCTCAGCCACCTATCCAGAAGTGGTCGGAGACTTCTTTCCTTCCTCCCTCCTGTTGTTTCTGGATGTAGCTTAGCATTGCTTCAATGCCCTCTTTGGAAATATCAACTAATAAAAGTTCAGGTCTTCTTTCTTATACTTCTTCTTTCATTCCTTATTTGCCTTTCAGCGTTGAGGGGAGATATAATTTGCATTCTTTTGCTCTTCTGTTCGCCTCTGCTGCTGTTATGTTTCCTAGTGTTTCTAATATTCCGTCGATCCATCTTATTCATGGTTGGTCCTTGGACCTGGTGTTCTCGCAACGTTTATTGAAGGCTCGTTGTGTTGTATTTTGATCTTTCTTACTTGTCACGCGGCCGACATATTTTATCTGTTGTTTCTTTATATATATTCTATGACGGAGGTTATTCCTAGCTCTCTTTTCTCAGTTCTTCATTTCTGATCTTATCTCTCAGACTGTTTCCTGTCATTTGTCTAACACATTTCATCTCTGTAGAGGTTATTTTCTTATTTTTCTTGCATCTAGGGTCCAGGTCTGGCATTGGTAGCACAATGTTGAGATGAAGATTGTATTGCAGAATGCCAATTTTGCCTCTAGTTATTTCCTTGTTGGACAATAGTGGTGATAGCTGTCCAATGATTTGACAAGCTTTGATGCATCTTGAGTCTATTTCTGCTGTTTGTGAATTGTTGTTTGTCACTAGACTTTTTGCACCCGTGATTGCTCATTGGTTAGTGAACTGGACTACAAAGGACAAGGGGTAGGGTTCGATCCCAACCGACGGCTTCCGGTTCACCCAGCCTTTAATGGGTACCTGATTTTTTTCAGGGAAAGTGAAGCGGGACAGGCGCAATACCGACCACATTACCCAAAAATCATGCGCCGAAGGTCTGTAAAATATATGGTCACTAACACTATATTCCCTATACGGTACTTGGCATGAAGGGGGCACTTTACTTTTTTTACTAGACTTTTTAGGTTTTTGAATTCGTCTACATGTTTTAATTGTCTGCCTTCTATAGTTATGTTGATGTTCTGTTTCTCTTTTGTAACATTTACGACTTCTGTTTTGTTGATGTCGATTTTCATGTTGTATTTTGTGTCTGTACTGTTGCATTTATTGAAGTGTTCTTGTAGGTCTTCTATTTGTCCCTGTATTAGTGCCTGATCGTCTGCAAATAAAAGCTTATTGTCTAACTTGCATATATGGTCCATGTATGTAATAAACAGTAGGGGGGAAATAGTACGCACCCCTGTCTTATACCTGATCTGACTTCAAAGGGGTCTGTGTTTCCTGCTGCTGTTCTGACTGTGTAGCTACTGTTGATGTTGAGACTTTTAATTAGGTTGGTTAGATGTTGGCTTACTCTGTATGTTGTTAGTATCTCCCATGAGCTGTTCTCTATTTACTCGGTCGAATGCATTTTCCTGGTCGATAAAAGCTATGTACAAATGAGGTCTTATTTGATTTATATAATTATATATATGTATATTTATCATAACCAGATAGAATGGTTGAAACATAAACACCAATCTTGAGTTTGAAATGGAATTTGTATAGATGTAGAGATAGCTGGTGTTAGATTTATTGTTTAACTGTCGATCACGTATTGATGTAGCAATAATGTGTGTTATTTTTGCAATCTGACAGCAGATTATGTCATGATGTAGATATAACTGTTTTTCTAGTGAATCATAGGAGGAAGAGGTATGTTTACAGCACTTGGGAAAAAAGACAAATAATCAACAACAGAAAGCAAGCCCTCATATGGGAAACAACAGGTAAAAGAAAAAGAGGAAGACCCAGGGAGACACTGAGAAGAACATTGATGAGAGAGGCAAGAGCAGCAGGAATCGGCTCCCTCAATGAGATAGAACTGCTTGCACAGAACAGAGACAGATGGCGAGATTTGATAAAATATCTTTAAAAGAAAACTGCTAGAACAAAAATTCATATAGGAGAAGGTGTATCTTGGTCTACGCCCTATGGGCCGGTTACGGCTCGAAAGGTCAATAGATAGATAGATAGAAAAAAAAAACAGAACAATGTGTGGTCTGAAGCAGAATCGAACCCGTACTCCTTGGCACAGCGCCTTGCCACGAAAAGCCAAATGCTGGGGAACACTGCCAACTCAGCTAACTAAAAAATTATCTATCATTGGCGATGTTGAACTATACTCTTTGTGTTATTTCGTCCTATAAATGTTTGTCTGCAACACAAGTATTCAGCCCTACTGGGAGATATATGTCTTAATAGGAAAATACAGGTACATAATTTATCTCAGAGTTGTGATTGTAACCCTATGCTATAGTCATGAGTACACCTTTGTGGAAGACATTGCCAATGATAGCTAATTTTTGTTAGCTGAGTTGACTGTGTTCCCTAGCGCTTGGTTTCTCGTAGCAAGCACTGTGCCAAGGAGTACGGGTTCGATCCTGCTTCAGAACATATATATATATATTTTTTTTTTGGGGGTGTTTTGTTGATTATTTATAATTTTTTCCGAGTGCTGTAAACATGCCTCTTCACCTGAAATAATTCGCTGAATTATCGCCTCGGAAGTTTCCCTCTATAATAATCATTATTATTATTTGTCTCCTGTTATTTTTGCAATCTGACAGTAGATAATGTTACGATGTAGAGATAACTGTTAGCTTTATAATTAATTACGTAGATTTATTTTGAAATCATCGGTTGTAAAGTTATCCATTGTTGAGTTATAGATGTTGATCTCTACCAGATGTGTTCATGCCTGTAATGATCATACCATCATGATATTACTGATCATTGTTTTCACTAGAGGGAGGGAAGGCACCCAATAGCAACAGTAGAGAGAGGTAAGGTGCCCAAATGCAGAAGTAGAGGGAGGGATGGTGCTCAACAGCAGTAGTAGAGGGAGGTAAGGCACCTAGCAGCAACAGTAGAGGGAGAGAAGACACACAACAGCAGCAGTAGAGGGAGGTAAGGCACCTAGCAGCAACAGTAGAGGGAGGGAAGGCACCCAACAGCAGCAGTAGAGGGAGGGAAGGCACCCAACAGCAACAGTAGGGGGAGAGAAGACACACAACAGCAGCAGTAGGGGGGAGAGAAGACACACAACAACAGCAGTAGGGGAAGGGATGGCACCCAACAGCAGCAGTAGGGGGAGAGAAGACACAACAGCAGCAGTAGGGGGAGGGAAGGCACCCAACAGCAGCAGTAGGGTGAGAGAAGACACACAACAACAGCAGTAGGGGGAGAGATGGCACCCAACAGCAGCAGTAGGGGGAGAGAAGACACACAACAGCAGCAGTAGGGGGAGGGATGGCACCCAACAGCAACAGTAGAGGGAGGGAAGACACACAACAGCAGTAGGGGGAGGGATGGCACCCAACAGCAACAGTAGGGGGAGAGAAGACACAACAGCAGTAGGGGGAGGGAAGACACACAACAGCAGTAGGGGGAGAGAAGACACACAACAGCAGTAGGGGGAGAGAAGACACACAACAGCAGTAGGGGAGAGACAACAGCAGTAGGGGAGAGAAGACACACAACAGCAGTAGGGGGAGAGAAGACACAACAGCAGCAGTAGGGGGAGGGAAGGCACCCAACAGCAGCAGTAGGGGGAGAGAAGACACACAACAGCAGCAGTAGGGGGAGGGAAGGCACCCAACAGCAACAGTAGAGGGAGGGAAGGTGCCCAAATTCAACAGTAGAGAGAGGGATGACACTGAACAGCAACAGTAGAGGAAGGTGAAGGTGCCCAAATTCAGCAGTAGAGAGAGGGATGACAATGAACAGCAACAGTAGAGGAAGGAAAGGTGCCCAAATTCAGCATTATAGGGAGGGATGGCACCCAAAAGCAGCAGTAAAGGGAGGGAAGGTGCCCAACAGCAGCAGTAGAGGGAGGGAGGGAAGGTGCCCAACAGCAACAGTAGAAGGAGGGAAGATGCCCAACAGCAGCAGTGGAGGGAGGGAAGGTGCCCAACTGCAGCAGTGGAGGGAGGGAAGGTGCCCAACAGCAGCAGTGGAGGGAGGGAAGGCGCCCAACAGCAGCAGTAAAGGGAGGAAGGCGCCCAACAGCAGCAGTAGAGGGAGGGAAAGCGCCCAACAGCAGCAGTAGAGGGAGGGAAAGCGCCCAACAGCAGCAGTAGAGGGAGGGAAGGCGCCCAACAGCAGCAGTAGAGGGAGGGAAGGCGCCCAACAGCAACAGTAGAAGGTGGGGAAGGCACCAAACAGCAACAGTAGAGTGAGGGTAGGCCACCAAAAGCAGCAGTGGAGGGAAGGAAGGCACCCAACAGCAACACAGCTGGAAGCTGTCAGTGACTTGTAGCTGACAGCTTACATCAAGATCCGCTAACCAGAACCATACAGACTCTACTCCACCTCTCCATGGTACCACCAATAACAGACAGACATGTCGAGCCTGGCCAAGTGTGTAGGGATCGAAGATGGAAGTCAAACCTAGTACTCTAAAATGTCATGCTGATATTTGATGTAGAAGTCTGGGTGAAAGGCGCATCTACACCCACTTAACACCGTTTTAAGGACAAATGACAAAGAGGGCGATCAATTCCTTTAGTAGTCATTGCATGAATGGCAGAAAGAAGGAAAGTTATAGTAGAGAAAATAGGAAGAAGTTTGACAAAATGTTTCTGGTTGCAGCAGAGATCTTGATTCAACAATTTCCACTGTCATGTATTTGTAATTCCTGTTCCTATCTGCTTTAGTATAATTATTTGATATCTTTTTTCTTGTTTGACTCTTATTTTCCCTGTAACTTCAGCGGTCGTTGGGACACCACTGATTGACTTCGTTAACCTGGGGGTCGTTGGGACACCACTGACAGACTTTGTCAACCTAGGGGTTGTTGGTACACCACTGACAGACTTCATCAACCTAGGAGTTGTTGGTACACCACTGACAGACTTCATCAACCTAGGAGTTGTTGGTACACCACTGACAGACTTCATCAACCTAGGAGTTGTTGGTACACCACTGACAGACTTCATCAACCTAGGAGTTGTTGGTACACCACTGACAGACTTTGTCAACCTAGGGGTTGTTGGTACACCACTGACAGACTTCATCAACCTAGGGGTTGTTGGTACACCACTGACAGACTTCATCAACCTAGGAGTTGTTGGTACACCACTGACAGACTTCATCAACCTAGGGGTTGTTGGTACACCACTGACAGACTTTGTCAACCTAGGGGTTGTTGGTACACCACTGACAGACTTTGTCAACCTAGGGGTTGTTGGTACACCACTGACAGACTTTGTCAACCTAGGAGTTGTTGGTACACCACTGACAGACTTCATCAACCTAGGAGTTGTTGGTACACCACTGACAGACTTTGTCAACCTAGGAGTTGTTGGCACACCACTGACAGACTTTGTCAACCTAGGGGTTGTTGGTACACCACTGACAGACTTCGTCAACCTAGGAGTTGTTGGTACACACTGACAGACTTTGTCAACCTAGGAGTTGTTGGTACACCACTGACAGACTTTGTCAACCTAGGAGTTGTTGGTACACCACTGACAGACTTTGTCAACCTAGGGGTTGTTGGTACACCACTGACAGACTTCATCAACCTAGGGGTTGTTGGTACACCACTGACAGACTTTGTCAACCTAGGAGTTGTTGGTACACCACTGACAGACTTTGTCAACCTAGGAGTTGTTGGTACACCACTGACAGACTTTGTCAACCTAGGAGTTGTTGGTACACCACTGACAGACTTTGTCAACCTAGGGGTTGTTGGTACACCACTGACAGACTTTGTCAACCTAGGGGTTGTTGGTACACCACTGACAGACTTCATCAACCTAGGAGTTGTTGGTACACCACTGACAGACTTCATCAACCTAGGAGTTGTTGGTACACCACTGACAGACTTCATCAACCTAGGAGTTGTTGGTACACCACTGACAGACTTTGTCAACCTAGGGGTTGTTGGTACACCACTGACAGACTTCATCAACCTAGGGGTTGTTGGTACACCACTGACAGACTTCATCAACCTAGGAGTTTTTGGTACACCACTGACAGACTTCATCAACCTAGGGGTTGTTGGTACACCACTGACAGACTTTGTCAACCTAGGGGTTGTTGGTACACCACTGACAGACTTCATCAACCTAGGGGTTGTTGGTACACCACTGACAGACTTCATCAACCTAGGAGTTGTTGGTACACCACTGACAGACTTTGTCAACCTAGGGGTTGTTGGTACACCACTGACAGACTTCATCAACCTAGGGGTTGTTGGTACACCACTGACAGACTTCATCAACTAGGAGTTGTTGGTACACCACTGACAGACTTCATCAACCTAGGAGTTGTTGGTACACCACTGACAGACTTCATCAACCTAGGAGTTGTTGGTACACCACTGACAGACTTTGTCAACCTAGGGGTTGTTGGTACACCACTGACAGACTTCATCAACCTAGGGGTTGTTGGTACACCACTGACAGACTTCATCAACCTAGGAGTTGTTGGTACACCACTGACAGACTTCATCAACCTAGGGGTTGTTGGTACACCACTGACAGACTTTGTCAACCTAGGGGTTGTTGGTACACCACTGACAGACTTTGTCAACCTAGGAGTTGTTGGTACACCACTGACAGACTTTGTCAACCTAGGAGTTGTTGGTACACCACTGACAGACTTTGTCAACCTAGGGTTGTTGGTACACCACTGACAGACTTTGTCAACCTAGGGGTTGTTGGTACACCACTGACAGACTTCATCAACCTAGGAGTTGTTGGTACACCACTGACAGACTTCATCAACCTAGGAGTTGTTGGTACACCACTGACAGACTTCATCAACCTAGGAGTTGTTGGTACACCACTGACAGACTTTGTCAACCTAGGGGTTGTTGGTACACCACTGACAGACTTCATCAACCTAGGGGTTGTTGGTACACCACTGACAGACTTCATCAACCTAGGAGTTTTTGGTACACCACTGACAGACTTCATCAACCTAGGGGTTGTTGGTACACCACTGACAGACTTTGTCAACCTAGGGGTTGTTGGTACACCACTGACAGACTTCATCAACCTAGGGGTGTTGGTACACCACTGACAGACTTCATCAACCTAGGAGTTGTTGGTACACCACTGACAGACTTTGTCAACCTAGGGGTTGTTGGTACACCACTGACAGACTTCATCAACCTAGGGGTTGTTGGTACACCACTGACAGACTTCATCAACCTAGGAGTTGTTGGTACACCACTGACAGACTTCATCAACCTAGGAGTTGTTGGTACACCACTGACAGACTTCATCAACCTAGGAGTTGTTGGTACACCACTGACAGACTTTGTCAACCTAGGGGTTGTTGGTACACCACTGACAGACTTCATCAACCTAGGGTTGTTGGTACACCACTGACAGACTTCATCAACCTAGGAGTTGTTGGTACACCACTGACAGACTTCATCAACCTAGGGGTTGTTGGTACACCACTGACAGACTTTGTCAACCTAGGGGTTGTTGGTACACCACTGACAGACTTCATCAACCTAGGAGTTGTTGGTACACCACTGACAGACTTCATCAACCTAGGAGTTGTTGGTACACCACTGACAGACTTCATCAACCTAGGAGTTGTTGGTACACCACTGACAGACTTCATCAACCTAGGAGTTGTTGGTACACCACTGACAGACTTTGTCAACCTAGGGGTTGTTGGTACACTACTGACAGACTTCATCAACCTAGGGGTTGTTGGTACACCACTGACAGACTTCATCAACCTAGGAGTTGTTGGTACACCACTGACAGACTTCATCAACCTAGGGGTTGTTGGTACACCACTGACAGACTTTGTCAACCTAGGGGTTGTTGGTACACCACTGACAGACTTTGTCAACCTAGGGGTTGTTGGTACACCACTGACAGACTTTGTCAACTTAAGGGTTGTTGGTACACCACTGACAGACTTCATCAACCTAGGAGTTGTTGGTACACCACTGACAGACTTCATCAACCTAGGAGTTGTTGGTACACCACTGACAGACTTTGTCAACCTAGGGGTTGTTGGTACACCACTGACAGACTTTGTCAACCTAGGAGTTGTTGGTACACCACTGACAGACTTCATCAACCTAGGGGTTGTTGGTACACCACTGACAGACTTCATCAACCTAGGAGTTGTTGGTACACCACTGACAGACTTCATCAACCTAGGAGTTGTTGGTACACCACTGACAGACTTCATCAACCTAGGAGTTGTTGGTACACCACTGACAGACTTTGTCAACCTAGGGGTTGTTGGTACACCACTGACAGACTTTGTCAACCTAGGAGTTGTTGGTACACCACTGACAGACTTCATCAACCTAGGAGTTGTTGGTACACCACTGACAGACTTCATCAACTAGGAGTTGTTGGTACACCACTGACAGACTTTGTCAACCTAGGGGTTGTTGGTACACCACTGACAGACTTCATCAACCTAGGAGTTGTTGGTACACCACTGACAGACTTCATCAACCTAGGAGTTGTTGGTACACCACTGACAGACTTTGTCAACCTAGGGGTTGTTGGTACACCACTGACAGACTTTGTCAACCTAGGAGTTGTTGGTACACCACTGACAGACTTTGTCAACCTAGGGGTTGTTGGGGCACCACTGACAGACTTTGTCAACCTAGGAGTTGTTGGTACACCACTGACAGACTTTGTCAACCTAGGGGTTGTTGGTACACCACTGACAGACTTTGTCAACCTAGGAGTTGTTGGTACACCACTGACAGACTTTGTCAACCTAGGGGTTGTTGGTACACCACTGACAGACTTCATCAACCTAGGAGTTGTTGGTACACCACTGACAGACTTCATCAACCTAGGGGTTGTTGGTACACCACTGACAGACTTCATCAACCTAGGAGTTGTTGGTACACCACTGACAGACTTCATCAACCTAGGGGTTGTTGGTACACCACTGACAGACTTTGTCAACCTAGGGGTTGTTGGTACACCACTGACAGACTTTGTCAACCTAGGGGTTGTTGGTACACCACTGACAGACTTTGTCAACTTAAGGGTTGTTGGTACACCACTGACAGACTTCATCAACCTAGGAGTTGTTGGTACACCACTGACAGACTTCATCAACCTAGGAGTTGTTGGTACACCACTGACAGACTTTGTCAACCTAGGGGTTGTTGGTACACCACTGACAGACTTTGTCAACCTAGGAGTTGTTGGTACACCACTGACAGACTTCATCAACCTAGGAGTTGTTGGTACACCACTGACAGACTTTGTCAACCTAGGAGTTGTTGGCACACCACTGACAGACTTTGTCAACCTAGGGGTTGTTGGTACACCACTGACAGACTTCGTCAACCTAGGAGTTGTTGGTACACCACTGACAGACTTTGTCAACCTAGGAGTTGTTGGTACACCACTGACAGACTTTGTCAACCTAGGAGTTGTTGGTACACCACTGACAGACTTTGTCAACCTAGGGGTTGTTGGTACACCACTGACAGACTTTGTCAACCTGTGGGTGTTGGATCACCACTGTCCCTCTCTTCTCTGCCTTCCACTTCTTCAACATCCTTTAACAGCTCTCCAAGAATGCTCTTTACCAGGCCAGACGAACGAACTACGTGACCAAACCATTTCATTTTGAGTTTCTTCACAATAATCAAAAGATCACCATGTACTCCAATTGCTTGTTGTATTCTTTTGTGAACTTTTCTATTTGTGAACTTTTCTATTTGGGAACTTTTACATTTGTGATACGATCTAAGTAAGAGATCCCCAAACCTTATTGTAATGTTTCATCTCCATAGCTTGTATTTTCTTTTGTAGCTCTGCGGTTAGGGTAATACTTAATAATGGCTGTGTTAATGACATATATATGCTGTACTCATATGTAGACGTATACATTGACTGTATTTGAACGTATGTGACAAATATCAGAATTAAATAATCAACTAATTCTGCCTGTGTTCTTTTTTTAGTGTGCGTTTAAAACGCATGACAAACTATTTATTAATATATCATCATCATCAAGTGCCATGCCTGCTGGCGTAGGTGATCATGTCTCTCCACAACTTTTGACAGTTATTTATTATTTCTGTTGTTGATCTTATGCCAAGCCATTCTCTTAAGCTGTCTGGTTTCTTTTCTCTTTGTTTCCCTCTATTTCTTTGTTCTTCAATTTTCCAGTTGTTACAATATATTCCAGTTATTCTCTTCTCATTACATGGACAAAAAAAATGATGATTGTTTCTTCCTAATATTGGAAATTAGCTCTCTTTTTGCTTTGACCTCTTTCAGAACAGTTTCATTACTCTTCTTAGGTGGCCATGGTATTCTCAGCATTCTTCTGTAAAACCACATTTCTACAGCCTCCAGTGATTATCTTGTCTGTTGTCCTACCGACCACATTACCCCAAAAGTCATGTGCTGAAGGTCTGTAAAATTTATGGTCACTAACACCATATTCCCTATACGCCACTTGGCGTGACAGGGGCTCTTTACTTTACTATGTATGTAATGGAAGCAATATAAACACTTGCAGACACTTTCTTGTTTTGAGACATGACAGTAGTCCTGTAGCGAATACCACCATGCTGTGGCACCCATTGAAATGAGAAGGCAGATGACCATAGACAAATTTGTGGCAGTCTACAACTGTCTAACCAACCTCATAGCCTCAAAAAAATAAAAACAATCCTGAAATGAGCTAAGAAAAAAATGGAGTTACATTGAAAAATATGAGCCACAACATGACAACTTAAACAAACACAGCAGATCCAAGATATTCAGACACAGAACACGTCAATGTGGCCTCAGAGAACATATACACAAGATTGGGCTTGGTGACTTTGCAACATGTGACTAAGGAGCATCCAGACAAACTCCAGAGCATATCCTACAGGACTACATCACTCTCAACACAGGAGCATCCAGACAAACTCCAGAGCGTATCCTACAGTACTGCAGTACTCTCAACACAGGAGCATCTAGACAAACTCCAGAGCATATCCTACAGGACTGCAGCACTCTCAACACAGGAGCATCCAGACAAACTCCAGAGCGTATCCTACAGGACTGCATCACTCTCAACACAGGAGCATCCAGACAAACTCTGAGCATATCCTACAGGACTGCATCACTCTCAACACAGGAGCATCCAGACAAACTCCAGAGCATATCCTACAGGACTGCAGCACTCTCAACACAGGAGCATCCAGACAAACTCCAGAGCATATCCTACAGGACTGCAGCTCTCTCAACACAGGAGCATCCAGACAAACTCCAGAGCATATCCTACAGGACTGCATCACTCTCAACACAGGAGCATCCAGACAAACTCCAGAGCATATCCTACAGGACTGCATCACTCTCAACACAGGAGCATCCAGACAAACTCCAGAGCATATCCTACAGGACTGCATCACTCTCAACACAGGAGCATCCAGACAAACTCCAGAACATATCCTACAGGACTGCATCACTCTCAACACAGGAGCATCCAGACAAACTCCAGAACATATC
This sequence comes from Megaustenia siamemsis, assembly GCA_032433765.1. Classification (NCBI taxonomy): domain Eukaryota; kingdom Metazoa; phylum Mollusca; class Gastropoda; order Stylommatophora; family Ariophantidae; genus Megaustenia; species Megaustenia siamemsis. The sequence continues at coordinate 5,109,894 of JAVIAB010000104.1, forward strand.
CTACAGGACTGCATCACTCTCAACACAGGAGCATCCAGACAAACTCCACAGCATATCCTACAGGACTGCAGCACTCTCAATACAGGAGCATCCAAACAAACTACAGAACATATCCTACAGGACTAGCACTCTCAATACAGGAGCATCCAAACAAACTACAGAACATATCCTACATGACTGCAGAACTCTCAATACAGGAGCATACAGACAAACTCCAGAGCATATCCTACAGGACTGCAGCACTCTCAACACAGGAGCATCCAGACAAATTCCAGAACATATCCTACAGGACTGCAGTGCTCTCAACACAGGATCATCCAGACTACAGCACTCTCAACACAGGAGCATACAGACTACAGCACTCTCAACACAGGAGCATCCAGACAAATTCCAGAACATATCCTACAGGACTGCAGTGCTCTCAACACAGGAGCATACAGACTACAGCACTCTCAACACAGGAGCATCCAGACAAATTCCAGAACATATCCTACAGGACTGCAGTGCTCTCAACACAGGAGCATCCAGACTACAGCATTCTCAACACAGGAGCATCCAGACTACAGCATTCTCAACACAGGAGCATCCAGACTACAGCACTCTCAACACAGGGGCATCCAGGCTACAGCACTCTCAACACAGGAGCATCTAGAAGACTTAAACTGTACCATCTTGTTCATGACCCACGTTGGTCTAAATGTGTAGAACCAGCTGATCATTGAAGAAGAAGATTTGTGACATGTTTTAGTTATCTGCTAGTTTGGATGAAATCTGTTTCAATTTCTATCTTTTGCAGAATTTAATTAGATCAGGATGAATCCCGTCTTGTCCTGCCCAGAGGCCAAGCTATATGTCTTCCACACATCTTTCCATCTGTTTGCCTATATCTGTTATTTTCTCTTCAGTTGAAGTCTCTAGTGTATTTTCTTGGTCCAAGGGAAACTGTGTACAAAAATAAAAACTTTCAACTCCAATCTTAAGTCAGTCCTATTATATGGCCGTGAAACATGGTGAACAACAAAAATGACAATCATGAAGATACAGACTTTCATTAATGGATGCTTACGCAGAATAAAAGAATGGAAATAGCAGGAGATACAGAGAAAACGATGGCGCTGGATAGGGCACACAATGCGGAATCCAACTGAGAGTATTACACAACAGGCCCTTTTTTGGAATCCCCAGGAGAAAAGACAAAGAGGAAGACCAAGAAATTTTTGGAGAAGACCGACAGAAGCAGAGATGAAGATGATTTGGAAGACATAGAATGATCTTAAAAGAATGGCAAGAAACAGAACGGCTTGGAAAGTGTTTGTTGATGACCAATGCTCTACAGGGAGCTGAAAGTTATGTAGTTTAGAACTGATTCTATACACAATCTCTCACTTAAACCACCGTTTTAAATTATGTCTGTCTTTTCTGATCGCTCAAAGCACTTTTCTTAAACATTTCATCTCTAGCTTCCTTTTATGTCTATTCGTGAGCAACCAATGTTTGACACTGTTAGCACAAGATGGGAATGAATATACCGATGGTTTACCTGTACCGCTCATCTTAGACATATAGTTTATCATTATTTCGTTGTTCGTTTCTGTTAATCTCTGTCGCTGATGGGTTGGCTAATCTAATATCTCTGTTGGGTACAATAAAAAAAAATACTCTATCAGATCCCATCTAGAACTATTGTGAACTTCAGGTCAATATGGCGGATAGGCGGCAGGAACTGTTAAAGTCTGTGTATGAAAAGTGTTCCTTGTTGCAGTTTCCTCATATTCCAAGTCCGGCTTGTCGCAGGAGCTACTGAGTTAGGTGCTCTGTGCACACAGTGAGCTGTGCGTTTCATGCGTTTTGATCGTGTTTCAATATTTTGATTGCTTACGATGAACGATGATATCGTATGACTGTGTTCACTTTCTGTGCGGTTTTGCCTTATGTCCTTTGCCGTGTGCTGAGACTGCTATGATGTGGACTACAGTTAGCTTTCTTTGTTTGGGAGATGAGATATTAATTCAGACAGGCGGTTGAGCAATTATGGATTTTAATTCGTTTACAGTGATACCGGGGCCTTCCATAACAAGAACAATTGTTCTTGCTTTCTGATGAAGGCAGTATGTAGGCCGAAACGTCAGTATTTTGTTTTGTTACGTTTTTGTAAAGCTGCCACCATACCTTGTAGGAGTGTACGTTACACCCCACTACTTGCTCTGTACTTTGTATACGATTTTTCTTTAGGATTTATGTACAACTACAAAAGTGAAAGAAAGTAGGAAGGAATTATTTGAAGCCACATTTAGGCGAAACTTCCAACCAAAATTTATTTTACAAAAACCAAAAATCTGTAAAAATCAATTTCTATAAACATTCAATTTTGCTGTAAAAAAAAAAAAAAGCCGAAACATTTCTTTCTATCGAGCATTAGGCTCCTCCAAAACTTCCCAGAACCCACTCTGTGTGAGGGTTTTGTCGGAGATCTGTGGAAAATACAAGAAAATACGATATTTTGTTTCTTTTTTCTTTTAAATTTTAGCGTCAAATTATATATTTTTTTTATACCTCTGGTGAAGTTCATAGAGACCATGAACTGAATTCTGCGTGATAATCCATTTTTCTCTGGTAGCCATGCGCACAGAGGTCCCTTGCCGCACAGGCAGATAACTCCGTCTTCGGAGGTACTCATATTTATTTCCGTCCATGAGTAATTGATGTTTCAAGCCGGGCCTCGCTGCTGAGACAAGGGGTGGTTGCCGCAGAGTGAAATCATAAATAAAAATCATAACCGGTGCAGCCGGGATTTGAACCCACAACCTCTCTGTCTGGAGACCGGCGTCTTGCCTTGAGACCAACCAGTCCCCCGCGTCAAAATCTTACGCACAAGGACTCTAAATTAAAGATTCATGATAAATTGCTACTTTTTTCGCTGCAGGTCATTCTACATTACTGTCTTGTGGAGGAAGAACAGCGATTCTCAATCTATGGCAGCTAAATCATTTTATTCTTCTACCTTTCAGCTCCCTGTGGAGCATAGGTCTTCAACAAACACTTTCCAAGTCGTTCTGTTTCTTACCATTCGTTTAAGATCATTCCATGTCTTCCCCATCATCTTCATCTCTGTTTCTGTCTGTCTTCTCCAAGAATTATTTGGTCTTCCTTCTTGTCTTTTCCCCTGGGGATTCCAAAAAAGAGCCTGTTGTGTAATACTCTCAGTTGGCTTCCGCAGTGTGTGTCCTATCCAGTGCCATCATCCGCAACGATGCTAAATCCTCTTCATATATATTTGTCCCGTTCTCTCTCTCTATTTTTTTTTTAACATTTGCGAACACCAGTTTAACTCTATAATGAACGTATTAAAAAAACCAAACTTCACACCATTTTAATGCCATGAAAAAAATCATCATCATCATGTGCCGTACCGGTTGGCGTTGGCGATCGTGTCCTTCCACAATCTTCTATCTACAGTGCATCGTATCAGTTCTGTTGTTGACTGTTTTCCATGCCATGACACCAAGCTATCCAGTATTTTCTCTCTTTGTCGTCCCCGATCTCTCTTTCTTTTTATTTTGCCAGCTGTAACCAAGTATTCCAACTTTCCTCTTCTCATGATGTGCCCGAAAAATGTTGATTGTTTCTTTCTGATGTTTTTTAGGAACTCCCTTTTTGTGTTGGCCTCTTTGAGAACTTCTTCATTGGTCTTTCTAGCTGTCCAGGGAACTTTCAACATTCTTCTGAAAAATCCCATCTCTGTGGCCTCTAATCGTCTTTTCTTTTGTTTGTCTATTGTCCATGATTCGCTTCCATAGGGCAGAATTGGTTCTATATAGCATCGATGAACTCTCTTTCTCATTTCTCTTGACATAGATTTGTTGCATAAGATATTTTTCATTTTCTGAAATGCTATTTTGGCCTCAGCTATTCTGCTTTTTATTTCTGTGTTGCATCTTCCATCTGATGTTATCACTGTGCCCAAGTATGAACAATATACTAACATCAAAACAAATAACACCAGGGATAAAACTAAGAATATCAAAATGCTAAATCTTCTCAATATTCTTGTATGGTGCAGAAGCATGGACATTAGACAAGAAAACTGAAAAAAAATCACTCCTTTGAAATGTGATTTATAGAAGTATAGGGAGAATTGGATTGAAGGAAATGAAAACAAACGATGAAGTTCGAAAACAACTAAAATGAAAAGAGAACTACTAAACACAATTCAAACAAGACAAATGAGATTTTTGTGCCATGTTAAAAGACACAACAGCCTACTAAAAGTAATATTGGAAGGGAAAGTAATAAAGGCAGAGGCAGACTAAGACTAACATGGACGAGTAACATCAAAAGATGGACAAGTCAGCTTATGACAACCTGCACCATCAAAGCAAGAGAGCAGAATGGTAGCCAACCTTCGATGCGGATGTGGCACTCAATGATGATGAGAGAGAATTAGAGAAAATGCCAAAAATAGGAATGATTAGATCTATTTTGCCTGTGGCCTATGCTGTGAAATAAAGTACAAAGTAATTAAATTGATTGATTGATTGATTGTTTGATTGATTGATTGTTTGATTGATTGATTGATTGATTGACTGATTGACCAATGTAAAGGAAACCTGTTAGCATTTACCCATTGAAAAAAAAAGAGTAAAACACATATACTCACATCTGTGCAAGTCTATGTAGTCTAAGTTGATGTACTTGTCAGATAACAGTTTAACCCACCGAGTGGTTGAAGGGGCGGGACCGACACTTCCGGAAGTGGATGATAAGCTCTCCTCATCCGGAGAAACATAGATTCTGTGAGCGGGAGAAGAAACAATATTTCTTCAACAGGTCCTTTTTTGGAATCGCCAGGGAAAGAGACAGAGAGGAAGACAAAAATATTCTTAGAGAAGACAGATGGAAGCAGAGATGAAGATGATGAGAAAGACATATGTTCCACAGGGAGCTGAAAGTGTTTGTTGAAGACCTATGCTGCACAGGGAGTTGAAAGTGTTTGTTGAAGACCTATGCTGCACAGGGAGTTGAAAGTGTTTGTTGAAGACCTATGGTCCACAGGAAGTTGAAAGTGTTTGTTGAAGACCTATGCTGCACAGGGAGTTGAAAGTGTTTGTTGAAGGTCTATGGTCCACAGGGAGTTGAAAGTATTGTTGAAGACCTATGCTGCACAGGGAGTTGAAAGTGTTTGTTGAAGGTCTATGGTCCACAGGAAGTTGAAAGTGTTTGTTGAAGACCTATGGTCCACAGGAAGTTGAAAGTGTTTGTTGAAGACCTATGCTCCACAGGGAGTTGAAAGTATTGTTGAAGACCTATGCTGCACAGGGAGTTGAAAGTGTTTGTTGAAGGTCTATGGTCCACAGGGAGTTGAAAGTATTGTTGAAGACCTATGCTGCACAGGGAGTTGAAAGTGTTTGTTGAAGGTCTATGGTCCACAGGAAGTTGAAAGTGTTTGTTGAAGACCTATGTTTCACAGGGAGTTGAAAGTGTTTGTTGAAGACCTATGCTCCACAGGAAGTTGAAAGTGTTTGTTGAAGACATATGTTTCACAGGGAGTTGAAAGTGTTTGTTGAAGGTCTATGGTCCACAGGGAGCTGAAAGTGTTTGTTGAAGACCTATGCTCCACAGGAGTTGAAAGTGTTTGTTGAAGACCTATGCTCCACAGGGAGCTGAAAGTGTTTGTTGAAGACCTATGCTCCACAGGGAGCTGAAAGGAAGAAGAAGTTGAAGAGGAAGAAAATATGGCTTCAACAAAGATTCCGAGAGAGCGAGATAGAGAGAGCGAGATAGAGAGAGCGAGATAGAGAGAGCGAGATAGAGAGAGTGAGATCAAGAATAGAAATATTGTTCTATATTCATCTTTACAGACGGTTGCAAACAGATCGTTGGCAATCTTTAGTAATCTCTGCCAGACACTCTTTTGTCAAGCATCTGCCTCCATGACTGATTATGTCAACATTTAAATAACAGATTTAGTAAAATTAAGATGAAATCAAATTTAAACTAAATGATGTCTGTCTCAAAGAGATTTCTGTAGTCATTAATTTAAACTGGATAAAATATAGTAACTGACAGAGTCTGTAGAAATGTAGTTTTACAGAAGAATGTTGAGAATACCATGGACAGCTAAGAAGAGTAATGAAAACGTTCTGAAAGAGGTCACAGCAGCAAGAGAGCTATAGTTCGTTCACAAATTCGTGCTCACAGAGTTTATTAATTATCTCGGAAACTGTTTAATGAATTTCAGTAATTCTTTTTCGTGAAATATTATTTTTTCACTGACCTTAACTCTGATTTTTGTCCCTAGTGTCCTGCATTTAGGACAGATTTTTGCTTATTTGAGGTGTCTAAAAATATGATTTTCTTGGTTGTCCTCAATTTTAGGGAGCCGCGATAGCTCAGTGGTTAGTGGTCTGGACTTCAAAGGACAAGAGGTAGGGTTCGATCCCAATCGATGGCTTCCGGGTTCACCCAGCCTTTAATGGGTACCGGATTTTTTTTCTGGAAAGTAAAGCTGCACGGGCGTAATACCGACCACATTACCCCAAAATCATGTGCTGAAGGTCTGTAAAATTATGGTCATTAACACCATATTCCCTAAACGCCACTTGGCGTGATGAGGGCTCTTTACTTTTTTTTGTCCTAAATTTTAGGATTTTACAATATCTAAATTTGTTGTAATCAACTCACCAATTAAAAAGGCAAATTTCATGTGCACACCACACAATCTTTGCAACATTTCGCACTCTTAACTTGTAAGACTGAAGCCACTTCGAGGTATTTTTTTTTTTTTTTTTTTTTTTTTAATTTTAATTTCATTTCAGGTTTCTTGTTAAATTGGTCCAGAGGCGTATTTTGACAAAATATTTATTATTAATGAATATTCCTGTATGTGTGATAATTTGTAAGTTGTTGTGAAGTGACTACTTGATTTTTAACACCATGAAGATTTTAAAGTGTAAATTCATCACTATGGAAAAGGTAACTGTGTTATTGTATATGCACTTTTAAAAGGGATTGGTTATATTATGATGTAAAGAAACCAGAAAACAGAACACGGGCAGCTCTAAATATAGATAGAAAGTCTTGCAATCGATGGATAAGACAGAACTTTGACTCTGCAGAGGTGAGGGTTAAGCAAGGAAGTTTACCTATCTCTATGACGCCTATCTCTATGACGAAGATATAAAATCAAATAAAAAATGTTGCCATATTCAATGTAATACAGATATACCGTTGGCTTGCATTGTTAGAAAATTAACATAATTTACAGTAAAATTTAATGTTAGAGCATGCGGTTTGATATTTTCCTAAAATTATATAACAAACAACGATTTCTGCAAAATTCAGACTACCTTTGTACTTAAATGTTATAAAATCTGAAGGTCGGTGAAAAATAAGATTTCATGAAAAAAATTACAGAAATTCATCAAACAGTTTCCGAGATAATTGATCAACTTTGTGGGCACGAATTTCTGAACGAACTATAATTTCCAATACTAGGAATCATCAATTTTTGGCCATGTAATGAGAAGGGAACATCTGGAATATATTGTAACAACTGGGAAAATTGATGGACGAAGTGATAGATGGAAGCAAAGATACCAGACAGCTTAAGATATTGGCTTGGCAGAAGGTCAACAACAGAAATGATAAATAACTGTCGAGATGAAAGTTGTTGAGAGACATGGTCACCGACGCCAGCAGGCTTGTTACTTGATGAATGTCGGACTCGAACAGAATTCTCTGAAAAGTTATGAAATTAAATTGGACGATGTCTACTTCAAACATAACACACTGACAGGTCACTTACTCAAATTGGACCATGTCTATATTAGTAGTGTTGGTTATAGTCACAGACCTATCAACCAAACTGGACTATTTCTATATTGTAAGCGTTGCTTATAGTCACTGACAATTCACCCAAACTGGACCATATCTATATTGTAAGCACTGGTTATAGTCACTGACAAGTCACTTAAACTGGACCATGTCTATATTAGTAGCGATGGTTATAGTCACTGACAAGTCACTCACTCAAATTGGACCATATCTATAATGTAACCGTTGGTTATAGTCACTGACAAGTCAGTCACTCAAACTGGACCATGTCTATATTGTAAGCTTTGGTTATAGTCACTCACTGACAAGTCACTCACTCAAACTGGACCATATCTATATTGTAAGCGTTGGTTATAGTCACTGACAAGTCACTTACTCAAACTGGACCATATCTATATTGTAAGCGTTGGTTATAGTCACTGACAAGTCAACCAAACTGGACCATATCTATAATGTAAGCACTGTTTACAGTCACTGACAAGTCACTCAAACTGGACCATATCTATAATGTAATCACTGGTTATAGTCACTGACAAGTCACTCAAACTGGACCATATCTATAATGTAAGCACTGGCTATAGTCACTGACAAGTCACTTAAACTGGACCATATCTATAATGTAAGCACTGGTTATAGTCACTGACAAGTCACTCACTCAAACTGGACCATATCTTTAATGTAAGCACTGGCTATAGTCACTGACAAGTCACTCAAACTGGACCATATCTATAATGTAAGCACTGGTTATAGTCACTGACATGTCACTCACTCAAACTGTACCATATATATATTGTAAGCATTGGTTATAATCACTGACAAGTCACTCACTCAAACTGTACCATATCTATATTGTAAGCGTTAGTTATAGTCACTGACAAGTCACTCACTCAAACTGGACCATATCTATATTGTAAGCGTTCGTTATCGTGTTATGGGGGTCCCACTCTCCGGTCACGTTGTAGAAGCCGCCCTTGTACCACCACAGGTTCCTCAACGCATTGGCCGCCCGCCGAACCCGCCCGCCTGGTTGGAACAGTCAATGGGAATCATGCCACCCTGGTAGGGTCAAACGAAATACAGACAATGGAATAAAATGCAAGAAAACAAGTAATGCACAAAACAAAATAAATATCATCATCTTCTTTTTTCCTTCCTCGTTTGCTTTTCAGCGTCGAGGGGAGATATAATTTGTGATCTTTTGCACTTCTGTTCGCCTATGCTACTGTTATGTTTCCTAGTGCTTCTAATATTCTGTTATCCATCTTTTTCGTGGTCGACCCTTGGGTCTGGTATTCTCGAATCGTTTATTGAAGGCTCGTTGTGTTTTGATATTTCTTCTTTGTCACATGGCCAAACATTTTATCTGTTGTTTCTTTATATATTCTATGGCGTGGGTATTGCCTACACTTTTTCTCAATTCTTTATTTCTGATCTTGTCTCTCAGACTGTTTCCTGTCATTCGTCTAACACATTTCATCTCTGTAGAGGTTATTTTTCTTATTGTTCTTGCATCTAGGGTCCAGGTCTGGCATTGGTAGCACAACGTTGGATGAAGATTGTATTGTAGAGTGCCAAACACTTATCAAATAAATATGGATAACATAAAGTGCAGGAAACAAATAATGGATACAACAAAATAAATATGGATAACATAAAGTGCATGAACAATAATGGATAGTCATGGAGAAGATCAGATCAAAGCAAAGATCAAATAGACAGCGGTTTCTATCTTTACAGGAATATGAGATAAGATCATATACATGTATATTTTAAGCGAAATAGGGAAAGTGCCAGAAAAACCAGCGGATAAAGAAATAGGATAAAGATAATAAAAATTAAAGTAAAGAGCTCCCGTCACGCCAAGTGGCGTATAGGGAATTTGGTGTTAGTGACCATACATTTTACAGACCTTCGGCACATGATTTTTGGGGTAATGTGGTCGGTATTACGTCCGTGCTGCTTTACTTTCCCTGAAAAAATCCGGTACCCATTAAAGGCTGGGTGAACCGGAAGCCGTCGGTTGTGATCCAACCCGACCTCTTGTCCTTTGTAGTCCTTCACTAACCACTGAGCTATCGCAGCTCCCGGATAAAGACAATGGCACTGGATAATCAAACACTGCGGAAGTCAACTGAGAGTAGTGGTTAGTCGAAGGCCCCGGTATTACTGCACACGAATTAAAATCCTAAATTGTTCAACCGCCAGTGCCAGTGGAATCATCCGAATTAACATCTCATCTCATAGAAGGATCCAAACAAAGAAAGGCAGCTGCGGTCCCCATCATAGCAGCTACAGCACACGCCAAAAAAACATAAGGCCAAGCAGCACCGAAAGTGAACGCAGCTGAACTGTCCTTCGTCATATGATATCATCATTCATCGAAAGCAATCGGAATATTGAAACACGATCCGAGTGAAAAACACAGCTCACGGAAAGGACATATCACTAAACTCACTAGCTCCAGCAGCAAGCCGGACTTGGAATATGAGGAAACTGCAACAAGGAACCTTTTCATACTGAGCCTCAATGGTTCCAGCCGCCTATCTGCCATATTGACCGGAAGTAGGAACTGAGAGTATTAAACGACATGCCCTTTTTGAATTCCCAGGGGAAAAGACAAAGAGGATAGCTCAAATATACTTGGAGAAGACAAATAGAGCAGAGATGAAGATGATGCGGAAGACATGGAATGATCTTAAAAGAAAGGCAAGAAACAGAACGGCTTGGAAAGTGTTTGTTGAAGACCTATGCTCCACAGGGAGCTGAAAGGTAGAAGAAGAATATAAAGGTAAAGTACGAGTCTTAGCACGCGAGTTTCCACCCATATGGGCTCGGCCGCATATCCAGACGTATTCGGAGACTTCTGGATAGTGCCGCTTCAAGCATCGAAACTTACGATGTGAGGTGGAATTGCTCACCTTCCCAGAGTACTACCCTGGTACCCATTTCTGCCAGTGGCTGGGTCGACCGCGGCGGTATTTTTTTTTTCCAACCGCGAGTATAACTCACACTGCTTCTAGCGGTAATCGAACACGGGTTGTCTGAACGTCGGGAGACCAGTCGGGTGGTTGTCCCCAACTAGGCTACCAGGATAGTAATCTGGCAAGTGTAGCATTTCGGTGTCCAACATGAGAATGGAGATAGAAGCAGCAACGGTAACATGGCTGGTTACACAGAACGTGGATCACGCAGTCTTGGTGACTGACTGTCATGGCTGGTTACACAGAACGTGGATCACGCAGTCTTGGTGACTGACTGTCATGGCTGGTTACACAGAACGTGGATCACGCAGTCTTGGTGACTGACTGTCATGGCTGGTTACACAGAACGTGGATCACGCAGTCTTGGTGACTGACTGTCATGGCTGGTTACACAGAACGTGGATCACGCAGTCTTGGTGACTGACTCTCATGCTGGTTACACAGAACGTGGATCACGCAGTCTTGGTGACTGACTGTCATGGCTGGTTACACAGAACGTGGATCACGCAGTCTTGGTGACTGACTGTCATGGCTGGTTACACAGAACGTGGATCACGCAGTCTTGGTGACTGACTGTCATGGCTGGTTACACAGAACGTGGATCACGCAGTCTTGGTGACTGACTCTCATGGCTGGTTACACAGAACGTGGATCACGCAGTCTTGGTGACTGACTGTCATGGCTGGTTACACAGAACGTGGATCACGCAGTCTTGGTGACTGACTGTCATGGCTGGTTACACAGAACGTGGATCACGCAGTCTTGGTGACTGACTCTCATGGCTGTTACACAGAACGTGGATCACGCAGTCTTGGTGACTGACTCTCATGGTTGGTTACACAGAACGTGGATCACGCAGTCTTGGTGACTGACTCTCATGGCTGGTTACACAGAACGTGGATCACGCAGTCTTGGTGACTGACTCTCATGGCTGGTTACACAGAACGTGGATCACGCAGTCTTGGTGACTGACTCTCATGGCTGGTTACACAGAACGTGGATCACGCAGTCTTGGTGACTGACTCTCATGGCTGGTTACACAGAACGTGGATCACGCAGTCTTGGTGACTGACTCTCATGGTTGGTTACACAGAACGTGGATCACGCAGTCTTGGTGACTGACTCTCATGGCTGGTTACACAGAACGTGGATCACGCAGTCTTGGTGACTGACTCTCATGGTTGGTTTACACAGAACGTGGATCACGCAGTCTTGGTGACTGACTCTCATGGCTGGTTACACAGAACGTGATCACGCAGTCTTGGTGACTGACTCTCATGGTTGGTTACACAGAACGTGGATCACGCAGTCTTGGTGACTGACTCTCATGGTTGGTTACACAGAACGTGGATCACGCAGTCTTGGTGACTGACTCTCATGGTTGGTTACACAGAACGTGGATCACGCAGTCTTGGTGACTGACTCTCATGGCTGGTTACACAGAACGTGGATCACGCAGTCTTGGTGACTGACTCTCATGGTTGGTTACACAGAACGTGGATCACGCAGTCTTGGTGACTGACTCTCATGGTTGGTTACACAGAACGTGGATCACGCAGTCTTGGTGACTGACTCTCATGGTTGGTTACACAGAACGTGGATCACGCAGTCTTGGTGACTGACTCTCATGGCTGGTTACACAGAACGTGGATCACGCAGTCTTGGTGACTGACTCTCATGGTTGGTTACACAGAACGTGGATCACGCAGTCTTGGTGACTGACTCTCATGGTTGGTTACACAGAACGTGGATCACGCAGTCTTGGTGACTGACTCTCATGGTTGGTTACACAGAACGTGGATCACGCAGTCTTGGTGACTGACTCTCATGGTTGGTTACACAGAACGTGGATCACGCAGTCTTGGTGACTGACTCTCATGGTTGGTTACACAGAACGTGGATCACGCAGTCTTGGTGACTGACTCTCATGGTTGGTTACACAGAACGTGGATCACGCAGTCTTGGTGACTGACTCTCATGGCTGGTTACACAGAACGTGGATCACGCAGTCTTGGTGACTGACTCTCATGGTTGGTTACACAGAACGTGGATCACGCAGTCTTGGTGACTGACTCTCATGGTTGGTTACACAGAACGTGGATCACGCAGTCTTGGTGACTGACTGTCATGGCTGGTTACACAGAACGTGGATCACACAGTCTTGGTGACTGACTCTCATGGTTGGTTACACAGAACGTGGATCACACAGTCTTGGTGACTGACTCTCATGGTTGGTTACACAGAACGTGGATCACGCAGTCTTGGTGACTGACTGTCATGGCTGGTTACACAGAACGTGGATCACGCAGTCTTGGTGACTGACTGTCATGGCTGGTTACACAGAACGTGGATCACGCAGTCTTGGTGACTGACTCTCATGGTTGGTTACACAGAACGTGGATCACACAATCTTGGTGACTGACTCACAAAGTGTGCTACAGAAGATGCACAATGTCTGTGGCAGGAGTGGATGCAGCTCTTGGATGACTCTATAAAGTGAACGTGTTAACCTGGCGTACTGTCCAAGGCATGCCGGTGTACTTGGCAATGAAATAGCCGATAAGCTCACTGGCAGCTCTACCACTGAGTATGACTGCACTCTGGACAAAGAGGTCATCGCCAAATTTCTTCTTCATACCTAGTAGAAGAGGAGGGGAATGGGTGGAACAAGGATGTATATATTGTGAGATTGAGGAGTCTAAAGGTGGAAAAGGGATCTGGTCGATCTGGCGTGCTTAGTGGCAAAAGTAGATGTATCTATATGGTTATGGTTATGGTTATGGAAGGCCCCAGTTATTTGGTTATAGAAGGCCCCGGTATCACTGCAAACGAATTAAAATCCATAATTGCTCAACCGCCCGTGCCAGCGTAATCATCCGAATCTTATCTCTCAAACAAAGAAAGGTAACTGTAGTCCCCATCATAGCAGTCTCAGCACACGCCAAAAGACATAAGGCGAAACCGCGCAGAACATGAACACAGCCAACTGTTCCCTGGTCATGCGATATCATCATTCATCGAAAGCAATTGGAATATCGAAACATGATCAAAACGGATGAGACACACAGCTCACGGTGTGCACAGAGCACTTAACTCAGTAGCTCCTGCAACAAGCCGGACTTGGAATATGAGGAAAGTGCAAGAAGGAACACTTTTCAGACACAGCTTTCAATGGTTCCTGCAGCCTATCCACCATATACCGGGAGTTCACGTCCTCTTGAAAATCATGATCGTCATATTTTTAAAAAATGTATAGCGCTTGATGATGTTAGGCCATCGTTGTTGACTCCAGTTCCGAACATACGTAGGGAGGTCAAAAAGTAATGCACACCAATTTTTTTCTCGGCTAATAATAAAGATAGGAATATGAAATTTTGCACACTTGGAATATGACATGTTCCAATTATGTGCACCAAATTGCACAGCATTCTGATAAATATTACGCAATCTATGAACCGTTAAAATGGAGCTTGTCAACAATGTCCGTTACAAACAGCGAATTGTCATAGAATTTCTGGTTGCGGAAAAAGAAACTGTGGCAAACATTCATAAACGACTGTGTGCAGTGTACAAATGTTCTGCAGTCGATAGGAGCACAGTTAGTCGCTGGGTTCAGAGAATTAAAGCTGCAGAAAGTGTACGAGTGGAGCTGCATGATTTACCGCGTTCTGGACGTGTTGCCTCGGCTACCAGCACAGACATGTTAAACCGGGCTGATGCCATTATTCGTAAGGATAGGCGTATCACTAGTCAGCAATTGGCATTGCAGCTTACAGTCAGCAAGGGAAGTGCAATCGCAATTTTTAAAACTCTCGGATATTCAAAGATTTGCGCTCGATGGGTTCCTCGGTGCCTAACAAATGATCACAGAGTTCAAAGGAAAACATTCTGTTCTGAATTGTTGGAGCGTTTCGGTGTTGAAGTTGAAGGAGAAATGTTTTTGTCAAAAATTGTTACCGGTGACGAAACGTGGGCACATTATTATGAGCCTGAAACAAAAATGCATTTAATGGAATGGCATCATCCGCAGTCACCAAAAAGAAAAAAATTCAAAACATCTCCATCAGCCGGAAAGGTGATGATCACTGTCTTCTGGGACATTGATGGTGTGATTCTTGTTGATGTAATGACAAGAGGTGAGACAATCAACTCGACAGCTTACATCAATACACTGACAAAACTCAAAAATCGGTTCCACAGAGTTCGGCCTAATAAGCCATCTGCAGATTTGTTGCTTCAACATGACAATGCACGCCCTCACACAAGTCTGGTAACACGGGAAGCAATCAACAAATTTGGTTGGACTGTACTGCCCCATCCTCCTTACAGCCCTGATCTGGCTCCCTCAGATTTCCATCTGTTTGGACCACTCAAAAATTCCTGCGTGGGACACACTTTGACAATGATGAGGATGTGATCCGTGCAGTTAAAAAATGGCTACGCGAGCAGGACAAAACTTGGTACAAACGAGGCATTCATGACCTAGTTTCGCGTTGGCGTAAGGCAATACGCTTGGACGAAGATTATGTTGAAAAATAGGTAGTGTAAATGGGATGTTCAGCTACAATCTGTGAAAATTTCACACATTCTGCCCGAATAGTTTCCGAGAAAAAAATTGGTGTGCATTACTTTTTGACCTCCCTTCAGTATAAACACACATTTAGTCGTCAGATTATCCCCGTCGCACATCAAACAACCAACCGTAAGATTAGCGTACGGCCGGTCTAGAGTCCATGGATATACAAGGAACCATTATGATGACGTAGCCCCGGTATCACTGCAAACGAATTAAAATCGATAATTCGATGTATCGATAATCAACACCTTACATAAACTTTGCATGCGGTTCGAGAAATGCTAGGACGGGTGGTGGAGAGAATATGGAGATGTCCCGACCACAATTAAAGTTATTGATTGAATAGAACAGAACAGAACAGAACAGAACAGAATAGAGTAGATAGACTAGAATGGAATAAAATAGAATCGTCATCATCATCAAGTGCCGTATCGCTCGTGATCATGTCCCTCCACAATCTTCTATCTACAGTGCATCGTATCAGTTCTGTTGTTGACTGTTTTCCATGCCATGACACCAAGCTATCCAGTATTTTCTCTCTTTGTCGTCCATGATCTCCCTTTCCTTTTATTTTGCCAGTTGTAACCGAGTATTCCAACTTTCCTCTTCAAATGATGTGTCCAAAAAATGTTGATTGTTTCTTTCTAATGTTTTTTAGGAGTTCCCTTTTTTGTGTTGGCCTCTTTGAAAATTTCCTCGTTGGTCTTTTTAGCTGTTCAGGGAACTTTCAACATTCTTCTGAGAAATCCCATCTCTGTGGACTGTGGATAATTGTCTTTTCACTTCTTTGTTCACTGTCCATGATTCGCTTCCATAGGTCAAAATTGTCTCTATATAGCACCGATGAACTCTCTTTCTCACATCAATTGACATAGATTTGTTGCGTAAGACGTTTTTCATTTTCTGAAATGCTATTTTGGCCTGAGCTATTCTACTTTTTTATCTCTGTGGTGCATCTTCCTTCTGATGTTATTCAATAGAACAAAATATAATTAGAATAAAGTATAATAGAATAGAATAGAATAGAATAAAGTAGAATAGAATAGAATGGAATAGATTAAAATAGAATAGAATGGAATAGAATAAAGTAGTTTATAATAGAATAAAGTATAATAGAATAGAGTAAAGTAGAATACAATAGAATGGAATAGAATAAAATAAAGTAGCATATAATATAATAGAATAAAGTAGTACATAATATAATAGAATAAAGTAATAAATAATATAATAGAATAAAGTAGTATATAATAGAATAGAGTAGAATAGAGTAGAATAGAGAAGAATAGAATATAATAGAATATAATAGAGTAGAATAGAATAGAATATAATAGAATATAGTAGAATAGAGTAGAATAGAATATAATATAATAGAATAGAGTAGAATAGAATATAATATAATAGAATAGAGTAGAATAGAGTAGAATAGAGTAGAATAGAATCGAATAAATAAAATAGCATATAATATAATAGATAGAATAGAATAGAATAGAATAGAATATAATAGAATAGAATAGAATATAATAGAATATAATATAATAGAATAGAATAGAATAGAATAGAATAGATAGAATGCTTATCTATACAGCGAGGCACTGACCTTCATATCCCACTTCCACTCCCCCAGGTGTATCTTCTTGGCTGGTATCTCGGCTGTGGCTTTAGTCATGGACGGCACGGACATGAAGATCTGCTTGATGGTGTAGTTCTGGTAGAGAGCTTTCACTGACACTGCCATAGGTAGGGCAAGGGAACATAGATCTTCAACTTGACTATTCTTATTAATAATAGTAATTGAAGTAGCAGCAGCAACAGCAGTAGTAGTAATAGTAGTAATAGTAACAGTAACAGAAGTATTTGCAGCAATTGTAATAGTAATAGTAGCAGCAATAGTAATAGTAGTTGCAGCAATAGTAATAGTAGTAGTAGCAATAGTAATTGTTATAGGAGCAGCAATAGTAATAGTAGTTGCAGCAATAGTAATAGTAGTTGCAGCAATAGTAATAAGAGCAGCAATAGTAATAGTAGTTGCAGTAATAGTAATAGTATTAAGAGCAGCAATAGTAATAGTAATAGGAGCAGCAATAGTACTATTAACAAGAGCAGCAATAGTAATAGTAGTTGCAGCAATAGTAATAGTAGTTGCAGCAATAGTAATAGTAATAGGAGCAGCAATAGTAATAGTAGTTGCAGCAATAGTAATTGTAATAGTAATTACTACTATAGTAGTAATAGTAGTTGCAGCAATAGTAGTAATAGTAGTTGCAGCAATAGTAGTAGCAGCAGCAATAGTAGTAATAGTAGTTGCAACAATAGTAATAGGAGCGGCAATAGTAATAGGAGCAGCAAAAGTAATAGTAGTTGCAGCAATAGTAATAGTAGTGGCAATATCATTAGTAATAGTAGTAGTAGCAATTGTAATAGTAGTAGCAGCAATAGTAATAGTAGTGGCAGTAGTAGTAGTAGTAATAGTGATAGTGATTGTAGTAACAGCACTAGTAGTCATAGCATTTGTAATATTTTAAGTAGTAGTAGCAGGAGCAGTAATAGCAGCAATAGTAATAATAATTATAGTAATAATTATAGTAGTAGAAGTAGAAGTAGTAGCAGCAGATGTTGCAGTTGTAATCATAATAGTAAAAGAGATAGCAGTAGTAATCGTAGTAAAAAATAGTGGTAGGAGTAATTGTAGCAATAGTAGCAATAGTAGCAGTAGTTGCAATTATATAGTAGCAGTAGGGTAGATACAATAGTAATAGTAGTATTAGTAGCATGGGCCGGCTACGGCTCGAAAAGTCAATAGATAGATTTAAGCAACAGATGACTGACGTTATACTACCCACAAGCGCCCCTGCTCGCAAAGCTGAAACCGTTATAAAATTGAGGTACTCCTTTCTATCCGGCTGGCTTTAATACTATAGAAGGGTGTGGCTTCTATATATGAGCTATATAAATATTTGTTTCGTAGCATCTGTGAATATGTCTTGTGTTACAATCTCTAGTTTCAGTGTTGATGAGAAACATGACAGCTGCCCACCTGCTGGGTTACATGTCTTTACGACATTAAATGTTTAGTTGTACCAGAAATAGGACTAGGGTTTTGGTTGTTGTTTGTTGGGGGAACATCACGGAGGTTGGTGTTTGGGGAAGGGGAACATCACAGGGGGTTGGTGTTTGGGGAAGGGGAACATCACGGAGGGTTGGTGTTTGGGGAAGGGGAACATCACGGAGGGTTGGTGTTTGGGGAAGGTGAACATTACAGGGGGTTGGTGTTTGGGGAAGGGGAACATCACAGGAGGTTGGTGTTTGGGGAAGGGGAACATCACAGGAGGTTGGTGTTTGGGGAAGGGGAACATCACGGAGGGTTGGTGTTTGTGGGGGATCATCACGGGGGTTGGTGTTTGTTGGGGGAACATCACGGAGGTTGGTGTTTGGGGAAGGGGAACATCACGGAGGGTTGGTGTTTGGGGAAGGGGAACATCACGGAGGTTGGTGTTTGGGGAAGGTGAACATCACAGGAGGTTGGTGTTTGGGGAAGGTGAACATTACAGGGGGTTGGTGTTTGGGGAAGGGGAACATCACAGGAGGTTGGTGTTTGGGGAAGGGGAACATCACAGGAGGTTGGTGTTTGGGGAAGGGGAACATCACAGGGGGTTGGTGTTTAGGGAAGGGGAACATCACAGGGGGTTGGTGTTTGTGGGGGGATCATCACGGGGGTTGGTGTTTGGGGAAGGTGAACATCGCAGGAGGTTGGTGTTTGGGAAGGGGAACATCACGGAGGGTTGGTGTTTGGGGAAGGTGAACATCACAGGAGGTTGGTGTTTGGGGAAGGTGAACATTACAGGAGGTTGGTGTTTGGGGAAGGTGAACATTACAGGGGGTTGGTGTTTGGGGAGGGGAAAATCACGGAGGTTGGTGTTTAGGGAAGGGGAACATCACAGGAGGTTGGTGTTTAGGGAAGGGGAACATCACAGGAGGTTGGTGTTTAGGGAAGGGGAACATCACAGGAGGTTGGTGTTTAGGGAAGGGGAACATCACAGGAGGTTGGTGTTTAGGGAAGGGGAACATCACAAGAGGTTGGTGTTTGGGGAAGGTGAACATTACAGGAGGTTGGTGTTTGGGGAAGGGGAACATCACAGGAGGTTGGTGTTTAGGGAAGGGGAACATCACAGGAGGTTGGTGTTTGGGGAAGGTGAACATTACAGGAGGTTGGTGTTTGGGGAAGGTGAACATTACGGGGGGTTGGTGTTTGGGGAAGGGGAAAATCACGGAGGTTGGTGTTTAGGGAAGGGGAACATCACAGGAGGTTGGTGTTTAGGGAAGGGGAACATCACAGGAGGTTGGTGTTTGGGGAAGGGGAACATCACGCAGGTTGGTGTTTGGGGAAGGGGAATATCACAGGGGGTTGGTGTTTGGTGAAGGGGAACATCACGGAGGTTGGTGTTTGGGGAAGGGGAACATCACGGAGGTTGGTGTTTGGGGAAGGGGAATATCACAGGGGGTTGGTGTTTGTTGAAGAGGAATATCACAGGGGGTGGTGTTTGTTGAAGAGGAACATCACGGAGGTTGGTGTTTGGGGAAGGGGAACATCACGGAGGTTGGTGTTTGGGGAAGGGGAACATCACAGGAGGTTGGTGTTTGGGGAAGGTGAACATCACGGAGGTTGGTGTTTGTTGAAGAGGAATATCACAGGGGGTTGGTGTTTGTTGAAGAGGAACATCACGGAGGTTGGTGTTTGGGGAAGGGGAACATCACAGGGGTTTGGTGTTTGGGGAAGGGGAACATCACAGGGGGTTGATGTTTGTTGGGGGAACATCACGGGGGTTGGTGTTTGGGGAAGGGGAACATCACAGGGGGTTGGTGTTTGTTGGTGGAATATCTTGAGGGGTTCGTGTTTGTTGGTGGAATATCTTGAGGGGTTGGTGTTTGGGTAAGGGGAAACATCACATGGGGTTGGTGTTTGTTGGGGGAACATCACGAGGGTTGGTGTTTGTTGAGGAAACATCACAGGGGGTTGATGTTTTGGGAAGGGGAATATCACAGGGGGTTGATGTTTGGGAAAGGGGAACATCACAGGGGGTTGGTGTTTGGGGAAGGGGAACATCACAGGGAGTTGGTGTTTGGGGAAGGGGAACATCACGAGGGTTGGTGTTTGTTGGGGGAACATCACGAGGGTTGGTGTTTGTTGGGGAAACATCACAAGGGTTGGTGTTTGGGAAAGGGGAATATCACAGGGGGTTGATGTTTGGGAAAGGGGAATATCACAGGGGGTAGGTGTTTGGGGAAGGGGAATATCACAGGGGGTTGATGTTTGGGAAAGGGGAATATCACAGGGGGTTGATGTTTGGGAAAGGGGAATATCACAGGGGGTTGATGTTTGGGAAAGGGGAATATCACAGGGGGTTGATGTTTGGGAAAGGGGAATATCACAGGGGGTTGATGTTTGGGAAAGGGGAATATCACAGGGGGTTGATGTTTGGGGAAGGGGAACATCACAGGGGGTTGATGTTTGGGGAAGGGGAACATCACGAGGGTTGATGTTTGTTGGGGGAACATCACGAGGGTTGGTGTTGTTGGGGAAACATCACAGGGGGTTGGTGTTTGGGGAAAGGGGAATATCACAGGGGGTTGATGTTTGGGGAAGGGGAACATCACAGGGGGGTTGATGTTTGGGGAAGGGGAACATCACGAGGGTTGATGTTTGTTGGGGGAACATCACGGGGGTTGGTGTTTGGGGAAGGGGAACATCACGGGGGGTTGATGTTTGGGAAGGTGAACATCACAGGGGGTTGATGTTTGGGGAAGGGGAACATCACATGGGGTTGGTGTTTGTTGGGGGAACATCACGGGGGTTGGTGTTTGTTGGGGAAACATCACAGGGGTTGGTGTTTGGGGAAGGGGAACATCACAGAGGTTTGGTGTATGGTGTTAAGGCATAAAAATGCGAAGCTGCAGTAAAGCTGAATATGAGGAAAAATTAAAAAATAAAAAAAGGTATGTAAGAAGCTTTACGTGACAAGTGGACGACACAGACTAAACAACGTTTCGGCTCAATAGGCCTTCATCAGGAGCAAACAATAAAAACACACACACACAAATTAATAACGAAACAACCAAAACAAAAACAATCGTTTGGTGTATGTTGGAGGAACATTACGGGGATTGGTGTTTTTTGGGGAAACATCACAGGGGTTGATGTTTGGGGAAGGGGAACATCACAGAGGTTTGGTGTATGTTGGAGCAACATCACGGGGATTGGTGTTTTTTGGGGAAACATCACAGGGGTTGATGTTTGGGGAAGGTGAACATCACAGTGGGTTGGTGTTTGTTGGGGGAACATCACGGGGGTTGGTGTTTGTTGGGGAAACATCACAGGGGTTGATGTTTGGGGAAGGGGAACATCACAGAGGTTTGGTGTATGTTGGAGGAACATCACAGGGGTTTTTTTTTTTGGGGGGGGGAAACATCACAGGAGGTTGGTGTTTGTTGGGGAAACATCACAGGGGTTGGTGTTTTTTTTGGGGAAACATCACAGAAGGTTGGTGTTTGTTGGGGAAACATCACAGGGGTTGGTGTTTGTTGGGGAAACATCACGGGGGTTGGTGTTTGTTGGGGAAACATCACGGGGGTTGGTGTTTGGGGAAGGGGAACATCACTGGGGGTTGGTGTTTGGGGAAGGGAAACATCAAGGGGGTTGGTGTTTGGGGAAGGGGAACATCACTGGGGTTGGTGTTTGTTGCGGTAACATGTCGGGGGTTGGTGTTTGTTGTGGGAACATGTCGGGGGTTGGTGTTTGTTGCGGTAACATGTCGGGGGTTGGTGTTTGTTGCGGTAACATGTCGCGGGGTTGGTGTGTTTGTTGCGGTAACATGTCGGGGGTTGGTGTTTGTTGTGGGAACATGTTGGCGGGTTGGTGTTTGTTGGGGGAACATGTTGGTGGGTTGGTGTTTGTTGGGGGAACATGTCGGGGGGGGGGGTTGGTGTTTGTTGGGAGGAATATGTCGGGGGGTTGGTGTTTGTTGGGGGAACATGTCGGGGGGGGGGTTGGTGTTTGTTGGGAGGAATATGTTGAGGGGTTGGTGTTTGTTGTGGGAACATGTCGCGGGGTTGGTGTTTGTTGGGGATCATGTTGAGGGGTTGGTGTTTGTTGTGGGAACATGTCGCGGGGTTGGTGTTTGTTGGGGGAACATGTTGAGGGGTTGGTGTTTGTTGTGGGAACATGTCGCGGGGTTGGTGTTTGTTGGGGAGAACATGTTGAGGGGTTGGTGTTTGTTGGGGGAACATGTTGAGGGGTTGGTGTTTTTTGGTGGAACATGTCAGCGGGTTGGTGTTTTTTGTGGGAACATGTCGGGGGGTTGGTGTTTTTTGTTGGAACATGTCGGGGGATTTGGTGTTTGTTGTGGGAACATGTCGGGGGGTTGGTGTTTGTTGTGGGAACATGTCGGGGAGTTGGTGTTTGTTGTGGGAACATGTCGGGGGGTTGGTGTTTATTTGCATAACACCTCGGAGGGTTGGTGTTTGTTGGGGGAACATGTCGGGGGCAACGTGAGTAGTAGGAGCCGTGGTTTATGCTCCTGGTTTTTTAGTTGACCAAAGAATAGGGTATACCCTACGAAGTCCAGTACCCTTTAAGTACAAAAGTTATATAGAGACGGCGCCAAGCTGCGACAAGCTGCGGCAAGCCAGAGTGATGTCATGATATATATGTATAGTGCATGAAGGGGTTTGTAGTTGAAGGGATAATTACTGAGTCATGTATTGGACATCAGTTTTTCCCGCCAAAGTGACTTCCAATAGGAGCTAGTGTGTGTGTGTGTTGTCCGGCTATAGACCACGCCCACTCCGGAAGTGAAACTACCATATTAGGGAGTAGTGATACGTTAGTTATTTCATAGATATGGTGAGCATTTATACATATAATAGTAATAGTAATAGTTATTATATCCAAGGGACCGTAAGGGACCGTAATTAAGATAGATACGGACCATAATCAGTGATATTTAATCAGGTATTTCACGCTGATGACATGAAAGAACGATAGTCTCCTACCGTGTCACATAATGACCCAATCAATAAACCGCTCCCGTGAGAGTAAAGATTTCTTTTTCCCAAGCGGTCTCGCTGCGTCGCTATGCTGACTGGAATTATCGAATTTATAACATAGGTGTAAGAAATATATTAAGATCAAGCTAAGTCCACTAATAGAGGAGATCGAGAGTGCACCCCAACGTTCATAGCAGAAAAGATAGGTGTAGTACATGTCAGCTGCCTCACAGAGTATGTATATTTGGGAACAGAGCCCCCCCCCCCCAAAAAAAAAAAAAAACCTGTGTGCGTGTTCATGTGTGTGTATGTGCATATTACTCAGAGAGTAAACAAAAGGACCAGTCTTCGGATAGCTTCGCTGACTGATACAAAATGTAATGTTTATTGATGGAGAGGTACCTGTGTTCGTGTGTGGGTCGTAGAACAAGCGGATGAATAGCAGGGTTTGATGGAGAGGTGATTGTGTGTTTGTGTGATTCAGTATACAAATAGCTGTATAAATAAATATTGAAGTGATAAGTAGAGCGATCAATCGCTCACCCAATATGTACATACACATTCGTTACATCACTATAAAGTGGTTATCAATATCAATCGAAATCGATATTTGCATGAATGTGCCATGCATCGCTCACGTGTAATATAGTTCCCACTACAGGGTTTACTAAATACGCTAACAAAGGTAAAATGACCGACCTTTCGTATGGTGTACACATTAACACCCCTACATCTTATTCAGTCTGTCATGGTAATGTGATAGAAGAAGAAACTGATGTTTAGGGGTAAGTCCCAAACATTTTTATTGTATTTTCATCATCTAAATAATCGTTTTAAAACCCGGAATTATTATCAGATAGAACGACACATGATAGTGATGGTTAGCTTATTTTTTATTCACATATAGTCGAGTTTGGACTCGTTGTAAAGATAATTTTAAGAGTAGTTATATGTTTAATGTTTAGTTCCTTTAAAAAAACAATGAAGCTACTATACTTGTAACTAATCCTGTTTAACATTAAAATAAATACCCCATATTAATGGTAGCCAATAGAGCACCACAGAATGAATCTGTACCAGTACGCGCCATTGACCGAAAGAATTCTATTGTTCCCCATGCGTCCCGGAGATAATTGATATAATTGCTCTCTCGCGAGTGGCGTGTGGCATTGTATAGCACTTGAGGGTTTATTGTGCGTGCACTAAAAAGGTGAACTTTAACACATAGGTGCGCTACTAAATAAACAAGTAATTTACTACTAATAAAAAAAAAATTTAAATCCTGCATCTCGAGACACGCAAATAGATACCAAACAAGATATAGTTTTTAGTATAACAAGTTATTTTCTTTCATCAATGTGCCGGCTTCGTAACTAAGGTATATTTCTGTCTCGCTCTCTCTCTCTCTCTCTCTCTCTCTGTCTGTTTGTGAGTGTATGTATGTGTGTGTGTATGTATGTATAGCTGTATGTTTATAGATTATTCACTTTAGTTCGCTGTTTGTCTAAACCTATGTTATTACTATAGGATAAAAGTCAACAGACTAATAGAACGAATATCTTAATACATTTTACAGCTCGATGATTAATGACAACGCTGAAAGACAAAAAAAAAAAAACAAGGCGACCCGGTTAGTTTTAGTCATATTTAGACGTAATCTATATCAAAATATGCGTATTTTAAACCAGTTTTTATACTAAAGCAGTTATTTTATAATAACATTACAGTGTAAACGTTCAGCCGAGTACATATTTTTGTCTTCTTATATATATATATATATATATATATATATATATATATATAAAAGGCGAACTAAAAATCCTAAAAAGCTACTTACATAGTCATTATAGTTAGACACACCGAGCAGGAATTTAGATTCAATGTCCAAAAAGTTAGACCAAATCGCAAAATTTTAGCACCAGAACACAACAATTTAGGCTCATAAGCAAAAACTCGAGCTGAAAACCTTACAAACCTACTCATATAGGCGTAATAGTTAGACACAATGAGCAGGAAGTAATAGCAAAAATCCCAAAAGTTACGCCTAAGCGCAAAAAATGTTACCCCAGAACACAAAATATAGGCTCGTATTAAAAAAGTCGACCTGAAAAGCTTAAAATTCTACACAAATAGTCATAATAGTTAGATACACCGAGCAGGAATATAGATTCAATGTCCAAAAAGTTAGACCAAAGCGCAAAATTTTATCACCAGAACAAAAAATTTAGGCTCATAAGCAAAAAGCCGATTTGAAAACCATACAAACCTACTCATATTGGCATAATAGTTAGACACAACGAGCAGGAAGGTATATCCAAAAGCCCAAAAGTTACGCCAAATCGCAAAAAATGTTACCCCTAGAACACAAAATATAGGTTCGTATTAAAAAAGTCGACCTAAAAAGCCTAAAAATCTACATACATAGTCATAATAGTTAGACACAACGAGTAGAAAGTTATAGTCAAGGTCCAAAAAGTTAGGCAAAATCGCAAAATTTTAGCACCAAAACACAAAGAAAAATTTAGGCTCATAAGCAAAGAGTCGATCTCAAACCCTAAAAGCTACCCCCATACTCATACTAGTTAGACGCATCGAACAGATAGTTATATCCAAAGTCCCAAAAGTTACGCCAAAGCGCAAAATATTTACCCTCAGAACACAAAAAAATGTAGTCTCATATTCAAAAAGGCGAATTAAAAAGCTACTCACATAGCCATAATAGTTAGACACAACGACCAGGAATTTAGATTCATTGGCCAAAAAGTTAGAACAAATCGCAAAATTTTAGCACCAGAACACACAAATTTAGGCTCATAACCAAAAAGTCGATCTGAAAACCCTACAAATCTACTCCCATACTCATACTAGTTAGACGTGTCGAACAGACAGTTATATCCGAAGTCCAAAAAGTTAGGCCAAATCGCTAACATTTTACCACCAGAACACAAAAAATGTAGACGCATATTCAAAAAGTCGACATAAAAAACCCTAAAATGCTACTCATATAATCATAATTGTAAGACACAAAGAGCAGGAAGTTATATCCAAAGTCCCAAAAGTTACGCCAAAGCACAAAAATGTTACCCCCAGAACACAAAAATGTAGGTTCGTATTAAAAAAGTCGACCTAAAAGCCCTAAAAATCTACGCACATAGTCATAATAGTTACACACAACGAGTAGAAAGTTACAGTCAAAGTCCAAAAAGTTAGGTCAAATCGCAAAATGTTAGCACCAAAAAAGAAAAAAAATTTAGGCGCATAAGCATAAAGTCGATCTGAAAACCCTACAAAACTACTCCCATACTCATACTAGTTAGACACAACGAGTAGAAAGTTATAGTCAAGGTCCAAAAAGTTAGGCCAAAGCGCAAAATTTTAGCACCAAAACACAAAAAAAATTAGGCTCATAACCATAAAGTCGATCTGAAAACCATACAAAGCTACTCCCATACTCATACTAGTTAGACACAACGAGTAGAAAGTTATATCCAAAGTCACAAAAGTTAGACCATATCGCAAAATTTTAGCACCAGGACAAATACAATTTAGGCTCGTATTAAAAAAGTCGATCTGAAAATCCTAAAAAACTACTCATATAGTCATAATAGTTAGACACAAGAGTAGGAAGTTATATCCAAAGTCCCAAAAGTTACACCAAATCGCAAAATGTTAGCACCAAAACAGAAAAAAATTAAGGCGCATAAGCATAAAGTCGAGCTGAAAACCCTACAAAGCTACTCCCATACTCATACTAGTTAGGCACAACGAGTAGAATGTTATAGTCAAGGTCCAAAAAGTTAGGCCAAAACGTAAAATTTTAGCCCCAAAACACAAAAAATTTAGGCTCATAAGCATAAAATCGATCTGAAAACCATACAAAGCTACTCCCATACTCATACTAGTTAGACACAACGAGTAGAAAGTTATATCCAAAGTCACAAAAGTTAGACCATAGCGCAAAATTTTAGCACCAGAACAAAAAAATTTAGGCTCGTATTAAAAAAGTCGATCTGAAAATCCTAAAAAGCTACTCATATAGTCATAATAGTTAGACACAAGAGTAGGAAGTTATATCCAAAGTCCCAAAAGTTACCACCAAATCGCAAAATGTTAGCACCAAAACACACCAAAAAAAATTTAGGCTCATAACCAAAGAGTCGATCTCAAACCCTACAAAGCTACTCCCAAACTCATACTAGTTAGACGCGTCGAACAGATAGTTATATCCAAAGTCCCAAAGGTTACGCCAAATCGCAAAAAATTTTACCCTCATAACACAAAAAATGTAGGCTCATATAAAAAAGGCGATCTAAAAATCCTAAACAGCTACTCACATAGTCATAATAGTTAGACACAACGACCAGGAATTTAGATTCAATGTCCAAAAAGTTAGAACAAATCGCAAAATCTTAGCACCAGAATACACAAATTTAGACCCATAAGTAAAAAGTCGATCTGAAAACCCTACAAATCTACTCCCAAACTGATACTAGTTAGAAACATCGAAAAGATAGTTATATCCAAAGACCAAAAGTTAGGCCAAAGCGCAAACATTGTACCACCAGAACACAAAAAATGTAGGCGCATATTCAAAAAGTCGACCTAAAAACCCTACAAACCTACTCATATTGGCATAATAGTTAGACACAACGAGCAGGAAGGTATATCCAAAATCCCAAAACTTACGCCAAATAGCAAAATTTTAGCACTAGAACACAAGAATGTAGGCTCGTATTAAAAAAGTCGACATAAAAAGCCTAAAGATCGACGCACATAGTCATAATAGTTAGACACAGCGAGTAGAAAGTTATAGTCAAGGCCCAAAAAGTTAGGCCAAATCGCAACATTTTAGCACCAACACACACACACAAAATTCAGGATCATAAGCATAAAGTCGATCTGAAAACCCTACAAAGCTACTCCCATACTCATACTAGTTAGACACAACGAGTAGAAAGTTATATCCAAAGTCCCAAAAGTTAGGCCAAATCGCAAAATTTTAACACCAAAACACAAAAATTTAGGGTTCATAAGCATAAAGTCGATCTGAAACCCTACAAAGCTACTCCCATACTCATACTAGTTAGACACAACGAGTAGAAAGTTATATCCAAAGTCCAAAAGTTAGACCATATCGCAAACTTTTAGCACCAGAACACAAAAATTTAGGCTCGTATTAAAAAACTCGATCTGAAAATCCTTAAAAGCTACTCATATAGTCATAATAGTTAGACACAAAGAGTAGGAAGTTATATCCAAAGTCCCAAAAGTTACACCAAATCACAAAAATGTTACCCCCAGAACACAAAAATGTAGACTCGTATTAAAAACCCGACCTAAAAAGCTTAAAAATCTACCCACATAGTCATAATAGTTAGACACAACGAGTAGAAAGTTATACTCAAGGTCCAAAAGGTTAGCCACGCTATGTTGAATCATATTCAGGGCGCGTAGACATTACCCTGTTCAATAGACCCACTACTAACTGGATAGTGGAGAACTTTCCCACCCCAAGATTTTATTTATTTCACCTACATGGCTTCTCGGTTGTCTGTCCTTTGTTAAAGTGACAAAGATATTGAAATCCAAAGAGGTTAGGATAAGTACAAGAATAAAAATTTCCAACGCGCTTGTTAAGTCAGTCCCATAAAACTCGGCCTCTGCTATTTCAAAACTAACTTGAAAGTTGTCCTCTACTATTTCAAAAGTTGTCCTTCTCAATTCAAAAGTTGTCTTTGTCAAATCAAAAGTTGTCCTCTACTATTTCAAAAGTTGTCCTATACTATTTCAAAAGTTGTCCTTTCCAATTCAAAAGTCGACCTTTACTATTTCAAACGTTGTCCTTCTCGATTCAAAAGTTGTCTTCGTCAAAGCAAAAGTTGTCCTCTACTATTTCAAAAGTTGTCCTCTGCTATTTCAAAAGTTGTCCTCTACTATTTCAAAAGTTGTCCGCTACTATTTCAAAAGTTGTCCCCGGCTAAACCAAACACATCATCTAACAACTTCCACTAGTACTACTACTACTACTACTACTACTACTACTACTACAACTTCTACAACTACTTCGTCTACAACTTCCACAACCAACTACTACTACAACTATTACAACTTCCACAACCAACTACTACTACACCTACTACGGCTACAACAATAACTACTGCTACTACAAAAAGCGTACACCAAACGAACACCAGGGCTTTTTAAACTGGGTAGAATTGGATGGAAGGAAAAGAAAACAAACGAGGATGTCTTAAAACAAGACAGCACCTATTAACATGCTCCAAAAATATCATTTGTCTTGTTTTAAGACATCCTCGTTTGTTTTCTTTTCCTTCCATCCAATTCTACCCAGTTTAAAAAGCCCTGGTGTTCGTTTGGTGTACGCTTTTTGTAGTAGCAGTAGTTGTTGTTGTAGCCGTAGTAGGTGTAGTAGTAGTTGGTTGTGGAAGTTGTAATAGTTGTAGTAGTAGTTGGTTGTGGAAGTTGTAGACGAAGTAGTTGTAGAAGTTGTAGTAGTAGTAGTTGTAGTAGTAGTAGTAGTAGTAGTAGTAGTAGTAGTACTAGTGGAAGTTGTTAGATGATGTGTTTGGTTTAGCCGGGACAACTTTTGAAATAGTAGCGGACAACTTTTGAAATAGTAGAGGACAACTTTTGAAATAGCAGAGGACAACTTTTGAAATAGTAGAGGACAACTTTTGCTTTGACAAAGACAACTTTTGAATCGAGAAGGACAACGTTTGAAATAGTAAAGGTCGACTTTTGAAATAGTAGAGGACAACTTTCAAGTTAGTTTTGAAATAGCAGAGGCCGAGTTTATGGGACTGACTTAACAAGCGCGTGGAAATTTTATTCTTGTACTTATCCTAACCTCTTTGGACAATATCTTTGTCACTTTAACAAAGGACAGACAACCGAGAAGCCATGTAGGTGAAATAAATAAAATCTTGGGTGGGAAAGTTCTCCACTATCCAGTTAGTAGTGGGTCTATTGAACAGGGTAATGTCTACGCGCCCTGAATATGATTCAACATAGCGTGGCTAACCTTTTGACCTTGAGTATAACTTTCTACTCGTTGTGTCAACTATTATGACTATGTGGGTAGATTTTTAAGCTTTTAGGTCGGGTTTAATACGAGTCTACATTTTTGTTTCTGGGGGTAACATTTTGTGATTTGGTGTAACTTTGGGACTTTGGATATAACTTCCTACTCTTTGTGTCTAACTATTATGACTATATGAGTAGCTTTTAAGGATTTTCAGATCGAGTTTTTTAATACGAGCCTAAATTTTTGTGTTCTGGTGCTAAAAGTTTGCGATATGGTCTAACTTTTGGACTTTGGATATAACTTTCTACTCGTTGTGTCTAACTAGTATGAGTATGGGAGTAGCTTTGTAGGGTTTCAGATCGACTTTATGCTATGAACCCTAAATTTTTGTGTTTTGGTGTTAAAATTTTGCGATTTGGCCTAACTTTTGGGACTTTGGATATAACTTTCTACTCGTTGTGTCTAACTAGTATGCGTATGGAGTAGCTTTGTAGGGTTTTCAGATCGACTTTATGCTTATGATCCTGAATTTTGTGTGTGTGTGTTGGTGCTAAAATGTTGCGATTTGGCCTAACTTTTGGGCCTTGACTATAACTTTCTACTCGCTGTGTCTAACTATTATGACTATGTGCGTCGATCTTTAGGCTTTTTATGTCGACTTTTTAATACGAGCCTACATTCTTGTGTTCTAGTGCTAAAATTTTGCTATTTGGCGTAAGTTTGGGATTTTGGATATACCTTCCTGCTCGTTGTGTCTAACTATTATGCCAATATGAGTAGGTTTGTAGGGTTTTAGGTCGACTTTTTGAATATGCGCCTACATTTTTTGTGTTCTGGTGGTACAATGTTTGCGCTTTGGCCTAACTTTTTGGTCTTTGGATATAACTATCTTTTCGATGTTTCTAACTAGTATCAGTTTGGGAGTAGATTTGTAGGGTTTTCAGATCGACTTTTTACTTATGGGTCTAAATTTGTGTATTCTGGTGCTAAGATTTTGCGATTTGTTCTAACTTTTTGGACATGAATCTAAATTCCTGGTCGTTGTGTCTAACTATTATGACTATGTGAGTAGCTGTTAGGATTTTTAGATCGCCTTTTTATATGAGCTACATTTTTGTGTTATGAGGGTAAAATTTTTTGCGATTTGGCGTAACCTTTGGGACTTTGGATATAACTATCTGTTCGACGCGTCTAACTAGTATGAGTTTGGGAGTAGCTTTGTAGGGTTTGAGATCGACTCTTTGGTTATGAGCCTAAATTTTTTTGGTGTGTTTTGGTGCTAACATTTTGCGATTTGGTGTAACTTTGGGACTTTGGATATAACTTCCTACTCTTGTGTCTAACTATTATGACTATATGAGTAGCTTTTTAGGATTTTCAGATCGACTTTTTAATACGAGCCTAAATTTTTTTGTTCTGGTGCTAAAATTTTGCGCTATGGTCTAACTTTTGTGACTTTGGATATAACTTTCTACTCGTTGTGTCTAACTAGTATGAGTATGGGAGTAGCTTTGTATGGTTTTCAGATCGATTTTATGCTTATGAGCCTAAATTTTTTGTGTTTTGGGGCTAAAATTTTACGTTTTGGCCTAACTTTTTGGACCTTGACTATAACATTCTACTCGTTGTGCCTAACTAGTATGAGTATGGGAGTAGCTTTGTAGGTTTTCAGCTCGACTTTATGCTTATGCGCCTTAATTTTTTTCTGTTTTGGTGCTAACATTTTGCGATTTGGTGTAACTTTTGGGACTTTGGATATAACTTCCTACTCTTTGTGTCTAACTATTATGACTATATGAGTAGTTTTTTAGGATTTTCAGATCGACTTTTTTAATACGAGCCTAAATTTTATTTGTTCTGGTGCTAAAATTTTGCGATGTGGTCTAACTTTTGTGACTTTGGATATAACTTTCTACTCGTTGTGTCTAACTAGTATGAGTATGGGAGTAGCTTTGTATGGTTTTCAGATCGACTTTATGGTTATGAGCCTAATTTTTTTTGTGTTTTGGTGCTAAAATTTTGCGCTTTGGCCTAACTTTTTGGACCTTGATTATAACTTTCTACTCGTTGTGTCTAACTAGTATGAGTATGGGAGTAGTTTTGTAGGGTTTTCAGATCGACTTTATGCTTATGCGCCTAAATTTTTTTTCTTTTTGGTGCTAACATTTTGCGATTTGACCTAACTTTTTGGACTTTGACTGTAACTTTCTACTCGTTGTGTGTAACTATTATGACTATGTGCGTAGATTTTTAGGGCTTTTAGGTCGACTTTTTTAATACGAACCTACATTTTTGTGTTCTGGGGGTAACATTTTTGTGCTTTGGCGTAACTTTTGGGACTTTGGATATAACTTCCTGCTCTTTGTGTCTTACAATTATGATTATATGAGTAGCATTTTAGGGTTTTTTAAGTCGACTTTTTGAATATGCGTCTACATTTTTTGTGTTCTGGTGTTAAAATGTAAGCGATTTGGCCTAACTTTTTGGACTTCGGATATAACTATCTGTTCGACACGTCTAACTAGTATGAGTATGGGAGTAGATTTGTAGGGTTTTCAGATCGACTTTTTGGTTATGAGCCTAAATTTGTGTGTTCTGGTGCTAAAATTTTGCGATTTGTTCTAACTTTTTGGCCATTGAATCTAAATTCCTGGTCGTTGTGTCTAACTATTATGGCTAAGTGAGTAGCTTTTTAATTCGCCTTTTTGAATATGAGACTACATTTTTTTGTGTTCTGAGGGTAAATATTTTGCGCTTTGGCGTAACTTTTGGGACTTTGGATATAACTATCTGTTCGATGCGTCTAACTAGTATGAGTATGGGGGTAGCTTTTAGGGTTTGAGATCGACTCTTTGCTTATGAGCCTAAATTTTTCTTTGTGTTTTGGTGCTAAAATTTTGCGATTTTGCCTAACTTTTTGGACCTTGACTATAACTTTCTACTCGTTGTGTCTAACTATTATGACTATGTGTGTAGATTTTTAGGCTTTTTAGGTCGACTTTTTTAATACGAACCTATATTTTGTGTTCTAGGGGTAACATTTTTTGCGATTTGGCGTAACTTTTGGGCTTTTGGATATACCTTCCTGCTCGTTGTGTCTAACTATTATGCCAATATGAGTAGGTTTGTATGGTTTTCAAATCGGCTTTTTGCTTATGAGCCTAAATTTTTTGTTCTGGTGATAAAATTTTGCGCTTTGGTCTAACTTTTTGGACATTGAATCTATAGTCCTGCTCGGTGTATCTAACTATTATGACTATTTGTGTAGAATTTTAAGCTTTTCAGGTCGACTTTTTTAATACGAGCCTATATTTTGTGTTCTGGGGTAACATTTTTTGCGCTTAGGCGTAACTTTTGGGATTTTTGCTATTACTTCCTGCTCATTGTGTCTAACTATTACGCCTATATGAGTAGGTTTGTAAGGTTTTCAGCTCGAGTTTTTGCTTATGAGCCTAAATTGTTGTGTTCTGGTGCTAAAATTTTGCGATTTGGTCTAACTTTTTGGACATTGAATCTAAATTCCTGCTCGGTGTGTCTAACTATAATGACTATGTAAGTAGCTTTTTAGGATTTTTAGTTCGCCTTTTATATATATATATATATAAGAAGACAAAAATATGTACTCGGCTGAACGTTTACACTGTAATGTTATTTATAAAATAACTGCTTTAGTATAAAAACTGGTTTAAAATACGCATATTTTGATATAGATTACGTCTAAATATGACTAAAACTAACCGGGTCGCCTTGTTTTTTTTTTGTCTTTCAGCGTTGTCATTAATCATCGAGCTGTAAAAGGTATTAAGATATTCGTTCTATTAGTCTGTTGACTTTTATCCTATAGTAATAACATAGGTTTAGACAAACAGCGAACTAGAGTGAATAATCTATAAACATACAGCTATACATACATACACACACACATACATACACTCACAAACAGACAGAGAGAGAGAGAGAGAGAGAGAGAGCGAGACAGAAATATACCTTAGTTACGAAGCCGGCACATTGATGAAAGAAAATAACTTGTTATACTAAAAACTATATCTTGTTTGGTATCTATTTGCGTGTCTCGAGATGCAGGATTTAAAAATAAATAACGTATATTATATATATATATATATATTTTTTTTTTATTAGTAGTAAATTACTTGTTTATTTAGTAGCGCACCTATGTGTTAAAGTTCACCTTTTTAGTGCACGCACAATAAACCCTCAAGTGCTATACAATGCCACACGCCACTCGCGAGAGAGCAATTATATCAATTATCCCCGGGACGCGTGGGGAACAATAGCCTTCTTTCAGTCAATGGAGCGTACTGTTACAGATTCATTCCGGGATGCTCTATTGGATACTGTTAATATGGGGTATTTATTTTATTGTTAAACAGGATTAGTTACAAGTATAGTAGCTTTATTGTTTTTTAAAGGAACTAAACATTAAACATATAACTACTCTTAAAATTATCTTTACAACGAGTCCAAACTCGACTATATGTGAATAAAAAATAAGCTAACCATCACTATCATGTGTCGTTCTATCTGATAATAATTCCGGGTTTAAAAACGATTATTTAGATGATGAAAATACAATAAAAATGTTTGGGACTACCCCTAAACATCAGTTTCTTCTCCTATCACATTACCATGACAGACTGTATAAGATGTAGAGTGTTACGGTGTACACCATACGAAAGGTCGGTCATTTTACCTTTGTTAGCGTATTTAGTAAACCCTGTAGTGGGAACTATATTACACGTGAGCGATGCATGGCACATTCATGCAAATATCGACCTAAGACAGCCGACATTGCTTCTATGCACCGTTATTAAAATACCGTCGGTCAACTATGATTATCTATAATATTCATCTTACTACCGCTATAGGGCAGACCTCTTAGTTATACATCACGTAACGTCACCTTTATTAATAACATTAACGGTAAGTTACGACTATCATATAGGTACAGATGTTTGTGGAGTTCGCGTTTTGGGGTCGATTCTTTTAGTGGTTCTTATTGCTTACGGTGTGTTGATATTGATAACCACTTTATAGTGATGTAACGAATGTGTATGTACATATTGGGTGAGCGATTGATCGCTCTACTTATCACTTCAATATTTATTTATACAGCTATTTGTATACTGAATCACACAAACACACAATCACTCTCCATCAAACCCTGCTATTCATCCGCTTGTTCTACGACCCACACACGAACACAGGTACCTCTCCATCAATAAACATTACATTTTGTATCAGTCAGCGAAGCTATCCGAAGACTGGTCCTTTTGTTTACTCTCTGAGTAATATGCACATACACACACATGAACACGCACACAGGTTTTTTTTTTTGGGGGGGGGGGCTCTGTTCCCAAATATACATGCTCTGTGAGGCAGCTGACATGTACTACACCTATCTTTTCTGCTATGAACGTTGGGGTGCACTCTCGATCTCCTCTATTAGTGGACTTAGCTTGATCTTAATATATTTCTTACACCTATGTTATAAATTCGATAATTCCAGTCAGCATAGCGACGCAGCGAGACCGCTTGGGAAAAAGAAATCTTTACTCTCACGGGAGCGGTTTATTGATTGGGTCATTATGTGACACGGTAGGAGACTATCGTTCTTTCATGTCATCAGCGTGAAATACCTGATTAAATATCACTGATTATGGTCCGTATCTATCTTAATTACGGTCCCTTACGGTCCCTTGGATATAATAACTATTACTATTACTATTATATGTATAAATGCTCACCATATCTATGAAATAACTAACGTATCACTACTCCCTAATATGGTAGTTTCACTTCCGGAGTGGGCGTGGTCTATAGCCGGACAACACACACACACACACTAGCTCCTATTGGAAGTCACTTTGGCGGGAAAAACTGATGTCCAATACATGACTCAGTAATTATCCCTTCAACTACAAACCCCTTCATGCACTATACATATATATCATGACATCACTCTGGCTTGCCGCAGCTTGCCGCAGCTTGGCGCAGCTTGGCGCCGTCTCTATATAACTCTTGTACTTAAAGGGTACTGGACTTCGTAGGGTATACCCTATTCTTTGGTCAACTAAAAAACCAGGAGCATAAACCACGGCTCCTACTACTAACGTGTCGTGGGTTTGGTGTTTGTTGTGGAGGAATATCTCTGGGGGTTGGTGTTGGTTGTGTCAGGGGGTTGGTGTTGTGTGAACATCATGGGGGTTGGTATTTGTTGGGGGAACATCTTGTGGGGTTGGTGTTTGTTGGGGGAAACACCTTGAGGGGTTGGTGTTTGTGGTATAATAAGTCCGTTTGTGTAAATGAAGGAGACTGGAGTTGAGAAGAGATGGGACATTGGAAATATATGAGTCATGTGAAACAGAGGTTGTATAGATATGATATAAGTTGAAAGAAATGAGAAACAGGACAAATCTGAAACAAGTGCAACGCGTCAAATACTTGGGCACAATAATAACATCAGATAGAAAATGCACCACAGAAATAAAAAGCAGAATAGCTCAGGCCAAAATAGCATTTCAGAAAATGAAAAATATCTTATGCAACAAATCAATATGTCAATGTACGTGAGACAGAGAGTTCATCGGTGCTATATCGAACCAATTCTGACTTATGGAAGAGAATCATGGACAATAAACAAACAAATGTAAAAACAATTAGAGATCACAGAGATGGCATTTCTCACAAGAATGTTGAAAGTTCCCTGGACAGCTAAAAACACCAACATGGAAATTCTCAGAGGCCAACACATAAAGGGAGCTCCTAAAAAACATCAGAAAGAAACAATCAAAATTTGTCGGCCACATCACGAGAAGATGAAAGTTGGAATACTTGATTACAACTGGCAAAGGACAGGGACAGAGAGATTGTGGACGACAACGACATGGCAGAACTGATACGGTGTACGGTAGACAGAAGTTTGTGGAAGGAGCCTTCACCAACCGGTATGGCACATGATGATGTGCTTCTCCAAACTTCTTAACATTTCTGTATGGTGCAGAAACATGGACATTTAGACTAAAAACAGAACAGAAAATTGAAGCCTTTGAAATGTGGTTTTATAGAAGAATAGGGAGAATTGGATGGAAAGAAAAGAAAACAAACGATGAAGTCTTAAAACAACTAAAAATGAAAAGAGAATTACTAAACACAATTCAAACAAGACAAGTGAGATTAGTGGGCATGTTAACATGACACAACAGCCTAATAAAACTAATATTGGAGGGGAAAATACAAGATAAAAGAGGCAGACCAAGACTAACATGGACGAGTAACATCTATAAATGGACAAGTCAGCCTATGACAACCTGCACCATCAAAGCAAGAGACAGAGTTGAATGGCGCTCCATGGTAGCCAACCTTCGTTGCGGGAACGGCACTCGATGATGATGATGATGATTTTCTAAGCGAGAATATAGGCACCCAAACCAGACATAAAAATATTAGGTTATATACAAAAATAACATTTTCAACTCCAATGTTAAGCCAGTCCTATCATATGGCTGTGAAACATGGGGAACAACAAAATTGACATTCATGAAGATACAGACTTTCATTAATGGATGCCTACGCAGAATACAAGGATGGAAATGGCAGGACAAAATCACTTAACATAGAATTATGGACGCTGAAAGGTAGAAGAAGAAGAAACCAGTCATAAATGCTTTTGTACCCTTTTTAAGTTAAATCTTCATAATGACCTCACCTGTTAGCGAGTTGTTCTGTCTATAGGCCCACGGTACGCCCTCTATCTTTGTATCCACATCCAGGCGATATAACGGAAACCTCGTTTTTATCTCAACAGGTGGAGTAGCACAAAAGTCATGGTATTTGAACCCATACACTTTCATATGCAGTGTGGGGATTGTTGTGAGTGTGATTAGTATAACGAGCATGTGAAATGCCGAGTTCTGGAAAGATCTCATGACTGTACATGAGGGAGTCGTGGGGAGATGCATTTACATGGAATATCTACACGAATTAAATGAAGGGAAAATCTGGATAGTCTTATAGATATTATATCACAAAGGATCTGTTAGAAGAACAGTCCAGATAAAATACGTGCTGACGGCTTTCTGGATGCACTGGTCCGTAATGTTAATTCCTTCCATACAGAAGCTTTTTATCAATACAACGAAAGAGATTTCATTGACAATATTTTCATGATTTTAAGAATCAATCTACATATTTATATTTATCTAACATATAACATATTATATATGAATTTTTAGATAATTGAACACGGAATGAAATTCAACACTACTGAAAAACAAAGCAATAAGTACGGAAGCAAAAAGGGCAATATACAAATCAATTTTTCTACCAACTCTGTGCTATCAGTGCCAGAATTGGACGCTGGACTCTAGAACAATAAGAAAGATAACGACCACAGAAATGAAATGTGTCAGAAGAATGACAGGAAACAGTTTAAGGGACAGAGTAAGAAACACTGACCTGAGGATGAAACTCGAAATTGAACCAGCCATCGAATACATAAAGAAACAACAGATAAATTGGTTCGAACACATAACAAGACAAAAAGAACTAACAATGACTCAAAGAGCCATGAACAAACGCTACGAAAACGCCAGATTAAGCGGAAGACCGAGAAAGAGATGGATAAAGGGAATACTAGAGTCACTAGGAGGAATAACATCAGAAGAGGCCAACAGAAGAGCAAAGAATCGCAGATTGCATCTCCCCTCGACGCCAACGGCAGCAGATGAAGGATAGAAGAAGAAGAACAAGGAATTAGATTTCACTAATACCAAGATTGTGGACTCTTTTCTCTTTGCTTCCCTCTAACTCTTCGTCCCTTAATTTTTCCAGTTGTTACAATATATTCCAGTTGTTCCCTTCTCATTACATGGCCCAAAAATGATGATTGTTTCTTCCTAATATTGGAAATTAGCTCTCTTTTTGCTTTGACCTCTCTCAGAACATCTTCATTACTCCTCTTAGCTGTCCATGATACTCTCAACATTCTTCTGTAAAACCACATTTTTACAGACTCCAGTGATTTTCTTGTCTGTTGTCCTATTGTCCATGATTCGCATCCATATGTTAATACTGGCTCTACATAACATTTAAGAACTCTTTTTCTTGTTTCGATTGTCAAAAATGGATTGCATAGTATCTTCCTCATTTTTTGGAAAGCTGCTTTTGCCTGAGTCATTCTGCATCTCACCTCTTTTGTACATCTTCTGTCTGAGGTTAACAAAGTTCCCAAATATTTAAATTCATTTACCTGTTTTAATATTGTTCCACTTGGTCCTTATTTTGCACTGAGGTGATGTCTTTTTCTTTGTTGTTACCATTACCTCTGTCTTTTTGCTATTAAGGCTGAGTCCTTTATTTTTGCTTTCTTTCACTATAATGTCCAACATTTCTTGTAACGCATTTTCACTCTTAGCGATTAAGACTGTGTCATCAGCATACCTTAGATTATTTATATTATGAGCACCAATTATTTGCCCAGGCATGTCCCTTATGGATCTAAAAATAATCTCACTATAAATATTAAACAAATCTTGTAACAGCACACAATCTTGTCTAACACCCTGTTTTATTTGTTGAAACATTCCCAATTGGTTTCCAGTTCTTATGGCCGCTGTTTGTTGCCAGTACATGTTCTTTATTATTCTTAGATCTTTGCTGTCTACGTTTATGCTTTCTAACATTTTGATTATTTCTTGGTGCTTTACTTTGTCAAATGCTATGAAACATAGGTATAGATCTGTTTTCACCTCTATGGCTCTTTCTACTAAAGGTCTTATGATATAAATGGCATTGCTTGTTCCTTTATCTCTAACAAAACCACACTGTTCATCGCTAATTTCTGGGTTGATTTTGTTTCGCACTCTTCGCATGATGATTCTTAGTAATATCTTACTCATATGACTCATAAGGCTTATTGTGCGATGATCATCGCATTCAATCGCACCCGATTTCTTTGTTAGGGCTATGAATATTGATTTGAGCATGTCGTCTGTTATATATCCGCTGTTGTAGATATCATTCAATATTTTTTTTATTATATCTATTCCAAAATCACCTATGGCTTCAATCTCTTCTTTAGTTATATTATCTGGTGCGGGAGATTTGTCTGCTATTATGAAAAAAACAACAAAACAAATAAGAGTAGGGCTGAAGCTAAGAATAGCAAAATGTTACATCTTCTCAATATTCCTGTATGGTGCAGAAACATGGACATTAGACAAGAAAACAGAACAGAAAATTGACGCCTTTGAAATGTGGATATATCGAAGAATAGGTAGAATTGGATGGAAAGAAAAGAAAACAAGCGAGGAAGTTTTAAAACAACAAAAAATAAAAATAAAACTACCAAATACAATTAAGACAAGACAAATGAAATTTTTGGGGCACGTTACAAGACACAACATCCTACTAAAAGTAATATTTGAAGGGAAAATACAAGGTAAAAGAGGCAGAGGCAGACCAAGACTAACATGGACGAGTAACATCAAAATATAGACAAGTCAATCTATGACAGACAACCTGCACCATCAAATCAAGAAACAGAGCGGAATGGAGATCCACGGTAGCCAACCTTCGTCGCGGAGACGGCACTCAATGATGATGATGATGATGATTACTACTAATAATAATAATATCACAAATACTATAAGGACATCTA
This sequence comes from Megaustenia siamemsis, assembly GCA_032433765.1. Taxonomy (NCBI): domain Eukaryota; kingdom Metazoa; phylum Mollusca; class Gastropoda; order Stylommatophora; family Ariophantidae; genus Megaustenia; species Megaustenia siamemsis. Next base: position 5,151,047 of record JAVIAB010000104.1, read on the forward strand.
CAACTATTACTACTACAATTACTTCAACAGCTACTACTAATTTTATACTACTATAAATACCACAACGACATCCACGACTGTTACTACTGCAGTTACTACAAACACTTCTACTATAATTACTACTACCACAATTACTACAGCAATTGCTACTATTATTTCTACTGCTACATTTACTATTACTAAAATTACTACTGCTGCAATTACTACAGCAACTACTGTAGTTACTATTAATTATAATTAATATTACTACAAAGACTACAATTACTACTATAACTACTATAACTACTACAACAAAAATTACTAGTACTTCAATTACTACTACTACTATAACTACTACTACTTTAATACTACTACTATAATCGTTACTACTACAAATATTACAAATACCACAACTACTAATACAATTACTACAACTGCTACTAAAATTACTACTACTTATATAACTACTACTACAACTATTAAAACTACTACTACAATTTTTAAAACTACTACTACAATTTGTAAAACTACTACTACATTTTTAAAACTACTACTACAATTTTTAAAACTACTACTACAATTTTTAAAACTACTACTACAATTTTTAAAACTACTACTACAATTTTTAAAACTACTACTACAATTTTTAAAACTACTACTACAATTTTTAAAACTACTACTACAATTTTAAAACTACTACTACAATTTTTAAAACTACTACTACAATTTTTAAAACTACGACTACAATTTTTAAAACTACTAGTACAATTACAACAAGTACTACAACAACAATCACTACAACAACAATTACTACAACAACAATTACTGCAACTACCACTACAACAATTACAACTACCACTACAACAATTACAACAACTACTACTACAATTACAACAATTACAACAACTACTACTACTATTACAACAACTACTACTACAATTACAACAACTACTACTACTATTACAACAACTACTACTACAATTACAACAACTACTACTAGAATTACTACTATTACAACAACTAAAACTACAATTACAATAACTACTACTACTATTACAACAACTACTACTACAATTACAATAACTACTACTACTACTACAACAACTAATACTACAATTACAACAACTACTACTACAATTACAACAACTACTACTACTATTACAACAACTACTACTACAATTACAACAACTACTACTACAATTACAATAACTACTACTACTATTACAACAACTACTACTACAATTACAACAACTACTACTACTATTACAACAACTACTACTACAATTACAACAATTACTACTAGAATTACTACTATTACAACAACTACTACTACAATTACAACAATTACTACTAGAATTACTACTATTACAACAACTACTACTACAATTACAATAACTACTACTACTATTACAACAACTACTACTACAATTACAATAACTACTACTACAATTACAACAACTACTACTACAATTACAACAACTACTACTACAATTACAATAACTACTACTACTATTACAACAACTACTACTACAATTACAATAACTACTACTACTATTACAACAACTACTACTACAATTTCAATAACTACTACTACTATTACAACAACTACTACTGCAATTACAACAACTACTACTACAATTACAACAACTACTACTACAATTACAACAACTACTACTACAATTACAACAACTACTACTACAATTACAACAACTACTACTACAATTACAACTACTACTTAGACTAGAGTTACAACAACTACTACTACAATTACAACAACTACTGTCACAATTACAACAACTACTACTACAATTACAACAACTACTACAACTATTACAACAACTACTACTACAATTACAACAACTACTACTACAATTACAACAACTACTACAATTACAACAACTACTACTACAATTACAACAACTACTACTACAATTACAACATCTACTACTACAATTACAACAACTACTACCACAATTACAACAACTACTACTACAATTACAACAACTACTACTACTATTACAACAACTACTACTACAATTACAATAACTACTACTACTATTACAACAACTACTACTACAATTACAACAACTACTACTACAATTACAACAACTACTACTACAATTACAACAACAACTACTACAATTACAACAACTAATATCACAATTACAACAACTACTACTACAATTACAATAACTACTACTACTATTACAACAACTACTATCACAATTACAACAACTACTACTACAATTACAACAACTACTACTACTATTACAACAACTACTATCACAATTACAACAACTACTACTACAATTACAACAACTACTACTACTATTACAAAAACTACTACTACAATTACAATAACTACTACTACTATTACAACAACTACTACTACTATTACAACAACTACTACTACAATTACAACAACTACTACTACTATTACAACAACTACTACTACAATTACAACAACTACTACTACTATTACAACAACTACTACTACAATTACAATAACTACTACTACTATTACACCAACTACTACTACTATTACAACAACTACTACTACAATTACAACAACTACTACTACAATTACAACAACTACTACTACTATTACAACAACTACTATCACAATTACAACTACTACTACTATTACAACAACTACTACTACAATTACAATAACTACTACTACTATTACAACAACTACTACTACTATTACAACAACTACTACTACAATTACAACAACTACTACTACAATTACAACAACTACTACTACTATTACAACAACTACTATCACAATTACAACAACTACTACTACAATTACAACTACTACTACAATTACAACAACTACTACTACAATTACAACAGCGACTACTACAATTACAACAATTACAACAATTACAACAACTACTACTACTATTACAATAACTACTACTACTATTACAACAACTACTACTACAATTACAACAACTACTACTACAATTACAACTACTACTTAGACTAGAGTTACAACAACTACTACTACAATTACAACAACTACTGTCACAATTACAACAACTACTACTACTATTACAACTACTACTACAATTACAACTACTACAACAATTACAACAACTACTACTACTATTACAACAACAAGTACTACAATTACAACAACTACTACAACAATTACAATAACTACTACTACAATTACAACAACTACTACTACTATTACAACAACAACTACTACAACAACTACTACTACAATTACAACAACAACTACTACAATTACAACAACAACTACTACAATTACAACAACTACTACTACAATTACAACAACTACTACTACAATTACAACAACTACTATCACAATTACAACAACTACTACTACAATTACAACAACTACTACTACTATTACAACAACTACTATCACAATTACAACAACTACTACTACAATTGCAACAACTACTACTACTATTACAACAACTACTACTACAATTACAACAACTACTACTACAATTACAACAACTACTACTACAATTACAACAACTACTACTACAATTACAACAACTACTACTACTATTACAACAACTACTACTACAATTACAACAACTACTACTACTATTACAACTACTACTTAGACTAGAGTTACAACAACTACTACTACAATTACAACACCTACTGTCACAATTACAACAACTACTACTACAATTACAACAACAACTACTACTATTACAACAACTACTACTACAATTACAACAACTACTACTACAATTACAACAACTACTACTACAATTACAACAACTACTACTACTATTACAACAACTACTACTACAATTACAACAACTACTACTACAATTACAACAACTACTACTACAATTACAACAACTACTACTACAATTACAACAACTACTACTACAATTACAACAACTACTACTACAATTACAACAACTACTACTACAATTACTACTACAATTACAACTACTACTTAGACTAGAGTTACAACAACTACTACTACAATTACAACACCTACTGTCACAATTACAACAACTACTACTACAATTACAACAACAACTACTACTATTACAACAACTACTACTACAATTACAACAACTACTACTACAATTACAACAACTACTACTACAATTACAACAACTACTACTACAATTACAACAACTACTACTACAATTACAACAACTACTATCACAATTACAACAACTACTACTACAATTACAACAACTACTACTACAATTACAACAACTACTATCACAATTACAACAACTACTACTACAATTACAACAACTACTACTACTATTACAACAACTACTATCACAATTACAACAACTACTACTACAATTACAACAACTACTACTACAATTACAACAACTACTATCACAATTACAACAACTACTACTACAATTACAACAACTACTACTACTATTACAAAAACTACTGCTACAATTACAATAACTACTACTACTATTACAACAACTACTACTACAATTACAACAACTACTACTACAATTACAACAACTACTACTACAATTACAACAACTACTACTACAATTACAACAACTACTATCACAATTACAACAACTACTACTACAATTACAATAACTACTACTACTATTACAACAACTACTATCACAATTACAACAACTACTACTACAATTACAACAACTACTACTACTATTACAACAACTACTACTACAATTACAATAACTACTACTACTATTACAACAACTACTACTACAATTACAACAACTACTACTACAATTACAACAACTACTACTACAATTACAACAACTACTACTACAATTACAACAACTACTATCACAATTACAACAACTACTACTACAATTACAACAACTACTATCACAATTACAACAACTACTACTACAATTATAACTACTAAAACTACAATTACTACTACAATTACTAAAATAGTTATTACTTCAACATTTACTATAACAACTACTATATGTCCCACAATAACATTATATATCCACAACTGCGTCCAGCACAAACAACTAACAATCACGTATTTGCAGGCTTTCAACAATCTCAGATCACTTAATATAGCCTTTATTTTCCTTATATTAACTATCGTAACATGTAACAGAGAACGAAACCAAGAGTAACAAATCTTGAAAACATCGATGTGTTATGTCTGCTTGCTATTAATTATTCTTCTGTGACAAGTTAAGTGACAGGTCATAGAATTATAATTTTGGAAAGGGGAGATAATTTTGTGAGAATTAGCGATTCTCAGGTTTTTGTCGACGTATTCAAATGTCTACACGTGATCTCATATAAATCCATACAAAATTAAGCCTTCAAATACGCCGCAAAACCGGCTGTCCAACACAAATGTAACATGCACAAGAAATTAATGATATTGAATGATGCACTGTCAGTCCTAACAGCTCTTAAAACCCACAGGAACAGTGAGCTAGATGACTTGAGAACAACCCTAGACCAACTGTGCAATAACTTCCAGAGAGTGGTCATCCAGTGGATACCATCACACTGTAATATACACGGAAACGAACATGCAGACAAATTAGCTAAAGAGGGAAGGAGATTACCACAAGAGAATCATCTGGTCAGCTACGATGAAGCCAAATCCATCCTCAAAGACTAATATAAAAAATGGAAACAAGAACACCCAAAGTATAACGAGAGGGATGGCATACCTCCAACTATCAAGGAGGGATCATGTTATCATACTTCGCCTAAGCACTGGCCACACTAGAATGAGAAATCACATGTTACCAAATTCAAAATAGGTACAACCAGCCTATGCCACTGTACAGTGGACAATATGACTGCAAAATATGTTCTACAGGATTGTCCCCAGTACACAGACCTGAGAAGAGCAATGTGGTCCACGCCCACCACCCTGGAAGAGAAACTATATGGGGCAATCGATTCACTTAAACAGACAGCTGACTTCATGAGGAGTCTGGAATCCAACTCTGATTGAGTCTTGATCGCAGAGAGAGAGAGAGAGAGAGAGAGAGAGAATATCAAAACAAAGAAAAGTAGCTGCAGTCCTCATCGTAGCAAACACAGCACACGCCAAAAGACATAAGGCGTATCAGCACCGAAAGTGAACGCAGATGAACTGTCTTTCGTCATATGATATCATCATTCATCGTAAACAATCGGAATATCGAAACACGATCCGGATGAAAAACACAGCTTATGGTGTGCATAGAGCACTTAACTCAGTAGCTCCAGCAGCAAGCCGGACTTGGAATATGAGGAAACTGCAACAAGGAACACTTTTCAGACACAGCCTTTAACGGTTCCTGCCGCCTATCCGTCATATTGACCGGAAGTATGACTATGAAGTTTTCGATGTTAATATGTCAGGGGTCAATTTAAGTGATCAAATTGAACTTGGAGCTAACGTTCTATAGTTTGTCTCCGATATGTCAAGGTATTTGTTTTTAAACACTAAGAGATCTTTTGTTGCTGAAATAAAGAACCGTATTCGCTCATGAGATACGAGATGGCCAGTGCACTTTCTCCCTGTCCGGAATTTTGGAATCACTACTCACAATGTCACATCTGAATTGACACACTTGCTCCAGGAAAATTGTAAAATATAATATCACTTCTCTCAGTTTACTATAGGTTTTTAACGGGTGTTCAATCAGAGTGGATGTGACAGACTCTAATTGTGATGTTCTGTCTGTGGGGGCGATCAACACGCTTAGCCTGACAGCTGACTTCATGTGAGAGTCTGGAATCCTACTCTGATTGAGTCCTGATCGCAGAGAGAGAGAGAGAGAGAGAGAGAGAGAGAGAGAGAGAGAGAAAGAGAGAGAGAGAGAGATCATTTCAATCTTCATGTATAGTCGAGAAACATTGACATTTAAAAAGAAAGCAGAGAAAGAAATAGAAGCCTTTGAAATGTGGATCTATAGGAAATTGGGGTGAATGAGGTAGAAGGAAAAGAAGACAAACAAGGAAGTTCTGAAAACTACTTAACGCAATCAAAAAAAAGACAACTGAAATTGTTTGGACATGTAAAGAGGCATAATACACCACTGAAGGTCATCTTAGAAGGGAAAGTAACAAAATAGAGCAAAGCTAAGGTGGACTGATCACATCAAAGCTAAAGACGGACACGTGAGTCTATGACAACATGCACCATGAAGACAAGAGACATAGTAAAATGACGCTCCGTGGTAGGCAAACTTCGATGTAAAGACGGCACTCAATGATTGAATGGCGCTCCATGGTAGCCAACCTTCAATATGGAGACACCACCCAATCACCCAATGAATGAATGACGCTCCATGGTAGCCAACCTTTAATATGGAGACACCACCCAATCACCCAATGAATGAATGACGCTCCATGGTAGCCAACCTTTAATATGGAGACACCACCCAATCACCCAATGAATGAATGACGCTCCATGGTAGCCAACCTTCAATATGGAGACACCACCCAATCACCCAATGAATGAATGACGCTCCATGGTAGCCAACCTTCAATCTGGAGACACCACCCAATCACCCAATGAATGAATGACGCTCCATGGTAGCCAACCTTTAATATGGAGACACCACCCAATCACCCAATGAATGAATGACGCTCCATGGTAGCCAACCTTCAATATGGAGACACCACCCAATCACCCAATGAATGAATGACGCTCCATGGTAGCCAACCTTCAATATGGAGACACCACCCAATCACCCAATGAATGAATGACGCTCCATGGTAGCCAACCTTCAATATGGAGACACCACCCAATCACCCAATGAATGAATGACGCTCCATGGTAGCCAACCTTCAATATGGAGACACCACCCAATCACCCAATGAATGAATGACGCTCCATGGTAGCCAACCTTCAATATGGAGACACCACCCAATCACCCAATGAATGAATGACGCTCCATGGTAGCCAACCTTCAATATGGAGACACCACCCAATCACCCAATGAATGAATGACGCTCCACGGTAGCCAACCTTCAATATGGAGACACCACCCAATCACCCAATGAATGAATGACGCTCCATGGTAGCCAACCTTTAATATGGAGACACCACCCAATCACCCAATGAATGAATGACGCTCCATGGTAGCCAACCTTTAATATGGAGACACCACCCAATCACCCAATGACTGAATGACGCTCCATGGAGGCCAAAACTTCAATATGGAGACACCACCCAATCACCCAATGACTGAATGACGCTCCACGGTAGCAAACCTTTGATGTGGAGACGGCACCTAACGAATGAATTAATCCTCCAGTTTGAGAATCTCTGTAAAGGAACCATTATGCTTATCCTGGTCAACGTTAAAGCCAACAATTACATCCCTGACTGTTTGTGATGGATTCATGAATTTTACCGGGAGACAACAACGTCTTTATGAACGGTTCTCACGTTGTGATTTTACTGGATCTAATTTTGTACATAAAAATAAATATATATTAAAATTGAAATTGTCAATTTCAATGTTATGTCAGTAGTGTTACATGGCTGTGAAACATGGACAACAAAAATGATAATCATGAAGAAACAGACTTTCATTAATGGATGCTTACGCAGGATAAAAGGATGGGAATGACAGGACACAATCACTAACATAGAAATGTGACAAATTTACCAGTAAAATACCAGTGGGTAAAGAGTTACAACGAAGATGATGGCGCTGGATAGGACACACACTGCGGAAGCCAACTGAGAGCATTACACAACGGGCCTTTTTTGGAACCCCCAAGGAGAAAGACAAAGAGGAAGACAAAAAGAGGAAGACAAAGAGGAAGACCAAGGAGTTCTTGGAGAAGACAGATGGAAGCAGAGATGAAGATGATGGGGAAGACATGAAATGATCTTTAAAAAATGGAAAGAAACAGAACGGCTTGGAAAGTATGTGTTGAAGACCTATGCTACACAGGGAGCTGAAAGTGTTTGTTAAAGATCTATGCTCCACAGGGAGTTGAAAATCTTTGTTGAAAACCTATGCTCCACAGGGAGTTGGTAGTATTTGTTAAAGATCTATGTCCCACAGGGAGCTGAAAGTGTTTGTTGAAGACCTATGCTCCACGGGGAGTTGAAAGTGTTTGTTGAAGACCTATGCTCCACAGAGAGCTGAAAGTGTTTGTTGAAGACCTATGCTCCACAGGGAGCTGAAAGTGTTTGTTGAAGACCTATGCTCCACAGAGAGCTGAAAGTGTTTGTTGAAGACCTATGCTCTACAGAGAGCTGAAAGTGTTTGTTGAAGACCTATGCTCCACAGAGAGCTGAAAGTGTTTGTTGATGACCTATGCTCTACAGAGAGCTGAAAGTGTTTGTTGAAGACCTATGCTCCACAGGGAACTGAAAGTATTTGTTAAAGACCTATGCTCCACAGAGAGCTGAAAGTATTTGTTAAAGTCCTATGCTGCACAGGGAGCTGAAAGTGTTTGTTGAAGTCCTATGCTGCACAGGGAGCTGAAAGTGCTTGTTGAAGACCTATGCTCCACAGGGAGCTGAAAGTGTTTGTTAAAGTCCTATGCTGCACAGGGAGCTGAAAGTGTTTGTTGAAGACCTATGCTCCACAGGGAGCTGAAAGCATTTGTTAAAGACCTATGCTCCACAGTGAGCTGAAAGTATTTGTTAAAGTCCTATGCTCCACAGGGAGCTGAAAAGGTAGAAGAAGAAGAAGAATTTTATAAAAACCACGTCACAAGTTATTAACATCGGTTTGTTTACGGTTGACATTGCTATCATTTCATTAAAGAAGTCTCACGCACAATTATTTTATATAAAAATAGAGGACGAAGAGATAGATGGAAGCAAAGAGAAAAGATACCAGACAGCTTAAAAGAATGGCTTGGCAGAAGGTCAACAACAGAAATAATAAATAACTGTCGAGATCGAGAATTGTGGAGAAACATTACCACCTCCAATAGCAGGGATGGAACTTGATGATGATGATAGTAGTATGGAGATTAGGATAGGGGTATATTGTTTCAATCTTCTTGAGAACCTTCGGCTGAAGCTTATTCCATGCCTGCGTGACCAGGCTAAACCCATCATTCTTTGTCTCCCAAGGTGACCTCTGACCCCGTGATGTCAACAACAGCGCCATTTTTTAGTGGAAAAAACCATTGGTAGACAACAAGATATGGCTAGGGGCGTGGACAGATGTAGCAGGGGCTGGCTTCTCCGAAGGGTTTATCAGGACCGTAGACATAAAAATAGTTCTTAAGCAAGAGAAAGAGTTGTTAAATGTTATGTAGAGCCAGTCTTAACGTACGGATGTGAATCATGGACAATATGATAACGGACAAGAAAATCACTGGGGGCTGTAGAAATGTGGTTTTGCAGAAGAATGTTGAGAATACCATGGGCAGCTAAGAAGAGTAATGAAAACGTTCTGAAAGAGGTCAAAGCAAAAAGAGAGCTAATTTCCAATATTAGGAAGAAACAATCATCATTTTTTGGCCATGTAATGAGAAGGGAACAACTGGAATATATTGTAACAACTGGGAAAATTGAGGGACGAAGAAATAGAGGGAAGCAAAGAGAAAAGATACCGAACAGCTTAAGAGAATGGTTTGGCAGAAGATCAACAACAGAAATAATAAATAATTGTCGAGATCGAAAGTTGTGGAGAGACATGATCACCTACGTCAGCAGGCATGGTGTTTTGATGATGAGACATAAACAATTAAGGAGCAAAATTATATTTAAAAATTTCAGTTTTCTTCACACGATAAAACGGGCCGTCTACAATACAACCTTCATCCCAACGTTGTGCTACCGATGCCAGATCTGGACCCTAGATGCAAGAACAATAAAAAAAATAACCTCTACAGAGATGAAATGTGTTAGACGAATGGCAGGAAACAGTCTGAGAGATAAGATCACAAAGCAGCAGCAGAGGCGAACAGAAGAGCGAAAGACCATAAATTATATCTCCCCTCGACGCTGAAAGGCAGATGAGGAAGGAAGAAGGGGAATATTAGTATTTATCTTTATTGATGTCTATTGTTATTTTTGTTGATTTGTTTGCACTTATGTGTAGTCAAATGTCACAGAAATTAGTTTATAAATGTTACTGACTTTAATCGCATTAAGTGGCACATCAAGAATCAATTGGAAGATCTAGATTTTGCACATAGTGTTCCTGGTTAACTTAGTTAGCTGTAGATATAACACCCCCCCCCCCCCACGCCAAGTGCCGTATAGGGAGTTATTGAGTTATTGAGTTATTTGCGAGTCATCATCATTGCACTCCGAACATGTTCATAGGTGCTCAGATCCCCTCCTCAGCAAGTCCCTCAGTGTCCAGCGACTGACGACTCCAGTTCTGTGTTGGTTGATAAGTCTTCTTACACGGCCACTAAGTTTCTCGTTTCTGGCTGTGCCCATCTCAACTCCCATCTCTTTCATCCGAAGGAGTGACGTGGACTCATGGTTGTCGAAGTCCTGTATCAACGTTTCAAACATTTGTTAGTCCTTATATGAAGGAAATAAAGTTCAGTGGACAGTATCAGCCACTTTAAAAAAACATGTAGTAATCATCATCATCATCATGTGCCATACCGATTGGTGTAGGCGATCATGTCCTTCCACAATCTACAATCTACAGTGCATCGTATCAGATCTGTTGTCGACCGTTTTCAATGACATGACACCACGCTAGCTCTAGCATATTCTCTCTCTCTCTCTCTCTCTCTCTCTCTCTCTCTCACTCTCTCTCTCTCTCTCTCTCTTTGTCGTCCGCGATATCTCTTTCCTTGCATTTTTCCAGTTGTAACCAAGTATTCCGACTTTCCTCTTCTCACGTTGTGCCCGAAAAATGTTGAATTGATTGTTTCTTTCTGATGTCTTTAGGAGCTCCATTTTTCTGTTGACCGCTTTGAGAATTTCCTTTTTTACTCTTTTTAAGTCTGGAGATACTAAAAGAGACAGATAAAGAGAGAGAGAGAGAGAGAGAGAGAGAGAGAGGTAGATTATAAAAAAAAATGGAAAAAAACCAGTCGAGAGAAGATGTGAGTTGGATTAATTCGTAACATCAGGAAAAATAGAAGGTCGCAGAGACAGAGGAAGACAAGGTGACAATATGTTGAATGGTTTGATGGTTTGGCGAGGGAAGAAATCAACAGCTGAAACGTTACACGCTACATAACAAGATCGAGAGTTATGGAGGTACATGATCTCCGACGCGTGTCGGCATGAACTACTAATTTTTTAATAAGGAGCCACCAGTAAGTTTACCTGGTTAGAAACAAGCACTGGCCTTATCGAAATGCCTTGAAGAGGTTCTCGAGAAAAACAAAAACATATTTGTACTGAGGACACGCATTCATTCAACCCAGTGAAGGAATGACGCTACATGGTAACCAACCTTCCATGTGGAGACGGCACCCAATGAATGAATGACGCTCCATGGTAGCCAACCTTCGATGTAAAGACATCACCCAATGAATGAATGACGCTCCATGGTAGCCAACCTTCGTTGTGGAGACGGCACCCAGTGAATGAATGACGCTCCATGGTAGCCAACCTTCGATGTGGAGACGGCACCCAGTGAATGAATGACGCTCCATGGTAGCCAACCTTCGATGTGGAGACATCACCCAATGAATGAATGACGCTCCATGGTAGCCAACCTTCGATGTAAAGACATCACCCAATGAATGAATGACGCTCCATGGTAGCCAACCTTCGATGTAAAGACATCACCCAATGAATGAATGACGCTCCATGGTAGCCAACCTTCGATGTGGAGACGGCACCCAGTGAATGAATGACGCTCCATGGTAGCCAACCTTCGATGTGGAGACGGCACCCAGTGAATGAATGACGCTCCATGGTAGCCAACCTTCGATGTGGAGACGGCACCCAATGAATGAATGACGCTCCATGGTAGCCAACCTTCGATGTAAAGACATCACCCAATGAATGAATGACGCTCCATGGTAGCCAACCTTCGATGTAAAGACATCACCCAATGAATAAATGACGCTGAATGGTAGCCAACCTTCGATGTGGAGACATCACCCAATGAATGAATGACGCTCCATGGTAGCCAACCTTCGATGTAGAGACGGCACCCAATGAATGAATGACGCTCCATGGTAGCCAACCTTCGATGTAAAGACATCACCCAATGAATGAATGACGCTCCATGGTAGCCAACCTTCGATGTGGAGACATCACCCAATGAATGAATGACGCTCCATGGTAGCCAACCTTCGATGTAGAGACGGCACCCAATGAATGAATGACGCTCCATGGTAGCCAACCTTCGATGTAGAGACGGCACCCAATGAATGAATGGCGATCCATGGTAGCCAACCTTCCATGTGGAGACGGCACCCAATGAATGAATGACGCTCCATGGTAGCCAACCTTCGATGTGAAGACATCACCCAATGAATGAATGGCGCTCCATGGTAGCCAACCTTCCATGTGGAGACGGCACCCAATGAATGAATGACGCTCCATGGTAGCCAACCTTCGATGTGGAGACGGCACCCAGTGAATGAATGACGCTCCATGGTAGCCAACCTTCGATGTGGAGACGGCACCCAGTGAATGAATGACGCTCCATGGTAGCCAACCTTCGATGTGGAGACGGCACCCAATGAATGAATGACGCTCCATGGTAGCCAACCTTCGATGTAAAGACATCACCCAATGAATGAATGACGCTGAATGGTAGCCAACCTTCGATGTGGAGACATCACCCAATGAATGAATGACGCTCCATGGTAGCCAACCTTCGATGTAGAGACGGCACCCAATGAATGAATGACGCTCCATGGTAGCCAACCTTCGATGTAAAGACATCACCCAATGAATGAATGACGCTCCATGGTAGCCAACCTTCGATGTGGAGACATCACCCAATGAATGAATGACGCTCCATGGTAGCCAACCTTCGATGTGGAGACATCACCCAATGAATGAATGACGCTCCATGGTAGCCAACCTTCGATGTAAAGACATCACCCAATGAGTGAATGACGCTCCATGGTAGCCAACCTTCGATGTAAAGACATCACCCAATGAATGAATGACGCTCCATGGTAGCCAACCTTCGATGTGGAGACATCACCCAATGAATGAATGACGCTCCATGGTAGCCAACCTTCGATGTAAAGACATCACCCAATGAATGAATGACGCTCCATGGTAGCCAACCTTCGATGTGGAGACATCACCCAATGAATGAATGACGCTCCATGGTAGCCAACCTTCGATGTAGAGACGGCACCCAATGAATGAATGACGCTCCATGGTAGCCAACCTTCGATGTAGAGACGGCACCCAATGAATGAATGACGCTCCATGGTAGCCAACCTTCGATGTGAAGACATCACCCAATGAATGAATGGCGCTCCATGGTAGCCAACCTTCCATGTGGAGACGGCACCCAATGAATGAATGACGCTCCATGGTAGCCAACCTTCGATGTGGAGACGGCACCCAGTGAATGAATGACGCTCCATGGTAGCCAACCTTCGATGTGGAGACGGCACCCAGTGAATGAATGACGCTCCATGGTAGCCAACCTTCGATGTGGAGACGGCACCCAATGAATGAATGACGCTGAATGGTAGCCAACCTTCGATGTGGAGACATCACCCAATGAATGAATGACGCTCCATGGTAGCCAACCTTCGATGTAGAGACGGCACCCAATGAATGAATGACGCTCCATGGTAGCCAACCTTCGATGTAAAGACATCACCCAATGAATGAATGACGCTCCATGGTAGCCAACCTTCGATGTGGAGACATCACCCAATGAATGAATGACGCTCCATGGTAGCCAACCTTCGATGTAGAGACGGCACCCAATGAATGAATGACGCTCCATGGTAGCCAACCTTCGATGTAGAGACGGCACCCAATGAATGAATGACGCTCCATGGTAGCCAACCTTCGATGTGAAGACATCACCCAATGAATGAATGGCGCTCCATGGTAGCTAACCTTCCATGTGGAGACGGCACCCAATGAATGAATGACGCTCCATGGTCGCTAACATGAACATTAGACAAGAAAACAGAACAGAAAATTGAAGCCTTTGAAATGTGGATTTACAGAAGAATAGGTACCTAGGTAACATCTACCCTGGACATACTATAACCAGTGATGGAAATTGTAAGACTGAAATAAACTTAAAAAATAGGAATGGACAAAAAGTAATTATAATGTCATGAAAAATATACTAACATCAAAACAAATAACACCAGGGCTAAAACTAAGAATAGCAAAATGTTACATCTTATCAATATTCCTGTATGGTGCAGAAACATAGACATTAGACATGAAAACAGAATAGAAAATTGAGGCCTTTGAAATGTGGATTTATAGAAGAATAGGTAGAATTGGATGGAAAGAAAAAGAAAACAAACGACGAAGTCTTAAAACAACTAAAAATGAAAAGAGAACTATTAAACACAATTCAAACAAGACAAATGAGATTTTTGGTCATGTTAAAAGACACAACAGCCTACTAAATGTAATCTTGGAATGGAAAATACAAGGCAAAAGAGGCAGAGGCAGACCAAGAATAACATGGACGAGTAACAGAAAAGGAAAGAAAGTCAGCCTATGACAACCTGCACCTTCAAAGCAAGAGACAGATCGGAATGGCGTTCCATGGTAGCCAACCTTCGATGCGGAGACGGCACCCAATGAACTACAGTCGAAAAACACGGAACCACTATGTCCAAAAGATAGTACAACGCAAACTGCACATAAATTAATGATGATAAATCCCGCAACAAATTTCTATAAGGTGGACTGGTAGGTCTCGAGGCAAGACGTCGGTCACAAGACAGAGAGGTTGTGGGTTCAAATCCCGGCTGCACCAGTTGGGAATTTTATTTATGATTTCTCTCTGCGGCAACCACACCTGGTCTCAGCAGCAAGGCCCGGCTTGAAACGTCAATTACTCATCGACAGGAAACAAAATATTAGCACATTTGAAGACAGAGTTATCTGCCTATACGGCGAGAGACCCCTGTGCATAGGGCTGCCAGGAGAATAAAACGGATTAACACCGCAAAATTCAGTTTCTAGTCTCTAAGGACTTCATCAGAGTTGAAAGCTGGCGAACGCAAAAAAAAAAAAACAAAAAAAAAATCTATAACTCAGACTAGTCCCCATCGTCGAGTCCTCGCAGATTGTGGCTTTGCCAGCTGCTCGTGACACCCACAAGTTGAGTTGCGCTGGCTAGTCACTGTCAGGAAGCTTCCTGGCGTCACGTCCCGTAGTGGATGGAAAACAAATAATTCAGTCTCTCTCTATTCTTCTTTTTCGTTCCTCTTTCTTTCTTTCATCATATACAGTTCATCACATAGGGGAGGTATAATTTACGCTCTTTCACTCTTCTGTTGGCCTCTGCTGGTGTTATGTTCCTTAATGTTTTTAGTATTTTATTAATACTTATTTTTTTGTGTGATCGACCCTTGAGTCTGGTGTTCTCATAACCTTTATTGATGGACTCGCTGTGTTGTGTTTTAGTCTTCCTGTCTTATCACGTGGACAACTAATTTTATTTGTTGTTTCTTTATGTGATTTATGGCGGGAATTTAGTTATGTTTCTTCTTCTACATTTCAGCTCCCTGTGGAGTAAAGGTCTTCAACAAACACTTTCAGCTCCATGTACAGTAAAGGTCTTCAACAAACACTTTCAGCTCCATGTGGAGTAAAGGTCTTCAACAAACACTTTCAGCTCCCTGTGGAGTAAAGGTCTTCAACAAACACTTTCAGCTCCCTATGGAGTAAAGGTCTTCAACAAACACTTTCAGCTCCCAGTGGAGCATAGGTCTTCAACAAACACTTTCAGCTCCCTGTGGAGTAAAGGTCTTCAACAAACACTTTCAGCTCCCTGTGGAGTAAAGGTCTTCAACAAACACTTTCAGCTCCCTGTGGAGTAAAGGTCTTCAACAAACACTTTCAGCTCCCAGTGGAGCATAGGTCTTCAACAAACCCTTTCAACTCCTTGAGGAGCATAGGTCTTCAACAAACACTTTCAGCTCCATGTGGAGCATAGGTCTTCAACAAACACTTTCTAAACCGTTCTGTTTCTTGCCATTTCTTTTCAGATTATTCCTTGTCTTACCCATCATGGAGTTGAAAGTGTTTTGGTTATTGAAGGCCCCGGTATCAATGCAAATAATTAAATTCAATAATTGCTCAACCGCCCGTACCAGTGGAAGCATCACGCATAAAGAGAAACCGCACAGAAAATAAACTCAGCCATCTGATCCCTGTCTAACGATATCATCATTCATTGTAAACAATCGGAATATCGAAACACGATCAAAACGGATGAAACGCACAGTTCACGGTGTGCACAGAGCACTTAACTCAGTAGCTCCTGCAACAAGCCGGACTTGGAATATGAGGAAACTGCATCAAGGAACACTTTTCAGACACAGCCTTTAACGGTTCCTGTCGCCTATCCGCCATATCGACTGAAAGTTCCTGAAAGTGTTTGGTGAAGACCTATGCTCCACAGGGAGCTGAACGTGTTTGGTGAAGACCTATTCTACACAGGGAGCTGAAAGTGTTTGCTGAAGACCTATACTCCACGGGGAATTGAAAGTGTTTTTTGAAGACTTTTGCTCCACAGGGAGCTGAAAGTGTTTGTTGATGACCTATGATCCACAGGGAGCTGAAAGTATTTATTGAAAACTATGCTCCACGGGGAGCTGAAAGTCTTTGCTGAAGACTATGCTCCACAGGGAGCTGAAAGTGTTTGTTGAAGACCTATGCTCCACAGGGAGCTGAAAGTGTTTGCTGAAGACTATGCTCCACAGCGAGCTGAAAGTGCTTGTTGAAGACTATACTCCACAGGGAGCTGAAAGTGCTTGTTGAAGACTATGCTCCACAGGGAGCTGAAAGTGTTTGTTGAAGACTATGCTCCACAGGGAGCTGAAAGTGTTTGTTGAAGACTATGCTCCACAGGGAGCTGAAAGTGTTTGTTGAAGACTATGCTCCACAGGGAGCTGAAAGGTAGAAGAAGAATTTAAACCGTCTACTTGAAAGTTGTTTGTTATTTGTTTGATAGTAAATGATTCACTTCCTTAGTCTAGTCTGGATCCACATAATACTAAAACATTAATCGTTATTTAAATGATGTTGGTAATTGTGACCATGTCCGGTTCGGTTACCATGAATAAGGCATGGATGTGAAGAGACCTAACAATGAGAAATGGGTGTACGTGCTAACGGATAAATACGGTATTGTACACACCGCGTTGACCACAGGAAGCTTCGTAATCGAATCTATTACTGATTTGATCAGAACGAATAATGAAGAATTAATGTGAGCATAGGCGGAGGCATTTGTGCCCTGTAGTATAGACACAGAGGGAGGAACATGAAATGGTACATAAAATAAGGATATCAAAAGAAAGGGGAGCATTTGTTGCACTGGGAAACATATGGAAGTCCAAAGAAATTAGGTTAAATACAAAAATAAAAATGGTCAAAGCCAATGTTAAGTTAGTCTTATTACATGGCTGTGAAACATGGAGAACAACAAAAATGACAATCATGAAGATGTATACCTTTATTAATGGACGCTTACCGCAGAATAAAAGGGTGGCTATAAAAAAACAAAATCACTAACACAGAATTATGGAAATGTACCAGTCAAATACCAGTGGATAAAGAGATACAACGAAGACGATGGCGCTGGATAGGACACACACTGTGGAAGCCAACTGAGAATATTACACAAAAAGCCCCTTTTTTTGCAATACACAAGGAAAAAAAAAACAAAATGGAAGACTTTGGAGAAGACAGATGGAAGCAGAGACGAAGATGATAGGGAAGACATGGAATGATCTTAGAAGAATGGCAAGAAATATAACGGCTTGTAACGTGTTTGTTGAAGATCTATGCTCCACTGGGAGTTCAAAGTGTTTGTTGAAGACATATGCTCCACGGGGAGCTGAAAGTGATTGTTGAAGACATATGATTAACAGGGAGTTGAACGTGTTGGTTGAAGATCTATGCTCCACTGGGAGTTGAAAGTGTTTGTTGAAGATCTATGCTCCACTGGGAGTTGAAAGTGTTTGTTGAAGATCTATACTCCACTGGGAGTTGAAAGTGTTTGTTGAAGATCTATACTCCACTGGGAGCTGAACGTGTTTGTTGAAGACCTATGCTCCACAGGGAGTTGAAAAGAAGAAGAAAGAGACAGAGTACTCTAATGAATGTCATCTTGCAAGGGAACCTACAAGGTGGAGAAAGCAGAGCCAGATCAAGACTAAAGTGGACTGATAATATGGTAGCCAACCTTCGATGTGAAGACGTCACCCAATGAGTGAATGACGCTCCATGGTAGCCAACCTTCGATGTGAAGACGTCACCCAATGAGTGAATGACGCTCCATGGTAGCCAACCTTCGATGTGAAGACGTCACCCAATGAGTGAATGACGCTCCATGGTAGCCAACCTTCGATGTGAAGACGTCACCCAATGAGTGAATGACGCTCCATGGTAGCCAACCTTCGATGTGAAGACGTCACCCAATGAGTGAATGACGCTCCATGGTAGCCAACCTTCGATGTGAAGACGTCACCCAATGAGTGAATGACGCTCCATGGTAGCCAACCTTCGATGTGAAGACGTCACCCAATGAGTGAATGACGCTCCATGGTAGCCAACCTTCCATGTAGAGACGGCACTCAGTGAATGAATGACGCTCCATGGTCGCTAACATGAACATTAGACAAGAAAACAGAACAGAAAATTGAAGCCTTTGAAATGTGGATTTACAGAAGAATAGGTACCTAGGTAACATCTACCCTGGACATACTAAAGGGTGTTTATAAAGTCTCACTACACTTGGTATCTAGGTCAATTTGAAAAAAAATGTTTATGACGTCATCACAATATGTGCTCAACAAAGTGCTTCTTTCCAGTAGCAATAAACTTATTCAACAAATTTCTAACCGTAATGCGATGAGGAGGTTGTTTATCAGGAAATCTTGCTATAAATCTTTGAACAACTACCCGTGTGTATCGACCACCATTTCTAAACACTTGTTCAACCAGAAAAATTCGTTCTTCTCTTGATAACACCATTCTGCTTTGAGTGCAAAGAATTACTCCAGCAGACGACAGCCATTCACTGCACAATTGACAGTGGGAGCACATATTGTGATGACGTAATAAACATTTTTTTCAAATTGACCTAGATACCAAGTGTAGTGAGACTTTATAAACACCCTATATTACCAATGATGGAAATTGTAAGACTGAGATAAACTTAAAAATAGGAATGGACAAAAAGTAATTTTAATGCCATGAAAAATATACTAACATCAAAACAAATAAGACCAGGGCTAAAACTAAGAATAGCAAAATGCTACATCTTCTCAATATTCCTATATGGTGCAGAAACATGGACATTAGACAAGAAGACAGAATAGAAAATTGAGGCCTTTGAAATGTGGATTTATAGAAGATTAGGAAGAATTGGATAGAAAGAAAAAGAAAACAAACGATGAAGTCTTAAAACAACTAAAAATGAAAAGGGAACTACTAAACACAATTCAAACAAGACAAATGAGATTTTTGGTCATGTTAAAAGACACAACAGCCTACTAAATGTAATCTTGGAATGGAAAATACAAGGCAAAAGAGGCAGAGGCAGACCAAGAATAACATGGACGAGTAACAGCAAAGGAAAGAAAGTCAGCCTATGACAACCTGCACCTTCAAAGCAAGAGACAGATCGGAATGGCGTTCCATGGTAGCCAACCTTCGATGCGGAGACGGCACCCAATGAACTACAGTCGAAAAACACGGAACCACTATGTCCAAAAGACAGTACAACGCAAACTGCACATAAATTAATGATGATAAATCCCGCAACAGATTTCTATAAGGGGGACTGGTAGGTCTCGAGGCAAGACGTCGGTCACAAGACAGAGAGGTTGTGGGTTCAAATCCCGGCTGCACCAGTTGGGAATTTTATTTATGATTTCTCTCTGCGGCAACCACACCTGGTCTCAGCAGCGAGGCCCGGCTTGAAACGTCAATTACTCATCGACAGGAAAAAAAATATTAGCACATTTGAAGACGGAGTTATCTGCCTATACGGCGAGAGACCCCTGTGCATAGGGCTGCCAGGAGAATATAACGGATTAACACCGCAAAATTCAGTTTCTAGTCTCTAGGGACTTCATCAGAGTTGAAAGCTGGCGAACGCAAAAAAATAAATATATATATATATATATATATATATATATATATATATATATATATATATATATATATAATCAGACTAGTCCCCATCGTCGAGTCCTCGCAGATTGTGGTTTTGCCAGCTGCTCGTGACACCCACAAGTTGAGTTGCGCTGGCTAGTCACTGGCAGGAAGCATTCCTTCCTGGCGTCACGTCCCGTAGTGGATGGAAAACAAATAATTCAGTCTCTCTCTATTCTTCTTTTTCGTTCCTCTTTCTTTCTTTCATCATATACATTTCATCACATAGGGGAGGTATAATTTACGGTCTATCGCTCTTCTGTTGGCCTCTGCTGGTGTTATGTTCCTTAATGTTTTTAGTATTTTATTAATACTTATTTTTTTTTTGATCGACCCTTGAGTCTGGTGTTCTCATAACCTTTATTGATGGTCTCGCTGTGTTGTGTTTTAGTCTTCCTGTCTTATCACGTGGCCAACTAATTTTATTTGTTGTTTCTTTATGTGATTTATGGCGGGAATTTAGTTATGTTTCTTCTTCTACATTTCAGCTCCCTGTGGAGGAAAGGTCTTCAACAAACACTTTCAGCTCCCTGTGGAGTAAAGGTCTTCAACAAACACTTTCAGCAACCAGTGGAGTAAATCAACAAACACTTTCAGCTCCATGTAGAGTAAAGGTCTTCAACAAACACTTTCCAAACCGTCCTGTTTCTTGCCATTTCCTTTCAGATTATTCCTTGTCTTACCCATCATGGAGTTGAAAGTGTTTTGGTTATTGAAGGCCCCGGTATCACTGCAAATAATTAAATTCAATAATTGCTCAACCGCTCGTACCAGTGGAAGCATCACGCATAAAGAGAAACCGCACAGAAAATAAACACAGCCATCTGATCACTGTCTAACGATATCATCATTCATTGTAAACAATCGGAATATCGAAACACGATCAAAACGGATGAAACACACAGCTCACGGTGTGCACAGAGCACTTAACTCAGTAGCTCCTGCAGCAAGCCGGACTTGGAATATGAGGAAACTGCAACCAGGAACACTTTTCAGACACAACCTTTAACGGTTCCTGCCGCCATATGGACCGAAAGTTCCTGAGAGTGTTTGGTGAAGACCTATGTTACACAGGGAGCTGAAAGTGTTTGGTGAAGACCTATGTTACACAGGGAGCTGAGAGTGTTTGGTGAAGACCTATGTTACACAGGGAGCTGAAAGTGTTTGGTGAAGACCTATGTTACACAGGGAGCTGAAAGTGTTTGGTGAAGACCTATGTTACACAGGGAGCTGAGAGTGTTTGGTGAAGACCTATGTTACACAGGGAGCTGATAGTGTTTGGTGAAGACCTATGCTACACAGGGAGCTGAGAGTGTTTGGTGAAGACCTATGTTACACAGGGAGCTGAGAGTGTTTGGTGAAGACCTATGTTACACAGGGAGCTGAGAGTGTTTGGTGAAGACCTATGTTACACAGGGAGCTGAGAGTGTTTGGTGAAGACCTATGTTACACAGGGAGCTGACAGTGTTTGGTGAAGACCTATGTTACACAGGGAGCTGAGAGTGTTTGGTGAAGACCTATGTTACACAGGGAACTGAAAGTGTTTGGTGAAGATCTATGCTCCACAGGGAGCTGAAAGTGTTTGGTGAAGACCTATGCTACACAGGGAGCTGAAAGTGTTTGGTGAAGACCTATGCTCCACAGGGAGCTGAAAGTGTTTGGTGAAGACCTATGCTACACAGGGAGCTGAAAGTGTTTGGTGAAGATCTATGCTCCACAGGGAGCTGAAAGTGTTTGGTGAAGACCTATGCTACACAGGGAGCTGAAAGTGTTTGGTGAAGACCTATGTTACACAGGGAGCTGAGAGTGTTTGGTGAAGACCTATGTTACACAGGGAGCTGAGAGTGTTTGGTGAAGACCTATGTTACACAGGGAGCTGAGAGTGCTTGGTGAAGACCTATGTTACACAGGGAGCTGAGAGTGTTTGGTGAAGACCTATGTTACACAGGGAGCTGAGAGTGTTTGGTAAAGACCTATGTTACACAGGGAGCTGAAAGTGTTTGGTGAAGACCTATGTTACACAGGGAGCTGAGAGTGTTTGGTGAAGACCTATGTTACACAGGGAGCTGAAAGTGTTTGGTGAAGATCTATGCTCCACAGGGAGCTGAAAGTGTTTGGTGAAGACCTATGCTACACAGGGAGCTGAAAGTGTTTGGTGAAGACCTATGCTCCACAGGGAGCTGAAAATGTTTGGTGAAGACCTATGCTACACAGGGAGCTGAAAGTGTTTGGTGAAGATCTATGCTACACAGGGAGCTGAAAGTGGTTGGTGAAGATCTATGCTCCACAGGGAGCTGAAAGTGTTTGTTAAAGACCTATGCTCCACAGGGAGCTGAAAGTGTTTGTTGAAGACCTATGCCCCACAGGGAATTGAAAGTGTTTTGTGAAGACCTATGCTACACAGGGAGCTGAAAGTGTTTGGTGAAGATCTATGCTACACAGGGAGCTGAAAGTGTTTGGTGAAGATCTATGCTCCACAGGGAGCTGAAAGTGTTTGTTAAAGACCTATGCTCCACAGGGAGCTGAAAGTGTTTGTTGAAGACCTATGCCCCACAGGGAATTGAAAGTGTTTTTTGAAGACATATGCTCCACAGGGAGCTGAAAGTGTTTGTTGAAGACCTATGCCCCACAGGGAATTGAAAGTGTTTGTTGATGACCTATGCTCCACAGGGAGCTGAAAGTCTTTGCTGAAGACTATGCTCCACAGGGAGCTGAAAGGTAGAAGAAGAATTTAAACCGTCTACTTGAAAGTTGTTTGTTATTTGTTTGATAGTAAATGATTCACTTTCTTAGTCTAGTCTGGATCTACTTAATACTAAAACATTAATCCTTATTTAAATGATGTTGGTAATTGTGACCATGTCCGGTTCGGTTACCATGAATAAGGCATGGATGTGAAGAGACCTAACAATGAGAAATGGGTGTACGTGCTAACGGATAAATACGGTATTGTACACACCGCGTTGACCACAGGAAGCTTCGTAATCGAATCTATTACTGATTTGATCAGAACGAATAATGAAGAATTAATGTGAGCATAGGCGGAGGCATTTGTGCCCTGTAGTATAGACACAGAGGGAGGAACATGAAATGGTACATAAAATAAGGATATCAAAAGAAAGGGGAGCATTTGTTGCACTGGGAAACATATGGAAGTCCAAAGAAATTAGGTTAAATACAAAAATAAAAATGGTCAAAGCCAATGTTAAGTTAGTCTTATTACATGGCTGTGAAACATGGAGAACAACAAAAATGACAATCATGAAGATGTATACCTTTATTAATGGACGCTTACCGCAGAATAAAAGGGTGGCTATAAAAAAACAAAATCACTAACACAGAATTATGGAAATGTACCAGTCAAATACCAGTGGATAAAGAGATACAACGAAGACGATGGCGCTGGATAGGACACACACTGTGGAAACCAACTGAGAATATTACACAAAAAGCCCCTTTTTTTGCAATACACAAGGAAAAAAAACAAAATGGAAGACTTTGGAGAAGACAGATGGAAGCAGAGACGAAGATGATAGGGAAGACATGGAATGATCTTAGAAGAATGGCAAGAAATATAACGGCTTGTAACGTGTTTGTTGAAGATCTATGCTCCACTGGGAGTTCAAAGTGTTTGTTGAAGACATATGCTCCACGGGGAGCTGAAAGTGATTGTTGAAGACATATGATTAACAGGGAGTTGAACGTGTTGGTTGAAGATCTATGCTCCACTGGGAGTTGAAAGTGTTTGGTGAAGACCTATGCTACACAGGGAGCTGAAAGTGTTTGGTGAAGACCTATGTTACACAGGGAGCTGAGAGTGTTTGGTGAAGACCTATGTTACACAGGGAGCTGAGAGTGTTTGGTGAAGACCTATGTTACACAGGGAGCTGAGAGTGTTTGGTGAAGACCTATGTTACACAGGGAGCTGAGAGTGTTTGGTGAAGACCTATGTTACACAGGGAGCTGAGAGTGTTTGGTAAAGACCTATGTTACACAGGGAGCTGAAAGTGTTTGGTGAAGACCTATGTTACACAGGGAGCTGAGAGTGTTTGGTGAAGACCTATGTTACACAGGGAGCTGAAAGTTTTTGGTGAAGATCTATGCTCCACAGGGAGCTGAAAGTGTTTGGTGAAGACCTATGCTACACAGGGAGCTGAAAGTGTTTGGTGAAGACCTATGCTCCACAGGGAGCTGAAAATGTTTGGTGAAGACCTATGCTACACAGGGAGCTGAAAGTGTTTGGTGAAGATCTATGCTACACAGGGAGCTGAAAGTGGTTGGTGAAGATCTATGCTCCACAGGGAGCTGAAAGTGTTTGTTAAAGACCTATGCTCCACAGGGAGCTGAAAGTGTTTGTTGAAGACCTATGCCCCACAGGGAATTGAAAGTGTTTTGTGAAGACCTATGCTACACAGGGAGCTGAAAGTGTTTGGTGAAGATCTATGCTACACAGGGA
This sequence comes from Megaustenia siamemsis, assembly GCA_032433765.1. Lineage (NCBI taxonomy): Eukaryota > Metazoa > Mollusca > Gastropoda > Stylommatophora > Ariophantidae > Megaustenia > Megaustenia siamemsis. Next base: position 5,176,723 of record JAVIAB010000104.1, read on the forward strand.
GCTGAAAGTGTTTGGTGAAGATCTATGCTCCACAGGGAGCTGAAAGTGTTTGTTAAAGACCTATGCTCCACAGGGAGCTGAAAGTGTTTGTTGAAGACCTATGCCCCACAGGGAATTGAAAGTGTTTTTTGAAGACATATGATCCACAGGGAGCTGAAAGTCTTTGCTGAAGACTATGCTCCACAGGGAGCTGAAAGGTAGAAGAAGAATTTAAACCGTCTACTTGAAAGTTGTTTGTTATTTGTTTGATAGTAAATGATTCACTTTCTTAGTCTAGTCTGGATCTACTTAATACTAAAACATTAATCCTTATTTAAATGATGTTGGTAATTGTGACCATGTCCGGTTCGGTTACCATGAATAAGGCATGGATGTGAAGAGACCTAACAATGAGAAATGGGTGTACGTGCTAACGGATAAATACGGTATTGTACACACCGCGTTGACCACAGGAAGCTTCGTAATCGCATCTATTACTGATTTGATCAGAACGAATAATGAAGAATTAATGTGAGCATAGGCGGAGGCATTTGTGCCCTGTAGTATAGACACAGAGGGAGGAACATGAAATGGTACATAAAATAAGGATATCAAAAGAAAGGGGAGCATTTGTTGCACTGGGAAACATATGGAAGTCCAAAGAAATTAGGTTAAATACAAAAATAAAAATGGTCAAAGCCAATGTTAAGTTAGTCTTATTACATGGCTGTGAAACATGGAGAACAACAAAAATGACAATCATGAAGATGTATACCTTTATTAATGGACGCTTACCGCAGAATAAAAGGGTGGCTATAAAAAAACAAAATCACTAACACAGAATTATGGAAATGTACCAGTCAAATACCAGTGGATAAAGAGATACAACGAAGACGATGGCGCTGGATAGGACACACACTGTGGAAGCCAACTGAGAATATTACACAAAAAGCCCCTTTTTTTGCAATACACAAGGAAAAAAAAACAAAATGGAAGACTTTGGAGAAGACAGATGGAAGCAGAGACGAAGATGATAGGGAAGACATGGAATGATCTTAGAAGAATGGCAAGAAATATAACGGCTTGTAACGTGTTTGTTGAAGATCTATGCTCCACTGGGAGTTCAAAGTGTTTGTTGAAGACATATGCTCCACGGGGAGCTGAAAGTGATTGTTGAAGACATATGATTAACAGGGAGTTGAACGTGTTGGTTGAAGATCTATGCTCCACTGGGAGTTGAAAGTGTTTGTTGAAGATCTATGCTCCACTGGGAGTTGAAAGTGTTTGTTGAAGATCTATACTCCACTGGGAGTTGAAAGTGTTTGTTGAAGATCTATACTCCACTGGGAGCTGAACGTGTTTGTTGAAGACCTATGCTCCACAGGGAGTTGAAAGTGTTTGTTGAAGATCTATACTCAACTGGGAGTTGAAAAGAAGAAGAAAGAGACAGAGTACTCTAATGAATGTCATCTTGCAAGGGAACCTACAAGGTGGAGAAAGCAGAGCCAGATCAAGACTAAAGTGGACTGATAATATGGTAGCCAACCTTCGATGTGAAGACGTCACCCAATGAGTGAATGACGCTCCATGGTAGCCAACCTTCGATGTGAAGACGTCACCCAATGAGTGAATTACGCTCCATGGTAGCCAACCTTCGATGTGAAGACGTCACCCAATGAGTGAATGACGCTCCATGGTAGCCAACCTTCGATGTGAAGACGTCACCCAATGAGTGAATGACGCTCCATGGTAGCCAACCTTCGATGTGAAGACGTCACCCAATGAGTGAATGACGCTCCATGGTAGCCAACCTTCGATGTGAAGACGTCACCCAATGAGTGAATGACGCTCCATGGTAGCCAACCTTCGATGTGAAGACGTCACCCAATGAGTGAATGACGCTCCATGGTAGCCAACCTTCCATGTAGAGACGGCACTCAGTGAATGAATGACGCTCCATGGTCGCTAACATGAACATTAGACAAGAAAACAGAACAGAAAATTGAAGCCTTTGAAATGTGGATTTACAGAAGAATAGGTACCTAGGTAACATCTACCCTGGACATACTAAAGGGTGTTTATAAAGTCTCACTACACTTGGTATCTAGGTCAATTTGAAAAAAAATGTTTATGACGTCATCACAATATGTGCTCAACAAAGTGCTTCTTTCCAGTAGCAATAAACTTATTCAACAAATTTCTAACCGTAATGCGATGAGGAGGTTGTTTATCAGGAAATCTTGCTATAAATCTTTGAACAACTACCCGTGTGTATCGACCACCATTTCTAAACACTTGTTCAACCAGAAAAATTCGTTCTTCTCTTGATAACACCATTCTGCTTTGAGTGCAAAGAATTACTCCAGCAGACGACAGCCATTCACTGCACAATTGACAGTGGGAGCACATATTGTGATGACGTAATAAACATTTTTTTCAAATTGACCTAGATACCAAGTGTAGTGAGACTTTATAAACACCCTATATTACCAATGATGGAAATTGTAAGACTGAGATAAACTTAAAAAATAGGAATGGACAAAAAGTAATTTTAATGCCATGAAAAATATACTAACATCAAAACAAATAAGACCAGGGCTAAAACTAAGAATAGCAAAATGCTACATCTTCTCAATATTCCTATATGGTGCAGAAACATGGACATTAGACAAGAAGACAGAATAGAAAATTGAGGCCTTTGAAATGTGGATTTATAGAAGATTAGGAAGAATTGGATAGAAAGAAAAAGAAAACAAACGATGAAGTCTTAAAACAACTAAAAATGAAAAGGGAACTACTAAACACAATTCAAACAAGACAAATGAGATTTTTGGTCATGTTAAAAGACACAACAGCCTACTAAATGTAATCTTGGAATGGAAAATACAAGGCAAAAGAGGCAGAGGCAGACCAAGAATAACATGGACGAGTAACAGCAAAGGAAAGAAAGTCAGCCTATGACAACCTGCACCTTCAAAGCAAGAGACAGATCGGAATGGCGTTCCATGGTAGCCAACCTTCGATGCGGAGACGGCACCCAATGAACTACAGTCGAAAAACACGGAACCACTATGTCCAAAAGACAGTACAACGCAAACTGCACATAAATTAATGATGATAAATCCCGCAACAGATTTCTATAAGGGGGACTGGTAGGTCTCGAGGCAAGACGTCGGTCACAAGACAGAGAGGTTGTGGGTTCAAATCCCGGCTGCACCAGTTGGGAATTTTATTTATGATTTCTCTCTGCGGCAACCACACCTGGTCTCAGCAGCGAGGCCCGGCTTGAAACGTCAATTACTCATCGACAGGAAAAAAAATATTAGCACATTTGAAGACGGAGTTATCTGCCTATACGGCGAGAGACCCCTGTGCATAGGGCTGCCAGGAGAATATAACGGATTAACACCGCAAAATTCAGTTTCTAGTCTCTAGGGACTTCATCAGAGTTGAAAGCTGGCGAACGCAAAAAAAAAAATATATATATATATATATATATATATATATATATATATATATATATATATATATACTCAGACTAGTCCCCATCGTCGAGTCCTCGCAGATTGTGGTTTTGCCAGCTGCTCGTGACACCCACAAGTTGAGTTGCGCTGGCTAGTCACTGGCAGGAAGCATTCCTTCCTGGCGTCACGTCCCGTAGTGGATGGAAAACAAATAATTCAGTCTCTCTCTATTCTTCTTTTTCGTTCCTCTTTCTTTCTTTCATCATATACATTTCATCACATAGGGGAGGTATAATTTACGGTCTATCGCTCTTCTGTTGGCCTCTGCTGGTGTTATGTTCCTTAATGTTTTTAGTATTTTATTAATACTTATTTTTTTGTGATCGACCCTTGAGTCTGGTGTTCTCATAACCTTTATTGATGGTCTCGCTGTGTTGTGTTTTAGTCTTCCTGTCTTATCACGTGGCCAACTAATTTTATTTGTTGTTTCTTTATGTGATTTATGGCGGGAATTTAGTTATGTTTCTTCTTCTACATTTCAGCTCCCTGTGGAGGAAAGGTCTTCAACAAACACTTTCAGCTCCCTGTGGAGTAAAGGTCTTCAACAAACACTTTCAGCAACCAGTGGAGTAAATCAACAAACACTTTCAGCTCCATGTAGAGTAAAGGTCTTCAACAAACACTTTCCAAACCGTCCTGTTTCTTGCCATTTCCTTTCAGATTATTCCTTGTCTTACCCATCATGGAGTTGAAAGTGTTTTGGTTATTGAAGGCCCCGGTATCACTGCAAATAATTAAATTCAATAATTGCTCAACCGCTCGTACCAGTGGAAGCATCACGCATAAAGAGAAACCGCACAGAAAATAAACACAGCCATCTGATCACTGTCTAACGATATCATCATTCATTGTAAACAATCGGAATATCGAAACACGATCAAAACGGATGAAACACACAGCTCACGGTGTGCACAGAGCACTTAACTCAGTAGCTCCTGCAGCAAGCCGGACTTGGAATATGAGGAAACTGCAACCAGGAACACTTTTCAGACACAACCTTTAACGGTTCCTGCCGCCATATGGACCGAAAGTTCCTGAGAGTGTTTGGTGAAGACCTATGTTACACAGGGAGCTGAAAGTGTTTGGTGAAGACCTATGTTACACAGGGAGCTGAGAGTGTTTGGTGAAGACCTATGTTACACAGGGAGCTGAAAGTGTTTGGTGAAGACCTATGTTACACAGGGAGCTGAAAGTGTTTGGTGAAGACCTATGTTACACAGGGAGCTGAGAGTGTTTGGTGAAGACCTATGTTACATAGGGAGCTGAGAGTGTTTGGTGAAGACCTATGTTACACAGGGAGCTGAAAGTGTTTGGTGAAGACCTATGTTACACAGGGAGCTGAGAGTGTTTGGTGAAGACCTATGTTACACAGGGAGCTGAAAGTGTTTGGTGAAGATCTATGCTCCACAGGGAGCTGAAAGTGTTTGGTGAAGACCTATGCTACACAGGGAGCTGAAAGTGTTTGGTGAAGACCTATGCTCCACAGGGAGCTGAAAGTGTTTGGTGAAGACCTATGCTACACAGGGAGCTGAAAGTGTTTGGTGAAGATCTATGCTACACAGGGAGCTGAAAGTGTTTGTTGAAGACCTATGCTCCACAGGGAGTTGAAAGTGTTTGTTGAAGATCTATACTCCACTGGGAGTTGAAAGTGTTTGTTGAAGAAGAAGAAGAAAGAGACAGAGTACTCTAATGAATGTCATCTTGCAAGGGAACCTACAAGGTGGAGAAAGCAGAGCCAGATCAAGACTAAAGTGGACTGATAATATGGTAGCCAACCTTCGATGTGAAGACGTCACCCAATGAGTGAATGACGCTCCATGGTAGCCAACCTTCGATGTGAAGACGTCACCCAATAAGTGAATGACGCTCCATGGTAGCCAACCTTCGATGTGAAGACGTCACCCAATGAGTGAATGACGCTCCATGGTAGCCAACCTTCGATGTGAAGACGTCACCCAATGAGTGAATGACGCTCCACGGTAGCCAACCTTCGATGTGAAGACGTCACCCAATGAGTGAATGACGCTCCATGGTAGCTAACCGTCGATGTGAAGACGGCACCCAATGAGTGAATGACGCTCCATGGTAGCCAACCTTCGATGTGAAGACGGCACCCAATGAGTGAATGACGCTCCATGGTAGCTAACCTTCGATGTGAAGACGTCACCCAATGAGTGAATGACGCTCCATGGTAGCCAACCTTCGATGTGAAGACGTCACCCAATAAGTGAATGACGCTCCATGGTAGCCAACCTTCGATGTGAAGACGTCACCCAATGAGTGAATGACGCTCCATGGTAGCCAACCTTCGATGTGAAGACGTCACCCAATGAGTGAATGACGCTCCACGGTAGCCAACCTTCGATGTGAAGACGTCACCCAATGAGTGAATGACGCTCCATGGTAGCTAACCGTCGATGTGAAGACGGCACCCAATGAGTGAATGACGCTCCATGGTAGCCAACCTTCGATGTGAAGACGGCACCCAATGAGTGAATGACGCTCCATGGTAGCTAACCTTCGATGTGAAGACGTCACCCAATGAGTGAATGACGCTCCATGGTAGCCAACCTTCGATGTGAAGACGTCACCCAATGAGTGAATGACGCTCCATGGTAGCCAACCTTCGATGTGAAGACGGCACCCAATGAGTGAATGACGCTCCATGGTAGCCAACCTTCGATGTGAAGACGTCACCCAATGAGTGAATGACGCTCCATGGTAGCCAACCTTCGATGTGAAGACGGCACCCAATGAGTGAATGACGCTCCATGGTAGCCAACCTTCGATGTGAAGACGTCACCCAATGAGTGAATGACGCTCCATGGTAGCCAACCTTCGATGTGAAGACGTCACCCAATGAGTGAATGACGCTCCATGGTAGCTAACCTTCGATGTGAAGACGTCACCCAATGAGTGAATGACGCTCCATGGTAGCCAACCTTCGATGTGAAGACGGCACCCAATGAGTGAATGACGCTCCATGGTAGCCAACCTTCGATGTGAAGACGGCACCCAATGAGTGAATGACGCTCCATGGTAGCCAACCTTCGTTTAGGTAGAAAAAAGTAGATATTTAAGTAGATCAATGGACTATGGAATGAGTCATGAGCGCATTGAGGGTAACCGAGCATAACCTGCACATACACACGCACACATATCTATGGTTGACCTTGAACAGGTGTCTTTCCTGTCGAGAGGTTGGCGTCGTACCCAACTCCAACCCTCAACATACTGAGAGTAACCCCTCCCCACATGTACATTCATTGGGTGACGTCTTCACATCGAAGGTTGGCTACCATGGAGCGTCATTCATTCGTTGGGTGCCGTCTCCACATGGAAGTTGGCTATCATGGAGCATCATTCATTCATTGGGTGCTGTCTCCACATCGAAGGTTAACTACTGTGGAGCGTCATTCACTGATTGGGTGCCGTCTTCACATCGAAGGTTGGCTACCATGGAGCGTCATTCACTCATTGGGTGACGTCTTCACATCGAAGGTTGGCTACCATGGAACGTCATTCACTCATTGGGTGACGTCTTCACATCGAAGGTTAGCTAGGAGCCAATGGTGGGGTGTACTAAACACTCCAAGGTATGGTGACAGCTTTACAAATAAAGAACACAACACAATACTGACGTTTCGGCCTGTGACCTTCTTCAGAATACAGGGACAACGACAACAAGCGGTGAAGAACAATTACTACATGTTAGATGATCAAGTGGAGGGAGAGGAAAGTAGGATGCAGAAATAAGAAAAGAGAGAAATGAATATTACATGATGAGAGGTATGATGGGCGTCAAAATATATAAAATAGAAAAAGAGAAAAATGTATAATAAATTGTACTTAGCTGAGCTCAGAGCAGGAAATCTGTAATCCGTACTGAAACAAGACAGAATGACTAGAAGCGCAAAGAATTTGTATAGAAAGCAACCCGTGACCAAGACAGATCAGTATAGAGGGCAAACGGATCTAATATCGGGAAAACCAAAAGGGGGGGGGGGAGAAAAGGGGGATAGACGAAGACACTCCTGGGACACAACAAGCAATACATATAAATCACTCAACAATGGAAGTGAGAGATCACGCGAGAGGTTAAGAGAAAGAAATTGAATGACACAACAAAGTAGTGAATTAGGCAATGGGTGAGAGAGATGGACTCTACAGAATGGATGGCCTCGAACTGAAAGAGTTGAGAGGTAGGTCCACGGTAGTTAACCTTCGATGTGGAGACAGCACCCAATGAATGAATGATGCTCCATGATAGCCAACCTTCCATGTGGAGACGGCACCCAACGAATGAATGACGCTCCATGGTAGCCAACCTTCGATGTGAAGACGTCACCCAATGAATGTACATGTGGGGAGGGGTTACTCTCAGTATGTTGAGGGTTGGGGTTGGGTACGACGCCAACCTCTCGACAGGAAAGACACCTGTTCAAGGTCAACCATAGATATGTGTGCGTGTGTATGTGCAGGTTATGCTCGGTTACCCTCAATGCGCTCATGACTCATTCCATAGTCCATTGATCTACTTAAATATCTACTTTTTTCTACCTCGTTTGCCCTGTATTTTTCCCGTCTTTCTTCTTATGTCTCTGTAGGAAACAATCAGAATTTGTTGACCATGTAATGAGAAGGGAACAGCTGGCATATATTGTAACAACTGGGAAAATTGAAGGACGAAGAGATAGAGGGAAGCAAAGAGAAAAGATACCAGACAGCTTAAGAGAATGGCTTGGCAGAAGATAACAGCAGAGATAATATACAACTATCGAGGTCGAGATTTGTCAAGAAACATGGTCACCTACGCCAGCAGGCGTGGTACTTGATTGTGATGATGTATGTATCCAAATCATTTCTCTTCATCAGTTTGTGATTAATATTTCTTTCCAGTTGAACTGCATCAAAACCATTAAAAAAATTCCCTCCCTGTTTCTATGACAACGAAAGAACGACAAATCAAATGGCGCTCTATCTGTTTAGTGAAACATTAGAAGTAGTGCCGATGGGGAGAAGAATTTATTAATTGTAAATGCAGGAATCACTGCTCTCTATCTTTATATAGCTAAAAAATAAAAAAAAACTTCAACTTTAGTTTAAGGGAATATCAGTAACGACAAAAAAAAATCATGTCCCCCCCCCCCCATAACAAATAATGCAAAAACTAAGGTATTTTATATGGCCCTTTTCGTCTTGTCAGACGGTCTAGTGGAGGCTATTGTGTATTTTTGTTTGAGGTTTTGTTTTTGTCGAACAGCTTCTCTCGTGGCTAATTCTACCAATGTTTGACAAACACACACGGCGACAGAATTAACAAGTCAAGCCCACTGATCCACAGGGTTTTCCATCCTTTTTCATGAGTCTTTTCTCTTCAAAGTTTTGTCTTAGCACAGTCTCATATGTTGTTATACCGTTCCTTATACATGCTCTCCATGATGTGCGATCACTTGCCAGATGTTCCCAGTCATTTTCACAGATGGAGAAGTCATTCAGATATAATTTACAGATATCTCTATATCATAGTTTAGCTCTGCCGATTTGTCTTTTTCCGTGTATTAGTTCACCATATAGTATTTGCCTGGGGATGCGTTTTTCTTCCATTCGCTGGACGTTCCCCAGCCATCTTAGTCTTCGACATCTGACCATCGACATGATTGTTGGTGTCTTAGCACGTTGCAGGACAGTTAAGTTGGTTATTTTGTCCTGCCATTTGATGTGCATTATTCTGTGGAGACATCGTATGTGGAAGACATTTCGAAAGATATTATGTTGTCATTATAATTATGTTAATTTAGGGCAATAATTAAAGGTACCAGTGCAACATAAAGACAAGTGGAACAATATTAAAACAGGTAAATGAATTTAAATATCTGAAAACAATGTTAACCTCATAAAAAGAAGCAGGCAAAAGCAGCTTTCCAAAATGAGGAAGATACTATGCAATTCATTATTGACAATAGGAACAAGAAAAAGAGTTCTTAAATTTTATATAGAGCCAGTCTTAACATATGGATGTGAATCATGGACAAAAGAACAACAGACAAGAAAATCACTGGAGTCTGTAGAATTGTGGCTTTACAGAAGAATGTTGAGAATAGCATGGACTTTTAAGAAGAGTAATGGAAATGTTATGAAAGAGGTCAAAGCAAAACGAGAGCTAGTTTCCAATATTAGGAAGAAACAATCATCATTTTTTTGGTCATGTAATGAGAAGAGAACAACTGGATACATTGAGGGACGAAGAGATGGAGGAAAGCAAAGAGAAAAGATACCAGACAGCTGAAGAGAATGGTTTGGCAGAAGGTCAACAACAGAAATGATAAATAACTGTCGAAATGGAAAGTTGTGGAGAAACATGATCACCTACGCCAGCAGGCCCGGTATTTGATGGTGCTGAATTAAAGGAGTTATATTGCACAACGCAAACTGCAGTAATGTCTGAAATTATCATATTATAGGTTTACTTAAAATTCGGTATAATGTCTGGCCTCCTGAAGCCTCAAACTCACCGTCCGCCGCTGATTCACCTACCTCCATATCTACGCCTCTGAATATAATCATTTTCGCGGGCGATCCAACAATCTCAAGGATGGTTAATGGAAGCTCACGGATCACGGCCCTTGCTATAAGCCAAATCTTCGTGCCCACTTCCGGGAGAAAAATAAATACCCCTCGTCATGGCTTCGGCACTTGCCAGTCGCGAGCAGGTCCTATGACGTCACAGTGATCAACTGTAGTAATCTGGACGTTAAAGTGGAACCGGCTGTGTTGATTGGTCGGCGTCCAGAGTCGCTCTACAAAACCAAGGGGTCTTGTGACGTCCACTGTACAAGAAGAGCTGTCCCTGCGCCATTCTAACGTATCATATATCGTAAGTGTTATTTGTATTTTAATTATTTTTTTTTAAAATTTACAAATCAATTTTTCTACCAATTCTATGGTATCAGTGCTAGAATGGGACGCTGGACTATACAACACACAACAGTGCTCAGATGACAATGTAACATACACACAACAGTGCTCAGATGACAATGTAACATACACACAACAGTGCTCAGCGCCAAAATAGTGGAGAAACAATCGCGATTATACAGACATAACGTAAATAAAACTGCATAACGACCACCGAAATGAAATGTGTCAGAAGAATGATAGGACACAGCTTAAGGGACAGAGTAAGAAACACTGACCTGAGGAAGAAACTCGAAATTGAACCAGCCATCGAATACATAAAGAAACAACAGATAAATTAGTTCGGCCACATAACAAGACAAAAAGAACTAACAATGAATCAAAGAGCCATGAACAAACGCTACGAAAACGCCAGATTAAGAGGAAGACCGAGAAAGAGATGGATAAAGGGAATACTAGAGTCAGTAGGAGGGATAACACCAGAAGAGGCCAACAGAAGAGCAAAGAATCGCAGATTGTTTCTCTCCTCGACGCCAACGGCAATGGAGGAAGGATAGAAGAAGAATTATTTTTGTTAATGAACGCTGTTAGCGTCGATTATAAAATGGCATTATCGGGCAATCTTGATACGTCCAGCACAGACCTATCATAGGACATGTGCTGTTCTTCATTATTAATCTTTGTTCTGTGCGAGATGTTCGATCTATGAAATGAATCTATGCCTGCTGGCTTTGCTTCTCTTATAAGTGTTCTTTTCATTGTCTCTCTAGGTCCTCCTTTTCTATATCCGGATGTTTCCCATAGAAGAGCCTGTTTTGGAATTCTCGTGTTCTCAACACACGCGCGACCCATGCCCATCTTCTTTCCTTAATCGTAGATGAGATCTACAGGCCAAAATAGCATTTCAGAAAATGGAAAAATATCTTACGTAACAAATCTATGTCAATAGAAATGAGAAAGAGAGTTCATCGGTGCTATATAGAACCAATTCTGACCTATGGCAGTGAATCATGGACAGTGGACAAACAAATGAAAAGACGATTAGAGGCCACAGAGATGGGATTTCTCAGAAGAATGTTGAAAGTTCCCTGGACAGATAAAAAGACCAGTGAGGAAGTTATCAAAGAGGCCAACACAAAAAGGGAGCTCTTAAAAAACATCAGAAAGAAACAATCAACATTTTTCGGGCACATCATGAGAAGAGGAAAGTTGGAATACTTAGTTACAACTGGCGAAATAAAAGGAAAGAGATATCGTGGACGACAAAGAGCAAAATACTAGATAGCTTGGTGTCATGGCATGGAAAACAGTCAACAACAGAACTGATACGATGCACTGTAGATAGAAGATTTTGTGGAAGGACATGATCGCCTATGCCAACCGGTATGACACATTATGAGATGAGATCTTAGGTTGCATGGTCATTTCACTTGTCTCTATATAAGTATTGAATTCATTCCATTGCCACATAGTATTTTTTAAAAATGCATTAATATTCAGAAACGTTTAGTTTTCATCGAGTATATTCTGTTGTGTTCCAGCTTTCACAAACGTGGGTAAGTCTTAATACGTTTGAGTTCAATATTCTAAGTTAAGTTGTTCTGCTTATTTGAAAATAAATGTGAAGTAAAGTACCCCCGTCACGCAAAGTGGCGTATAGGGAATATGGTGTTAGTGACCATAATTTTTACAGACCGTCAGCACATGATTTTTGTGGTAATGTGGTCGGTATTAAGCCCATTCATTTTTACAGAAGATGGAAAACTAGACAGAGAAATTGACATGAGAATACAAAAAGCAAATGCTGTTACATACCAGCTTTCACCATTGCTAAGACAACCAAACATTTCTATGCCAGCTAAACAACAAATGATAAATAGCATTTTCATACCAACTTTGTGCTATGAAAGTCAAACATGGACCCCCTTTCTAAATTACATTTAAGAAAGATCAATACATGTGAGATGCGATGCTTGAGAAAAGTAACAAACAACACAAGAAGAGATAGAATACCAAATGAAACCATAAGAAAAATGGTAGGAACAAAAACCCTGCCAAGATATATAGAACAACAGCAACTTAAATGGTTTGGCCACCTGGTCAGAATGAATCCTCACCAATCACCATCAAGGGCGTTCTTCTCGAGAATGCATGAAAAAAGACCAAGAGGAAGACCCAGAAGAAAATGGATAGATGCAGTGACAGAGACATGTAACAACAAAGGAAAATCACTAATTCAGACAGTTCGAGCAGCTCAAGAACGACAAATGATATAAACCACGACACCTTTTCGGTATCAGTGAGAAAGAGACAAGAAGAAGATTAAGTCCATTTTACTTTCCCAGAAAAAATCAGGTACCCATTTAAAGCTGGGTGAACCCGGAAGCCGTCGATCCGTATCGAACCCTACCTCTTGTCCTTTGTAGTCCAGTTCACTAACCGGTGAGCTAACGCGGCTCCCTTATATATATATATATATATAATACTGACGATTATTTATTTAGCAATACATTGTCCTTCGCCTGTGCTACAGAGTTCTACTTCTTCAATTCTTTCGCTCGTGGGTGACTGTCAGTTAAACTTGTATACTAGAGTGTAATATAATTGTGTTCAATTTTTATTTATTTTATATATAACTTGAATGGCTCAGGCAAAAGTATCTTTCCTAAAAATGAGGAAGATACTATGCAATCTATTTTTGACAATAGGAACAAGAAAAAGAGTTCTTAAATTTTATGTAGAACCAGTCTTAACATATGGATGTGAATCATGGACAATAGAACAACAGACAAGAAAATCACTGGAGTCTGTACAATTGTGGTTTCACAGAAGAATGTTGAGAATACCATGGACTGTTAAGAAGAGTAATGAAAATGTTATGAAAGAGGTCAAAGCAAAAAGAGAGCTAGTTTCCAATATTAGAAAGAAACAATCATCATTTTCTGGTCATGTAATGAGAAGAGAACAGCTGGATACATTGAGGGACGAATAGATAGAGGCAGCAAAGAGAAAAAATACCAGACAGCTTAAGAGAATGGTTTGGCAGAAGGTCAACAACAGAAATGATAAATAACTGTCGAGATCGAAAGTTGTGAAGAGACATAATCACCTACGCCAGCAGGCCCGGTACTTGATGATGATGACGATATATAACTTATTGTCAAAATAAGCATAAACATAGACAGCAAAGATCTAAGAATAATAAAGAACATGTACTGTCTACAAACAGCGGCCATAAGAACTGGAAATCAATTGGGAATGTTTCAACAAATAAAACAGGGCGTTAGACAAGGTTGTGTGCTATCACCACTATTGTTCAACAATGAAATAACTCTAGAGACAAAACGGGCACTCTACAATACAATCTTCATTCCAACGTTGTGCTACCAATGCCAGTCCTGGACCCTAGATGTAAGAACAATAAGAAAAATAACCTCTACAGAGATGAATGTGTTAGACGAATGACAGGAAACAGTCTGAGAGATAAGATCAGAAATGAAGAACTGAGAAAAAAAAGCTAGGAATAGCCCCTGCCACAGAATATATAAAAAAAAAACAACAGATAAAATGGTTTGGTCACATGACAAGTCAGAAAATACAAAATGAAACCATGCGCATAATCCTGGGATGTACAAGGGACACTCCCTGTGTAGCAATGAGGTATCTTCTTAACTTTCCAACCATGGTTGACAGAATCAAGATCTGGAGAGCACGAGCATACATGAAGATTAATACAGATAAAGAGCATCCAATGCACCACGTGCTCAACACAGGGAAAGGTGCCAGGCTAAAAAGAGACAAATCATGGTGGGCCGAACAGAATATGGCATCAAACAGGTCTGTGGGCTTACCAATATCAGCGTTGGTGAGGAGTGGATACCGGTGCCTACGTCATTCAAGGGGACTTTCTTGTGTATTGTCACACTCGACAGGAAAGTAGGGACAGAACCCGGTCGTGGTTAATGCTGAGGTCAACGGTCTCATCTGCGATAACACCGATGAGAAAGATGCAGTCATCTATACAGACGGATCTGTAAGACGTCAGCAAAGAAGAGCATGGGCATTTACAGCACGCTCGGCAGGCAGAATAGCCAAGGAAGACAGTGGTGCATACGTCATGACCACGAGTAGCATGACAATGGAGGCGTTGGCAGTGACCAAGGCATTCAAATGGTTAGAGTCACAAGACTACACCCACGCATGTATCCTGATTGATTCTATGAGCATGATAAAAAAAAGTGGAGGCAGGCTCTGTACGCATGCAATGGGTAGAGTCGTTGCAGAAATCCAAAATACGTAAGGTCACCTTTGTCTATGTCCCTGGACATGCGGGAGTACGGGAAAATGAAAGAGCGGACAGGTTGGCTAGCTGCGCTGTCGTTGAGGACGGGCAACCAATGGATCGGGCGGACGTCATCAATGCCCTCCGAGATGTGGGAAGAGCACAGGACTTGGACAAACACAGATCTACGTCACTTCTTCGGATGATGGAAATGGGAGTTAAGATGGGCACAGCCAGAAATGAGAAACTTGGTGGCCGTGTAAGAAGACTTATCAACCAACATAGAACTGGAGTCGTCAGTCGCTGGGCACTGCGGGAATTGCTGAGGAGGGGATCTGAGCACCTATGGACATGTTCGGAGTGCAATGATGATGACCCGCAAATAACTCAATAACTCAATAACAAGTCAGAAAGATCAAAACACAACACCAGGAGCATTCAATAAACGTTGTGAGAACATCAGACACAAAGGCCGACCACAAAAAAGATGGATTGACGGAATATTAGAAACACTAGGAAACATAACAGCAGGAGAAGCCAACACGAGAGAGACAACCCGCAAATTATATCTCCCCTCGACGCTGAAAGGCAAATGAGGAAGGAAAGAAGAAGAATAAGTAGATTGTCTAAAATGTTCCTTCCTTCCTTCCTTCCTTCCTTCCTTCCTCCTCCTTCCTTCCTTCCTTCCTTCCTTCTTCCTTCCTTCCTTCCTTCCTTCCTTCCTTCCTTCCTTCCTTCCTTCCTTCCTTCCTTCCTCCTTCCTTCCTTCCTTCCTTCCTATCTTTCCTTCCTCTATCCTTTTCCCTTCCCTTCCTTCCTCCCTTTCCTTCCTTCCTCCCTCCTTTCCTTCCCCCCTCCCTCCCTTCCTTCCTCCCTCCCTCCCTTTCTTCATTCCATTCTCCTTCCCTTCCTTCCATCCTCTCTCCCTTCCTTCCATCCTCCCTCCCTTTCTTCCATCCTCCCTCTCTCCCTTCCTTCCTCCCTCCCTTCCACCCTCCTCCCTCCCTTCCTTTATTCCATCCTCCCTCCCTTCCATCCTCTCCCCTCCCTCCCTTCCATCCTCCCTGCCTCCCTTCCTTCCTCCGTCCCTCCTTCCTTCCTCTCTCCCTCCCTTCCTTCATTCCATTCTCCTTTCCGTCCTTTCTTCCTTCCTTTCAAATAACTGCCCTCTGGTAATGATATTCTTGTGTGTTATTAAACACTTCCTTCATAAATAGTATACTCCAGTATGTCAGCGAATCGTGGGCAACTTATGCAAAGCAGGAGAGAAGACTGAATGCATTCCGTATACGATGTTTGCGCCGTATTCTTGGTATCACCTGGAGGGATAAAGTCACAAACGTGGAGGTCATGACTCACACAGGCCTCCCGAACATCTACACGCTGCTCAAACAACGTAGGTTACGCTGGCTTGGCATAGACACCGTATGAAAGATGACCGCATACCAAAAGATATACTCTACGGACAACTAACAAAATTGTAAAAGAACTAGGGGGGCCCCCAAAACATTGATTTGTAGACGTGTGTAAACGTGACATGAAGACTCTGAAAATAACCCTGCAACCTGGGAAGAAATAGGAGCCACGATAGCTCAGTGGTTAGTGAACTGGACTACAAAGGACAACAGGTAGGGTTCGATCCCAACCGACGGCTTCCGGGTTCACCCAGGATTAAATAGGTAGCGGATTTTTTCTGGGAGAGTAAAGCGGCACGGGCGTTATACCGACCACATTATCTCAAAAATCACGTGCTGAAGGTCTGTAAAAATGACGGTCACTAACACCATATTTCCCTATACATCACTTGGTGTGATTAGGCTCTTTACTTACTTTGTTGTCAAAAAATAGCTGCAGACCGCAATCTTGGAAACACACTCTAAAGCTGCAACTCAAACAAGAAGCTGACAGATTCATAGAACAAGAGAATACACGGAGAAAGTAAAGGAAAAAATAACATTTCTAGGGGCGCTGGAAAATCTATAGTCAACTATGACTGACGGAGGCTATTATAGTCAACTATAACTGACGGACGCTACTATAGTCAACTTGACTGACGGAGGCTACTATAGTCAACTATAACTGACGGAGGCTACTATAGTCAACTGTGACTGACGGAGGCTACTATAGTCAACTATGACTGACGGAGGCTACTATGATCAACTATGACTGACGTTGGCTACTATAGTCAACTATAACTGACGGAGGCTACTATAGTCAACTATGACTGACGGAGGCTACTATAGTCAACTATAACTGACGGAGGCTACTATAGTCATCTATGACTGACGGAGGCTACTATAGTCAACTATGACTGACGGAGGCTACTATAGTCAACTATAACTGACGGAGGCTACTATAGTCAACTATAACTGACGGAGGCTACTATAGTCAACTATGACTGATGGAGGCTACTATAGTCAACTATAATGACGGAGGCTACTATAGTCAACTATAACTGACGGAGGCTACTATAGTCAACTATAACTGACGGAGGCTACTATAGTCAACTATAACTGACGGAGGCTACTATAGTCAACTTGACTGACGGAGGCTACTATAGTCAACTATAACTGACGGAGGCTACTATAGTCAACTATGACTGACGGAGGCTACTATAGTCAACTATGACTGACGGAGGCTACTATGATCAACTATGACTGACGTTGGCTACTATAGTCAACTATAACTGACGGAGGCTACTATAGTCAACTATGACTGACGGAGGCTACTATAGTCAACTATAACTGACGGAGGCTACTATAGTCATCTATGACTGACGGAGGCTACTATAGTCAACTATGACTGACGGAGGCTACTATAGTCAACTATAACTGACGGAGGCTACTATAGTCAACTATAACTGACGGAGGCTACTATAGTCAACTATGACTGATGGAGGCTACTATAGTCAACTATAACTGACGGAGGCTACTATAGTCAACTATAACTGACGGAGGCTACTATAGTCAACTATAACTGACGGAGGCTACTATAGTCAACTATAACTGACGGAGGCTACTATAGTCAACTTGACTGACGGAGGCTACTATAGTCAACTATAACTGACGGAGGCTACTATAGTCAACTATGACTGACGGAGGCTACTATAGTCAACTATGACTGACGGAGGCTACTATGATCAACTATGACTGACGTTGGCTACTATAGTCAACTATAACTGACGGAGGCTACTATAGTCAACTATGTCTGACGGAGGCTACTATAGTCAACTATAACTGACGGAGGCTACTATAGTCATCTATGACTGACGGAGGCTACTATAGTCAACTATGACTGACGGAGGCTACTATAGTCAACTATAACTGACGGAGGCTACTATAGTCAACTATAACTGACGGAGGCTACTATAGTCAACTATGACTGATGGAGGCTACTATAGTCAACTATAACTGACGGAGGCTACTATAGTCAACTATAACTGACGGAGGCTACTATAGTCAACTATAACTGACGGAGGCTACTATAGTCAACTATAACTGACGGAGGCTACTATAGTCAACTATGACTGACGGAGGCTACTACTATTAAACAAAAGATACTCCTTTGACAGGCAGTGCTGATATCAAATTCAGAAAACAAAAGGCGCAAGAGAAAAGAGACAAGGCCAGGTACCACAAATTCACCTTGCTCGTTCTGTGGATGGATCTGTCTGTCCAGGATTGGCAAATTCAGCCACGAGAGATATTCAATAAAGTAGCACCCAGTATGAGACACTAATGCTTTATTAAACTACTGACTTATCATGATTGCTTGCTACCAACCGTCCGTCTGTCAAGACGCTAAAGGCCATACACATATCCCCTTGTCATTAATTGTCACACTATCGATCACCCTAGTCGTTCTGTTAACACCCGTCCCGGCAATTTGATAGCAACATCAATACACGAAGATGGCCTATAATAACGACACTTGGAAAGCCCAGGCAGTCAAGAAACAACCGAGATTTAGCAAAGTAAGTGTCCTGTACAATACGGCATGACCGCACAATGGAGCGATATTTCATTATAGATGATAAGTGAGTTATTTGAAAATGTTAGACAATCTATCAATGAGCTCTAGAATTATTGTCATCAAGTACCGGGCCTGCTGGCGTAGGTGATCATGTCTCTCTACAACTTTCGATCACGACAGTTATTTATCATTTTTGTTGTTGATCTTCTGCCAAGCCATTCTCTTAAGCTGTCTGTTTTTTTTCTCTTTGCTTCCCTCTATCTCTTCGTCCCTCAATTTTTCCACTTGTTACAATATATTCCAGTTGTTCTCTTCTCATTACATGGCCAAAAATGATGATTGTTTCTTCCTAATATTGGAAATTAGCTCTATTTTGCTTTGACCTCTTTCAGTACGTTTTTTAAAAAATCTTAGCTGTCCATGGTACTCTTAACATTCTTCTGTAAAGCCACAGTTCTGCAGACTCCAGTGATGTTCTTGTCTGTTGTTCGATTGTCTATGATTCACATCCATATGTTAAGACTGGCTCTACAAACATTAAATAACTCTTTTTCTTGTTTCTGTTGTCAAAAATGGATTACACAGTATCTTCCTCATTTTTGGAAAGCTGCTTTTGCCTGAGCCATTCTGCATCTCACCTCTGTTGTACATCTTCCGTCTGAGTTTAACATTATTCCCAAATATTTAAATTCATTTACCTGTTTTAATATTGTTCCACTTGTCTTTATTGTGCATTGTAGTGATATTATTGGATTATAGATCATGTTAAGAAAGTGTTGTAGTGGTTGAAAAGTAAGGGAACATTTCTTGTATGTTTATTATTTTTACTTTCACTTCTTTTTTCTTCTACTTTTTCCTCTTCTACTTTTCCTTCCTCTACTTTTTCTTCTCTACTTTTCCTTCCTCTACTTTTCCTTCCTCTACTTTTCCTTCTCTACTTTTCCTTCCTCTACTTTTCCTCTTCTACTTTTCCTTCTCTACTTTTCCCCTCTACTTTTCCTTCCTCTACTTTTCCTTCTCTACTTTTCCTTCCTCACTTTTCCTTCCTCTACTTTTCCTTCCTCTACTTTCCTCTTCTACTTTTCCTTCTTTACTTTTCCTTCCTCTACTTTTCCTTCCTCTACTTTTCCTCTTCTACTTTCCTTCTCTACTTTTCCTTCTCTCCTTTTCCTTCCTCTACTTTTCCTCCTCTACTTTTCCTCTTCTACTTTTCCTTCTCTACTTTTCCTTCCTCTACTTTTCCTTCCTCTACTTTTCCTTCCTCTACTTTTCCTTCCTCTACTTTTCCTTCCTATCTTTCCTTCTCTCTTTCCTTCCTCTACTTTTCCTTCCTCTACTTTTTCCTTCTCTACTTTTCCTCCTCTACTTTCCTTCCTCTACTTTTCTTTCTCTACTTTTCCTTCTCTACTTTCCTTCTCTACTTTCCTTCCTCTACTTTTCCTTCCTCTACTTTTCCTTCCTCTACTTTTCCTTCCTCTACTTTTCCTTCCTCTACTTTTCCTTCTCTACTTTTCCTTCCTCTACTTTTCCTTCCTCTACTTTTTCCTCTTCTACTTTTCCTTCTCTACTTTTCCTTCCTCTACTTTTCCTTCCTCTACTTTTTCCTCTTCTACTTTTCCTTCTCTACTTTTCCTTCCTGTACTTTTCCTCCTCTACTTTTCCTTCTTTACTTTTCCTTCCTCTACTTTTCCTTCCTCTACTTTTCCTCCTCTACTTTTTCTCTTCTACTTTTCCTTCCTCTACTTTTTCCTCTTCTACTTTTCCTTCCTCTACTTTTTCCTCTTCTACTTTTCCTTCCTCTACTTTTTCCTCTTCTACTTTTCCTTCTCTACTTTTCCTTCCTCTACTTTTCCTTCCTCTACTTTTTCTTCCTCTACTTTTTCCTCTTCTACTTTTCCTTCTCTACTTTTCCTTCCTCTACTTTTCCTTCTCTACTTTTCCTTCCTCTACTTTTCCTTCTCTACTTTTCCTTTCTCTACTTTTTCCTCTTCTACTTTTCCTTCTCTACTTTTCCTTCCTCTACTTTTCCTTCCTCTACTTTTCCTTCCTCTACTTTTTCCTCTTCTACTTTTCCTTCTCTACTTTTCCTTCCTCTACTTTTCCTTCCTCTACTTTTCCTTCCTCTACTTTTCCTTCCTCTACTTTTTCCTCTTCTACTTTTCCTTCCTCTACTTTTCCTTCCTCTACTTTTTCCTCTTCTACTTTTCCTTCCTCTTCTTTTCCTTCCTCTACTTTTCCTTCCTCTACTTTCCTTCTCTACTTTTCCTTCCTCTACTTTTCCTTCTCTACTTTTCCTTCTCTACTTTTCCTTCCTCTACTTTTCCTTCCTCTACTTTTCCTTCCTCTACTTTTCCTTCCTCTACTTTTTCCTCTTCTACTTTTCCTTCCTCTACTTTTCCTTCCTCTACTTTTTCCTCTTCTACTTTTCCTTCCTCTACTTTTCCTTCCTCTACTTTTCCTTCCTCTACTTTTCCTTCTCTACTTTCCTTCCTCTACTTTTCCTTCCTCTACTTTTCCTTCTCTACTTTTCCTTCTCTACTTTTCCTTCTCTACTTTTCCTTCCTCTACTTTTTCTTCCTCTACTTTTCCTTCCTCTACTTTTCCTTCCTCTACTTTTCCTTCCTCTACTTTTTCTTCCTCTACTTTTCCTTCCTCTACTTTTCCTTCCTCTACTTTTTCTTCCTCTACATTTTCTTCCTTTACTTTTTCTTCCTCTACTTTTCCTTCCTATACATTTTCTTCCTGTACATTTTTATCCTCTACTTTTTCTCTTTCTTTCTCCTCCGGTTCTCGTTTCAATCATTGCTATTCTCCCTTCTAATTCTTGTTCTTCCAATTCTGTATTTCTTCCCTTGATTTTATTATATTCTTGTTTTGTTTCTGTTATTGTCTTTTGTTCGTATTTGACTTCTGACGATCAGATTGTCACATGCTGGGAGCTCTCTATTAAGAGATTCCGGTTAATATGGCGGATATATGGCGGATAGGGGCAAGGACTGCTAAGGCACTGTTTGAAAAGTGTTCCTTGTTGCAGTTTCCTCATATTCCAAGTCCGACTATTTGCAGGAGCTACTGAGTTTAGTGCTCTGTGCACACCGTGAACTGTGTTTTTCATCCGGACCGTGTTTCGATATTCCGATTGCTTACATTGAATAATGATATCGTATGACGAAAGGACAGTTCAGATGCTTTCACTTTTGGTGTCGCTTGGCCTTATGTCTTTTGGCGTGTGCTGTAGCTGCTATGATGAGGACTGCAGTCACCTTTCTTTGTTTGGATATTCGATGAGATGTTAATTCGGATGGTTCCACTGGCACAGGCTGTTGAGTAATTATGGATTCTCATTCGTTTGCAGTGATACGGGGCCTTCGACTAACTACAACTGTAACCATAACTACAACTGTAATCATAACTACAACTGTAACCATAACTACAACTGTAACCATAACTACAACTCTATTAAGAGCTTTCTATCATTCATTGTCCTTTTTGATCTTCTATTTTTGTTCTTTTACCTCAAATGTAGTAATATTTGAATTCTTCTTTCTTCTTTTATATTGTTGTTTGTATCGTGATATGTTGGAAAGATGAGGTACATGTAGCTTTCTGGTTATCGCTAGTCGTGTAGTTTAAGTTGTGTCCTACCTTTTGTATGGTGATATGTTGCAAAGATGAGGTAGATTGATGAGGTAGATTGATGAGGTACAAGATGAGGTACAAGATAAGGTACAAGATGAGGTATTGTTTTCTTCTTGTGAGATGCAGAATCTATCTATCCATCATTCATCCATCATCCATCCATCCATCCATCCATCCATCCATCCATCCATCCATCCATCCATCCATCCATCCATCTATTGACCTTTCGACTTCGTAGCCGGCCCACTTGGCATATACCCAGATACTGTTTCGGGTAAATAATTATAATATATAATAATTTAATAATAAATAGTATTTTTATTTCAAATAATTCAATTCCGAGTAATATAATTATAATAATATATAAATATTATATATATAGGGAGCCGCGATAGCTCAGTGGTTAGTGAACTGGACTAAAAAGGACAAGGGGTCGGGTTCGATCCCAACAGACGGCTTCCGGGTTTACCCAGCCTTTAGTGGGTACCGGATTTTTTTCTGGGAAAGTGACGCGGTACGGGCGTAAGACCGACCACATTACCCCAAAAATCATGTGCTGAAGGTCTGTAAAATTTATGGTCACTAACACCATATTCCCTATACAGCACTTGGCGTGACGGGGGTACTTTACTTAATATATATATATATATATATATATATATATATATATATATAATATAATTTTTTTTTCATTGTTCTGTATTGTATATCAACATGTTTTTATATTTAAACAATTCAGGCAGCTACACTTCCGGTTGGATCCAAGATGGAGTATTTGTTTTCCTCTCGCTTGGTATAGAACCGTTGTTAAGAGGTTTCTGCTTTCGTCAAAACACTTTTGTTAGTGGAACATAGATCTGAGATGCTGAATGGCTCAGTCAAAAGCAGCTTTCCACACATAGGGGAATATACCGTGCAATCCTTTTTGACAATAGAAACAAGAAAAAGAGTTCTTAAATATTATGTAGAGCCAGTCTTAACATATGGATGTGAATCATGGATAATAGGACAACATACATGAAAATCACTTGAGGCTGTAGAAATGTGGTTTTACAGAAGAATATTGAGAATACCATGGACAGCTAAGAAGAGTAATGAAAAAGTTCTGAAAAAGCAAAAAGAGAGCTAATTTCCAATATTAGGAAGAAACAATCATACCTTTTTGGTCATGTGATGAAATGGGAACAGCTGGAATATATTGTAACAACTGGGAAAATTGAGGGACGAAGAAATAGAGGGAAGCAAAGAGAAAAGATACCAGACAGCTTAAGAGAATGGCTTGGCAGAAGGTTAACAACATACATGATAAATAACTGTCGAGATAGTAAGTTGTGAAGAGACATGATCACCTACGCTAGCAGGCATGGTACTTGATGATGATGATGTCTGAACTTGTTAACATGCATTTCGCCTCTCAACTGTGATCCGTGTATCAGAACTAAGTGACACCTTGGCCATGTTTGATATATCCTGTATAGAGATTAGGCAAAAAACAAGCGATATTTATATTTCACGAGCAGAAACCTTCCTGCCCGATCACGTTTCCCGGTGACCAAAATAGGCCAGGGACACGAAGCAATGTAAAGCCAAACTATTATATATTTGACTTGTCTTTAAATAGCTGTAAACTGCCAGCTGGCATTTCTTGCTCACGTTTGCATTAACATCAGCTGGTAAAATTAATTGCTCTAGATATTGTCCATGATACACGTATCTCTAGTCAAATGTTTTGAAAGTCCGGCATACAAATTGTTTAATTAAATTTGCACAACCATTCTATCCCTTCCTTCTAGCGGCGAAACGATGATTACTAACACAATAAATCTTCAAGTTCTTCATCATCATTACAATCATGTGCCATACCGTTTGGCGTAGGCGATCATGTCCTTCCACAATCGTCTATTCACCGTCCATCAATTCTGTTGTTGACTGTTTTCCATGCCATGACACCAAGCTATCTAGTATCTTCTCTCTTTGTCGTCCGCGATCTCTCTTTCCCTGTATTTTGCCAGTTGTAACCAAGTATTCCAACTTTCCTCTTCTCATGATGTGCCCGATAAATGTTGATTGTTTTTTTTAAATGTTTTTTAAGAGTTCACTTTTTGTGTTGGCCTCTTAGAGAATTTCCTCGTTTGTCTTTTTATCTGCCCAGGGAACTTTCAACATTCTTCTGAGAAATCCCATCTCTGTGGCCTCTAATCGTCTTTTCATTTGTTTGTCTACTGTCCAATATTCGCTTCCATAGGTTATAATTGGTTCTATATAGCACCGATGAACCCTCTTTCTCACTTCTACTGACATAGACGTTTTTCATTTTCTGAAATGCTATTTTGGCCTGAGCTATTCAGCTTTTTATTTCTGTTGTGCATCTCCCATCTGATGTTATTATTGTGCCCACGTATCTAGGCTTTGTACTTGTTTTAGATTTGTCTTGTTTATGGACAATACAATCTATATGTAAATAAGTCTAAGCCCCTCACATAACTTCCCTATCTACCTTCATCATTTTACTATGTGCCCCTTTCCCTTTGGTCACGCCTCTTTAGTATTTCCTGTTTTTTGATTTGGCTAAAATTATATAAAATTTGGCTCAATTTCCGTCCTTATTGGTGACAGGTAGGTGGGTATGTAGGTAGGTAGATAGGTAGACAGACAAACAGACAGACAGGCAGACAGACAGGGCAGACAGACAGACAGACAGAGCAGACTGGCAGGACAGATTGGCAGGACAGACTGACAAGACAGACTGACATGACAGAAAGACAGGACGTACAGACAGAACAGACAGACTGAACAGACAGACATGGCAGACTGATAAGATAGAAAGACAGGGCAGACAGACAGACAGACAGGACAGACTGACAGGACAGACAGACAGGACAGACTGACAGGACAGACAGACAGGAC
Organism: Megaustenia siamemsis; assembly: GCA_032433765.1. NCBI lineage: Eukaryota > Metazoa > Mollusca > Gastropoda > Stylommatophora > Ariophantidae > Megaustenia > Megaustenia siamemsis. The sequence goes on from JAVIAB010000104.1 coordinate 5,201,944, forward strand.
AGACTGACAAGACAGACTGACAAGACAGAAAGACAGGACATACAGACAGAACAGACAGACAGACATGAGAGACTGACAAGACAGAAAGACAGGACATACAGACAGAACAGACAGACAGACATGACAGACTGACAATATAGAAAGACAGGACAGACAGACAGGACGGACTGACAAGACAGACAGACAGACAGTCAGGACAAACAGGCAGGACAGCCTAACAGACATACATACAGATTCAGCATTTTAAAGATGTGCCTCTTTCTATTTTATTTGGCCAAAATTATCTTAAATTTGGCTCAATTTTCGGCCTTATTTATATTGGTCGGTTCTGCTGATATTAAGGTCATCAACCTACCACAGACATGCAATCTCGCCAAAGTAAGCGCTGCAATAATCCGAGCAAACAAACGAGGGCTAATTACAGCGACACTTATTTTCGAGGGATATGTAATACGAATGACGTCAGACCAATGTCTCACTCAAGACATTTCGGATGATGACACATAGTTGTCAATTATCTTTTTTTTTTCGTTCTCTATCGTAAGAGATGGTCTCTGCAGTGGAAAATGAATCTGATAAAAGAGAACTTAAAATCCTATCGCTATACAATAGTTTTAATATTGTTCATATATATATATATATATATATATATATATATATATATATATATATATATATATTAGTCAGGTCAGGTTATTTTACCTGCTACTGGATGCAGTAAACAGTACAACCTGTGGCTGCCCTGCTGCCTTGCAGGTAAGCTCGGGAGAGTAAAAGGCTAAGGAGGGTACCCCGAAATAAAACAACACCACTGCCTTGTGGGTGAGATTTTTTAGTCAAAGGCTAGCGGAGCCAACCGTAAACAAACCGACGGAAGGCAACAGAAAACCACCGTCGTAATTTCTTTGTACAATCATGAATCGCCACAACAATATAAATAACGACAACAACGTTAAGGGGGATTCCAAGGGAAAACCCTCGTTCGGTAGGGGACATCATGTGCTACAGGTGATACCCGATCGTCGTCAAGCTACTGTAAGCAAAATAAAGAAAAACTAACAGACAGCTTAAGACAATGGCTTGGCAGAAGGTCAACAACAGAAATGATAAATAGCTGCCGAGATCGAAAGTTGTGAAGAGACATGATCACCTACGCCGCCAATAGGCCCGGTACTTGATGATGATGATGATGATGATGACGATGATATATATATATATATATATATATATATATATGAAAGAGATGAACAGATGGATGCAAGGAGACATTTTGTAAAATTGCTTTGACAATAACTTCAGCAGAACAACTTGCGTAGGCCAGTAAACTACACTGTTCTCCTCTCTGTCAGACTAACGGCACAAGCTGTAGGATGAAAGGAAGATAAAAGGAAGATGTAAGAATGATAAAAGAAATATAAAAGTAAGGTAAAAGAAAGATACAAATAAGATATCATCATCAAGTACCGGGCCAACTGGCGTAGGTGATCGTGTCTCTCCACAATTTTCGATCTCGGCAGCTATTTATCATTCCTTTTGTTGACCTTCTGCCAAGCCATTCTCTTGAGCTGTCTGGTATCTTTTCCCTCTATCTCTTCGTCCCTCAATCTCCCCAGTTGTTACAATATATTCCAGTTGTTCCCTTCTCATTACATGGCCAAAAAATGATGATTGTTTCTTCCTAATATTGGAAATTAGCTCTCTTTTTGCTTTGACCTCTCTCAGAACATCTTCATTACTCTTCTTAGCTGTCCATGGTACTCTCAACATTGTTCTGTAAAACCACATTTCTACAGACTCCAGTGATTTTCTTGTCTGTTGTCCTATTGTCCATGTTTCACATCCATATGTTAAGACTGGCTCTACGTAACATTTAAGAACTCTTTTTCTTGTTTCTATTGTCAAAAATGGATTGCATAGTGTCTTCCTCATATTTTGGAAAGCTGCTTTTTGTCTGAGCCATTCTGCATCTCACCTCTTAAATCAAATAAGCTATAAAAAATATAAAAGATAAAAGAAAGATACAAGTAAGATACAAGAATGATAAAAGAAAGATAAAGACATATAAAAGTAAGATAAAAGAAAGAAAAAAGAAAGTTCAAAGACAGAAAAAGTAAGATGAAAGAATAAACAAAGAAATATGAAAGTAAGATAAAAGAAAGATAAAAAAAAGATAAAATAAAATGCAAGAACAAAAAAGAAAGATAAAAGTAAGATAACAAATGATCAGAGAATTATAAAGAAAGATACAAGTAAGATAAAAGAAAGATTAAAGAAAGATAAAAGTAAGATAAGGAAAGATACAAGAATGATAAAAGTAAGATAAAAGAAATGAAGTAAGATAAAAGAAAGATAAGAGAAAAGTAAAAGAAATGAAAGTAAGATAAAAGAAAGATAAGAGAAAGTCAAAGAAATGAAAGTAAGATAAAAGAAAGATAAGAGAAAAGTAAAAGAAATGAAAGTAAGATAAAAGAAAGATAAGAGAAAAGTCAAAGAAATGAAAGTAAGATAAAAGAAAGATAAGAGAAAAGTAAAAGAAATGAAAGTAAGATAAAAGAAAGATAAGAGAAAAGTCAAAGAAATGAAAGTAAGATAAAGAAAGATAAGAGAAAAGTAAAAGAAATGAAGTAAGATAAAAGAAAGATAAGAGAAAAGTAAAAGAGGTAAGTATCTGATGAGGAGAGATAATAACCGAATAGCAAAGCAAGCCCTCATATGGGAAACAACAGGTAAGAGGAAAAGAGGAAGACCCAGAGAGACACTGAGAAGAACATTGATGAGAGAGGCAAGAGCAGCAGGAATCGGCTCCCTCAATGAGATAGAGTTGCTTGCACAGAACAGAGACAAATGGCGAGATTTGATAAAATATCTTTAAAAGAAAACTGCTACAACAAAAATTCAAATAGGAGAAGGAGTATCTTGGTCTACGCCCTATGGGCTGGCTACGGCTCAAAAGGTCAATAGATAGATGGATGGATGGGTGGATGGGTGGATGGATGGATGGGTGGATGGATGGGTGGATGAATGGATGGATGGATGGATGAAGGGATGGATGAATGGATGGATGGATGGATGGATAGATGGATAGAAAAGAAGTAAAAGTAAAAAAAAAGGAGTGATCAAAGAAAGATAAAAGAAATCAAACTAAGATAAAGGAAAGATAAAAGAGAGATAACGGAAATAAAAATAAGAGGAAAGTTGAAGTAAACAGTTGAAGTAAATAGTTGAAATAAAAAGTTGAAATAAAAAGTTGAAGTAAACAAACAGTTGAAATGAACATAAAGTAAGAAAGATTATAATTTGCCCCTTGTGATGTCTTGCAGATCAACAATTAAGTCCGTCTACTACTTTCCTATGTAGGGTGCCACATGTCTGGCCCACACGTTTTATTTCTGTTTTCACTTGCCTCCAACATATTATCTTCAAGAAATGGCAATCATAAAAATACAGACTTTCATTAATGGATGCTTACGCAGAATAAAAGGATGGAAATGGCAGGACAAAATCACTAACATAGAATTATGGAAATGTACCAGTCAAATACCAGTGGATAAAGAGATACAGCGAAGACGATGACGCTGGATAGGACACACACTGCGGAAGCCAACTGAGAGTATTACACAACAGACCCTTTTATGGAATCCCCAGGGGAAAAGACAAAGAGGAAGACCAAGGAATTCTTGGAGAAGACAGATAGAAGCAGAGATAAAGATGATGGGGAAGAAATGGAATGATCTTAAAAGAATGGCAAGAACATGAAATGTGTTTGTTTGAAGACCTATGCTCCACAGGGAGCTGAAAAGTAGAAGAAGAAAACGTGTCTCCGATAAATTATCTTATACCTACCTCCATTTTGCCTTCCATCCGACTTTTAATTTGGTTAGTACCTCTCGGCCGAAGACGGCCCTCGGGGCGGAAGTACTAGTTCTCCACGATTGGCGATCTGCTGCTAGTTCGTGTTTTTTTTTTCCCCTTATTCCCATGGTTGAGTCTTCCCTTGTAATGGTTCTGCGTAGCTATTCTCTTTGTCTGCCTTGTTTTCTTTTACCAGACGGTTTTCAGATGAATGGAATCAACGCAAAAGAAATGAATAAAAAATGCGAAGCGACAGTAACGCTGACTGTAAAGGAGAAATGAAAAAAAAAAAAGAAAAGAAAAGAAAAAAAAAGTAGTGTGATTAAAGCCTCACGTAATTAATGGACAACACAAACCAGAACGACGTTTCGGCTTAATAGGCCTTCAGCTGGAACACACAACACTCGCAGATATGTAAGTAAATAAAAACTATGAGGATACACACACACACATACATACGTATCTGGACCTAAGGGAAGTAACCTCCTTTTCTTTTTTGAGTCTAGCATATTTGGGGGCCTCAGTAGCCTAGTTGCTAAAACCACCCGACTGGGCTACCGACGTTCGGACAACCCGTGTTCGATTCCCGCTGGAAGCAGTGTTGGTATAGAGTGTTGATATTTATCTGTCTTTAAATTAGTATTAGTGTTGCTCATTTATCACAATGTAGCTAACACAAACATCTCAGTTATTACATAATCAAGTGTATTGATCTTTAACTCTGGCACATAATCATAATCAAGTTTATTGATCTTCAATTCTGGCACAATAAAAAAGACAGGTTTCTGGTTGTTTACAAAATGGAGGTAATATTTTCTCCGGCTTGTCGAAGTGACAATTTGCAACCCCTTGAGCCAATCAGATTTCATCATTCTGACCCAAAATTCAACTATGTCCAAGACTCTACAATAACAAATTGTTTTTGTGACTTCCCTATAACCTCTGGTCATATTGACCTCTCCTAAGTTTCAAAATAATGATGTTTATTTCATGACTTTGACCTGTCCTGGAAGTTGTTTATCAACCTATTTATTGGACTGTCAAGCCATGCGCTTTCCCCACTTCCACAGCCTGCTTGAAAAATTTCCATTCCTTAAACTTATTATGTCCAGTACTATTCTGCACCAACTCTTCACCTTATTCCTCGATGGGTGTCCCTACCCACTATGAACTTTCCTTGAGCATAACTTGTTATTCTGTCACTAACACTGATGATAGCTATTCTATGTTACTGTCATTGTCTATTAAGAAATGCGTACCGGCTGAGTTACCTGCCCCAAACTTTCATTCACCTAAACTGTTACAAGTGTGAGTTGTACTCGTGTTACGAAAAAAATACTCCCGCGGTCGACCCAGTCGCTAGCAGAAATGTGTACCAGGGTAGTACTCTGGAAAGGTGAAGAATGCCGCATCGCATCGACAGTTTCGATGCTTGAAGCGCCACTATCCAGAAGTCTCCGAACACTTCTGGATAGGCGGCCGAGCACATATGGGTGGAGACGCTAAAACGCCGGTTCAAGTCTCGAACTTTACCTTGACCTTATCACCATGTAGTTAGATCTCTGTGTATCATCATCATCGTCATCATCAAGTGCCATGCCTACTGGCGTAAGTGATCATGTCTCTCCACAACTTTCGATCTCGGCAGCTATTTATCATTTCTTTTGTTGACCTTCTGCCTAGCCATTCTCTTAAGCTGTCTGGTATTTTTTCTCTTTGCTCCCCTCTATCTCTTCGTCACTCTCGTCTGTCTCATGCTATTAAGACTGTGTCATCCGCATATCGCAAATTGTTTATGTTGTGACCGTTGACTTCAATTCCTTTTATATCTACTATTCTTTTCTTCTTTCCTTCGTCATTTGCCTTTCAGCGTCGAAGGGAGATGTAATTTTGCTATTGCTCCTATATTCGCTTCTGCCGCTGTTATATTTCCTAGTGCTTCTAATATTCCATTAATCCATCTTTATCGTAGTTGACCCTTCTGTCTGGTGTTCTCGTAACGCGTATTGAAGGCTCGTTGGGTTTTGTTATCTACTATTGATCTCATAATATTTTCGCTATAAATTGAAAACAAATCCGGCGACAGAAAACAGTCTTGTCTGACTTCTTGTGATAAAGTCATGCATTAAAAATATTTAAAATAAGTATATAGCAGAGTAGCCACGAGTTATCTCCCCAACCCCACGACACCAGCGGGACAAACAACCTTTATGCCTACGCCCCTGACAAAGAAAATGAATAAATTATTTTGCATCCGAACCACAGTCGTTCTTCGTAAACAAGAAACAGCTGTAAAAACTTGGAAACTCAAATCCCCCCCCCCCCCAAAAAAAAAAAAAAAAAAAAAAAATTAGGTTAGAAAAATGGGTTGTAAATAGATTATTTACGTCATTGAATTGTCCCCTGTCTATCCTTAACCAATCATGAGCTGGGATTTAATGATGAAATGTGGAGACATGTCACGTGGGCCAGATCTGCTATAAATACTCACCAGTCAGGAGGTAAAGCTTACAAGTGAGTTTACTAAACGGGTAACTCAAGTGAAAAGTGAGTGGGAAATACGTTTCAGAATATAAACATTTGATCGATAGTTTGACTTTTTGGTAGACGCACTGAAATGCTGTACTTTTTACATTTATATTTGAGTGATTTGTCTTGTTATGACATTTTATATTTGAGTGATTTGTCTTGTTCTGACATTTTATATTTGAGTGATTTGTCTTGTTATGATATTTTATATTTGAGTGATTTGTCTTGTTCTGACATTTTATATTTGAGTGATTTGTCTTGTTATGATATTTTATATTTGAGTGATTTGTCTTGTTATGACATTTTATATTTGAGTGATTTGTCTTGTTATGACATTTTATATTTGAGTGATTTGTCTTGTTATGATATTTTATATTTGAGTGATTTGTCTTGTTATGACATTTTATATTTGAGTGATTTGTCTTGTTCTGACATTTTATATTTGAGTGATTTGTCTTGTTCCGACATTTATATTTGTGTGATTTGTCTTGTTATGACATTTATATTTGAGTGATTTGTCTTGTTCTGTCATTTATATTTGAGTGATTTGTCTTGTTCTGTCATTTATATTTGAATGATTTGTCTTGTTCTGTCATTTATATTTGAGTGATTTGTCTTGTTCTGTCATTTATATTTGAGTGATTTGTCTTGTTCTGTCATTTATATTTGAATGATTTGTCTTGTTCTGACATTTATATTTGAGTGATATGTCTTGTTCTGACATTTATTTTGTTGTGGTTTGTCGTGTTCTGACATTTATATTTGAGTGATTTGTCTTGTTCTGACATTTATATTTGAGTGATTTGTCTTGTTATGACATTTATGTTGTTGTGGTTTGTCTTGTTCTGTCATTTATATTGTTGTGGTTTGCCTTCAAAGTGATCAGTTTTACTTTTGTCGATAGCTTTGGTAAACCGAATGGACACTTCATTTCTTAATTTTGTGTTTTAATATTTCCTTTTAGTTTTTGAAAAGTAAGCTTTATGACTTGTACACTTCCGGTGAGCTGTCTGAATTGTACACTTCCGGTGAATTGTCTGAATTGTACACTTCCGGTGAATTGTCTGAATTGTACACTTCCGGTGAGCTGTCTGAATTGTGCACTTCCGGAGTGAGACAGAACCTAGCGCTTGAAACAGGAGTTAACGTTCTTGACATTGTGTCTTGTTCATTGTAAGTTCTTTCATAACATCCATTTTCGTCCTTTTTCTTCTTCTTCAGCATTATATTCACATAATCATCAACGTCATCATCTTATTCTTCTTCTTCATCTTCACATCATCATCATCATCACCATCTTCTTCTTCTTCATCTTCACATCATCATCAACATCATCATCATCATCATCCTCTTCTTCTTCATCTTCACATCATCATCAACATCATCATTATCATCCTCATTATCATCCTCTTCTTCTTCATCTTCACATCATCATCAACATCATCATTATTTCTTTTTCTTCCTCTTCATCTTCACATCATCATCAACATCATCATTATCATCCTCTTCTTCTTCATCTTCACATCATCATCAACATCATCATCTTTTTCTTTTCTTCTTCTTCATCTTTACATCATCATCAACATCATCATCATCATCTTCTTCTTCTTCATCTTCACATCATCATCAACTTCATCTTCTTCTTTACATCATCATCAACTTCATCTTCCCCTTCTTTACTTTCCTTCCAACACAGAAGGCTAAAGTCTTACTCTATTCACTTCGATGATCACGAATTAGCCAGATCTTCTATCTCTTCTGATTTCATTATCTACACCGGGGACTGGTTGGTCTCGAGGCAAGACTCCGGCCTCGAGACAGAGAGGTTGTGGGTTCAAATCCCGGCTACACCAGTTGAGATTTTTATTTATGATTTCTCTCTGCGGCAACCACCCCTGGTCTCAGCAGCGAGGCTCGGTTGAAACGTTAGTTACTCATCGACGGAAAAAAATATGAGTATCTCCGAAGACGAAGTTATCTGCCTGTGCGGCGAGGGACCCCTGTGTACACGGAATCCAGGGAAAAACGGATTAACACGCAAAATTCAGTTCCTAGACTAGGAAATTCATCAGAGGTAAAATATGGCGAACGGAAAAAAAAATAATCTATATATTAATGTGACAAAAATGACAATCATGTGGATACAGACTTTCATTAATGGATGCTTACGCAGAATAAATTGATGGAAATGGCAGGACAAAATCACTAACATAGAATTATGGAAATGTAGCAGGCAAATACTAGTGGATAAAGAGATACAGCGAAGACGATGGCGCTGGATAGGACACACACTGAGGGAGCCAACTGAGAGTATTACACAACAGGGCATTTTTTTGAATACCCAAGGAAAAAAAAACAAAGAGGAAGACCAATATATTCTTGGAGAAGACAGATAGCAGCAGTTCAAAATGACGGGGAAGAAATGGAATGATATTAAAAGAATGACAAAAAGCCGAACGGCTTGAAAAGTTTTTGTTGAAGACCTATGCTCCACAGGGAGCTGAAAGTGTTTGTTGAAGACCTATGCCCCACAGGGAACTGAAAGTGTTTGTTGAAGACCTATGCTCCACAGGGAGCTGAAAGTGTTTGTTGAAGACCTATGCTCCACAGGGAGCTGAAAGTGTTTGTTGAAGACCTATGCTCCACAGGGAGCTGAAAGTGTTTGTTGAAGACCAATGCTCCACAGGGAGCTGAAAGTGTTTGTTGAAGACCTATGCTCCACAGGGAGCTGAAAGTGTTTGTTGAAGATCTATGCTCCACAGGGAGCTGAAAGTGTTTGTTGAAGACCTATGCTCCACAGGGAGCTGAAAGTGTTTGTTGAAGACCTATGCTCCACAGGGAGCTGAAAGTGTTTGTTGAAGTCCTATGCTTCACAGGGAGCTGAAAGTGTTTGTTGAAGACCTATGCTTCACAGGGAGCTGAAAGTGTTTGTTGAAGACCTATGCTCTACAGGGAGCTGAAAGTGTTTGTTGAAGACCTATGCTTCACAGGGAGCTGAAAGTGTTTGTTGAAGACCTATGCTCCACAGGGAGCTGAAAGTGTTTGTTGAAGGCCTATGCTCCACAGGTAGTTGAAAGTGTTTGTTGAAGGACTATGCTCCACAGGGAGCTGAAAGTGTTTGTTGAAGGACTATGCTCCACAGGGAGCTGAAAGTGTTTGTTGAAGGACTATGCTCCACAGGGAGTTGAAAAATTAGAAGAAGAAAGAAGAATCTGTCACATGTAATTTACTGTAGCTCTTTTTTTAAAATACAAACTGTGTTTTGTTATTGCTTATTAACAAAATTATATTTGTTTTGTGTGTATATATATATATATATATATATATATATATATATATATATATATATAAAGAAGAGAGAAGATACTAGATAGCTTTGAGTCATGGCATGGAAAACAGTCAACAACAGAATTTATACGATGTACTGTGGATAGACGATTGTGGAAGGACATGATCGCCTACGCCAACCGGTATGGCACATGATGATGATGATAGGTAAATATTCTTGACAAGCTCGCTCCGAGCACGTTCTACTCGACTACACAGGCGACGATTTCAAACCTTTCTTTGTCGCCTCTAATGAACGGGCGTGGCAGGTCACGGTGACTCTATTCTCTTCTACCCTCACTGTCGGGGTCTCGGGAGCTACCCTTGTGACCACTCTCTCCATCCTATCTATCACTATCTTCTCAACATTCTTATATATAACTACATTGTTATGGTATTCAAATATTTCCTTCTCTATTGTGCGATTGTCTTAATTTACTGCCATATATATATGTATATATATATATATATATATATATATATATATATATATATATATATATTCGTTCTTAAATGTTATGTAGAGCCAGTCTTAAAATATGGATGTGAATCATGGACAATAGGACAGCAGACAAGATAATCACTGGAGTCTGTAAAAAATGTGGTTTTACAGAAGAATGTTGAGAGTACCATGGACAGCTAAGAATAGTAATGAAAATGTTCTGAGAGAGGTCAAAGCAAAAAAAAAGAGCTAATTTCCAATGTTAGGAAGAAACAATCATCATTTTTGGCCATGTAATGAGAAGAGAACAACTGGAATATATTGCAACAACTGGGAAAATTGAGGGACAAAGAGATACATGGAAGCAAAGATAAAAAAATAATAGACAGCTTAAGAGAATGGCTTGGCAGAAGGTCAACAACAGAAATGATAAATGGCTACCGAGATCGAAAATTGTGGAGAGACATGATCACCTTCGCCAGTAGGCCCGGTACTTGATGATGATGATATAGAATCAGTAACCGCAACGTTAACATTGCTGGTTTACACAGGTCGTGGATCACGCAGTCTTGGTGACGGACATGCAAAGTATGCAACAGAAGATGGACAATATCTGCGGCAGGAGTGGATGCAGCTCTTGGATGGCTCTACATTGAGCGCGTTAACCTGGGTGTCCTGTCTAGGGCATGCTGGTGTGCAATTGCAGATAAGATGGGTGCACTGTAGAATAGAATAGAATAGTAGAACAGAATAATAGAATAGAATAGAATAGTAGAACAGAATAATAGAATAGAATAGAATAGTAGAACAGAATAATAGAATAGAATAGTAGAACAGAATAATAGAATAGAATAGAATAGTAGAACAGAATAATAGAATAGAATAGCATATAATAGAATAGAAAATAGAATAGAATAAAATAGAATAGAATAGAATAGTAGAACAGAATAATAGAATAGAATAATTAGGACGTTTTAAAAGTGATGATGTTGATGAGAAATCATGGACATCATGATTAAACAAACATGAATAAAAGGGACATTATGAGTAAAAGGGGCATTATGATTAAACAAAGATCAAAACACAACACAACGAGCTTTCAATAAACGTTGCGAGAACACCAGAACCAAGGGTCAACCACGTAAAAGATGGATCGATGGAATATTAGAAGCACTAGGAAACATAGCAGCAGCAGAGGAAAACAGAAGAGAAAAAGACAGCAACTTATATATCCACACGACGCTGAAAGGCAAATGAGGAAGTAAAGAAGTAGAAGAAGATTCAACACAGAGCTGGAATCGTCAGTCGCTGGACACTACGGGACTTGCTGAGGAGGGGATCTGAGCACCTATGGGCATGTTCGGAGTGCAATGATGATGACCCACAAATAATTGAATAATAAAAAGTCGGGCGCATGGACAGAAAGAGGCCTGGCGTGATACCGACCACATCACCTAAAGATGTATCGTAGGCAAGAGAAAACATAGTCATCATCATCATCAAGCACCGTGCTTGTTGGCGTAGGTGATCATGTCTCACCACAAATTTCGATCTTGACAGTTATTTATCATTTCTGTTGTTGACCTTCTGCCAAGCCATTCTCTTAAGCTGTCTGGTAACTTTTCTCTTTGCTTTCCTTTATCTCTTCGTCCCTCAATTTTCCCAGTTGTCACAATATATTCCAGTTGTTCTCTTCTCATTACATGGCAAAAAAAATTATGATTGTTTCTTTCTAATATTGGAAATAAGCTCTCATTTTGCTTTGACCTCTTTCAGAACATTTTCATTACTCTTCTTAGTTGTCAATGGTATCTTAACATTCTTCTGTAAAACCACATTTCTACAGCCTCCGGTGATTTTCTTGTCTGTTGTTCTATTGTTCATGATTCACAGCCATATGTTAAGACCGGCTCTGCATAACAGTCAGAACTGTTTTTCTTGTTTCTATTGTCAAAAATGAATTGCACAGTATCTTTCTCATTTTTTGGAACGCTGCTTTTGGCTGAGCTAGTACGCGAAAAATGATAGCAAAACGATCATATAAAACACAGTTACTGATACCATATACCCCATACGGCTAGGAAAGCAGATGAGATAACATTGAACTTATATTTTTCTGATAATTTTAATCTCGCAGCGAAACCAAGATGGACTCCGACGAATTCCGGAAGCGTGGGCGGGAAATGGTTGATTTCATTGCCGACTACATGACCTGCATAGGGTCAAGGCGAGTAACACCGGAAGTTGAACCGGGGTACCTACGATGTCTGCTGCCATCTTCAGCGCCAAAGAAAGGAGAGGAATGGGATTCTATCATGGATGATGTTGACAAGGCTATCATGCCAGGAGTACGTTTATCATCATCATCATCACTATCATCACCATCATTATCATCATCATCATCATCATCATCATCACCATCATCATCATCATCATCATCATCGAAGGTTTGGCTACCATGGAGTTCCATTCCGGCTCTGTCTCTTGCTTTGATATTGTGCAGGTTGTCATAGGTTGACTTGTCCATCTTTTGATGTTAGTCGTCCATGTTAGTCTTGGTCTGCCTCTGCCTCTGCCTCTTTAACCTTGTATTCTCCCTTCCAATATTACTTTTAGTAGGCTGTTGTGTCTGTTAACATGCCCTACAAATCTCATTTGTCTTGTTTGAATTGTGTTTAGTAGTTCTCTTTTCACTTTTAGTTGTTTTAAGACTTAATTGTTTGTTTTCTTTTCTTTCCATCCAATTCTACATATTCTTTAAATCCACATTTCAAAGGTTTCAATTTTATGTTTTGTTTTCTTGTCTAATGTCCATGTTTCTGCACGAGACAGGAATGTTGAGAAGATTTGGCGGTGGTTATTCCTAACTTTTTTTCTCTGTTTTTATTTTCTGATCTTGTCTCTCATGCTGTTTCCTGTCATTTGTCTACATGAATGTTGGGACGATGTCAGTTTTGCTATTCTTAGTTTTACCCTGTTGTTACTTAAGAAGTTTCTAACTTTCTGCTTTGTTCATGTTTTCAAATTATCCTCATTTAAATTTCATCTTCATCAAATAGTTATCCGGGGGACTGGTTGGACGCCGGCCTCGAGACAGAGATGTTGTGGGTTCAAATCCCGGCTACACCGGAATTTTATTTATGATTTTCTCTCTGCGAAAACCACCCCTGGTCTCAGCAGCGCGGCCCAGGCTTGAAACGTCAATTACTCATGGACGGAAAAAATATGAGTACCTCCGAAGTCGGAGTTATCTCCCTGTGCGGCGTGGGACCCCTGTACACACAGCTGCCAGGGAAAAATGGATTAACACGCAAAATTCAGTTCCTAGTCTCCAGGGACTTCGTCAGAGGTAAAAGCTGGCGAACGAAAAAAAAATAGTTATTCATTTACACGTAGAACAGACTGGGACATGTAGAAGGTGGTGCGTTTGAAGATCTTCACTTCACCGGTTCTCATAGCTTGTAGTGCAGGGATGTCTTTCTTCCTCTTCCTCTTTTCTCTTTTCACTGATACCTAAAAGGTGTCGTGGTTTATATCATTTGTCGTTCTTGTGCTGCTCGAACTGTCTGAATTAGTGATTTTCCTTTGTTGTTACATGTCTCTGTCACTGCATCTATCCATCTTCTTCTGGGTCATCCTCTTGGTCTTTTTCCATGCATTTTCGAGAAGAACGCCCTTGATGGTGATTGGTGAGGATTCATTCTGACCAGGTGACCAAACCATTTAAGTTGTTGTTGTTCTATATATTATTGGCAGGGTTTTGTTCCTACCATTTTTCTTATGGTTTCATTTGGTATTCTATCTCTTCTTGTGTTGTTTGTTACTTTTCTCAAGCAACGCATCTCACATGTATTGATCTTTCTTAAATGTGATTTAGAAAGGGCCCATGCTTAACTTTCATAGCACAAAGTTGGTATGAAGATGTTATTTATCATTTGTTGTTTAGCTGACATAGAAATGATTGGATGTCTTAGTATTGGTGAAAGCTGGTGTGTGACAGCATTTGCTTTTTGTAGGGTTGTTTCTGTGAACCATGTTTGTGTTCCTAGGGGTGTTGAGAGTGCTGCAGTCCCATCGTGTACGCTTCAGAATTTGTTTGGCTGCTCCAGTCACATATTACAACGTCACTGAGTCCTATCGTGTGTAGGGAGAAATGAACATAAATAAATTTGTTTGGCTACTCCAGTCTCATATTACAACGTCACTGAGTCCTATCGTGTGTAGGGAGAAATGAACATAAATAAATTTGTTTGGCTGCTCCAGTCTCATATTACAAAGTCACTGAGTCCTTTCGTGTGTAGGGAGAAATGAACATAAATAAATTTGTTTGACTGCTCCAGTCTCATATTACAAAGTCACTGGGTCCTTTCGTGTGTAGGGAGAAATGAACATAAATAAATTTGATTGGCTACTCCAGTCTCATATTACAAAGTCACTGAGTCCTTTCGTGTGTAGGGAGAAATGAACAAAAATAAATTTGTTTGGCTACTCCAGTCTCATATTACAAAGTCACTGAGTCCTTTCGTGTGTAGGGAGAAATGAACATAAATAAATTTGTTTGGCTACTCCAGTCTCATATTACAAAGTCACTGAGTCCTTTCGTGTGTAGGGAGAAATGAACATAAATAAATTTGTTTGGCTACTCCAGTCTCATATTACAACGTCACTGAGTCCTTTCGTGCGTAGGGAGAAATGAACATAAATAAATTTGTTTGGCTACTCCAGTCTCATATTACAAAGTCACTGAGTCCTTTCGTGTGTAGGGAGAAATGAACATAAATAAATTTGTTTGGCTACTCCAGTCTCATATTACAAAGTCAATGAGTCCTTTCGTGTGTAGGGAGAAATGAACATAAATAAATTTGTTTGGCTACTCCAGTCTCATATTACAAAGTCACTGAGTCCTTTCGTGTGTAGGGAGAAATGAACAAAAATAAAGAAAAAAAGTTAAAAAAAAAACGGTTTGATTAAAGCTTTACGTAATATGTGGACGACACAAATTAGAACGACGTTTCGGTTCAACAGGCCTTCAGCAGGAACAAACATACAACATCATCATCATCAAGTACCGGACCTACTGGCGTAGGTGTTCATGTCTCTCATCAACTTTCGATCTCGACAGTTATTTATCATTTCTGTTGTTGACCTTCTGCCAAGCCATTCTCTTAAGCTGTCTGGTATCTTTTCTCTTTGTTTCCCTCTATCTATTCGTCCCTCAATTTTCCCAGTTGTTACAATATATTCCAGTTGTTCTCTTCTCATTACATGGCCAAAAAATGATGATTGTTTCTTCCTAACATTGTAAATTAGCTTTCTTTTTGCTTTGACCTCTCTCAGAACATCTTCATTACTCTTCTTAGCTGTCCATGGTATTCTCAACATTCTTCTGTAAAACCACATTTCTACAGCCTCCAGTGATTTTCTTGTCTGTTGTCCTATTGTCCATGATTCACATCCATATGTCAAGACTGGCTCTACATAACATTTGAGAACTCTTTTTCATGTTACAACATACAACACACAATATATAAAAGAAAAAATAATTTTTTTAAAAATTAAAAAATTAATTCGAAAAATTAATTTTAAAAATTAATACTTCATTATCACCACCATTATCATCATCATCATTGTCATCCCGATCATTATCATCATTATCATCGTCGTCTTCATCATCATCGTTATCATCATCATCGTTATCATCATCATCGTTATCATCATCATCGTTATCATCCCAATCGTCATCAGTGTCATCATTATCATTATCATCATCATCATTATCGTTATTATAATCGACATCATTATCATCATCATCGTTATCATCATCATCGTTATCATCATCATCGTTATCATCCCAATCGTCATCAGTGTCATCATTATCATTATCATCATCATCATTATCGTTATTATCATCGACATCATTATCATCATCATCGTTATCATCAAAATCGTTATCATCATCATCGTTATCATCATCATCGTTATCATCCCAATCGTCATCAGTGTCATCATTATCATTATCATCATCATCATTATCGTTATTATCATCGACATCATTATCATCATCATCGTTATCATCATCATCGTTATCATCATCATCGTTATCATCATCATCGTTATCATCCCAATCGTCATCAGTGTCATCATTATCATTATCATCATCATCATTATCGTTATTATCATCGACATCATTATCATCATCATCGTTATCATCATCATCGTTATCATCATCATCGTTATCATCATCATCGTTATCATCCCAATCGTCATCAGTGTCATCATTATCATCATCATCATCATTATCATCATTATCGTTATTATCGCCATCATCACTGTCATCATCATGATCTTCATACAACAAACATCATGATAATCATCAGCATCATCATCACCGTCTAATCACTTTACAAGTTTAACTACTTTAAAATAAAATTAACGTCTCTAATCTGGCCAGATAACACATTGGCAGCATCCAAACTTCCACGCCTACTTCCCAGCTGGCAACTCGTATCCATCCATCTTGGGAGACATGCTTTCCAACGCCCTGGGCTGCATCGGCTTCTCGTGGGTAAGTTCCTTGTTTGTGGATTGTTCCTGCCCTGCAGCTTCTGGGCTTTTGTACCATGTTTCAAACAGAGCGATGAATTTACTGATGCTATAGATTAATGATGATGATGATGATGATGATGATGTGATTAATAATGATTCTAACCATGTCTGTGGCAGTACTGATGGTAATGATAGAAGTAATAATGATGATGCTGATGTTTGTTAATAATAATGATTCTAACCATGTCTGTGGTAGAAATGATGATAATGATAGAAGTAATGATGATGATGATGACGATGATGTTATTAATAATGAGTCTAGCCATGTCTGTGGTAGTACTGATGGTAATGATAGAAGTAATGATGATGATAATAATGATGATGATGTTATTAATAATGATTCTAACCATGTCGGTGGTAATACTGATGATAATGATATGAATGATGATGATGATAATGATGTTGATAATGATGATGATAATGATGATGATATGATGATGAGATCAATAATGATTCTAACCATGTCTGTGGTAATACTGATGATAATGATATGAATAATGATGATGATAATGATGATGATAATGATGATGATATGATGATGTTATTAATAATGATTCTAACCATGTCTGTGGTAATACTGATGATAATGATTATGATAATGATGATGATAATGATGATGATAATGATGATGATAATGATGATGATATGATGAGGTTAATAATAATAATATTAACCATGTCTATGGTAATACTCATGATAATGATAGAAGTAATGACGATGATAGTGATGGTAGTAATGCCTGCTTGCGTTTGCCCGATGACTAAAGGAGTACATCTCTTTGTCATATACCCCTAAAGGAACGTTAACTGGGTGTGCCTGCGTTGTGTTGTGGTTTGCAGTATAACTGTGATATTTGTGCCTTTCGGCCCAACACATCCGACTTCAGCATGGAAGGTAGTATTGATGATGATGATGAGGTATTAATTAATTATTATTCTCGCCTGTGCGGTGCCGGGGCCCGAGAGGGGAGTAAAGAATAACGGCGCTGTACCCTACCAGGCATGTTCATAAGAGGCGAAAAAGGAGGGTTGGGCATGGGACTGGCTATCCCATACTGTAAAAAATAAGCCGAAAAATACTTCACAAACATGGACAAGTCAAAGAAAAGATAATTATGGAAATGTACCAGTTAAATACCAGTGGATAAAGAGATACAGCGAAGACGATGGCGCTGGATAGGACACACACTGCGGAAGCCAACTGAGAGTATTACACAACATGCCCTTTTTTGGAATCCCCAGGGAAAAAGACAAAGAGGAAGACCAAAGAATTCTTGGAGAAGACAGATAGAAGCAGAGATGAAGATGATGGGGAAGACAGGGAATGATCTTAAAAGAATGGCAAGAAACAGAACGGCTTGGAAAGTGTTTGTTGAAGACCTATGCTCCACAGGGAGCTAAAATGGTAGAAGAAATAGATGATGATGATATTTGTAATGATGATAATTATAGTTGCAATCATGATAATGAAGGTAGTAATGATGATGATAATGACATTAGTAATAGTGATGATGATAATGATGATGTTAATGATAGTAGTAATTATACTGCTTATGAAATGATAGTTAAAATGATGGTGATAATGATAGTAGTAATGCCGATGTTAATGGTAATTGTTATGATAATAATCAAGGTAGTGCTGATGATGATGATAATGGCAGTTGTAATGATAATGAAGGTAGTAATTATGATGATAATGGAGGTAGTGATGATGCTGAAGGTAGTAATGATGATTATAATGAAGGTAGTAATGATGATTATAATGAAGGTTGTAATGATGATTATAATGAAGGTAGTAATGATCATTAAAGTAGCAATGATGATGATTATGAAAGTAGTAATGATGATTGTGATAATGGAAGCAGGAATGATACTGAAGGTTGTAATGATAATGGTAATGGGGTAGTAATGATGACAATAATGGAGGTAGCAATGATAATAATAATAATCATCATCATCATCAAGCACCGGGCCTGCTGGCGTAGGTGATCATGTCTCTCCACAACTTTCGATCTCGACAGTTATTTATCATTTCTGTTGTTGACCTTCTGCCAAGCCATTCTCTTAAGCTGTCTGTTATTTTTTTCTCTTTGCTTCCCTCTATCTCTTCGTCCCTCAATTTTCCCAGTTGTTACAATATATTCCAGTTGTTCTCATCTCATTACATGGCCAAAAAAATGATGATTGTTTCTTCCTAATATTGGAAATTACCTCTCTTTTTGCTTTGGCCTCTTTCAGAACGTTTTCATTACTCTTTTTAGCTGTCCATGGTATTCTCAACATTCTTCTGTAAAACCACATTTCTACAGTCTCCAGTGATTTTCTTGTCTGTTGTCCTATTGTCCATGATTCACATCCATATGTTAAGACTGGCTCTACATAACATTTAAGAACAATTTTTCGTGTTACAATTGTCAAAAATGGATTGCATAGTATCTTCCTAATTTTTTGGAAAGTTACTTTTGCCTGAGCCATTCTGCATCTCACCTCTTTTGTACATCTTCCGTCTGAGGTTAACAAAGTTACCAAATATTTAAATTCATTTACCTGTTTTAATATTGTCCCACTTGTCTTTATTTTGCACTGAGGTGATGTCTTTTTCTTTGTTGTTACCAATTACCTCTGTCTTTTTGCTATTAAGGCTGAGTCCTTTATTTTTGCTTTCTTTCACTATAATGTCCAACATTTCTTGTAACTCATTTTCAATCTTAGCGATTACGACTATATCATCAGCATACCTTAGATTATTTATATTATGAAATGATAATATTGTTAATTACTATGGTAATAATGGCAGTTAAAAGTCGAAGGAGTAGTCCAAAATTGGCCGCTTCCTGAGCAAAAATTGTTAAGTGGATGGTTATGGAAGGCCATGGTATCACTGCAAACGAATTAAAATCCATAATTGCTCAACCGCCCGTGCCAGTGGAATCATCCGAATTACTAACTCATCTCCCAAACAAAGAAAGGTAAATGTAGTCCCCATCATAGCAATCTCAGCACACGCCAAAAGACATAAGGCGAAACCGCGCAGAAAGTGAACACAGCCAACTGTTCCCTGTCATACGATATCATCATTCATCGTAGACAAGCGGGATATCGAAACATGATCAAAACGGATGAGACACACAGCTCACGGTGTGCACAGAGCACTTAACTCAGTAGCTCTTGCAACAAGCCGGACTTGGAATATGAGGAAACTGCTACAAGGAACACTTTTCATGCATAGCCTTCAATGGTTCCTGCCGCCTATCCACCATATACCATGGGAGTTCACGTCCTCCCGAATATGATGATCGTCGTAGCACTTGATGATGTTAGGCCATCGTTGATGATTCCAATTCCAAACACATAGACACACAGTCCTGGGTGCCATCTATAAGTGGATGTAAGAGTAAAGTAAAGAGCCCTCTCCACGCCAAGTGGCGTATAGGGAATATGGTGTTAGTGACCATACATTTAACATACCTTCAGCACATTATTTTCGGGGTAATGTGGCCGGTATTACGCCCGTGCCGTTTTACTTTCCCAGAGAAAAAAATCCGGTACCTATTTAGGGCTGGGTGAAACCAGAAGCCGTCGGTTGGGATCGAACCCTACCCCTTGTCCGTGGTAGTCCAGTTCACTAACCACTGAGCTATCGCGGCTCCCTGTTAAGTGGATGTGCTGTGACGAAAACCGCAGGTGTTGCGGGTTTGGCGTAATCTATCGATATAACACATCTACGTCTAATTAAATGGTGTACGGTGAGGAAAAGAAAGAAATAAACTGGCGTATTCTGAAAGGTAACGATAATACATCTTGTTCTAGTAGACCTACTGGTTGTCTTAGTCACTGTCTTTTCTCTATTTAGTCTTGTAGACCTACTGTTGTCTTAGTCACTGTCTGTTCTCTATTTAGTCTTGTAGACCTACTGGTTGTCTTAGTCACTGTCTTTTCTCTATTTAGTCTTGTAGACCTACTGTTGTCTTAGTCACTGTCTGTTCTCTATTTAGTCTTGTAGACCTACTGGTTGTCTTAGTCACTGTCTGTTCTCTATTCAATCTTGTAGACCTACAGGTTGTCTTAGTCACTGTCTATTCTCTATTTAGTCTTGTAGACCTACAGGTTGTCCTAGTCACTGTCTATTCTCTATTTAGTCTTGTAGACCTACAGGTTGTCTTAGTCACTATCTATTCTCTATTTAGTCTTGTAGACCTACTGGTTGTCTTAGTCACTGTCTATTCTCTATTTAGTGTTGTAGACCTACTGTTGTCTTAGTCACTGTCTGTTCTCTATTTAGTCTTGTCGACCTACAGGTTGTCTTAGTCACTGTCTATTCTCTATTTAGTCTTGTAGACCTACAGGTTGTCTTAGTCACTGTCTATTCTCTATTTAGTCTTGTAGACCTACAGGTTGTCCTAGTCACTGTCTATTCTCTATTTAGTCTTGTAGACCTACAGGTTGTCTCAGTCACTATCTATTCTCTATTTAGTCTTGTAGACCTACTGGTTGTCTTAGTCACTGTCTATTCTCTATTTAGTCTTGTAGACATACAGTCACTGTCTATTCTCTATTTAGTCTTGTCGACCCACTGGTTGTCATAGTCACTGTCTGTTCTCTATTTAGTCTTGTAGACCAACTGTTGTTTTAGTCACTGTCTGTTCTCTATTTAGTCTTGTCGACCTACAGGTTGTCTTAGTCACTGTCTATTCTCTATTTAGTCTTGTAGAACTACAGGTTGTCTTAGTCACTGTCTATTCTCTATTTAGTCTTGTAGACCTACAGGTTGTCATAGTCACTATCTATTCTCTATTTAGTCTTGTAGACCTACTGGTTGTCTTATTCACTGTCTATTCTCTATTTAGTCTTGTAGACCTACAGTCACTGTCTATTCTCTATTTAGTCTTGTCGACCAACTGGTTGTCTTAATCACTGTCTGTTCTCTATTTAGTCTTGTAGACCTACTGTTGTCTTAGTCAATGTCTGTTCTCTATTTAGTCTTGTAGACCTACAGGTTGTCTTAGACACTGTCTGTTCTCTATTTAGTCTTGTAGACCTACAGGTTGTCTTAGTCACTGTCTATTCTCTATTTAGCCTTGTAGACCTACAGGTTGTCTTAGTCACTATCTACTCTATTTCGTCTTGTAGACCTACAGGATGTCTTAGTTACTGTCTATTCTCTATTTAGTCTTGTAGACCTACAGGTTGTCTTAGTCACTATCTATTCTCTATTTAGTCTTGTAGACCTACTGGTTGTCTTAGTCAATACCTATTCTCTACTTAGTCTTGTAGACCTACAGTCACTGTCTATTCTCTATTTAGTCTTGTAGACCTACTGTTGTTTTAGTCACATTCTATTCTCTATTTAGTCTTGTCGACCTACAGTCACTGTCTGTTCTATATTTAGCATTATAGAACTACTATTGTGTTAGTCACTGTCTATTCTCTATATAGTCTTGTAGACCTTCAGGTTGTCTTAGTCACTATCTACTCTCTATTTAGTCTTGTAGACCTTGAGGTTGTCTTAGTCACTATCTATTCTCTATTTAGTCTTGTAGACCTACTATTGTCGTAGTCACTGTCTATTCTCAATTTAGTTTTGTAGATCTACAGATTGTCTTAGTCACTGTCTATTCTCTATTTAGTCTTGTAGATCTACAGGTTGTCTTAGTCACTGTCTATTCTCTATCTAGTCTTGTAGACCTACAGTCACTGTCTATTCTATATTTAGTTTTGTAGATCTACAGGTTGTCTTAGTCATTGTCTATTCTCTATTTAGTCTTGTAGATTACAGGTTGTCTTAGTCACTGTCTATTCTCTATCTAGTCTTGTAGACCTACAGTCACTGTCTATTCTCTATCTAGTCTTGTACACCTACAGGTTGTCTTAGTCACTATCTACTCTCTATTTAGTCTTGTAGACCTTCAGGTTGTCGTAGTCACTATCTATTCTCTATTTAGTCTTGTAGACCTACTATTCTCGTAGTCACTGTCTATTCTCTATTTAGTTTTGTAGATCTACAGGTTGTCTTAGTCACTGTCTATTCTCTATTTAGTCTTGTAGACCTACAGGTTGTTTTAGTCACTGTCTATTCTCTATCTAGACTTGTAGACCTACAGTCACTGTCTATTCTCTATTTAGTTTTGTAGATCTACAGGTTGTCTTAGTCACTGTCTATTCTCTATTTAGTCTTGTAGACCTACAGGTTGTCTTAGTCACTGTCTATTCTCTATCTAGTCGTGTAGACCTACAGTCACTGTCTATTCTCTATCTAGTCTTGTAGACCTACAGTCACTGTCTATTCTCTATTTAGTCTTGTCAACCCACTGGTTGTCTTAATCACTGTTTGTTCTCTATTTAGTCTTGTAGACCTACTGTTGTCTTAGTCACTGTCTGTTCCCTATTTAGTTTTGACGACCTACTGGTTGTCTTAGTCAATGTCTGTTCTCTATTTAGTCTTGTAGACCTACAGGTTGTCTTAGTCACTGTCTGTTCTCTATTTAGTCTTGTAGACCTACAGGTTGTCTTAGTCACTGTCTATTCTCTATTCAGTCTTGTAGACCTACAGGTTGTCTTAGTCACTGTCTATTCTCTATTTAGTCTTGTAGACCTACAGGTTGTCTTAGTCACTATCTATTCTCTATTTAGTCTTGTAGACCTACTGGTTGTCTTAGTCAATGCCTATTCTCTACTTAGTCTTGTAGACCTACAGTCACTGTCAATTCTCTATTTAGTCTTGTCGACCTACTGTTGTTTTAGTCACTGTCTATTCTCTATTTAGTCTTGTCGACCTACAGTCACTGTCTGTTCTATATTTAGTATTATAGTATTACTATTGTGTTAGTCACTGTCTATTCTCTATTTAGTCTTGTAGACCTTCAGGTTGTCTTAGTCACTATCTACTCTCTTTTTAGTCTTGTAGACCTTCAGGTTGTCTTAGTCACTATCTATTCTCTATTTAGTCTTGTAGACCTACTATTGTCGTAGTCACTGTCTATTCTCTATTTAGTTTTGTAGATCTACAGGTTGTCTTAGTCACTGTCTATTCTCTATTTAGTCTTGTAAATCTACATATTGTCTTAGTCACTGTCTATTCTCTATTTAGTCTTGTAGACCTACAGGTTGTCTTAGTCACTATCTATTCTCTATTTAGTCTTGTAGACCTACTGGTTGTCTTATTCACTGTCTATTCTCTATTTAGTCTTGTAGACCTACAGTCACTGTCTATTCTCTATTTAGTCTTGTCGATCAACTGGTTGTCTTAATCACTGTCTGTTCTCTATTTAGTCTTGTAGACCTACTGTTGTCTTAGTCACTGTCTGTTCCCTATTTAGTCTTGTCGAACTACTGGTTGTTTTATTCAATGTCTGTTCTCTATTTAGTCTTGTAGACCTACAGGTTGTCTTAGACACTGTCTGTTCTCTATTTAGTCTTGTAGACCTACAGGTTGTCTTAGTCACTGTCTATTCTCTATTTAGTCTTGTAGACCTACAGGTTGCCTTAGTCACTATCTACTCTATTTCGTCTTCTAGACCTACTGGTTGTCTTAGTTACTGTCTATTCTCTATTTAGTCTTGTCAACCCACTGGTTGTCTTAATCACTGTTTGTTCTCTATTTAGTCTTGTAGACCTACTGTTGTCTTAGTCACTGTCTGTTCCCTATTTAGTTTTGACGACCTACTGGTTGTCTTAGTCAATGTCTGTTCTCTATTTAGTCTTGTAGACCTACAGGTTGTCTTAGTCACTGTCTGTTCTCTATTTAGTCTTGTAGACCTACAGGTTGTCTTAGTCACTGTCTATTCTCTATTCAGTCTTGTAGACCTACAGGTTGTCTTAGTCACTGTCTATTCTCTATTTAGTCTTGTAGACCTACAGGTTGTCTTAGTCACTATCTATTCTCTATTTAGTCTTGTAGACCTACTGGTTGTCTTAGTCAATGCCTATTCTCTACTTAGTCTTGTAGACCTACAGTCACTGTCAATTCTCTATTTAGTCTTGTCGACCTACTGTTGTTTTAGTCACTGTCTATTCTCTATTTAGTCTTGTCGACCTACAGTCACTGTCTGTTCTATATTTAGTATTATAGTATTACTATTGTGTTAGTCACTGTCTATTCTCTATTTAGTCTTGTAGACCTTCAGGTTGTCTTAGTCACTATCTACTCTCTTTTTAGTCTTGTAGACCTTCAGGTTGTCTTAGTCACTATCTATTCTCTATTTAGTCTTGTAGACCTACTATTGTCGTAGTCACTGTCTATTCTCTATTTAGTTTTGTAGACCTACAGGTTGTCTTAGTCACTATCTATTCTCTATTTAGTCTTGTAGACCTACTGGTTGTCTTATTCACTGTCTATTCTCTATTTAGTCTTGTAGACCTACAGTCACTGTCTATTCTCTATTTAGTCTTGTCGATCAACTGGTTGTCTTAATCACTGTCTGTTCTCTATTTAGTCTTGTAGACCTACTGTTGTCTTAGTCACTGTCTGTTCCCTATTTAGTCTTGTCGAACTACTGGTTGTTTTATTCAATGTCTGTTCTCTATTTAGTCTTGTAGACCTACAGGTTGTCTTAGACACTGTCTGTTCTCTATTTAGTCTTGTAGACCTACAGGTTGTCTTAGTCACTGTCTATTCTCTATTTAGTCTTGTAGACCTACAGGTTGCCTTAGTCACTATCTACTCTATTTCGTCTTCTAGACCTACTGGTTGTCTTAGTTACTGTCTATTCTCTATTTAGTCTTGTAGACCTACAGGTTGTCTTAGTCACTATCTATTCTCTATTTAATCTTGTAGACCTACTGTTGTCTTAGTCACTGTCTGTTCTCTATTTAGTCTTGTAGACCTACAGGTTGTCTTAGTCACTATCTATTCTCTATTTAGTCTTGTAGACCTACTGGTTGTCTTAGTCAATACCTATTCTCTACTTAGTCTTGTAGACCTACAGTCACTGTCTATTCTCTATTTAGTCTTGTAGACCTACTGTTGTTTTAGTCACTGTCTATTCTCTATTTAGTCTTGTCGACCTACAGTCACTGTCTGTTCTATATTTAGTATTATAGAACTACTATTGTGTTAGTCACTGTCTATTCTCTATTTAGTCTTGTAGACCTTCAGGTTGTCTTAGTCACTATCTACTCTCTATTTAGTCTTGTAGACCTTGAGGTTGTCTTAGTCACTATCTATTCTCTATTTAGTCTTGTAGACCTACTATTGTCGTAGTCACTGTCTATTCTCAATTTAGTTTTGTAGATCTACAGATTGTCTTAATCACTGTCTATTCTCTATTTAGTCTTGTAGATCTACAGGTTGTCTTAGTCACTGTCTATTCTCTATCTAGTCTTGTAGACCTACAGTCACTGTCTATTCTATATTTAGTTTTGTAGATCTACAGGTTGTCTTAGTCATTGTCTATTCTCTATTTAGTCTTGTAGATTACAGGTTGTCTTAGTCACTGTCTATTCTCTATTTAGTCTTGTAGACCTACAGTCACTGTCTATTCTCTATCTAGTCTTGTACACCTACAGGTTGTCTTAGTCACTATCTACTCTCTATTTAGTCTTGTAGACCTTCAGGTTGTCTTAGTCACTATCTATTCTCTATTTAGTCTTGTAGACCTACTATTGTCGTAGTCACTGTCTATTCTCTATTTAGTTTTGTAGATCTACAGGTTGTCTTAGTCACTGTCTATTCTCTATTTAGTCTTGTAGACCTACAGGTTGTCTTAGTCACTGTCTATTCTCTATCTAGTCTTGTAGACCTACAGTCACTGTCTATTCTGTATTTAGTTTTGTAGATCTACAGGTTGTCTTAGTCACTGTCTATTCTCTATTTAGTCTTGTAGACCTACAGGTTGTCTTAGTCACTGTCTATTCTCTATCTAGTCTTGTAGACCTACAGTCACTGTCTATTCTCTATCTAGTCTTGTAGACCTACAGTCACTGTCTATTCTCTATTTAGTCTTGTCAACCCACTGGTTGTCTTAATCACTGTTTGTTCTCTATTTAGTCTTGTAGACCTACTGTTGTCTTAGTCACTGTCTGTTCCCTATTTAGTTTTGTCGACCTACTGGTTGTCTTAGTCAATGTCTGTTCTCTATTTAGTCTTGTAGACCTACAGTTTGTCTTAGTCACTGTCTGTTCTCTATTTAGTCTTGTAGACCTACAGGTTGTCTTAGTCACTGTCTATTCTCTATATAGTCTTGTAGACCTACAGGTTGTCTTAGTCACTGTCTATTCTCTATTTAGTCTTGTAGACCTACAGGTTGTCTTAGTCACTATCTATTCTCTATTTAGTCTTGTAGACCTACTGGTTGTCTTAGTCAATGCCTATTCTCTACTTAGTCTTGTAGACCTACAGGCACTGTCTATTCTCTATTTAGTCTTGTCGACCTACTGTTGTTTTAGTCACTGTCTATTCTCTATTTAGTCTTGTCGACCTACAGTCACTGTCTGTTCTATATTTAGTATTATAGAATCACTATTGTGTTAGTCACTGTCTATTCTCTATTTAGTCTTGTAGACCTTCAGGTTGTCTTAGTCACTATCTACTCTCTTTTTAGTCTTGTAGACCTTCAGGTTGTCTTAGTCACTATCTATTCTCTATTTAGTCTTGTAGACCTACTATTGTCGTAGTCACTGTCTATTCTCTACTTAGTTTTGTAGATCTACAGGTTGTCTTAGTCACTGTCTATTCTCTATTTAGTCTTGTAAATCTACATATTGTCTTAGTCACTGTCTATTCTCTATCTAGTCTTGTAGACCTACAGTCACTGTCTATTCTCTATTTAGTTTTGTAGATCTACAGGTTGTCTTAGTCACTGTCTATTCTCTATTTAGTCTTGTAGACCTACAGGTTGTCTTCGTCACTGTCTATTCTCTATCTAGTCTTGTAGACCTACAGTCACTGTCTATTCTCTATCTAGTCTTGTAGACCTACAGTCACTGTCTATTCTCTATTTAGTCTTGTCAACCACTGGTTGTCTTAATCACTGTTTGTTCTCTATTTAGTCTTGTAGACCTACTGTTGTCTTAGTCACTGTCTGTTCCCTATTTAGTTTTGTCGACCTACTGGTTGTCTTAGTCAATGTCTGTTCTCTATTTAGTCTTGTAGACCTACAGTTTGTCTTAGTCACTGTCTGTTCTCTATTTAGTCTTGTAGACCTACAGGTTGTCTTAGTCACTGTCTATTCTCTATTTAGTCTTGTAGACCTACAGGTTGTCTTAGTCACTGTCTATTCTCTATTTAGTCTTGTAGACCTACAGGTTGTCTTAGTCACTATCTATTCTCTATTTAGTCTTGTAGACCTACTGGTTGTCTTAGTCAATGCCTATTCTCTACTTAGTCTTGTAGACCTACAGGCACTGTCTATTCTCTATTTAGTCTTGTCGACCTACTGTTGTTTTAGTCACTGTCTATTCTCTATTTAGTCTTGTCGACCTACAGTCACTGTCTGTTCTATATTTAGTATTATAGAATCACTATTGTGTTAGTCACTGTCTATTCTCTATTTAGTCTTGTAGACCTTCAGGTTGTCTTAGTCACTATCTACTCTCTTTTTAGTCTTGTAGACCTTCAGGTTGTCTTAGTCACTATCTATTCTCTATTTAGTCTTGTAGACCTACTATTGTCGTAGTCACTGTCTATTCTCTACTTAGTTTTGTAGATCTACAGGTTGTCTTAGTCACTGTCTATTCTCTATTTAGTCTTGTAAATCTACATATTGTCTTAGTCACTGTCTATTCTCTATCTAGTCTTGTAGACCTACAGTCACTGTCTATTCTCTATTTAGTTTTGTAGATCTACAGGTTGTCTTAGTCACTGTCTATTCTCTATTTAGTCTTGTAGACCTACAGGTTGTCTTCGTCACTGTCTATTCTCTATCTAGTGTTGTAGACCTACAGTCACTGTCTATTCTCTATTTAGTTTTGTAGATCTACAGGTTGTCTTAGTCACTGTCTATTCTCTATTTAGTCTTGTAGACCTGCAGGTTGTCTTAGTCACTGTCTATTCTCTATCTAGTCTTGTAGACCTACAGTCACTGTCTATTCTCTATTTAGTCTTGTCGACCTACTGTTGTTTTAGTCACTGTCTATTCTCTATTTAGTCTTGTAGACCTTCAGGTTGTCTTAGTCACTATCTACTCTCTTTTTAGTCTTGTAGACCTACTATTGTCGTAGTCACTGTCTATTCTCTATTTAGTTTTGTAGATCTACAGGTTGTCTTAGTCACTGTCTATTCTCTATTTAGTCTTGTAAATCTACATATTGTCTTAGTCACTGTCTATTCTCTATCTAGTCTTGTAGACCTACAGTCACTGTCTATTCTCTATTTAGTCTTGTAGACCTACTGTTGTTTTAGTCACTGTCTATTCTCTATTTAGTCTTGTCGACCTACAGTCACTGTCTGTTCTATATTTAGTATTATAGAACTACTATTGTGTTAGTCACTGTCTATTCTCTATTTAGTCTTGTAGACCTTCAGGTTGTCTTAGTCACTATCTACTCTCTATTTAGTCTTGTAGACCTTGAGGTTGTCTTAGTCACTATCTATTCTCTATTTAGTCTTGTAGACCTACTATTGTCGTAGTCACTGTCTATTCTCAATTTAGTTTTGTAGATCTACAGATTGTCTTAGTCACTGTCTATTCTCTATTTAGTCTTGTAGATCTACAGGTTGTCTTAGTCACTGTCTATTCTCTATCTAGTCTTGTAGACCTACAGTCACTGTCTATTCTATATTTAGTTTTGTAGATCTACAGGTTGTCTTAGTCATTGTCTATTCTCTATTTAGTCTTGTAGATTACAGGTTGTCTTAGTCACTGTCTATTCTCTATTTAGTCTTGTAGACCTACAGTCACTGTCTATTCTCTATCTAGTCTTGTACACCTACAGGTTGTCTTAGTCACTATCTACTCTCTATTTAGTCTTGTAGACCTTCAGGTTGTCTTAGTCACTATCTATTCTCTATTTAGTCTTGTAGACCTACTATTGTCGTAGTCACTGTCTATTCTCTTTTTAGTTTTGTAGATCTACAGGTTGTCTTAGTCACTGTCTATTCTCTATTTAGTCTTGTAGACCTACAGGTTGTCTTAGTCACTGTCTATTCTCTATCTAGTCTTGTAGACCTACAGTCACTGTCTATTCTGTATTTAGTTTTGTAGATCTACAGGTTGTCTTAGTCACTGTCTATTCTCTATTTAGTCTTGTAGACCTACAGGTTGTCTTAGTCACTGTCTATTCTCTATCTAGTCTTGTAGACCTACAGTCACTGTCTATTCTCTATCTAGTCTTGTAGACCTACAGTCACTGTCTATTCTCTATTTAGTCTTGTCAACCCACTGGTTGTCTTAATCACTGTTTGTTCTCTATTTAGTCTTGTAGACCTACTGTTGTCTTAGTCACTGTCTGTTCCCTATTTAGTTTTGTCGACCTACTGGTTGTCTTAGTCAATGTCTGTTCTCTATTTAGTCTTGTAGACCTACAGTTTGTCTTAGTCACTGTCTGTTCTCTATTTAGTCTTGTAGACCTACAGGTTGTCTTAGTCACTGTCTATTCTCTATTTAGTCTTGTAGACCTACAGGTTGTCTTAGTCACTGTCTATTCTCTATTTAGTCTTGTAGACCTACAGGTTGTCTTAGTCACTATCTATTCTCTATTTAGTCTTGTAGACCTACTGGTTGTCTTAGTCAATGCCTATTCTCTACTTAGTCTTGTAGACCTACAGGCACTGTCTATTCTCTATTTAGTCTTGTCGACCTACTGTTGTTTTAGTCACTGTCTATTCTCTATTTAGTCTTGTCGACCTACAGTCACTGTCTGTTCTATATTTAGTATTATAGAATCACTATTGTGTTAGTCACTGTCTATTCTCTATTTAGTCTTGTAGACCTTCAGGTTGTCTTAGTCACTATCTACTCTCTTTTTAGTCTTGTAGACCTTCAGGTTGTCTTAGTCACTATCTATTCTCTATTTAGTCTTGTAGACCTACTATTGTCGTAGTCACTGTCTATTCTCTACTTAGTTTTGTAGATCTACAGGTTGTCTTAGTCACTGTCTATTCTCTATTTAGTCTTGTAAATCTACATATTGTCTTAGTCACTGTCTATTCTCTATCTAGTCTTGTAGACCTACAGTCACTGTCTATTCTCTATTTAGTTTTGTAGATCTACAGGTTGTCTTAGTCACTGTCTATTCTCTATTTAGTCTTGTAGACCTACAGGTTGTCTTCGTCACTGTCTATTCTCTATCTAGTGTTGTAGACCTACAGTCACTGTCTATTCTCTATTTAGTTTTGTAGATCTACAGGTTGTCTTAGTCACTGTCTATTCTCTATTTAGTCTTGTAGACCTGCAGGTTGTCTTAGTCACTGTCTATTCTCTATCTAGTCTTGTAGACCTACAGTCACTGTCTATTCTCTATTTAGTCTTGTCGACCTACTGTTGTTTTAGTCACTGTCTATTCTCTATTTAGTCTTGTAGACCTTCAGGTTGTCTTAGTCACTATCTACTCTCTTTTTAGTCTTGTAGACCTACTATTGTCGTAGTCACTGTCTATTCTCTATTTAGTTTTGTAGATCTACAGGTTGTCTTAGTCACTGTCTATTCTCTATTTAGTCTTGTAAATCTACATATTGTCTTAGTCACTGTCTATTCTCTATCTAGTCTTGTAGACCTACAGTCACTGTCTATTCTCTATTTAGTCTTGTAGACCTACTGTTGTTTTAGTCACTGTCTATTCTCTATTTAGTCTTGTCGACCTACAGTCACTGTCTGTTCTATATTTAGTATTATAGAACTACTATTGTGTTAGTCACTGTCTATTCTCTATTTAGTCTTGTAGACCTTCAGGTTGTCTTAGTCACTATCTACTCTCTATTTAGTCTTGTAGACCTTGAGGTTGTCTTAGTCACTATCTATTCTCTATTTAGTCTTGTAGACCTACTATTGTCGTAGTCACTGTCTATTCTCAATTTAGTTTTGTAGATCTACAGATTGTCTTAGTCACTGTCTATTCTCTATTTAGTCTTGTAGATCTACAGGTTGTCTTAGTCACTGTCTATTCTCTATCTAGTCTTGTAGACCTACAGTCACTGTCTATTCTATATTTAGTTTTGTAGATCTACAGGTTGTCTTAGTCATTGTCTATTCTCTATTTAGTCTTGTAGATTACAGGTTGTCTTAGTCACTGTCTATTCTCTATCTAGTCTTGTAGACCTACAGTCACTGTCTATTCTCTATCTAGTCTTGTACACCTACAGGTTGTCTTAGTCACTATCTACTCTCTATTTAGTCTTGTAGACCTTCAGGTTGTCGTAGTCACTATCTATTCTCTATTTAGTCTTGTAGACCTACTATTGTCGTAGTCACTGTCTATTCTCTATTTAGTTTTGTAGATCTACAGGTTGTCTTAGTCACTGTCTATTCTCTATTTAGTCTTGTAGACCTACAGGTTGTCTTAGTCACTGTCTATTCTCTATCTAGTCTTGTAGACCTACAGTCACTGTCTATTCTCTATCTAGTCTTGTAGACCTACAGTCACTGTCTATTCTCTATTTAGTCTTGTCAACCCACTGGTTGTCTTAATCACTGTTTGTTCTCTATTTAGTCTTGTAGACCTACTGTTGTCTTAGTCACTGTCTGTTCCCTATTTAGTTTTGTCGACCTACTGGTTGTCTTAGTCAATGTCTGTTCTCTATTTAGTCTTGTAGACCTACAGGTTGTCTTAGTCATTGTCTGTTCTCTATTTAGGCTTGTAGACCTACAGGTTGTCTTAGTCACTGTCTATTCTCTATTTAGTCTTGTAGACCTACAGGTTGTCTTAGTCACTGTCTATTCTCTATTTAGTCTTGTAGACCTACAGGTTGTCTTAGTCACTATCTATTCTCTATTTAGTCTTGTAGACCTACTGGTTGTCTTAGTCAATGCCTATTCTCTACTTAGTCTTGTAGACCTACAGTCACTGTCTATTCTCTATTTAGTCTTGTCGACCTACTGTTGTTTTAGTCACTGTCTATTCTCTTTTTAGTCTTGTCGACCTACAGTCACTGTCTGTTCTATATTTAGTATTATAGAATTACTATTGTGTTAGTCACTGTCTATTCTCTATTTAGTCTTGTAGACCTTCAGGTTGTCTTAGTCACTATCTACTCTCTTTTTAGTCTTGTAGACCTTCAGGTTGTCTTAGTCACTATCTATTCTCTATTTAGTCTTGTAGACCTACTATTGTCGTAGTCACTGTCTATTCTCTATTTAGTTTTGTAGATCTACAGGTTGTCTTAGTCACTGTCTATTCTCTATTTAGTCTTGTAAATCTACATATTGTCTTAGTCACTGTCTATTCTCTATCTAGTCTTGTAGACCTACAGTCACTATCTATTCTCTATTTAGTTTTGTAGATCTACAGGTTGTCTTAGTCACTGTCTATTCTCTATTTAGTCTTGTAGACCTACAGGTTGTCTTCGTCACTGTCTATTCTCTATCTAGTGTTGTAGACCTACAGTCACTGTCTATTCTCTATTTAGTTTTGTAGATCTACAGGTTGTCTTAGTCACTGTCTATTCTCTATTTAGTCTTGTAGACCTGCAGGTTGTCGTAGTCACTGTCTATTCTCTATCTAGTCTTGTAGACCTACAGTCACTGTCTATTCTCTATTTAGTCTTGTCGACCTACTGTTGTTTTAGTCACTGTCTATTCTCTATTTAGTCTTGTCGACATACTGTTGTTTTAGTCACTGTCTATTCTCTATTTAGTCTTGTCGACCTACAGTCACTGTCTGTTCTTTATTTAGTATTATAGAATTACTTTTGTGTTAGTCACTGTCTATTCTCTATTTAGTCTTGTAGACCTTCAGGTTGTCTTAGTCACTATCTACTCTCTTTTTAGTTTTGTAGACCTACTATTGTCGTAGTCACTGTCTATTCTCTATTTAGTTTTGTAGATCTACAGGTTGTCTTAGTCACTGTCTATTCTCTATTTAGTTTTGTAGATCTACAGGTTGTCTTAGTCACTGTCTATTCTCTATTTAGTCTTGTAAATCTACATATTGTCTTAGTCATTGTCTATTCTCTATCTAGTCTTGTAGACCTACAGTCACTGTCTATTCTCTATTTAGTTTTGTAGATCTACAGGTTGTCTTAGTCACTGTCTATTCTCTATTTAGTCTTGTAGACCTACAGGTTGTCTTCGTCACTGTCTATTCTCTATCTAGTGTTGTAGACCTACAGTCACTGTCTATTCTCTATTTAGTTTTGTAGATCTACAGGTTGTCTTAGTCACTGTCTATTCTCTATTTAGTCTTGTAGACCTGCAGGTTGTCTTAGTCACTGTCTATTCTCTATTTAGTCTTGTAGACCTACAGTCACTGTCTATTCTCTTTCTAGTCTTGTAGACCTACAGGTTGTCTTAGTCACTATCTACTCTCTATTTAGTCTTGTAGATCTTCAGGTTGTCTTAGTCACTATCTATTCTCTATTTAGTCTTGTAGACCTACTATTGTCGTAGACACTGTCTATTCTCTATTTAGTTATGTAGATCTACAGGTTGTCTTAATCACTGTCTATTCTCTATTTAGTCTTGTAGACCTACAGGTTGTCTTAGTCACTGTCTATTCTCTATCTAGTCTTGTAGACCTACAGTCACTGTCTATTCTCTATTTAGTCTTGTAGACCTACTATTGTCGTAGACACTGTCTATTCTCTATTTAGTTATGTAGATCTACAGGTTGTCTTAATCACTGTCTATTCTCTATTTAGTCTTGTAGACCTACAGGTTGTCTTAGTCACTGTCTATTCTCTATCTAGTCTTGTAGACCTACAGTCACTGTCTATTCTCTATTTAGTTTTGTAGATCTACAGGTTGTCCTAGTCACTGTCTATGCTCTATTTAGTTATGTAGATCTACAGGTTGTCTTAATCACTGTCTATTCTCTATTTAGTCTTGTATCTATCTATCTTTCGTTCGCCTGAAGCATTGTCTATATCTGCAATGTCGTTTCCTGTATAAATGTTACTGTCTTTTGTAATTCTTGCAGTGGCCCATATAGTTTTGTCTGTAGTGTTGTATCTATGGGCCAATGGATTTTCCTCAGTCTACTATATTCAGTGCAGTCTTGAAGTATGTGTTCAGCAGTCTGGGGCGCCTGTCCACATGTACAAGTAGTTGAGGTGCCGATCTTGAATTTTGTATACATGTGACTATGGAGTCGATTGTGTCCTGTTCTGAGACGTATAATGATAACTTGTTCATATCTATTCATATTATAAAAGGCATCCTGATTTGGGGCTTGTGGTCCTCTGATTGATTTGATTATCTGTTTCTTATGATGGTATGTAACAGGTGTATCTAGTTGTGTGCCTGTTGAACCTTCCTTTGCCAACTGATCTGCTTTCTCATTTCCTGGTATTCCACAGTGAGATGGGATCCACTGCAGGGCAACCCTGTGGTGCTTGCAGAGTTCAGTCAATAAGGTCTGCAGATGTGGTAATTTTCTGGATTGTAGTGCCTGGAGTACTGATCTTGCATCTGTCAAAAACACTACAGGCTGCGGGCTAAGATTAATGTTCAGCAGTTTTTCTATTGCTAACTTTATTGCTTGTATTTCTGCATCATAATTGTGACAATATTTCCCTGTTGCTATTTTATTCATATCCCTAGTGTTATTTGGGTATTCTATATATGCACCTGCTCCCCATTTTTTACTGCATTCTGTGCTGATCCATCTGTATACACACGAATCCATAGGTCTTGTGGGTATTCTTCATCCAGGAAACTGAGAGTTATTGTTTTTCGCTGTAGACTATTCTGTTCCTCTTTATCAACTATTCCTTTCACTTCTGTCCGTATTTGAACTGATAATCCAGATTCCTCTGTCCAGGGAGTCTGTTCTGGTATGGGCAGTAGGGGGTTAACAGCTCTTGGCATGTCTGGTGTTTGTCTACTAATACGCTTGGCTTGGTGGATAAAACTGCTTCTCTTAAGTCGTCCCAATGCAAGATTTTGGAATCGGTCCTTCATTGGATGTCTCGGCATGCAAGCAAATTTTTCTGCCTGTATCAGCACCTTTGTGTCCCTCCGTTCTCTCAGTGCTGGTATCCTCCACAATTTCTCCATCTCTAATATTGGTGTTGATTTCATTGCTCCTGTGATGACCCTAAGTGCCTGGTTTTGTACTTTATCCAGTTCTTGAAGTGTGGTGTTTGATGCTGAACACCATGCAGATGATCCATATTCTAAATGTGGGCGTATACTCTGTTGGTAAACTTTACTGAGTATTTTCCCACTCGCACCCCACGTAGTTCCACACAGCTTTCTTAGAATAGCCAATTTTCTCCTTGCTTTTTGGGTTGCCTTATTTATCTGCTGTTTCCAAGATAGTTTGTTATCAAATGTAACTCCGAGATACGTAGCCTGTATGTCTTCTTTCACAGGCTCATTGTTTATATAGATGGCTCCTGCTTTTTGTTTTGGGGAAAGAGTGAAAAGTGTAGTACTGCATTTGTCTGTATTGATGCTGATACACCATCTATTTGTCCATGAATTCAGTGCATTCATAGCTCTTTGTAACAATTTGGAGGCCACTGTTGCATACTCCTCTGTGCACCACATTACCAAGTCATCTGCATACATTGCCACTTTGATACCATGTGGTAGTTCAGTAACTAGGTCATTGATGTAGATCAGAAAAAGTGTTGGAGATAGTACCCCTCCTTGTGGAACGCCCTGGCGCAATAAGACCTTTTTACTCTTAAGACCATCCAGTTGCACTCTGGCTCTCCTGTTATGCAGGTATGCTTTGACCCATTTGTACATCCTGCCATTTACTCCATAATTTCTCAGTTTCTTCAAAAGCCCTTCCTTCCATACCTTATCAAATGCTTTCTTTAGGTCTATCCATGCTGCTAGTACCAGTTTCTTTTCTTGAAACGCATCCTCAATTTCCTGGGAAAGATAGGTTGCCTGATCTTCGGTAGAGTAACACTGTCTAAAGCCTGCTTGTTGTGGGACAAGGAGATTTTCACTTTCCAGGTACCACTGCAGTCTGAGATTGATTATACGTTCCATTGTTTTACACAAACAGCTTGTAAGGCTGATTGGTCTATAGCTGGATGTCATTGAACCATCTTTTCCTGGCTTTAGTAATGGTATCATAATTGCTTCTCTCCATGCCTGTGGCACTTTACCTGTGATCCAGCAAATGTTGTAGATCTGCAGTAGTTTTGCTTTAGCTGCAGTTCCCAAGTTCTTAATCATTTCATTAGACACTCCATCACTACCTGGTGACTTTTTCATTTTTAATTTGGATATTGCCAGCTCTAGCTCTCTTTGTGTAATGGGTATTTCCATGACTTCATGTGCAGTCTCTTCTTGTCTTGCATTTTGTTGTTTTAGACGGTCTCTTGACGTTTCTCTAGGCTAATTTCAATATTGTTGTCATTTGCAAAGGAGTCTGCAAAGTGATTTGCTGCATGTTTACCTGTTAGAATGTTTCCATCCTTCTTCAGTGTAATTTTTGTGTTCCCTTCTGTACCCTCATCATTCAGCTGTTTTACAAGCTTCCACACTTTTCTTGTGTCTCGTTCTAGATTCATGTACTCTGTTTTCTCTTTCCAACTTCTCCGTCTGGCTTGTAGTTTAGCCCATTGAAATTTGGCTTTAGCATGCTGATAGTTATTGTGGTGTTCCTGGCAGGGGTTATTTTCTGCTTGTTTTCGAGATGTTTCCATGTCATTGTGCAGTTGCTCTAGTTCACTATTCCAGTATGGTTTGTAGTGTTTCCGTGCCCCTCTGGGTATTGTTTCACTGGCAGCTTGTATTATTAGTCTACTGAATTCATCAACTATTTTGTTGATGTCTCTGTCTGTATTTAGATCTTTAGTCAGTACACTGGTGTAATGTTGATACATTTTCCAGTCTGCCTTTTTGTAATTCCATCTGGAGAGAGTGCTGCTCTCCCTGACGGCCTCATTTTGCACCACTAAAAAGACAGGTCGGTGGTCGCTGCCTCCAAGTTGTTTCCCAACAATACGTGTGATATTCCAATCCAGGTCTGGTGAATGGAAAGCAAGGTCTGGTGTAGATGTGGTATGCCATGATCTGGAATAGAATGTTGGTGGATCTGTTGCCTGGTTTAATAGTATAAGCCCATTGTCATCCTGCCAATTTTCAAGTTCTTCACCTCTCTTGTCCATATCTTCATAGCCCCAGCTCTGTGAATGGCTGTTAAAGTCTCCACATACAATTATTCTTTCTTTTAATGTAATTGTGTCTAGTGCTAGTGGGCGGTCACTCGGACAGTAGTAGTTTAGTAGATGGAAGTCTGTATTTCCTGTCCTGAGGTGCAGTATTTGATATTCCGCCCCATCCATAAACACTTCAATCTGACATGCATTAATGTTGTTCCTTACAAGAGTCAGTATTCCGCCCTTTTGTCTGTTTTTCCTGTCAGATCGGTAGCACTGGTATCCCCTAATCTTCAAGGCTATGTCGTTGTTTAGATGGGTTTCCTGCAAACAGCATATGCTTACTTGTTCTTCATGCAGGATATTTTCTAATTCTATCTTTTTACTGTACCCATCTCTTTTGCTGTTGATGCCTTCAGCATTCCAGTGCATTATTTTGAGTGGTCTTATTTTGGGTTGGCCAGTAACTCTATTCTCTCGCCCCCTGACTCCACAGAGCGATTGAGAAGGACATCCAGTAATATAGGTTGGGCCCTTTCGAGGCTGAGGGCCCGGCGCTGCACCTGCCTGAGTGTCCATCACAGGGCGAGTGCCATATCGATTTGCAGTTATAGGCATGCTTCCCATTGGCGTGAGTGCGTGGCATCCTGATTTTTGTAGTGCGCCTTTTGGCTGGTTGCCTCCGACTTCAGCACTTAAAATTGCTAGAGCAGACTGTGGTCTTGCACGGGTGTAGGAAGGCCTGGCCAGTCTTGGTTTTCAGTCCCTGGTGACTGTTAAGCCCCATCCCCACGACAAGGAGCTGGCCTTGATGGGGTTTAGTCTTGTAGACCTACAGGTTGTCTTAGCCACTGTCTATTCTCTATCTAGTCTTGTAGACCTACTATTGTCGTAGTCACTGTCTATTCTCTATTTAGTTTTGTAGATCTACAGGTTGTCTTAGTCACTGTCTATTCTCTATTTAGTCTTGTAGACCTACAGGTTGTCTTAGTCACTGTCTATTCTCTATCTAGTCTTGTAGACCTACAGTCACTGTCTATTCTGTATTTAGTTTTGTAGATCTACAGGTTGTCTTAGTCACTGTCTATTCTCTATTTAGTCTTGTAGACCTACAGGTTGTCTTAGTCACTGTCTATTCTCTATCTAGTCTTGTAGACCTACAGTCACTGTCTATTCTCTATCTAGTCTTGTAGACCTACAGTCACTGTCTATTCTCTATTTAGTCTTGTCAACCCACTGGTTGTCTTAATCACTGTTTGTTCTCTATTTAGTCTTGTAGACCTACTGTTGTCTTAGTCACTGTCTGTTCCCTATTTAGTTTTGTCGACCTACTGGTTGTCTTAGTCAATGTCTGTTCTCTATTTAGTCTTGTAGACCTACAGTTTGTCTTAGTCACTGTCTGTTCTCTATTTAGTCTTGTAGACCTACAGGTTGTCTTAGTCACTGTCTATTCTCTATTTAGTCTTGTAGACCTACAGGTTGTCTTAGTCACTGTCTATTCTCTATTTAGTCTTGTAGACCTACAGGTTGTCTTAGTCACTATCTATTCTCTATTTAGTCTTGTAGACCTACTGGTTGTCTTAGTCAATGCCTATTCTCTACTTAGTCTTGTAGACCTACAGGCACTGTCTATTCTCTATTTAGTCTTGTCGACCTACTGTTGTTTTAGTCACTGTCTATTCTCTATTTAGTCTTGTCGACCTACAGGTTGTCTTAGTCACTATCTACTCTCTTTTTAGTCTTGTAGACCTTCAGGTTGTCTTAGTCACTATCTATTCTCTATTTAGTCTTGTAGACCTACTATTGTCGTAGTCACTGTCTATTCTCTATTTAGTTTTGTAGATCTACAGGTTGTCTTAGTCACTGTCTATTCTCTATTTAGTCTTGTAAATCTACATATTGTCTTAGTCACTGTCTATTCTCTATCTAGTCTTGTAGACCTACAGTCACTATCTATTCTCTATTTAGTTTTGTAGATCTACAGGTTGTCTTAGTCACTGTCTATTCTCTATTTAGTCTTGTAGACCTACAGGTTGTCTTCGTCACTGTCTATTCTCTATCTAGTGTTGTAGACCTACAGTCACTGTCTATTCTCTATTTAGTTTTGTAGATCTACAGGTTGTCTTAGTCACTGTCTATTCTCTATTTAGTCTTGTAGACCTGCAGGTTGTCGTAGTCACTGTCTATTCTCTATCTAGTCTTGTAGACCTACAGTCACTGTCTATTCTCTATTTAGTCTTGTCGACCTACTGTTGTTTTAGTCACTGTCTATTCTCTATTTAGTCTTGTCGACATACTGTTGTTTTAGTCACTGTCTATTCTCTATTTAGTCTTGTCGACCTACAGTCACTGTCTGTTCTTTATTTAGTATTATAGAATTACTTTTGTGTTAGTCACTGTCTATTCTCTATTTAGTCTTGTAGACCTTCAGGTTGTCTTAGTCACTATCTACTCTCTTTTTAGTTTTGTAGACCTACTATTGTCGTAGTCACTGTCTATTCTCTATTTAGTTTTGTAGATCTACAGGTTGTCTTAGTCACTGTCTATTCTCTATTTAGTTTTGTAGATCTACAGGTTGTCTTAGTCACTGTCTATTCTCTATTTAGTCTTGTAAATCTACATATTGTCTTAGTCATTGTCTATTCTCTATCTAGTCTTGTAGACCTACAGTCACTGTCTATTCTCTATTTAGTTTTGTAGATCTACAGGTTGTCTTAGTCACTGTCTATTCTCTATTTAGTCTTGTAGACCTACAGGTTGTCTTCGTCACTGTCTATTCTCTATCTAGTGTTGTAGACCTACAGTCACTGTCTATTCTCTATTTAGTTTTGTAGATCTACAGGTTGTCTTAGTCACTGTCTATTCTCTATTTAGTCTTGTAGACCTGCAGGTTGTCTTAGTCACTGTCTATTCTCTATTTAGTCTTGTAGACCTACAGTCACTGTCTATTCTCTTTCTAGTCTTGTAGACCTACAGGTTGTCTTAGTCACTATCTACTCTCTATTTAGTCTTGTAGATCTTCAGGTTGTCTTAGTCACTATCTATTCTCTATTTAGTCTTGTAGACCTACTATTGTCGTAGACACTGTCTATTCTCTATTTAGTTATGTAGATCTACAGGTTGTCTTAATCACTGTCTATTCTCTATTTAGTCTTGTAGACCTACAGGTTGTCTTAGTCACTGTCTATTCTCTATCTAGTCTTGTAGACCTACAGTCACTGTCTATTCTCTATTTAGTCTTGTAGACCTACTATTGTCGTAGACACTGTCTATTCTCTATTTAGTTATGTAGATCTACAGGTTGTCTTAATCACTGTCTATTCTCTATTTAGTCTTGTAGACCTACAGGTTGTCTTAGTCACTGTCTATTCTCTATCTAGTCTTGTAGACCTACAGTCACTGTCTATTCTCTATTTAGTCTTGTAGACCTACTATTGTCGTAGACACTGTCTATTCTCTATTTAGTTATGTAGATCTACAGGTTGTCTTAATCACTGTCTATTCTCTATTTAGTCTTGTAGACCTACAGGTTGTCTTAGTCACTGTCTATTCTCTATCTAGTCTTGTAGACCTACAGTCACTGTCTATTCTCTATTTAGTTTTGTAGATCTACAGGTTGTCCTAGTCACTGTCTATGCTCTATTTAGTTATGTAGATCTACAGGTTGTCTTAATCACTGTCTATTCTCTATTTAGTCTTGTAGACCTACAGGTTGTCTTAGCCACTGTCTATTCTCTATCTAGTCTTGTAGACCTACAGTCTCTGTCTATTCTCTATCTAGTCTTGTAGACCTACAGTCACTGTCTATTCTCTATTTAGTCTTGTAGACCTACAGGTTGTCTTAGTCACTGTCTATTCTCTATCCCCAGGCTGCAAGTCCCGCCTGTGCAGAGTTGGAAACCCTTGTCCTGGATTGGATGGGTAAGTGATGTCCAGTGGCGTGTCCCGGTGGTGAAAAGAAAGGGGCTAAGTTGAGTCTGCCCCAAACGTAAACTACTGAAGGGTGTCCGATTTTCAAACGAATAAATCAAATTGTTAAAAAAAAAATGAGACAGAAATAAACAAACAACTATAAATGGTAATAAAATAATATTGGCAATAAAATGATACGAAAGCAAATTACATCAAAACTATAACTACGAATTATAAAATGTTATACTTATTCAATATTCACGTATTTTGCACATAAATGGACAATACATGTGAAATTAGAATAGAAAATTGAATCCTGTGAAATGTTGATCTATAGAAAAATGGGGAGAATTGGGTGGAATAAGTAAAGTAGACAAAGAAGAAAGTTCTGAATCAGCTTAAAATGGGGGAAAAAAAACTATTGAATTTACATTAAATATTGAATTTACATTGAATATACACAATTTGGAAAAAGGCAACTGAAATTTGTTGGACATGAAAAGAAGATGTGAAGAGACATGATACTCTACTGAAGGTCATCTTGGAAGGCAGGGGATACAAGGTCGATGTGGCGGAGGCAGTTAAAGATGAACGTGAACTTATAACATAAACAATTGGAGAGGTAATCTCACTTCACTATGAGCTGTCAAGATAAGAGAAAGTTATGGCTCTTTGGTAGTCAACCTTCGATGTGGAGACGGCACATAATGATTGAATGACGCTCTATGGCAGCCAACCTTCGATGTGGAGACAGCACATAATGATTGAATGACGCTCTATGGTAGTCAACCTTCGATGTGCAGACAGCACATAATGATTGAATGACGCTCTATGGTAGTCAACCTTCGATGTGGAGACAGCACATAATGATTGAATGACGCTCTATGGTAGCCAACCTTCGATGTGGAGACAGCATATAATGATGAATGACGCTCTATGGCAGCCAACCTTCGATGTGGAGACAGCACATAATGATTGAATGACGCTCTATGGTAGCCAACCTTCGATGTGGAGACAGCACATGATGAATGAATAACTCTCCATTGTAGCCAACCTACCATGTGGAGATAGCACCCAATGAATGAATAACTCTCCATGGTAACCAACCTTCCATTGGGAGATGACACCCATTGAATGAATAACACTCCATGGTAGCCAACCTTCGATGTGGAGATGACACCCAATGAATGAATAACTCTCCATGGTAACCAATCTTCCATGTAGAGATGGTACCCAATGAATGAATAACTCTCCATGGTAAACAACCTTCGATGTGGAGATGACACCCAATGAATTAATAACTCTCCATGGTAACCAACCTTCGATGTGGAGATGACACCCAATGAATGAATAACTCTCCATGGTAGCCAACCTTCCATGTGGATATGGCACCCAATGGATGAATAACTCTCCATGGTAACCAACCTTCCATGTGGAGACGGCACCCAATGAATGAATAACTCTCCATGGTAACCAACCTTCGATGTGGAGATGGCACCCAATGAATGAATAACTCTCCATGGTAACCAACCTTCGGTGTGGAGACGGCACCCAATGAATGAATAACTCTCCATGGTAGCCAACCTTGGATGTTGAGATAGCACCCAATGAATGAATAACTCTCCATGGTAACCATCCTTCGAAGTGGAGATAGCACCCAATGAATGAATAACTCTCCATGGTAGCCAACCTTGGATGTGGATACGACACCCAATGAAAGAACGGAATCCTGCACTTGGAAGTTCTATTTGTCATTATGTTAAATCGAAAAAAGTTATCATTATTTGTTTCGCAACATGATGAGAAGGGAACAGATGCCGTTTTTTGTGACAGCTGAAGAATATATTGTGAAAAAAATGCAGAGGCAGAGCAGAAAGATAATGCACACGAAAGTTTAGGCGAAAAATTTAGTAGAAAGTAAACAACAGAAAAACAAACAACTGAAAGTTGTAAAAGATGTCTCCACGTCATAAGGCATGGCACTTGATGATGGTAGTTATTATTTTAAACGAATGTTGCAGCAAATGTTACAGGCGATATAATTGGTTATAATTTCAGGTAAAATGATTGGTCTTCCGAAACAGTTTCTACACACTGGTGGAGAAGGAGGCGGGGTTATTCAGGTAATTTGCATATTTCATCTTTAAGACAACCTCAGATAAGTCTTTTAAGACGGAAGCAAAAAGGACAATATACAAATCATTTTTTTTACCAACTCTGCGCTATCAGTGTCAGAATTTGACGCTGGACTCTAGAACAATAAGAAAGATAACGACCACCGAAATGAAATGTGTCAGAAGAATGACAGGAAACAGCTTAAGGGACAGTGTAAGAAACACTGACCTGAGGAAGAAACTTGAAATTGAACCAGCCATCGAATACATAAAGAAACAACAGATAAATTGGTTCGGCCACATAACAAGACAAAAAGAAGTAACAATGACTCAAAGAGCCATAAATAAACGTTATGAAAACGTCAGAGTAAGACCGAGAAAGAGATGGATAAAGGGAATACTAGAGTCACTAGGAGGGATAACACCAGAAGGGGCCAACAGAAGAGCAAAGAATCGCAGATTGTATCTCCCCTCGACGCCAACAGCAATGGAGGAAAGATAGAAGAAGCAGAGTGTTTAAGACAAGCGTACTCCATAGCA
The DNA here is from genome assembly GCA_032433765.1 of Megaustenia siamemsis. Classification (NCBI taxonomy): domain Eukaryota; kingdom Metazoa; phylum Mollusca; class Gastropoda; order Stylommatophora; family Ariophantidae; genus Megaustenia; species Megaustenia siamemsis. Next base: position 5,246,419 of record JAVIAB010000104.1, read on the forward strand.
TTGCTGACATTGTATACATGGTCTTGTCAGATCAAGAAGCCAGAGTATGTGACACGCTCAGAAATGTGACAGAAAAAAAGTCAACCAAAGAAGGAAAGATTTCAAACTGTCTCTCGACGCTGTAAGGCAAAAGTGAAGTCATGGTCTCCTCCCCTACCTTGCTAGTTGTATGGGTAATATGGTGTTAGTGACCATATTTTTCTATGACCACGGCACATTTTTGTGTGATATGGTCGGTATCACGCCAGGGCGCCTTTACTTCCCAAAAAAATCTCTGGCACCCATTTTTAGAGGCTGGGTGAACTCCGGGAAAAAAAATTCCCTTCCTGAAACTGAACATGGACCCCTCTCCGTAGGAAGCGATAGCGCACTGACCAACCAGCCACCGAGGTGGAAGGAAAATGAGAAATTAATACAAATTTGGGGAAATTTGTCGTTTGTCAATAGACTTCCAATATAATTAAATTGCCCCACATGCTTTAGATGGGAGCTGCAATAGCTCAGTGGTTAGTGAACTGGACTAAAAAGGACAAGAGTATGGTTTGATCCAACCAACGGCTTCCGGGTTCATCCAGCCTTAAATGGGCACCAGATTTTTTTCTGGGAACGTAAAACAGCACAGGAGTAATACTGACCACATTACCCCAAAAATCATGTGCCGAAGGTCTGTAGAATTTATGGTCACTAACACCATATTCCCCTATACCCCACTTGGCGTGATGGGGGTATTTTACTGTTTTGTTTACATGCTTTAGATGTATGGCATCCATCGTAATGTTGATGTTCTGTTTCTTCTCTTCTGCTACTAATTTATCTAGGAGGCAATCATCGCCATCATGCAGCATAAAAATAAATAAGACAAACCTGAAACAAGTGCAATGCATCAAATACTTAGGTACAATAATAACATCAGATGGAAGATGCACCACAGAAATAAAAAGTAAAATAGCTGAGGCCAAAATTTCATCTCTGAAAATAAAAAAAAACGTTTTACAAAACAAATCGATGTCAATAGAAATGAGAAAGAGAGTTCATCGGTGCTATATAGCACCAATTCTGATCTATGGAAGGGAATCATGGACAGCGGACAAACAAATGAAAAGACGATTAGAGGCCACAGAGATGGGATTTCTCAGAAGAATGTTGAAAGTTCCCTGGACAGCTAAAAAGACCAACAAAGAAATTGTCAAAGAGACCAACACAAAAATGGAAGCTCCTTAAAAACATCAGAAAGAAACAATCAACATTGTTCAGGTACAACCTGAGAAGAGGAAAGTTGGAATACTTGGTTACAACTGGCAAAATACAGAGAAAGAGAGATCACAAACATAAAAATAGAGAATATATCAGTTAGCTTGGTGTCATGGCATGAATAACAGTCAATAACATAATTTGATAGGATGTACTGAGGATAGAAGATTGTGTAAGGATGTGATCGCCTACACTAACCGGTCTGGCACATGATGATGACTAATTTATCAGTTATTAAAATCAACGAACCAGCATACTTAATATCTATGTCATTGTATTATTATTATTATTATTATTATTATTATTATTATTATTATTTGCGTTCGCCAGCTTTCACCTCTGACAAAGTCCCTAGAGTGGCAAGACAGACCAACCAACAGACAGAAAGACAGACAGACAGTTTGTTCATTACATTTGTGTTGATCTCTTATCACTAATAAATATACAATCACCAATGTATCAATTACCCCCTCGCTGCCAGGGATCGGCCAGTGAATGTGTTCTGGTATCCCTCCTTGCAGCTCGACACAAAACCATCAAACAGCTGAAGGAGAAACAGCCGTATGTTGATGATGGACAGCTGCTGTCCAAGCTGGTAGGATACTGCTCAAAGCTGGTATGTAGCTCTCTTCTTACTGTTATTAATGGTTATGGTAGGCCCCGGTATCACTTCGAGCGAATTAAAATCCATAATTGCTCAACCAGCACGTGCCAGTGGAATCATCCGAATTACTATTTCATCTCCCAAACAAAGAAAGGTAGCTGTAGTCCCCATCATAGCAGTCTCAGCACATGGCAAAAAATATAAGGCGAAACCGCACAGAAAGTGAACACAGCCATCTGTTCTCCATCATATGATATCATCATTCATTGTAAACAATCGGAATTATTGTTATTATTTCCTTCTGTCTGTCAGTAATTATTCCCCCTCCCTCTATATCTTCTGTCTATCAGTATCTATTCCCCCTCCCTCTATATCTTCTATCAGTAATTATTCCCCCCTCCCTCTATATCTTCTGTCTGTCAGTAATTATTCCCTCCTCCCTCTATATCTTCTATCAGTAATTATTCCCTCCTCCCTCTATATCTTCTATCAGTAATTATTCCCCCCTCCCTCTATATCTTCTGTCTGTCAATAATTATTCCCTCCTCCCTCTATATCTTCTATCAGTAATTATTCCCCTCTCCCTCTATATCTTCTGTCTGTCAGTAATTATTCCCTCCTCCCTCTATATCTTCTATCAGTAATTATTCCCTCCTCCCTCTATATCTTCTATCAGTAATTATTCCCCCCTCCCTCTATATCTTCTGTCTGTCATATCTATTCCTCCTCCCTCTATATCTTCTGTCTATCAGTATCTATTCCCTTCTCCTTCTATGTACATTAAACAAGAAAACAGAACAGAGAATTGAAGCCTTTGAAATGTGGATATATAGAAGAATAGGTAGAATTGGATGGAAGGAAAAGAAAACAAACGATGACTTCTTGAAACAACTAAAAATGAAAAGAGAACTACTAAACACAATTCAAACAAGACAAATGAGATTTTTGGAGCGTGTTAAAAGACACAACAGCCTAATAAAAGTAATCTTGGAAGGAAAATACAAGGTAAAAGAGACAAAGGCAGACCAAGACTAACATGGATAAGTAACATTAAATGATGAACAAGTCAGGCTTTGACAACCAGCACCATCAAAGCAAGAGACAGAGCAGAATGACGCTCTATGGTAATCAACCTTTTGATGCTCAGGCGGCACTCGATGATGATGATGATGATGATGATAATGAAAGATTTTAAGAATGATATCAAGGAACATGGGAGTGACTCCAAGTGAACAATTCCTTTATAAAAATCTATGGCGTAAATAAACAAAGGAGAGTATGTCTGCAGTGAATGAGTACAGAAACAAGAGACAGGCACTACAGGTAATTCTTCTTTTTATACCTTTCAGCTCCCTGTGGAGCTTAGGTCTTCAACAAACACTTTCAGCTCCATGTGGAGCATAGGTCTTCAACAAACATTTTCAGCTCCCTGTGGAGCTTAGGTTTTCAACAAACACTTTCAGCTCCCTGTGGAGCATATGTCTTCAACAAACACTTTCAGCTCCCTGTGGAGCATAGGTCTTCAACAAACACTTTCAGCTCCCTGTGGAGCATAGGTCTTCAACAAACACTTTCAGCTCCCTGTGGAGCACCATCATCAAGTACCGGGCCTACTGGCGTAGATGATCATGTCTCTCCACAACTTTCGATCTCGACAGTTCTTTATCATTTCTGTTGTTGACCTGCTGCCAAGCCATTCTCTTAAGCTGTCTGCTATTTTCTCTCTTTCCTTCCCTCTATCTCTTCGTCCCACATTTTTCCCAGTTGTTACAATATATTCCAGTTGTTCTCTTCTCATTACATGGCCAAAAATGATGGTTGTTTCTTCCTAATATTGGAAATTAGCTCTCTTTTTGCTTTGACCTCTTTCAGAACATCTTCATTACTCTGTTTAGCTGTCCATGGTATTCTCAACATTCTTCTGTAAAGCCACATTTCTACAGACTCCAGTGATGTTCTTGTATGCTGTCATATTGTCCATGATTCACACCCATATGTTAAGACTGGCTCTACAATAATATTTAAGAACTCTTTTTCTTGTTTTCATTGTCAAAAATGGATTGCATAGCCTCATTTTCTGGAAAGCTGCTTTTGCCTGAGCCATTCTGCATCTCACCTCTTGTGTACATCTTCCGTCTGAGGTTAACAAAGTTCCCAAATATTTAAATTCATTTACCTGTTTTAATATTGTTCCACTTGTCTTTATTATGCACTGAGGTGATGTCTTTTTCTTTGTTGTTACCATTACTTCTGTCTTTTTGATATTTAAGCTGAGTCCTTTATTTTTGCTTTCTTTCACTATAATGTCCAACATTTCTTGTAACTCATTTTGACTCTTAGCGGTTAAGACTGTATCATCAGCATACCTTAGACTATTTATATTATAACCTCCAAATGTTATTCCAGGCATGCCCTTTATGGATCTTAAAATAATCTCACTATAAATATTAAACAAATCTGGTGACAGCACACAACCTTGTCTAACACCCTGTTTTATTTGTTGAAACATTCCCAATTGGTTTCCAGTTCTTATGGCCGCTGTTTGTTGCCAGTACATGTTCTTTATTATTCTTAGATCTTTGCTGTCTACGTTTATGCTTTCTAAAATGTTGATTATTTCTTGGTGCTTTACTTTGTCAAATGCTTTGGTATAATCTATGAAACATAGGTATAGATCAGTTTTCACCTCTATGGCTCTTTCTACTAAAGATCTTATGATATATATGGCATTGCTCGTTCCATTACCTCCAACAAAACCACACTGTTCATCGCTAATTTCTGGACTGATTTTGTTTCGCACTCTCTGTGGAGCATACGTCTTCAATAAACACTTTCAGCTCCCTGTGGAGCATAGATCTTCAGCAAACACTTTCAGCTCCCTGTGGAGCATAGATCTTCAGCAAACACTTTCAGCTCCCTGTGGAGCATAGATCTTCAGCAAACACTTTCAGCTCCCTGTGGAGCATAGATCTTCAATAAACACTTTAAGCTCCCTGTGGAGCATAGATCTTCAGCAAACACTTTCCAAGCCGTTCTGTTTCTTGCCATTCTTTTAAGACTATTCTATATCTTCCCCATTATTTTCATCTCTACATCCATCTGTCTTCTACGAGAATATTTTGGTCTTCCTCTTTGTATTTTTCCTTGGGGATTTCCAAAAAGGGCATATTGTGTGATATCCTCACATGGCTTCCGCAGTGTGTGTCCTATCCAGTGCTGTATCTATCGTCTTCGCTGTATCTCTTTATCCACTGGTATTTGATTGGTACTTTTACATAATTCTGTTAGTGATTTTGTCCTGCCATTCTATACTTTTATTCGGCGCAAGCATCCATTAATGAAGCTATGTATCCTCATGACTGTCATTTTTGTTGTTCTCCATGTTTCACAACCATATAATAGGATTGACTTAACAGTAAAAAAAAAAAAAAAGTACCCCCGTCACGCCAAGTGGCGTATAGGGAAATATGGTGTTAGTGACCCTATATTTTACAGACCTTCAGCACATGATTTTTGGGGTAATGTGGTCGGTATTACGCCCGTGCTGCGTTACTTTCCCAGAAAAAAAATCCGGTACCCATTTAAGGCTGGGTGAACCCGGAAGCCGTTGGTTGGGATCGAACCCTACCCCTTTTGACTTAACAGTGGAGTTGACAATTTTTATTCTCTATTTAACCTAATTTCTTTGGACTTCCAAATGTTTCCCAGTGTAACGAATGCGCCTCTTACTTTTGATATCCATATTTTGGTATCATTTTCTGTTCCTCCCTCTTTATCTATATTACTGCCCAGATATATGTAAGATTGTACGTCAAGTAGAGGTATTTCTCCTATTGTTATTTGGTTATTTCCAACTGCATTAATTCTTATAGTTTTGGTCTTATCTCTATGTACTGGTAAGTGAGTTGTTTTATTTAAGACCTGAAATTGTCTCCACTTAAATCCCTCGCGACGCCATCTTATTACGTAACAGAGTGTAATGTACGCATTGACTTATCTATTTACTGTCTGTTTTTATTTGGATTAGGCCCATTCGTGCGTGGAGAAGGCCGGAATGATTGGCTTTGTCAAGATGAGACAACTTGATGTAGATGAGAACTACTCGCTGAGAGGGCGGACACTCGAGGACGCCATTGAGGTCAGCTGTCTGCTATATGACCTGTGACGTATTTGTTGGGCTCATTATGGCTGGGGAAGATACTATACCACAGAGAAGATGGAAGAAGGGCCCGTAGTTCTACTACTACTATTACTTCTTTACTACTATTACTACTACTACTGTTACTACTATTATTTCTACTAATACTACTACTACTACTACTATTACTACTTCTACTATGACTATTACTACTTCTACTACTACTACTATTACTATCTATCTATCTATTGACCTTTCGAGTCGTAGCTGGCCCATAGGGCGTAGACCAAGATACTCCTTCTCTTATCTGAATTTTTGTTCTAGCAGTTTTCAATTCTTTTAACGATATTTTATCAAATCTCGCCATTTGTCTCTGTTCTGTGCAAGCAGCTCTATCTCATTGAGGGAGCCGATTCCTGCTGCTTTTGCCACTCTCATCAATGTTCTTCTCAGTGTCTCTCTGGGTCTTCCTCTTTTTCTCTTGCCTGTTGTTTCCCACATGAGGGCTTGCTTTGCTATTCGGTTATTATCTCTTCTCATCACATGTCCAACATATGACCATCGTCATTTCTTTATTACTGAAGATATTAGTGGTTAAAACTACTACTATTACTCATCATCATCATCGGGTGCCATCTCCACAACGAAGGTTGGCTACCGTGGAGTGCCATTCCATTGTCTCTTGCTTTCATGGTGCAGATTGTCATAGGCTGACTTGTCCATCTTTTGATGTTACTCGTCCATGTTATTCTTGGTCTGCCTCTGCCTCTTTTACCTTGTATTTTCCCATCCAAGATTACTTTCAGTAGGCTTCTGTGTCTTTTAACCTGTTCCAAAAATCTTATTTGTCTTGTTCTAATTGTGTTTAGTAGTTCTCTTTTCATTTTTAGTTGTTTTAATACTTCATCATTTGTTTTCTTTTCTTTCCATCCAGTTCTACCTATTCTTCTATAAATCCACATTTCAAAGGCTTCAATTTTATGTTCTATTTTCTTGTCTAATGTCCATGTTTCTGCGTCATACAGGAATGTTGAAAAGATATAACATTTTGCTGTTCTCATCTTTAGCCCTGGTGTTATTTGTTTTGATGTTAGTATATTTTTCATGGCATTAAAATTACTTTTTGCCATTCCTATTCTTTTGCTTATTTCAGTTGTTCATTTTCCATCACTGGTTATAGTATGTCCCAGGTAGTTGTAGTTCTGAACTGTCTCCAAATCTATTCCTTCAATTTTGATATTTATTTGTAGGTCTTGAGAATTTTCTTTGTTTATGATCATAGTTTTAGTCTTTTGATATTCATATCTAATCCATATTTTTTGCTTGTCATGTTTATTTCATTAAGTAATTGTTGTAGATCTTTAGGATTTTCTGCTTGTAGTACAGTATCATCAGCATATCTTAGTTATTGATTATCTTTCCATTAATTTGTAGGCCTGGCATCTCTATGATGTTTTTACAGATTTGCTCAGTGTATAGATTGAACAAGCTTGGTGATAGGATGCATCCCTGTCTTACTCCTCGTTTTATATCAATGGGTGTTGAGTTCTCTTTGTTACATTTTATTATTGCTGTTTGCTTTCAGTACAAATTACATATCAGTCGTATGTCCATGTCATCTAGATGTATATCTTTTAGGCATTCTATAAGTTGTTTATGATGTAGTCTATGAAGCAGGCACATATTGATTTGTTTACTTATTGTTTAATTTTTAAATAGACTATTAATAGACAATTATTAAATAAGTAAAAGAAAAAAGTAAAGTGCCCCCGTTACGCCAAGTGGCGTTAGGGAATATGCTGTTAGTGAGCATACATTTTACAGGCCTTCAGCACATGATTTTTGTGGTAATGTTGTCGGCATTACGCCCGTGCCGCTTTACTTTCCCAGAAAAATTCCAGTACCCACTTAAGGCTGGGTGAACCCGGAAGCCGTCGGTTGAGATTGAATCCTGCCTCTTGTCCTTTGTAGTCCAGTTCACTAACTACTGAGCTATTGTGGCTCCATAACTATTAAATAAACAATGATTAAATAGACAATTATTAAAATATACAATCAATCGACGGCTTCCGGGTTCACCCAGCCTTAAATGGGTACCGGATTTTTTTCTGGGAAAGTAAAGCAGCACGGGCGTAATGCTGACCACATTACCCCAAAAATAATGTGCTGAAGGTCTGTAAAATATAGGGTCACTATTTCCCTATACGCCACTTGGCGTGACGGGGGTACTTTACTTTTTTTTTTACAATTATTAAATAGACAATTATAAAATAGACAATTATTAAATAGATACTTAATAAATAGACATTTATAAATAAAGACAATTATTAAATAGAGAGCCGTGATAATTATTATACAGATAATTATTAAAAATACAATTATTAAATAGAAATTAATAAATAGACATTTATTAATAAAGACAATTATTAAATAGACAATTATTAAATAGGTAATTATTAAAAGGACACTTATTAAATAAACCTATTATTAAATAGGCAATTATTAAATAGACACTTATTAAATAGGTAATTATTAAAAGGATAATTATTAAAAGGACAATTATTAAAAGGATAATCATTAAAAAGATAATTATTAAATAGGCAATTATTAAATAGGTAATTATTAAAGGACAATTATTAAATAGGAAATTATTAAATAGGTAATTATTAAAAGGACAATTATTAAATAGGAAATTATTAAATAGGTAATTATTAAAAGGATAATTATTAAAAGGACAATTATTAAAAGGATAATTATTAAATAGATAATTATTAAATAGGCAATTATTAAATAGGTAATTATTAAAAGGACAATTATTAAATAGGAAATTATTAAATAGGTAATTATTAAAAGGACAATTATTAAATAGGAATTATTAAATAGGTAATTATTAAAAGGATAATTATTAAAAGGACAATTATTAAAGGATAATTATTAAATAGATAATTATTAAATAGGCAATTATTAAATAGGTAATTATTAAAAGGACAATTATTAAATAGGTAATTATTAAATAGGTAATTATTAAAAGGACAATTATTAAATAGGTAATTATTAAATAGGTAATTATTAAAAGGACAATTATTAAAAGGACAATTATTAAAAGGACAATTATTAAACTGACAATTATTAAATAGATAATCATGTAATGTAATAGAAACTAATAGTGAGCTCTTCTATTTAAGATGGTGACATAGAATTAAGCAGTTTAAAGTCACATTTATTTTTGTTTTCACTTTGGTTTCTCTACAGGAAGACAGAAGAATGGGACTGATACCCTTCTTTGTAAGTATATGGGTCTTGTGTCCATGGTGTACTCCTTTGCTGTTGTGTTTGAAGTTACCATCATTCATTTTATTTCTCTTTCTCGTTCATCTGTTATGTGGACATTGATTTGTTGTGTTGCAAGTTACAACAAAGTTGCGATATCTGAGCTTTAAGCCCCAACACATCCCTCTTCTGCATAGTAAAAAAAAAAACAGTAAATCGTCTTTTCATTTGTTTGTCCGCTGTCCATGATTCCCTTCCATAGATCAGAATTGGTTCTATATAGCACCGATGAACTCTCTTTCTCATTTCTATTAACATAGATTTGTTTTGTAAGACGTTTTTTTTTTCCAGAGATGAAATTTTGGCGTCAGCTATTTTACTTTTTATTTCTGTGATGCATATTCCATCTGATGTTATTATTGTACCTAAGTGTTTGATGCATTGCACTTGTTTCAGGTTTGTCCTGTTTATTTTTATGATGCATGATGGCGATGATTGCCTCCTAGATAAATTAGTAGCAGAAGAGAAGAAACAGAACATCAACATTACGATGGATGCCATACATCTAAAGCATGTAAACAAAACAGTAAAATACCCCCATCACGCCAAGTGGGGTATAGGGAATATGGTGTTAGTGACCATACATTTTACAGACCTTCAGCACATGATTTTTGGGGTAATGTTGTCGTTATTACGCCTGTGCTGCTTTACTTTCCCAGAAAAAATCCAGTATTCATTTCTCTCACTCTCTCTCTCTCTCCCTCTCTGCGATCAGGACTCAATCAGAGTAGGATTCCAGACTCTCACATGAAGTCAGCTGTCAGGTTAAGTGTGTTGATCGCCCCCACAGACAGAACATCACAATTAGAGTCTGCCAGATCCACACTGATTGAACATCCATTAAAACGTTGCACTGTGTTCTGCGCCAGCGGCCCAGTGCATCCGATTTCAGCCAGCATTTTATTCAGGTTTGCATTAAGGTACCCATTTAAGGCTGGGTGAATCCGGAAGCAGTCGGTTGGGATCGAACCCTACCCCTTGTCTTCTGCATGGCTGAACAGTTTTTTGCCTTTATCGGCCTAATATTTTCAACTTTTAACTGCTAAATATTTTTTAACATGCGCAAACGCACACGAGGCTTCCATTTTTCGCCGATTTCTGTGAGCGACAGACATTGGACCTCACTACTTGGAAAACTGAGGACGGTAAACCGGAATCATTGAATCACGGAAACATTCTCACCATATATGGCTGGATTTGAACCATGACTCTTTTGGTCTGGAGGCACATGTCTTGCCTCTACACTAATCAGTCCCGTCTTTGTGCTCAATAAATGTCTTTAAATGTTAATGGTTGGGCCACCTGTTCAGAATGAATCCTTACCAATCACCATCAAGGGCGTTCTTCTCGAGAATGCATGGGAAAAGAACAAGAGGAAGACCCAGAAGAAGATGGATAGATGCAGTGATAGAGACATGTAACAACAAAGGAAAATCACTAATTCAGACAATTCGAGCAGCTCAAGAACGACAAATGATATAACCACGACACCTTTTAGGTATCAGTGAAAAGAGAAAAGAAGAAGATGGATAGATGCAGTGACAGAGACATGTAACAACAAAGGAAAATCACTAATTCAGACAGTTTGAGCAGCTCAAGAACGAGAATTGATATAACACACGACACCTTTTAGGTATCAGTGAAAAGATAAAAGAAGAAGATGGATAGATGCAGTGACAGAGACATGTAACAACAAAGGAAAATCACTAATTCAGACAGTTCGAGCAGCTCAAGAACGACAAATGATATAAACCACGACACCTTTTAGGTATCAGTGAAAACAGAAAAAAAGAAGAAATGTTAATCAACTGGTTTGTCCACCCAGAAAGAATGATGTGCGATTCCTTACCATGCAAAGCAGATATTAAAAGAGAAGGGAGAAGAGCAAGAGGCAGACCCAGAGTAAGATGGACAGGCAACGTCAAAGAAATGCTACAACAATATCAATTGACAATGAGTGAAGCCGCCAAGTGGGGCAAGAACCAGAGCTTTGTATCTCCATTGACACCCAAAAGGGTACAAGAAGTAGTGAAGAAAGACAGAAATAAACAAACATATAGAAGGAAGGAATTAAGGAAGGAAGGATACAAATAAACAAACACATGGAAGGAAGGAATTAAGGAAGGAAGGATACAAATAAACAAACACATGGAAGGAAGGAATTAAGGAAGGAAGGATACAAATAAACAAACACATGGAAGGAAGGAATTAAGGAAGGAAGGATACAAATAAACAAACACATGGAAGGAAGGAATTAAGAAAGGAAGGATACAAATAACACATGGAAGGAAGGAATTAAGGAAGGAAGGATACAAATAAACAAACACATGGAGGGAAGGAATTAAGGAAGGAAGGATACAAATAAACAAACACATGGAAGGAAGGAATTAAGGCAGGAAGGATAGAACGAAAGAAACAAACACGTGAAAGGAAGGAATTAAGAAAGGAAGGATAGAACGAAAGAAACAAGCACTTGGAATAAAGGAATTAAGGAAGGAAGGATAGAACGAAATAAACAAACACATGGAAGGAAGGAATTAAGGAAGGAAGTATAGAACGAAAGAAACAAACACGTGGAATAAATGAATTAAGGAAGGAAGGAAAGAAAGAATGAAACAAACACGTGGAAGGAAGGAATTAAGGAAGGAAGGAAAGAAACAAACAAACAAACACATGGAAGGAAGGAATTAAGGAAGGAAGGAAAGGAAAGAAAGAAACAAACACATGGAAGGAAGGAATTAAGGAAGGAAGGAAAGAAATAAACAAATACGTGGAAGGAAGGAATTAAGGAAGGAAGGAAAGAAAGAAACAAACACATGGAAGGAAGGAATTAAGGAGGGACGGAAAGAAATAAACAAATACATGGAAGGAAGGAATTAAAGAAGGAAGGAAACGAAAGAAAGAAAGAAACAAACAAACACATTGAAGGAAGGAATTAAGGAAGGAAGGAAACGAAAGAAAGAAAGAAACAAACAAACAAACACATGGAATGAAGGAATTAAGGAATAAAGGAAACGAAAGAAAGAAACAAACATATGGAAGAAAGGAATTAAGGAAGGAAGGAAAGAAATAAACAAACACATGGAAGGAAGGAAGTAAGGAAGGAAGGAAGGAAAGAAGGAAAGAGAGAAAGAAACAAACAAACACATGGAAGGAAGGAATTAAGGAAGGAAGGAAGGAAGGAAGGAAAGAGAGAAAGAAACAAACAAACAAACACATGGAAGGAAGGAATTAAAGAAGGAAAGAAACAAATAAACAAACACATGGAAGGAAGGAATTAAAGAAGGAAAGAAAGAAATAAACAAACACATGGAAGAAAGGAATTAAAGAAGGAAAGAAAAAAATAAACAAACACATGGAAGTAAGGAATTAAGGAAGGAAAGAAACAAATAAACAAACACACACATGGAAGGAAGGAAAGAAAGAAAGAAAGAAACAAACAAGAAAGAAGGGAGGGGAGGGAGGGAGGGATGAAGGAAACACACACAAAGAAAGAAAGAAAGAAAGAAAGGGAGATAGAAATAGAGAAAGAAAGAAAGAGTGAAAGGGAGAAAGAAAGAAAGAAGTCTGGTTGCAAAGGTGACATATACACACAGGTTTTGTTTCCTATTACTACCACAAACGTGTCTTGACAAACACTTACCATAACCCTGTGTTTTTATGTGTTTACATTATTCATTTAATAAATATATATATGGCCCTTTGCGTCTTGTCAGACGGTCTAGTGGAGGCTATTGTGTATTTTTTGAGGTATTGTTTTTGCCGAACAGCTTCTCTCGTGGCTAATTCTACCAATGTTTGACAAACACACGCGGTCACATAATGAACAGGTCAGGCTCGCTGATCCACAGGGTTTACCATCCTTTTTCATGAGTCTCTTCTCTTCTAAGTCCTGTCTTAGCACAGTCTCAAATGTTGTTATACCGTTCCTTATACATGCTCTCCGTGATGTGCGATCACTTGCCAGATGTTGCCAGTCGTTTTCACAGATGGAGAAGTCTTTCAGAGATGATTTTGCTTGTTTTAGTAAGTCCAGGGCACATGGTTCTTACGTTCCATGTGCCAAGTTTAAACATTGGTGCTTTCTTCCTCATTTCACTTTGCCTACTCTGCCTGGGCACGGGATATGGAGATAGTGCTTTACCCAGTCGCACTATCCCCCTCTCGACTTCGTTTCAATGATTTCCGAAGGAGGGACAAAGTCCATACATTAATAAATAGACATTTATTAATACAGACAATTATTAAATTGACAATTATTAAATAGATAATTAGTAAATAGACAATTATTAAATCATCATCATCAAGTACCGGGCGTGCTGGCATAGGTGATCATGTCTCTCCACAACTTTCAATCTCGGCAGCTATTTATAATTTCTGTTGTTGACCTCCTGCCAAGCCATTCTCTAAGCTGTCTGTTATTTTTTCTCTTTGCTTCCCTTTATCTCTTCGTCCCTCAATTTTTCAAGTTGTTACAATATATTCTAGTTGTTCCCTTCTCACAACATGGCCAAAAAATAATGATTGTTTCTTCCTATATAACTCTCTTTTTGCTTTGGCCTCTTTCAGAACATCTTCATTACTCTTCTTAGCTTTCCTTAAATAGAAGAGTTCACTAGTAGTTACCTTTGCCTTTCAGATATAATTTGCTGTCTTTTGCACTTCTGTTCGCCTCTGCTGTTGTTATGTTTCCTAATTCTTCTAATATTCCATCGATCCATCTTTTTCGTGGTCGACCCTTGGGTCTGGTATTCTTACAACATTTGTTGAAGGCTCGTTGTGTTGTGTTTTAATCTTTCTGCCTTGTCGCGTGGCCAAACCATTTTATTTGTTGTTTCTTTATATATTCTATAAGTAATTCCCATTACGTATTTTCAGTAATTACCCATTAAATCATTATTCATTATTCTTGAACATCTACTATGGTTAATCTAACACCTGTCCCAGGTGTGCGCTACGTTAGGCACGACTGCCTGTTGCTCATTTGACAATCTCAATGAACTGGGCATCATCGCTAAACGACAGGGCATCTACATCCACGTGGATGCTGCCTATGCTGGAAATGCCCTTATCTGCCCTGAGTTTCAACATCTTATTGCAGGCATTGAGGTGAGAACAGATTTCTTTTTTTTAAATTTGATTTCACAAAAAAAATATAGGAACTTGGTTGATTTTATCTTATTTTATTTATCTTATCTTATTCCATTTCATCTTATCTTATCTCATTTTATTTTATTTTTCTTATCTTATTATATCTTATCTATTTTGTTTTATCTTATTTTATATTATCTTATTTTATCTTATATTTTTAAATCTTATCTTCTTTTATTTTATCTTTAGTGGAGACAGTCCACTTAACTAATTAATTAATTTAATTACTTATCAATAAATTAATTAACTTTATAGTGATAAAAATACTGGGAACGTGTTATATCTGAATTATTTCACTTTCAGAATATTAATTCCTTCAGTTTGAACACAAACAAATGGTTACAAGTGAATTTTGACTGCTCCTTGTTATGGTAAGATACGTGTTCAATGCGCCAAACACATTGTGTGTTCTATATATCATTTAACTGGACAAATAATAACAAAACAAAAGGGACATCACTATATGTTTTAAATAATAAAGAAATATCAAAATAATAAGTTACTCCCTTTGGGGTATCATCATCATCACCATCATTACTGAGTGCCGTCTCCGCATCGAAGGTTGGCTACCATGAGGCGCCATTCCACTCTGTCTCTTGCTTTGATGGTGCCGATTGTCATAGGTTGACTTGTCCATCTTTTGATGTTACTCGTCTATGTTAGTCTTGGTCTGCCTCTCCCTCTTTTACCTTGTATTTTCCCCTCCAATATTACTTTTATTAGGCTGGTGTGTCTTTTAACATGGCCCAAAAATTTCATTTGTCTTGTTCCAACTGTGTTTAGTAGTTCTCTTTTAATTTTTAGTTGTTTTAAACTTCATCGTTTGTTTTCTTTTCTTTAATAGACTTTCTCTCCATGGCTTTCTTTGGAATGTTACGTGATGAGGCTCCAATCTCTTCCACGGTGGTCTGCCATTTTCGTCTTTCGTGTTCTGAACATGCCTCTTGTGTACCACGCACTTTGCTGTTTTTGCTTTCTGGGCCGTTGATCATTTCTGATTCTTCCGCCCCATCTACCGTCACAGACATTTCACATTCGCGTTGGACATACCCGCCCGGCGCCATTGTTGTCGAACTATGTGTTTGCCTGTCGAACCGCGGAACACACGACATAAAGAAGAATCTTGGGGTATATGGATTTTTATTAGTGCCAATTATTACATTATGTTATTGAGTGTCGTCTCCACATCGAAGGTTGGCTAGCTTGGGGCGTCATTCATTCATTGGGAGCTGACTCCACATCGAAGGTTGTATACCATGGAGCGTCATCCATTCATTGGGAGCTGACTCCACATCGAAGGTTGTATACCATGGAGCGTCATCCATTCATTGGGAGCTGACTCCACATCGAAGGTTGCTTACCATGGAGCGTCATCCATTCATTGGGAGCTGACTCCACATCGAAGGTTGTATACCATGGAGCGTCATCCATTCATTGGGAGCTGACTCCACATCGAAGGTTGTATACCATGGAGCGTCATCCATTCATTGGGAGCTGACTCCACATCGAAGGTTGCTTACCATGGAGCGTCATCCATTCATTGGGAGCTGACTCCACATCGAAGGTTGCTTACCATGGAGCGTCATCCATTCATTGGGAGCTGACTCCACATCGAAGGTTGCTTACCATGGAGCGTCATCCATTCATTGGGAGCTGACTCCACATCGAAGGTTGCTTACCATGGAGCGTCATCCATTCATTGGGAGCTGACTCCACATCGAAGGTTGTATACCATGGAGCGTCATCCATTCATTGGGAGCTGACTCCACATCGAAGGTTGTATACCATGGAGCGTCATCCATTCATTGGGAGCTGACTCCACATCGAAGGTTGCTTACCATGGAGCGTCATCCATTCATTGGGAGCTGACTCCACATCGAAGGTTGCTTACCATGGAGCGTCATCCATTCATTGGGAGCTGACTCCACATCGAAGGTTGCTTACCATGGAGCGTCATCCATTCATTGGGAGCTGACTCCACATCGAAGGTTGCTTACCATGGAGCGTCATCCATTCATTGGGAGCTGACTCCACATCGAAGGTTGCTTACCATGGAGCGTCATCCATTCATTGGGAGCTGACTCCACATCGAAGGTTGCTTACCATGGAGCGTCATCCATTCATTGGGAGCTGACTCCACATCGAAGGTTGTATACCATGGAGCGTCATCCATTCATTGGGAGCTGACTCCACATCGAAGGTTGTATACCATGGAGCGTCATCCATTCATTGGGAGCTGACTCCACATCGAAGGTTGTATACCATGGAGCGTCATCCATTCATTGGGAGCTGACTCCACATCGAAGGTTGTATACCATGGAGCGTCATCCATTCATTGGGAGCTGACTCCACATCGAAGGTTGTATACCATGGAGCGTCATCCATTCATTGGGAGCTGACTCCACATCGAAGGTTGTATACCATGGAGCGTCATCCATTCATTGGGAGCTGACTCCACATCGAAGGTTGTATACCATGGAGCGTCATCCATTCATTGGGTGCCGTCTCCACATTGAAGGTTGGCTAACATAAAAGATGATGATGATGATGATGATGAAGAAGAAGCCAAAGAAGAGAGTGAAGGAAGGAAGGAAGGAAGGAAGGAAGGAAGGAAGGAAGGAAGGAAGGAAGGAAGGAAGGAAGGAAGGAAGGAAGGAAGGAAGGAAGGAGGGAAGGAAGGAAGGAGAAAAATACTGCTGCAAGAGAACAATATTTTCTTGTCCAACGTTTCATGAGTCCACGTCACTCCTTTGGATGAAAGAAATGGGAGTTAAGATGGGCACAGCCAGAAACGAGAAACTTAGTGGCCGTGTAAGAAGACTTATCAACCAACACAGAACTAGAGTCGTCAGTCGCTGGACACTGCGGGAATTGCTGAGGAGGGGATCTGAGCACCTATGGACATGTTAGGAGTGCAATGATGATGACCCGCAAATAACTCAATAACTCAGTAACCTTTCATATTTATACAGAATCAGTTCAAGCTGTTCTCTGCCATCATTAATCTATCTATCTATTGACCTTTCGAGCCGTAGCCGGCCCATAGGGCATAGACCCAGATACTCCTTCTATTATCTAGATTTTTATTCTAGCAGTTTTCAATTCTTTTAAAGATATTTTATCAAATCTCGCCACTCGTCTCTGTTCTGTGCAAGCAACTCTCATTGAGGGAGCTGATTCCTGCTTCTCTTGCCTTTCTGATCAATATTCTTCTCAGTGTCAATCTGGGTCAGCCTCTTTTCCTCTTACCTGTTGTTTCCCACATGAGGGCTTGCTTTGCTATTCGGTTATTATCTCTTCTCATCACATGTCCAACATATGACCATCGTCATTTCTTTATTACTGAAGATATTAGTGGTTGATTGGCGATTTCTCTAATTTCCTTGTTTGTTTTGAATTCGTTCCACATAATACCAAGTGATGTCGAGGGGAGATACAATCTGCGATTCTTTGCTCTTCTGTTGGCCTCTTCTGATGTTATCCCTCCTAGTGACTCTAGTATTCCCTTTATCCATCTCTTTCTCGGTCTTCCTCTTAATCTGACGTTTTCGTAGTGTTTGTTTATGGCTCTTTGAGTCATTGTTAGTTCTTTTTGTCTTGTTATGTGGCCGATCCAATTTATCTGTCGTTTCTTTATGTATTCGATGGCTGGTTCAATTTCGAGTTTCTTCCTCAGGTCGGTGTTTCTTACTCTGTCCCTTAAGCTGTTTCCTGTCATTCTTCTGACACATTTCATTTCGGTGGTCGTTGTCTTTCTTATTGTTCTAGAGTCCAGCGTCCAATTCTGGCACTGATAGCACAGAGTTGGTAGAAAAATTGATTTGTATATTTGCTTCCGTAGTTATTGCTTTGTTTTTCAATAGTGTTGATACTTGGCCTATAACTTGGCATGCTTTGTTACACCTTATATCTATCTCTGTCTCTTGGTTATTGTCTTGTGTTAACGTACTACCCAGATATTTAAAATTGTCAACTTGCTTCAAAGTTGTATTATCTATTATGATGTTTAGTTTTTCTTTCTTTCTCGCTATTGCCATTACTTCGGTTTTGCTTATGTTGATCTTCATGTTGTATTGTTTACAAGTGTTGTTTAGCCTGTTGATATGTTCTTGCAGGGCCTCAGTTGTTTCCTGTATCAGAACTTGGTCGTCTGCAAATAGTATTTCATTTATTTCTTCCTCTCTTCTGCTGTTTTCTAGTACGTACATTTCGTTCTCTTTTGTTGATTGGCGATTTCTCTAATTTCCTCGTTTGTTTTGAATTCACTCCACGCTATACCAAGTATTTTCCTTAGACATTTATCATCATTAGTACCATTACTATATTGTACTGAACATTTACCTAAATATTTGTAGCTTTAATATTGGATTGAACTCGCTCTCCATTGTTTAGGGTAAGCAGCGTTGTCGACCTTACCACAGCTCTCACAGTAGATCCATTGTATCTTCAACACAAGCATGGAGACAAGGCCATAGACCTGAGAGTAAGTGTCTATGTCATGTTACATTTTGTCTATGAGTCATGACATGGACAACCATGTCAGGACAATCAAGGTAACAATCTTTTCAGGCTGCTGTAGCTTAAAAGTCGGAGAAGATTAGCATAATGAACACACTAACATCTCTCTCTACTCTTTTAATCTCTCTCACTATTTCTCTCACTCACACACTCTCTCTCACTCTCATTCTCTCTCTCACTCTATGTCTCTCTCACTCTCTCTCACCCTCTCACTCACACACTCTCTCACTCACTCTATTTCTCTCTCTCACTCACTATATCTCTCTCACTCTCTCACACATTCTCTCACTCTGTATCTATCTCTCATTCTCTCACTCGCACTCTCCCCATCACTCTCTCTCTCACTCACTCACACTCTCTCTCTCACTCACTCACTCACACCCTCTCTCACTCTCTCTCTCACTCACTCTCTCTCATTCACTTTTCCTTTCTCACTCACTCTTTCTCACTCTCTCTTTCTCACTCTCTCTTTCTCACTCTCTCTCACACAATCTTTCTATCACTTCCTCTCTCACTCTCTCCAGTCTTTCTCTCTCTCTGCCACTCCCTCTCTCACTTTCTTTCATTCACTCTTTTCACTCTCTCTCTCACTTAATCCTTCTCTCTTTATCACTCCCTTCCAGTCTCTCACTCACTCTTTCTCACTCAATCGTTCTCTCTTTCTATCACTCCCTCTTTCACCCTCTCTCACACACACTCTCACACACACACACTCTCTCTCTCACTCAATCTCTCTCACTCAATCTCTCTCACTCAATCTCTCTCACTCTATTACCTGTTACCTGTCATTTACCTGTTTTAATATTGTTCCACTTGTCCTTATTGTGCATTGTGGTGATGTCTTTTTCTTTGTTCTTATCATTACTTCTTTCTTTTAGCTATTAAGGCTGAGTCCTTTATCTTTGCTTTCCTTCACTGGGGAGCAGAAGCGCCAGCGACCTGCGGTGGCAATAGCAGGGTCGGCACACCATCAGCTGACGAAGACCTAGCAGTTCTACCTCCTCGTGGTCTCCCCTGGTAACAGTCTGCGTCAAAACAGGCTGGCTAACAGAAGCTAGGATCGCCGTGTTCCCTGTAGTGGTGGCTGTTGCTGATATAGAAGACCTAGTATTGCAGTACCTCTAGGCAGGACAAGTCACACAGGCTGGCTAACAGAAGCTAGGATCGCCGTGTTCCCTGTAGTGGTGGCTGTTGCTGATATAGAAGACCCAGTATTGCAGTACCTCTGGACTCGACTAGTAGTTTCCCAGCATGGCCTGGGATAGACGAACTCCAACTTCTCCAGTAAGAGCCGGAAATGTCAAGAAAGCCATTACGACCCGCCACATCAATGAGTCAAAGGGCACCTGCCCGCATCAACTCGTGACAATTCGTCAACAACAACAACTTTCAGTCACTATCATGTCTAACATTTCACGTAACTCATTTTCACTCTTATCGACTGTATCATCAGCATACCTTAGATTATTTATATTATGACCTCCGATTGTAACGGCATTAACAACCAAATAAAGTAAACACAATAATGATACACGTTACAATTTACGTTGAAGGAATGCTTTCTAATGTATTCAACAGCACTGGTCCATACCGCTAAGTCGGAGGTTCCGGGCCTTAAAGTTATGGTTTGTTATCAGGACATATGGCATTGAGGGTTTGCAGAGGCGGATCCGCGACGTAAGTGATAAGTTATTTTATTCTTTTTTTCTCTCATTCAATTGCTTGTGGTTTGGTGGTGTCGATGAGAGAGAGAAAATGAATTTTCTAGGCTTCACTTGTTGGTGAAATTGTCGTGTCGAATTTACTTTATGTCTCTTTGATTCTGTTGCTTTCTGGGTTTTTATCTGTCTGACTGTTTGGTCTGTCGGTGTGTCTGGTTTGTTTGTTTGCCTGGTCTGTTTGTCTGTCTGTCTGTCAACGGTCACAACATAACCAACTTGCGATATGCGGGTGACACAGTCTTAATATCAGAGACAGAGAATGAACGACAAAAAATAATAGACATAATATTAAAAGAAAGCAACAAGAAAGGTCTCAGTCTGAATAGTAAGAAAACAGAAGTAATGGTTATATCGAAGAAACAATCATCACCGTCATGCAGCATAAAAATAAACAGGACAAATCTGAAACAAGTGCAACGCGTCAAATACTTGGGCACAATAATAACATCAGATGGAAGATGCACCACAGAAATAAAAAGCTGAATAGATCAGGCCAAAATAGCATTTCTGAAAATGAAAAATATCTTATGCAACAAATCTATGTCAATAGAAGTGAGAAAGAGAGTTTATCATTGCCATATAGAGCCAATTCTGACCTAAGGAATCGAATCATGGACAATAGACAAACAAATGAAAAGACGATTAGAGGCCACAGAGTTTAGACTTCTCAGAAGAATGTTGAAAGTTCCCTGGACAGATAAAAATACCAATGAGGAAGTTCTCAAAGAGGCCAACACAAAAAGGGACCTCATAAGAAACATCAGAAAGAAGCAATTAACATTTTTCGGGCACATCATGAGAAAAGGAAAGTTGGAATACTTGGTTACAACTGGCAAAATAAAGGGGAGGCGAGATCGCGGACAACAAGATACTAGATAGCTTGGTATCATGGCATGGGAAACAGTCAACAACATAATCTTATAAGATGCACTGTGGATAGAAGATTGTGGAAGGACATGATCACCTACGCCAACCGGTATGGCACATGATGATATTATTATTTTTTGTGATTTTATTGTTATCTATACATCATTAAATCCCTGGAGTCTGTAGAAATGTGGTTTTACAGAAGAATGTTGAGAATATCACGGACAGCTAAGAAGAATAATGAAAACGTTCTGAAAGAGGTCAAAGCAAAAAGAGAGCTAATTTCCAATATTAGGAAGAAACAATCATCATTTTGTTGGCCATGTAATGAGAAGAGAACAACTGGAATATATTGTAACAACTGGGAAAATTGAGGGACGAAGAGATAGAGGAAAGCAAAGAGAGAAAATACCAGACAGCTTAAGAGAATGGCTTGGCAAAAGGTCGACAACAGAAATGATAAATAACTGTCGAAATCGAAAGTTGGTGGAAAGACATGATCACCTACGCCAGCAGGCCCAGTATGACACATGATGGTGATATATCATTATGATTCTCTTGTTTATTAAATGATGATATTCTTCCTGCCACATTAGCATTGTCGACTTGCAAAGTTGATGAGGAACAAGATTCTGGACGATGAGCGGTTGAGGTGCTGGGCGAAGTCACGACAGGCCTCGTCTGCTTCCGTTTAATTGTGAGTTTTGTTGTGACTGTCTTATCTTTGCAGTTGTTGTTGTTATCGTTGTAGTTGTTGTTATCGTTGTAGTTGTTGTTATCGTTGTTATCGTTGTAGTTGTTGTTATCGTTGTAGTTGTTGTTATCGTTGTTGTTGTTGTTATCGTTGTAGTTGTTGTTATCATTGTAGTTGTAGTTGTAGTTGTTATCATTGTAGTTGTTGTTGTTATCGTTGTAGTTGTTGTTGTTATCGTTGTAGTAGTTGTTGTTGTTATCGTTGTAGTAGTTGTTGTTGTTATCGTTGTAGTTGTTGTTGTTATCATTGTAGTTGTTGTTGTTATCATTGTAGTTGTAGTTGTTATCGTTGTAGTTCTTGTTGTTATCGTTGTTGTTGTTGTTGTAGTTTTAGTTCTTGTTGTTATCGTTGTAGTTGTAGTTGTTATCGTTGTTGTTGTTGTTGTTTTCATTGTAGTTGTAGTTGTTATCGATGTAGTTGTTGTTGTTATCATTGTAGTAGTTGTTGTTATCATTGTAGTTGTAGTTGTTATCGTTGTTGTTCTTGTTGTTATCGTTGTTGTTGTTGTCGTTTTAGTTCTTGTTGTTATCGTTGTAGTTGTTGTTGTTATCGTTGTAGTTGTTGTTGTTATCGTTGTAGTTGTTGTTATCGTTGTAGTTGTTGTTGTTATCGTTGTTGTTGTTGTTATCTTTGTAGTAGTTGTTGTTATCGTTGTAGTTGTAGTTGTTATCGTTGTAGTTGTTGTTGTTATCGTTGTTGTTGTTGTCGTTTTAGTTCTTGTTGTTATCGTTGTAGTTGTTGTTGTTATCGTTGTAGTTGTTGTTGTTATCGTTGTAGTTGTTGTTGTTATCGTTGTAGTTGTTGTTGTTATCGTTGTAGTTGTTGTTGTTGTCGTTGTAGTTGTTGTCGTTGTAGTCGTTGTTGTTATCGTTGTAGTAGTTGTTGTTATCATTGTAGTTGTTGTTGTTATCGTTGTAGTAGTTGTTGTTATCGTTGTAGTTGTTGTTGTTATCAATGTAGTTGTTGTTATCGTTGTAGTTATTGTTGTAGTTGTTGTTATCGTTGTAGTTGTTGTTATTATTGTAGTTGTTGTTATCGTTGTAGTTATTGTTGTTATCGTTGTATTTGTTGTTGTTATCAGTGTAGTAGTTGTTGTTATCATTGTAGTTGTTGTTGTTGTTATCATTGTAGTAGTTGTTGTTATCGTTGTAGTTGTTGTTATCGTTGTAGTTGTTGTTATCATTGTAGTAGTTGTTGTTATCGTTGTAGTAGTTGTTGTTATCATTGTAGTAGTTGTTGTTGTCACTGTAGTTGTTGTTATCGTTATAGTTCTTGTTGTTATCGTTGTAGTTGTTATTTATATCGTTGTAGTTGTTGCTGTTATCATTGCAGTTGTTGTTGTCATTGTATTTGTTGTTGTTAATGTTGTAGTTGTTGTTATCATTGTAGTTGTCGTTTGTATTGTTGATATCGTTGTTGTTATGATTATAGTTGTTGTTATTATCATTGTAGTTGTTGTTATCATTGTAGTTGTTGTTGTTATTGTTGTAGTTTTTTTGTGTTATCATCGTAGTTTTTGTTGTTATGATTGTCGTTGTTGATGTTATTGTTGTAGTTGTTATTGTTGACATCGTTGTTGTTATAATTGTAGTTGTTATTATCGTTGTAGTTGTTGTAGTTGTTGTTGTTGATATTGTTGTTGTTATAATTGTAGTTGTTATTTTTATCGTTGTAGTTGTTGTTATGATTGTAGTTGTTATTATCGTTGTAGTTGTTGCAGTTGTTGTTGTTGATATTGTTGATGTTATAATTGTAGTTGTTGTTTTTATCGTTGTAGTTGTTGTTATGATTGTAGTAGTTTGTTTTTATCGTTGTAGTTGTTGTTATGATTGTAATTGTTGTTGTTGTCATTGTAGTTGTTGTTGTTGTTTTTGTTGTAGTTGTTGTTATTGTTGATGTCGTTGTTGTTATGATTGTAGCTGTTGTTGTTATCATTGTAGTTGTTGATGTTATTGTTGTTGTTATCATTGTAGTTGTTGTTTTTATTGTTGTTGTTATGATTGTAGTTGTTGTTGTTATCATTGTAGTTGTTGTTATTTTTGATATTGTTGTTGTTATCATTGTAGTTGTTGTTATCATTGTAGTTGTTGTTATCAATGTAGTAGTTGTTATTGTAGTTCTTGTTGTTCTTGTTGATATCGTTGCTGTTATGATTGTAGTTGTTGTTATTATCGGTGTAGTTATTGTTATCATTGTAGTTGTTGTTATTGTTGTAGTTTTTGTTGTTATCGTTGTAGTAGTTGTTGTTATCGTTGTTGTTGTTGTTGTTATCAATGTAGTTGTTGTTATCGTTGTAGTTATTGTTGCAGTTGCTGTTATCGTTGTAGTTGTTGTTGTTATTATTGTAGTTGTTGTTATCGTTGTAGTTGTTGTCGTTATCGTTGTATTTGTTGTTGTTATCAATGTAGTTGTTGTTGTTGTTATCATTGTAGTTGTTGTTTCGTTGTAGTTGTTGTTGTTATCGTTGTAGTTGTTGTTGTTATTATTGTAGTTGTTGTTATCGTTGTAGTTGTTATCGTTGTATTTGTTGTTGTTCTCAATGTAGTTGTTGTTGTTGTTATCATTGTAGTTGTTGTTATCGTTGTAGTTGTTGTTGTTATCGTTGTAGTTGTTATTTATATGGTTGTAGTTGTTGCTGTTATCATTGCAGTTGTTGTTGTC
Source organism: Megaustenia siamemsis (assembly GCA_032433765.1). Lineage (NCBI taxonomy): Eukaryota > Metazoa > Mollusca > Gastropoda > Stylommatophora > Ariophantidae > Megaustenia > Megaustenia siamemsis. Next base: position 5,271,414 of record JAVIAB010000104.1, read on the forward strand.
ATTGTATTTGTTGTTGTTAATGTTGTAGTTGTTGTTATCATTGTAGTTGTCGTTTGTATTGTTGATATCGTTGTTGTTATGATTGTAGTTGTTGTTATTATCATTGTAGTTGTTGTTATTGTTGTTATCATTGTAGTTGTTGTTATCAATGTAGTAGTTGTTGTTATCATTGTAGTTCTTGTTGTTGTTGTTGATATCGTTGCTGTTATGATTGTAGTTGTTGTTATTATCGGTGTAGTTATTGTTATCTTTGTAGTTGTTGTTATTGTTGTAGTTTTTGTTGTTATCATTGTAGTTGTTGTTGTTATTGTTGTAGTTTTTGTTGTTATCATTGTAGTTGTTGTTATTGTTGTAGTAGTTGTTGTTATCATTGTAGTTGTTGTTGTTGTTGTTGTTGTAGTTGTTGTTATCATTGTAGTTGTTGTTGTTATTGTTGTAGTTTTTGTTGTTATCATTGTTGTTGTTGCTATTGTTGTAGTTGTTGTTGTTATCATTGTAGTTTTTGTTGTTATCGTTGTAGTTGTTGTTATCCTTGTAGTCGTTGATGTTATTGTTGTAGTTGTTGTTATTGTTGATATCGTTGTTGTTATGATTGTAGTTGTTGTTATTATCGTTGTAGTTGTTGTTAGTATTATCATTGTAGTAGTTGTTGTTATCATTGCAGTAGTAGTTGTTGTTATCATTGTAGTTGTTGTTGCTATTGTTTTAGTTGTTGTTATGATGGTAGTTGTTGTTGTTATCGTTGTTGTTGTTGTTATCGTTGTAGTAGTTGTTGTTATCGTTGTAGTTGTAGTTGTTATCGTTGTAGTTGTTGTTGTTATCGTTGTTGTTGTTGTCGTTTTAGTTCTTGTTGTTATCGTTGTAGTTGTTGTTGTTATCGTTGTAGTTGTTGTTGTTATCGTTGTAGTTGTTGTTGTTATCGTTGTAGTTGTTGTTGTTATCGTTGTAGTTGTTGTTGTTGTCGTTGTAGTTGTTGTCGTTGTAGTCGTTGTTGTTATCGTTGTAGTAGTTGTTGTTATCATTGTAGTTGTTGTTGTTATCGTTGTAGTAGTTGTTGTTATCGTTGTAGTTGTTGTTGTTATCAATGTAGTTGTTGTTATCGTTGTAGTTATTGTTGTAGTTGTTGTTATCGTTGTAGTTGTTGTTATTATTGTAGTTGTTGTTATCGTTGTAGTTATTGTTGTTATCGTTGTATTTGTTGTTGTTATCAGTGTAGTAGTTGTTGTTATCATTGTAGTTGTTGTTGTTGTTATCATTGTAGTAGTTGTTGTTATCGTTGTAGTTGTTGTTATCGTTGTAGTTGTTGTTATCATTGTAGTAGTTGTTGTTATCGTTGTAGTAGTTGTTGTTATCATTGTAGTAGTTGTTGTTGTCACTGTAGTTGTTGTTATCGTTATAGTTCTTGTTGTTATCGTTGTAGTTGTTATTTATATCGTTGTAGTTGTTGCTGTTATCATTGCAGTTGTTGTTGTCATTGTATTTGTTGTTGTTAATGTTGTAGTTGTTGTTATCATTGTAGTTGTCGTTTGTATTGTTGATATCGTTGTTGTTATGATTATAGTTGTTGTTATTATCATTGTAGTTGTTGTTATCATTGTAGTTGTTGTTGTTATTGTTGTAGTTTTTGTTGTTATCATCGTAGTTTTTGTTGTTATGATTGTCGTTGTTGATGTTATTGTTGTAGTTGTTATTGTTGACATCGTTGTTGTTATAATTGTAGTTGTTATTATCGTTGTAGTTGTTGTAGTTGTTGTTGTTGATATTGTTGTTGTTATAATTGTAGTTGTTGTTTTTATCGTTGTAGTTGTTGTTATGATTGTAGTTGTTATTATCGTTGTAGTTGTTGCAGTTGTGTTGTTGATATTGTTGATGTTATAATTGTAGTTGTTGTTTTTATCGTTGTAGTTGTTGTTATGATTGTAGTAGTTGTTTTTATCGTTGTAGTTGTTGTTATGATTGTAATTGTTGTTGTTGTCATTGTAGTTGTTGTTGTTGTTTTTGTTGTAGTTGTTGTTATTGTTGATGTCGTTGTTGTTATGATTGTAGCTGTTGTTGTTATCATTGTAGTTGTTGATGTTATTGTTGTTGTTATCATTGTAGTTGTTGTTTTTATGTTGTTGTTATGATTGTAGTTGTTGTTGTTATCATTGTAGTTGTTGTTATTTTTGATATTGTTGTTGTTATCATTGTAGTTGTTGTTATCATTGTAGTTGTTGTTATCAATGTAGTAGTTGTTATTGTAGTTCTTGTTGTTCTTGTTGATATCGTTGCTGTTATGATTGTAGTTGTTGTTATTATCGGTGTAGTTATTGTTATCATTGTAGTTGTTGTTATTGTTGTAGTTTTTGTTGTTATCGTTGTAGTAGTTGTTGTTATCGTTGTTGTTGTTGTTGTTATCAATGTAGTTGTTGTTATCGTTGTAGTTATTGTTGCAGTTGCTGTTATCGTTGTAGTTGTTGTTGTTATTATTGTAGTTGTTGTTATCGTTGTAGTTGTTGTCGTTATCGTTGTATTTGTTGTTGTTATCAATGTAGTTGTTGTTGTTGTTATCATTGTAGTTGTTGTTTCGTTGTAGTTGTTGTTGTTATCGTTGTAGTTGTTGTTGTTATTATTGTAGTTGTTGTTATCGTTGTAGTTGTTATCGTTGTATTTGTTGTTGTTCTCAATGTAGTTGTTGTTGTTGTTATCATTGTAGTTGTTGTTATCGTTGTAGTTGTTGTTGTTATCGTTGTAGTTGTTATTTATATGGTTGTAGTTGTTGCTGTTATCATTGCAGTTGTTGTTGTCATTGTATTTGTTGTTGTTAATGTTGTAGTTGTTGTTATCATTGTAGTTGTCGTTTGTATTGTTGATATCGTTGTTGTTATGATTGTAGTTGTTGTTATTATCATTGTAGTTGTTGTTATTGTTGTTATCATTGTAGTTGTTGTTATCAATGTAGTAGTTGTTGTTATCATTGTAGTTCTTGTTGTTGTTGTTGATATCGTTGCTGTTATGATTGTAGTTGTTGTTATTATCGGTGTAGTTATTGTTATCTTTGTAGTTGTTGTTATTGTTGTAGTTTTTGTTGTTATCATTGTAGTTGTTGTTGTTATTGTTGTAGTTTTTGTTGTTATCATTGTAGTTGTTGTTATTGTTGTAGTAGTTGTTGTTATCATTGTAGTTGTTGTTGTTGTTGTTGTTGTAGTTGTTGTTATCATTGTAGTTGTTGTTGTTATTGTTGTAGTTTTTGTTGTTATCATTGTTGTTGTTGCTATTGTTGTAGTTGTTGTTGTTATCATTGTAGTTTTTGTTGTTATCGTTGTAGTTGTTGTTATCCTTGTAGTCGTTGATGTTATTGTTGTAGTTGTTGTTATTGTTGATATCGTTGTTGTTATGATTGTAGTTGTTGTTATTATCGTTGTAGTTGTTGTTAGTATTATCATTGTAGTAGTTGTTGTTATCATTGCAGTAGTAGTTGTTGTTATCATTGTAGTTGTTGTTGCTATTGTTTTAGTTGTTGTTATGATGGTAGTTGTTGTTAATGTTGTAGTTGTTGTTATTGTTGTTATCGTTGTTGTTATCATTGACAGAGATTCTTTCAGACGGGCTGTGGTGAATGTAACGTTCTGTGGGAGATCTGGCTAGAGACAGAGATTCTTTCAGACGTGCTGTGGTGAATGTAACGTTCTGTGGGAGATCTGGCTAGAGACAGAGATTCTTTCAGACGTGCTGTGGTGAATGTAACGTTCTGTGGGAGATCTGGCTAGAGACAGAGATCCTTTCAGACGAGCTGTGGTGAATGTAACGTTCTGTGGGAGATCTGGCTAGAGACAGAGATTCTTTCAGACGGGCTGTGGTGAATGTAACGTTCTGTAGGAGATCTGGCTAGAGACAGAGATTCTTTCAGACGGGCTGTGGTGAATGTAACGTTCTGTGGGAGATCTGGCTAGAGACAGAGATTCTTTCAGACGGGCTGTGGTGAATGCAACGTTCTGTGGGAGATCTGGCTAGAGACAGAGATTCTTTCAGACGGGCTGTGGTGAATGTAACGTTCTGTGGGAGATCTGGCTAGAGACAGAGATTCTTTCAGACGTGCTGTGGTGAATGCAACGTTCTGTGGGAGATCTGGCTAGAGACAGAGATTCTTTCAGACGGGCTGTGGTGAATGTAACGTTCTGTGGGAGATCTGGCTAGAGACAGAGATCCTTTCAGACGGGCTGTGGTGAATGTAACGTTCTGTGGGAGATCTGGCTAGAGACAGAGATTCTTTCAGACGGGCTGTGGTGAATGTAAAGTTCTGTGGGAGATCTGGCTAGAGACAGAGATTCTTTCAGACGGGCTGTGGTGAATGTAAAGTTCTGTGGGAGATCTGGCTAGAGACAGAGATTCTTTCAGACGGGCTGTGGTGAATGCAACGTTCTGCAAAGGACATGTGACTTGGTGATGGTCTTTGAAATTTTACACCATTTTTACTGCATTTTTCTTACTTTATTTGATAATTTCTTCATAATACTTTTCTTCTGTTTGTTTGTTTTGTTTGTTCACCTGATGAAGGCTGTGTGCTTGCCGAACGTCACTTGGTGTTTTAAATCTTTGTTTATCGTTCTTTTAGTAAAATTACCAGAATAAATTGTATTTGCTTGACACCTTTTCCATAGATTAAATTTAAGTCAAGGCAGATACAGACATCATGTCTGACTGTTCTTTCTGCAGGGACCAAACACGCTAACACAGAGGCTACTCAAGACGATCAACGACGGCGGGAAGCTACATATGGTTCCAGCTATGCTTAATGAGCATTACATCATTAGGTGGGTTTAATACAAGAGATGTCATTCGGTGGGTTTAACACAAGAGATGTCATTCGGTGGGTTTAATACAAGAGATGTCATTCGGTGGGTTTAAATATAAGAGATGTCATTCGGTGGGTTTAATACAAGAGATGTCATTCGGTGGGTTTAATACAGGTGATGTCATTTGGTGGGTTTAATACAAGAGATGTCATTTGGTGGGTTTAATACAAGAGATGTCATTTGGTAGGTTTAATACAAGAGATGTCATTTGGTGGGTTTAATACAAGAGATGTCATTTGGTGGGTTTAATACAGGTGATATCATTTGGTGGGTTTAATACAAGTGATGTCATTCGGTGGGTTTAATACAAGAGATGTCGTTCGGTGGGTTTAATACAAGTGATGTCATTCGGTGGGTTTAATACAAGAGATGTCATTCGGTGGGTTTAATACAAGTGATGTAGTTTGGTAGCTTTAATACATGTGATGTCATTTGGTGGGATTAACACAAGTGATGTCATTTGGTGGGTTTAACACAAGCGATGTCATTTCTATCTATCTATTGAACTTTCGAGCCATAGCCGGCCCATAGGGCATAGACCCAGATACTCGTCCTCTTATCTAAATTGTTATTCTAGCAGTGAAGACCCTTCCCTTGTAAAAAAATAACAGTACATTTTCTTGTAAAGATCTTTTATCAAATCTCGCCATTTGTCTTTGTTCTGTGCAAGCAACTCTATCTCATTGTGGGAGCCGATTCCTGCTGTTCTTGCCTCTCTGATCAAAATTTTTCTCAGTGTCTCTCTGGGTTGGCCTCTTTTCCTCTTACCTGTTGTTTCCCATATGAGGGCTTGCTTTGCTATTCGGTTATTATCGCTTCTCATCACATGTCCAATATATGACCATCGTCTTTTCTTGATTACTGAAGATATTAGTGGTTGATTGGCGATTTCTCTAATTTCCTCGTTTGTTTTGAATTCGTTCCACACTATACCAAGTGATGTCATTTGGAGGGTTTAATACAAGTGATGTCATTTGGAGGGTTTAATACAAGTTATGCCATTTGCATGTTTTAATACAAGTGATGTCATTTGGAGAGTTTAATGTAAGTTATGTCATTCAGTAGGTTTAATACAAGTTATGCCATTTGCATGTTTTAATACAAGTGATGTCATCTGGAGGGTTTAATAAAAGTGATGTCAGCTGGATAGGTGAATACAAGTGATGTTATTTGGAGAGCTTAATACAAATGATGTCATTTGGAGGGTTAACACAAGTAATGTCTTTTGGAGGGTTAACACAAGTAATGTCATTTGGAGGGTTTAATACAATCGATGTCATTAGGTGGGTTGAACACAAATGTTGTCATTTGGTGGGTTTTAAAGTTGTCATTATGTGGGTTCACTTTCGGTGCTGATACGCCTTATGATTTTTGACATGTGCTCTGTTTGCTACGATAGGGACTGCAGCTGCCTTTCTTTGTTTTGATATTCGATGAGATGTTAATTATGATGGTTCCACTGGATCTGTAATATAACACCAAAGGAGTGTATGGGCATCTACAACACGCTCGACAGGCAGGATAGTCAAGGAAGACAGTGGTGCATACGTTATGACCACGAGTAGCATGACAATGGAGGTGATGGCAGTGACTAGGGCATTCATCTGGTTAGAGTCACAAGACTACACCCACGCATGTATACTGAGTGATTCGATGAGCATGATAAGAAAAGTGGAGGTGGGCTCTGTACATATGTAATGGGTAGAGTCGTTGCAGAAGTCAAAAATACGTAAGGTCACCTTTGTCTGCATCCCTGGACATTCGGGAGTACGGGGAAATGAAAGAGCGGACTGGTTGGCTAGCTGTGCTATCGTTGATGACGGTCAAGCAATGGATCGGGCGGACATCATCAATGCCATCCGAAAAATGGGAAGGACACATGACTTCGACAATCATAAGTCCACGTCACTTCTTCGGACGAAAAAGATAGGAGTTAAGATGGGCACAGCCAGAAACGAGAAACTTAATGGGCGTGTAAGAAGACTTATCAGCCAACACAGAACTGGAGTCGTCAGTCGCTGGACACTGAGGGACTTGCTGAGGAGGGGATCTGAGCACCTGTGGAGTTGTTCGGAGTGCAATGATGATGACCTGCAAATAACTTAATAACTCCACTGGCACGGGCAGTTGAATAATTATGGCTTTTCATTTGTTTGCAGTGATACTAGGGCCTCTGAATAAATACAACTATAAATATTGAGAAAACCCTGTTTTATTATCACCATATATTATGAAATGAAGAAAAATATACAGCATTTATTGAAGTAGGAATAAATATAGTTTACTAAGTCTTTGAAAGACACGATAAAAAAAGTGAAATGATCATGCAGCATTTCTTATCTTAAATGGATAAGATTATTTACCTTTGCAAGAACGAGGAACACACTGAAATGTGACTCAGTTTTTAAAAAAATCTAACATATTTGAATTAACTCTCCACAAGATGGAAAGTTAAGAGAGAAAATCAAGTTTTTTAAAAATGATTCAAATGCTACATAATTAAAGTAGATGTTGATACAGATTTGTAACATTAATTTAAATCTAAAGACACAATTCTTATCAGTACAAGAAATAGATCTAAAGGTAAATGTAAAGTACGACACTTGAAACAGCATCTTAGCATGTAAGTTTCCACCCATGTATGCTCAGCCGCATATCCAGAAATGTTCAGACTCAAACACATTTTCTAAAAGTATAAATCTTTGTATGTGTTTTGTATATATATCATCATCATCATGTGCCGAGCCTACTGGCGTAGGTGATCATGTCTCTCCACAATTTTCGGTCTCGGCAGCTATTATCATTTCTGTTGTTGACCTTCTGCCAAGCCATTCTCTTAAGCTGTCTGTTATTTTTTCTCTCTGCTTCCCTCTATCTCTTCGTACCCATTTAAGGCTGGGTGAACTCGGAAGCCGTCGGTTAGGATCCAACCCTGCCTCTTGTCCTTTGTAGTACAGTTCACTAACCACTGAGCTATCGCGGCTATATATATATATATATATATATATATATATATATATATATATATATATATATATATATGAATTTAAATGTCTCTCTCTGCGATCAAGACTCAATTAGAGTAGGATTCCAGACTCTCTCATGAAGTCAGCTGTCTGTTTAAGCGAATCGATTGCCCCATATAGTTTCTCCTCCAGGGAGGTGGGCGTGGACCACATTGCTCTTCTCAGGTCTGTGTACAGGGGGCAATCCTGTAGAACATGTTTTGTAGTCATATTGTCCAGTGTACAGTGGCATAGGCTGGTTGTACCTATTTTGAATTTGGTGAACATGTGATTTCTCATTCTATTGTGGCCAGTGCGTAGGCGAAGTATGATGACTTGATCCCTCCTTAATAGTTGGTGGTATCCATCCCTCTCGTTATGCTTTGGGTGTTCTCGTTTCCATTTTTCATGGAACTGACCCTTGAGGATGGATTTGGCTTCATCATAACTGAGCGGATGGTTCACTTGTGGTAATCTCCCTCCCTCTTTAGCTAATTTGTCTGCGCGTTCGTTCCCGTGTATATTACAGTGTGATGGTATCCACTGAATGACTACTCTCTGGAAGTTATTGAATAGTTGGTCCAGGGTTGTTCTCAAGTCATCTAGTTCATTGTTCTTGGGGCTTTTTAGAGCTGGTAATAATGACAGTGCATCAATCAGAATCACCAATTTATTGTGCATGCTATTTTTGTGTTGAGTAGCCAGTGTTGCAGCATCTCTGAGGGCCTCAGTTTCTGTTTTAAAGTTGTTTGAGGATTTCCCAGTTGCTATTGACTTGATGATCTTGTCCTGATTATTCAGCGTCAAGAACACACTTCCCCCTCCATTTCTGGTGGCATTTGTAGCAGAGCCATCTGTGTATATGTGGGACTAAGAGTTCTGTGGATAGGTATCGTGTATGTGTTTTTCTGCTACGTGTTTTCTTTCTGTGTCTCATTGGGTGCCTTTTTTCATGATTCCTGTTATATTTTCCTTAAGTTCTGGTATTTTATGCTTTCCATGTGGAGACATATCAGATGGGCTCAAGGATTTCGATATTGTTAGGGAAAGTACTGGGTCTCCAGTAGTTAGTTCATTGGCAATTGCAGCGAAGTTGCTCCCCTTTAGTCGTACAATTCCGAAACCAGTTATCCTTTGGTGCATGAGGTGGCTAAGGAGCCTTCTATATTTCTCCGCGTGTTGCAATACTTTAGTGACCCGTCTGTCATCTAAGGGTTGTAAACCTGTTACTGTTTCTAGAGTCTTGATAGGTGTAGATTTCATAGCACCAGTAATGATAAGGATGATTTAAATATCTGGGAACAATGTTAACCTCAGATGGTAGATGTACAACAGAGGTGAGATGCAGAATGGTCCAGGCAAAAGCAGCTTTCCAAAAAATGAGGGAGATACTGTGCAATACATTTTGTACAATAGAAAAAAAAGTGTTCTTAACTGTTATGTAGAGCCAGTCTTTATACATGTATATGGATGTGAGACTTGGAGAATAGGACAACAGACAAGAAAAATCACTGGAGTCTGTAGAAATGTGGTTTTACAGAAGAATGTTGAGAATACCATGGACAGCTAAGAAGAGTAATGGAGACGTTCTGAAAGAGGCCAAAGCAAAAAGTAGGCTAACTTCCAATATTAGGAAGAAACAATCATCATTTTTGGCCATGTAATGAGAAGAGAACAGCTGGAATATATTGTAACAACTGGGAAAATTGAGGGACGAAGAGGTAGAGGGAAGCAAAGAGAAAAGATACCAGACAGCTTAAGAGAATGGCTTAGCAGGTCAACAACAGAAATGATAAATAATTGTCAAAATCGAAAGTTGTGGAGAGACATGCTCACCTACGCTAGCAGGCATGCTACTTGATGATGATAAATACATATGTGTGTGTGTGCGTGCGTGTGTGTGTGTATGTGTGTGTGTGTGTTTGGTTACAGTAACAATTGAACTAAATACACCAACAAAAGAAATGATAACAATCATCTTTAAAAACTTATGTTATAAATAACATAAGAGCAAAGTAAGGACTTCAACAATCCTCTGAAATGAATGAACAGCTAATTTATCAAACTTCAATAGTTATCTATTTTATATAATCATTGTACTCGTATTATGGCTATCTTTGGCATTAAATTATGAAGGAAAAAACATTTCACGACACTGGGAAGGTGACACTGAAGAAATACACTCTCTAAATGTTGCTTTTTTTCTTTTTAAATATAGCTTTTTACGTTAAGCGGTTTGGGCTCAGTAATGTTGGTGACTACTTTCAAAGGCGGTAACAAAATAATATTATTTAATATGTTAACGTTAGATATTTGTTACATCTGTCGACATGTCGAGTGCGAATCAAAGCTGCAGACTCCCAACCAAGTGTTTTTTACTATTACATTTTATTTCAGTCTTATTTTAAATTTATGATTTTCCTGTAATATAGTACTTTGTCTTCTCTTTTCATTTTCTATTTTAGATTCATTAGTTCTGGTTGTTCTAGAATATGGAATAATAGAACAAAGAAGTATGTGTTAGCACTCGGAAAAATTGACAGACAAACAATAATAGAAAAAAAACGAAGAACAATATATGGTCCGAAGTGGGATCGAACCCGTACTCAGTGGCACCGCGCCTTGCCACGAGAAAGCCGAACGCTTGGCACACTGCCACGCAGCTAACCAAAAAAAAATTGGCTATTGTAGTAGTGTCTTACACGATGACGTTCTCAATGACTATAGCATAGGGTAACGATCACAGACCGGAAATAAATTGTATATTTGTACTTTCCTATTAATGCAAGTATCTCCCAGTAGGGCTGAATACTTGTGTTGTAGACAAACATTTATTGGACGAAACAGCACGAATAGTAGTTCCCAGTGGTTATATACTGGTTACAAATAATAATACATAAATATTATTATATGGGGAACTTCCGAGGCGATAATAGGGAATAATAGAACAAAGAAGTATGTGTTAGCACTCGGATTCATAGATTACGTTCTAGAATATCCAGCTTGCTGTCGGAGCTACTGAGTTTATCGCTCTGTGCACACCATGAGCTGTGTTTTTCATCCGGATCGTGTTTTGATATTCCAGCTGCTTATGATGAATGATGATATCGTATGACGAATGACAGTTCAGCTGCATTCACTTTTGGTGTGCTCCGCCTTATGTCTTTTGGCATGTGCTGTAGGTGCTGTGATGGCGACTGCAACTCCCTTTCTTTGTTTGGATCCTTCATTGAGATGAGTTTTAATTTGGATGATTTCAGTGGCATAGCCGTTGAGCAATTATGGATTTTAATTTGTTTGCAGTGAAACCGGGACATTCAACTTAACCATAACTCTAGAACATGTCGTTTATTTATTCTTCATTTAAGTTTCCGTTTCAGTGCTTGTGTTTTCTAAAGAAGACTGCATATGGACCGAAACGTCATGGTCTTGTTTTGTTCTTTTTTTGTAAAGTTGTCAATTTCACATACTTTACACTTCACCACTTGTTTGTAAAGTTGTCAATTTCACATACTTTACACTTCACCACTTGTTTGTAAAGTTGTCAATTTCACATACTTTACACTTCACCACTTGTTTGTAAAGTTGTCAATTTCACATACTTTACACTTCACCACTTGTTTGTAAAGTTGTCAATTTCACATACTTTACACTTCACCACTTGTTTGTAAAGTTGTCAATTTCACATACTTTACACTTCACCACTTGTTTGTAAAGTTGTCAATTTCACATACTTTACACTCCACCACTTGTTTGTAAAGTTGTCAATTTCACATACTTTACACTCCACCACTTGTTTGTAAAGTTGTCAATTTCACATACTTTACACTCCACCACTTGTTTGTAAAGTTGTCAATTTCACATACTTTACACTCCACCACTTGTTTGTAAAGTTGTCAATTTCACATACTTTACACTTCACCACTTGTTTGTAAAGTTGTCAATTTCACATACTTTACACTTCACCACTTTTTTGTAAAGTTGTCAATTTCACATACTTTACACTTCACCACTTGTTTGTAAAGTTGTCAATTTCACATACTTTACACTTCACCACTTGTTTGTAAAGTTGTCAATTTCACATACTTTACACTTCACCACTTGTTTGTAAAGTTGTCAATTTCACATACTTTACACTTCACCACTTGTTTGTAAAGTTGTCAATTTCACATACTTTACACTTCACCACTTGTTTGTAAAGTTGTCAATTTCACATACTTTACACTTCACCACTTGTTTGTAAAGTTGTCAATTTCACATACTTTACACTTCACCACTTGTTTGTAAAGTTGTCAATTTCACATACTTTACACTTCACCACTTGTTTGTAAAGTTGTCAATTTCACATACTTTACACTTCACCACTTGTTCCTTCCTACAAGCTTTACTTCTTCTTCTACCTTTCAGCTCCCTGAGGAGCATAGGTCTTCAACAAACACTTTCAGCTCCCTGAGGAGCATAGGTCTTCAACAAACACTTTCAGCTCCCTATGGAGTATAGGTCTTCAACAAACACTTTCAGCTCCCTGAGGAGCATAGGTCTTCAACAAACACTTTCAGCTCCCTGAGGAGCATAGGTCTTCAACAAACACTTTCAGCTCCCTATGGAGTATAAGTCTTTAACAAACACTTTCCAAGACGTTCTGTTTCTTGCCATTCTTTTAAGATCCCTCCATATCTTCCCTATCATCTTCATCTCTGCTTCTATCTGTCTTCTCCAAGAATTCCTTGGTCTTCCCTTTGTCTTTTTCCCTGGGGATTCCAAAAAAGGGCCTGTTGTGCAATACTCTCAGTTGGCTTCTGCAGTGTGTGTCCTATCCAGCACCATCGTCTTCGCTGTATCTCTTTCTTCTTCTACCTTTTAGCTCCCAGTGGAGCATAGGTCTTCAACAAACACTTTCCAAGTCGTTCTGTTTTTTGCAATTCTTTTAAGATCATTCCATGTCTTCCCCATCATCTTCATCTCTGCTTCGATCTGTCTTCTCCAAGAATTCCTTGGTCTTCCTCTTTGTCTTTTCCCCTGGGGATTCCAAAAAAGGGCCTGTTGTGTAATACTCTCAGTTGGCTTCCGTAGTGTGTGTCCTATCCATCGCCATCGTCTTCGCTGTATCTCTTTATCCACTGGTATTTGACCGGTACATTTCCATAATTCCACGTTAGTGACTTTGTCCTGCCATTTCCATCCTTTTATTCTGCGCAAGCATCCATTAATGAAAGTCTGTACCTTCGTGATTGTCAATTTTGCTATTCTCCATGTTTCACAGCCATATAATAGGACCGACTTAACATTTGAGTTGAAAATTTTTATTTTTGTATTTAGCCTAATTTCTTTGGATTTCCATATGTCTCCCAGTGCAATGAAAGCTCCTCTTGCTTTTGATATCCTTATTTTGGTATCATTTTCTGTTCCTCCCTCTTTATCTATATTACTGCCCAGATATATGTAAGATTGTACGTCTAGTAGAGGTATTCCTCCTAGTTTTATTTGGTTATTGTCAACTGCATTAATTCTCATAATGTTGGTCTTATCTCTATTAATCTTTAGTCCTAGCTGTTGTGATCTCTCATCTAATATACTCATTTTATCCTGCATCTGTTGATGGCTGTGTGATAGGAGAGCTATGTCATCAGCAAAGTCTAAATCATCAAGTTGTTTGGTCAGTGACCACTGGATCCCATTTCTGTTGTTTTGAGTTATTTTCATAATCCAATCTATGGCCAGTAGAAAGAGAAATGGGGACAGGAGGCATCCTTGCCTTACTCCTGTTCTTATTTCAAATGTAAACTGTCCTTCATGCACCACACTACATTTTGTTTCTTCATACATTGTTTTTATCAGGTTAATAAACTGTATGGGGATTCCGTAATGACTCAGCAACTTCCAGAGCATTCTTCTGTCTAAACTATCAAATGCCTTTTCGTAATCTATGAATCCAATATAAAGTGGGGATTTTAGTTCTAAACTTTGTTCAACTATTATACGTAGAGAATTTATTTGATCAGCACATGATCTGTTCTTCCTAAAACCTGCTTGTTCATCTCTCAAGTGTTTCTCTATAGCCTCCTTTAGTCTCTCCAGAATGATTCTGCCTAATATTTTTCCTGGCACTGATAGTAACATAATTCCCTTATAATTTGTGCACTCCTGTAAACTTCCTTTGTTTGGTAGTTTGATCATATAACCTTCTCTCCAGTCTTTAGGTATTTCTTCTCTCTCCCAAATTTTATCCAATAGATTATGTGGCATTATTGGTAGAGGTGTTAATATCTGCTTTAATGGCTTCCGAAGGAATTTCATCTGGTCCTGTGGCATTACCATCTTTTAATAGTTTGATGGCTTTCATTATTTCTTCTTTGCTTGGTTTTCCGCAGTTAACGTGTAACTCTTCATCTACTGGTAGTATATCTGGAGGATTATTTGAGCCGGGTCTGTTCAAAAGTTCTTCAAAGTGTTCTTTCCATCTCTCCATTTGTTCCCTTATATTACTAAGCAGATTTCCTTTCTTATCTTTGATAAAGGCGTTGATCTGTTTGTATCTCTTTATTCACTGGTATTTGTTCTCTCTCTATATATATATATATATATACGTTGCCTAATTAAAAAAAAAAAAAACCCCACCTAACCGCCAATGTCCCCTGTACATCAGATTTGCCCTCTGCACTGAGAATGCATGTGATGACGACATTGCTTACGCATGGAATCACGTGACCTCCATAGCAACCGAACTCCTCAACAGAAGATTCCGCTTTGATAGCAACAGGCAGGAGAGCACTCAGCATGACAATGAGAACTGTAAGTGTTAATATTATATTGTGTTCGTGTTTGTATATGGTTGTCAATCATGGACATTCTCGTTAAACAACATAGGAAAATTGGTTCTTTCAAAACAAAATGCTATAGAAACATTCTTAAGATACTTTCGATAATGAAAAAGAGCAATAAAGACATATTATGGTTATGATTAGTCGAGGGCCCCGGTATCACTGCAAACGAATTAAAATCCATAATTGCTCAACCGTCTCTGTCAGTGGAATCATCCGAATTAAAACTCATCTCATTGAAGGATTCAAACAAAGAATAGCAGCTAGAGCACACGCCAAAAAACACAAGGCCAAGCGGCACCGAAAGTGAATGCTGCTGAGCTGTCATTCGAAGACACATTAAAAGATTTAAACATTAAAATGAACTGGCTTATAACAAATCTTACAGAGGAAACAAAATTCTACGGCCACGGCAAAAAAAAAAAAAAAAACTCAGTGTGCTTGAAAGAACAATAATGGAGGGAAAGGGTTGCAAAATGAGGAGGCAGCGGCTGACATAGAACATGGTTTCAAGACATCTATGAGATCTTGTACATGAAAATAAGAGGAGGTGGAGGGGGGGGGGGTCTGGCTAAAGACATAGATTCTTTCAGACGAGCTGTGGGTGATGCAATCTATCTATGCCTGCTTGCCTGTCTGTCGGCCTGTCTGTCTGTCAGTCTATCTATTTGTCCATCCATCCGTCTGTCTGTCTATTTATTTATCTATTATTTATCTAATCTATCTGTTTGTCTTTGATCAGACATTTGTGACTCTCCAAGTCCGACAATCTCTGCTATCAAGTAGCAGACGTTACTGACGACACGTCGTATCTCACGACATGCCACCTGTTCTGGGCGACTCTCTCAACTTTGATGTCTTCTGTTGTTGCTTCTCGCCTCAGAGGTCTTTATAGTGCTTCTTTTCTGCTACCACGGGGTTCACACTTATGGATTTGCTTTTTGGACAGCCCTTTAAAAAGAAACGAGAAATAATTTTCCATTTCACACTCCATAGCTTTTCTGGCAACTCAAAATCTGTAGGGTCAAAGCAAAGAAATGCACATAAATGCATCAGAATGCGAAGCTACAGTGCAGCTAGTAGTGAGGAGACATTAAAAAATATATATATTAATGGGTTGGTTATTTTGGTTATTTTGGTTATTGGTTATGGAAGGCCCCGGTATCACTGAAAACGAATTTAAAATCCATAATTGCTCAACCGCCCGTGCCAGCGTAATCATCCGAGTTAATATCTCATCTCCCAAACAAAGAAAGGTAACTGTAGTCCCCATCGTAGCAGTCTCAGCACACGCCAAAAGACATAAGGCAAAACCGCGCAGAAAGTGAACACAGCCAACTGTTCCCTGTCATACGATATCATCATTCATCGTAAATAATTGGAATATCGAAACATGATCAAAACGGATGAAACACACAGCCCACGGTGTGCACAGAGCACCTAACTCAGTAGCTCCTGCAACAAGCCGGATTCCCATTAATCTGTTACATTATTAATGAAGATTAAAAACAAAAAGGATAAAAGGTCGTAACTAGTGAGATAAGATGTTTCACAAGAATAATGAAAGAACAAGAAGTGATAAAATCTTGAACAAAGAATAATTGACATAAAGCTCTTTCTGTGATACAGCAGATGAAATGGTTCCACATATAATTTGGCTATCTACTATTTAATCTGTGTTGGGGTCCTCGGTAGCCTAGTTGGGAAAACCACCCGACTGGACTACCGACGTTCGGACAACCCGTGCTCGATTCCCGCTGGGAGCAGTGTGAGTTGTACTCGTGGTTGAAAAAAAAAAAATACCCCCACGGTCGACCCAGCCGTTGGCAGAAATGGGTAGCAGGGTATTACCCTGGGAAGGTGAGGAATGTCGCTTCGCATCTGAGTTTCGATGCTTGAGGCGACACTATACAGAAATATCCGAACATTTCTGGATAGGTGGCCGAGCACATATGGGTGGAAACTCGCGTGCTAAGACGCCGGTTCAAGTCTCGTACTTGACCTTTACTTGACCTTTTACTTGACCTTTATTTAATCTGTGATAATTGTTTGTTGTGGACACATAGTAAACAAGTAAAGAGTCCTCTCATGCCAAGTGGCGTATAGGGAATATGGTATATAGATATATATTCATGATTGTACAAAGAAGTTACGACGGTGGTTTTCTGTTGCCTTCCGTCGGTTTGTTTATGGTTGGCTCCGCTAGCCTTTGACTAAAAAGTCTCACCCACAAGGCAGTGGGGTTGTTTTGCTTCGGGGTACCATCCCTTAGCCTTTTACTCTCCCGAGCTTACCTGCAAGGCAGCAGGGCAGCTACAGGTTGTACTGTTTACTGCATACAGTAGCAAGTAAAATTATCAGACCTGACAATGAATCAACATATCATTTTTTGGCCATGTAATGAGAAGCGAACAACTGGAATATATTGTAACAACTGGGAAAATTGAGGGTCGAAGAGATGGATGGAAGCAAAGAGAAAAAATACCAGACAGCTTAAGAGAATGGCTTGGCGGAAGGTCAACAACAGAAATGATAAATAGCTGCCGAGATCGAAAATTGTGGAGAGATTTGATCACCTACGCCAGCAGGCCCGGTACTTGATGATGATGATATATATATATATATTTAAACACATATGGAATATATATATATTTGCAGAAAAAAAGGAATAAAGCGATATGGTTAATTGTATTTATTTCTTTACTTTTTATTTTAAACACATATTTTTTTTACTGTGTTGTATGTTTGCTACTGCTGTAGGCCTATTACGTCGAAATGTCGTTCTTGTTGTGCTGTCCACTTGTTACGCGAAGCTTTAACTATATCTTTTTTTTTTAATATTTTTTTCTATATGTTTTTTTTTCATTTCAACTCAAAATTACAATGTAACACTTTTTATTTTTAATGTGCTCATTTATAGATGGCGAAGAGGACACATTTGCTGCCTTCGATGATAAGATAGTCTTTGACAACCAGAGACAGCACTTGCAGCGAGCGCAGGTATGTTCTTCTGTCAGTGCTTATTTTCATAAATTGGAGATTGCATCACTTTATCTCGTGGTTCCGAGATCTCGTCCCTTCTTAGGAACACTTCAAAGAGTTGCTGAGAGGGGAGTAGTGTGTTTTGGTCTAATCTTTATCTCCATATTATTGGCCCAGGCATAGCACACAAACAGTTAAATATTGTATGAGGAACTTAAGGACAGAAAGAGACCAAAGGACAGACCAGTGCTGAGATATAAGGATGTTTGCAGGGCTTCCTTGAGGGAATTCTCTATCAGTGAAAGAAACTGGGAAAATCTGGCTGCGGATCGTAGCAAATGGAGAACAAAAATAAAAAAACGGGACATTAACTTTCGAAGCAATGCTGATATCAAATTTAGAAGACAAAAGGCACAGGAGAAAGGAGGCGAGGTAACAAATACATCTTACCCATTCTTTGGCCGGATCTGTCTATCCAATATTGACAGTTTCAGTCACGACAGAAGCTGTTCAGTAAGACAAAATCCAACATAAGACACTTATATTTGACAATACTACACACTTATCATGGCTGCTTGCTACCAACCGTCTGTCAAGACACCAAAGGTCGTATTTACATACTAAATATATCTCAAGCTAACCCATTGGTGCTTAGTCGTTTTAAAAAAGATGGGATGAATTACCCATAAACACAGATAGTTATAGTTAGTCGAAGGTCCCGGTATCACTGCAAACAAATTAAAACCCATAATTGCTCAACAGCCCGTGACAGTGGAATCATCCGAATTAACATCTCATCTAATTAAAAAAAAAAAACTATCTTTACGACACATAGTACCATTGCTGGTGTATGACGGGGGGGGGGGGGGGGGGCGCAACGATAGAACCAGAGGGATAAAGGCCGCTTGGTCAAGCAGTCGCCACGACGTGTGAGACTCAGGATTTTTATTTCACCCCCGATAGAAAAAATCCTTTCCGTCTGCCGCGGGTTTCGAACACCGAAAGTCGGCTTTTCAGCCAGCGGAACAGTGGTTTTAGCCGCACGGCCACGCGCACCTCATTTAAGGATCCAAACAAAGAAAGGCTGTTGCAGTCCCCATCATAGCAGCTACAGCACACGCCAAAAGACATAAGGCTAAGCGGCACTAAAGTGAGCGCAGCTGAACTGTCCTTCGTCATACGATATCATCATTCATCGTAAACAATCGGAATACCGAAACACGATCCAGATGTAAGACACAGCTCACGGTGTGCACTGAGCACTAAACTCAGTAGCTCCGGTAGCAACCCAGACTTGGAATATGAGGAAACTGCAAGAAGTAACACTTTTCTGACTGAGCCTCAATGGCTCCTGTCGCCTATTCGCCATATTAACTGGAAGTCTACGGATAGTACTCAAGGAGCCGCGATAGCTCAGTGGTTAGTGAACTGGACTACAGAGGACAAGAGGTAGGGTTCGATTCCAACCGACGGCTTCCGGGTTCACCCAGCCTTAAATGGGTACCGGATTTTTTCTGGGAAAGTAAAGCGGCACGGGCGTAATACCGACCACATTACCCCAAAAATCGTGTGCTGAAGGTCTGTAAAATGTATGGTCACTAACACCATATTTCCTATACGCCACTTGGCGTGACGGGGGCTCTTTACTTTTTTTTAAGGGATAGTACTCACTGGCAGTGATTACCCGCACTTTTAACTAGCCCTGGTATTTCCGTGTCCACTCCACTGATAAACAAAAAATACTATGGCCACGTCAAAAAACACAGCAGGCTGGAACAAACAGTAATGGTTCATGGGAACATGTTCCTAAAAAAATATTTCTTAAATCTTTGCTACCCACGTTTAAAATATTGATTGTTTCTTGATGATCTTACTTTGTCAAATGAGGACTTCCGGTCAATATGGCGGATTGGCGGCAGGAACCTTTGAGGCCCTGTCTGAAAAGTGTTCTTTACTACTGAGTTCAGTGCTCTCAGTACACATTGAGCTGCATTTTTCATCTGGACCATGTTTCGATATTCTGATTGCTTCCAATTAATGATGATATTGTATGACTAAGAACAGTTCAGCTGCGTTCACTTTCGGTGCCGCTTGGCCTTATGCCTTTTGGCATATGCTGTAGCTGCTATGATGGGGACTGCAGCTGCCTTTATTTGTTTGAATCCTTCAATGAGATGAGATGTTAATTCGGATGATTCCACTGGCACGAGTTGTTGAGAAATTATGGATTTTAATTCGTTTGCAGTGATACCGGGGGCCTTCGACTGACTACAACTATGTTTCCTTGAAAACGAAACAGGGACAGACCACGGCTCATCATAGTTTTACTAAGGCTTGCGGGCTGAGAGGGAAATGCCGAAATCACTCAAAGTCTGGGACGTCTTCAGTTATACGAGCCATGGACAATGACGTCATTTTAAACACAACTGACCCTATTCGCAATGCTGAAAACGTCATAAACTTTGGGTGATTCCTTTATGCCGCAGGCTTTATTGAAACTATAGATGACTATATTTGACAAAGTGGAGGCGAAGGCGCACCTCCCAACACCACAGCTGGAAGTTGTCAGCGACCCACAGCTGATGGCTTGCGCCAGGATCGGTGAACCAAAACCATCCAGACCCTGCACCACCTCTCCGTGGTGCCTCCAGTAACAAATTAACCTGTCTAGTCTGGCCACGCGATCAGGGATCGAAGAGGGAAGACAACCCGGTACTCAAAAATGTCGTGCTGAAGTCGGATGTATTGGGCCGAAAGGCGCAAATATAACAGTTATACTGCAAACCACAACACAAAACGCAGACACGCCCACTTAACGTCCTTTTAAGGACGGATGACAAAGAGGAATTTTACAGTCTACGAATACTCTAGAATACTTTAGTCATCGGGCGAACGCAAGCAAGCATTTGACAAAGTAAAGCATGTGGAAATAATCTATATGCTGGAGAAATTAAACATTGATGGCAAGGATCTGCGAATCATAAAAAACATGTACTGGCAACAAACAGCAGCTATACGAATTAACAACCAAACAGGACAATTCCAATGTTTAAAACAAGGAGTCAGACAAGGCTGTGTTCTGTCGCCGGATTTGTTTTCAATTTACAGCGAACATATTATGAGATCAATAGTAGACAAAAAAGGAATTGAAGTCAACGGTCACAACATAAATAATTTGCGATATGCGGATGACACAGTCTTAATAGCAGAGACAGAGAACGAACTACAAGAAATGATAGACATAATAGTAGAAGAAAGCAACAAGAAAGGTCTCAGTCTGAATAGTAAGAGAACAGAAGTAATGGTTATATCGAAGAAACAATCATCACCATCATGCAGCATAAAAATAAACAGGACAAATCTGAAACAAGTGCAACGTTTCAAATACTTGGGCACAATAATAACATCAGATGGAAGATGCACCACAGAAATAAAAAGCAGAATAGCTCAAGCCAAAATAGCATTTCAGAAAATGAAAAAAATATCTTATGCAACAAATCTATGTCAATAGAAGTGAGAAAGAGAGTTTATCATTGCCATATAGAGAAAATTCTGACCTAAGGAAGCCAATCATGTACAGTAAACAAACAAATGAAAAGATGATTAGAGGCCACAGAGATGGGATTTCTCAGAAGAATGTTGAAAGTTCCCTGGACAGCTAAAAAGACCAATGAGGAAGTTCTCAAAGAGGCCAACACAAAAAGGGAGCTCCTAAAAACATCAGAAAGAAACAATCAATATTTTTCGGGCACATCATGAGAAGAGGAATATTGGAATACTTGGTTACAACTGGTAAAATAAGAGGAAAGAGAGATCGCGGATGACAAAGAGAGAAAATACTGGATAGCTTGGTGTCATGGCATGGAAAACAGTGAACAACAGAATTGATACGATGTACTTTTGATGGCGGACATCATCAATACCCTCTGAAATGTGGGAAGAGCACAGGACTTTGACAAACACAAATCCACGTCACTTCTTCGGATGATAGAGATGGGAGGTAAGATCGGCACAGCCAGAAATGAGAAACTTAGTGGGCGTGTAAGAAGACTTATCAACCAACACAGAACTGGAGTCGTCAGTTGCTGAACACTGCGGGACTTGCTGAGGAGGGGATCTGAGCACCTATGGACATGTTCAGAGTGCAATGATGATGACCCGCAAATAACTCAATAACTCCACTGGCATGGGCCATTGACTCTAGAGACAAAACGGGCACTATACAATACAATCTTCATCCCAACGTTGTGCTACCAATGCCAGACCTGGACCCTAGATGCAAGAACAATAAGAAAATAACCTCTGCAGAGATGAAATGTGTTAGACGAATGACAGGAAACAGTCTGAGAGATAAGATCAGAAATGAAGAACTGAGAAAGAAAGCTAGAAATAACCCCCGCAATAGAATATATAAAGAAACAACAGATACAAAGGTTTGGCCACGTGACAAGGCAGAGTGATCAAAACACAACGAGCCTTCAATAAACGTTACGAGAACACCAGACACAAGGGTCGACCATGAAAAAGATGGATTGACGGAATATTAGAAGCACTAGGAAACATAACAGCAGCAGAGGCGAACAGAAGAGCAGAAGACCCCAAATTATATCTCCCCTCGACGCTGAAAGGTAGATGAGGAAGGAAAGAAGAAGAAGATTTAACTCAAATAGCCTGTATCATCTTCACACATATAACTCACATAGGCTGTGTTATCTTCACACATTTAACTCACATAACCTGTGTTATCTTTACCAATCTAGCTACATAACTTTTGTTATCTTTACAAATATGACTGACATAACTTTGTTATCTTTGCAAATATTACACAACTGTTATTATTTGGTTATGGAAGGCCCCGGTATCACTGCAAACGAATTAAAATCCATAATTGTTCAACTGTTCAATTGTTCAGTGTAATCATCCGAAATAATATCTCATCTCCCAAACAAAGAAAGGTAACTGTAGTCCCCATCGTAGCAGTCTCAGCACACGCCAAAAGACATAAGGTGAAACCGCGCAGAAAGTGAACACAGTCAACTGTTCCCTGTTATAAGATATCATCATTCATTGTAAACAATTGGAATACCAAAACATGATCAAAACGGATGAGACACACAGCTCACGGTGTGCACAGAGCACTTAACTCAGTAGCTCCTGCAACAAGCCGGACTTGGAATATGAGGAAACTGCAACAAGGAACACTTTTAATAAAAGTAAACAATACTATCAAATTATATGTTATTTTATATGATGTTCCTGTAAAGATAAGGACAGCAACAAAACACGCACAAATAATACCATAACAACAATTTAATGAAAATTAATATATAAACATATACAAATAACAAGAATAATATTCAAGGATAATAAAGATAAATATTGATCAAATTTGGCGATTTCAGAAGTAACAAACTATGCAGTATTTCAACAAATGATGGCTTAAAGATTAATATAAAAAATATAACAATGAGCAAAATCACATGAAATAACTGTTGTTATCTTTACAAATCTGGCATAACTGTTGTTATCTTTACAAATCTCACATAACTGTTGTTATCTTTACAAATCTGACATAACTGTTGTTATTTTTACAAATCTGTCATAACTTTTGTTATCTTTACAAATCTGACATAACTTTTGTTATCTTTACAAATCTGACATAACTTTTGTTATCTTTACAAATCTGACATAACTTTTGTTATCTTTACAAATCTGACATAACTTTTGTTATCTTTACAAATCTGACATAACTTTTGTTATCTTTACAAATCTGACATAACTGTTGTTATCTTTACAAATCTGACATATCTTTTGTTATCTTTACAAATCTGACATAACTTTTATCGTTACAAATCTGACATAACATTTGTTATCTTTACAAATCTGACATAACTTGTGTTATCTTTACAAATCTGACATAACTTGTGTTGTATTTACAAATCTGACATAACTTGTGTTATCTTTACAAATCTGACATAACTTGTGTTGTATTTACAAATCTGACATAACTTGTGTTGTATTTACAAATCTGACATAACTTGTGTTATCTTTACAAATCTGACATAACTTTTTTATCTTCTCTAGATCATGCGAAGTTTCTTCTTCAAAATGGTCTCGGATCCAAAATGTTACAACCCCAGAGTTCTGCGATCCCTCAATCGCCAGGTATCTAACTGGGATACAGAGAACCAGATGGAACCGGACAACAAAAATGAAGAACCGGACACATCTGATGAAGAAATGAGCCGGTCACAGAACGACTGCCCAGACAACGGAGAAACTGGAGTTGGCAGTAGAAAAAGCTCTGAAGCTCACGTTGAACCATATCACAAAAATGGCCAAAATCAAGGATGGCAAGATAAAACGATAACCAATAATAACGATCAAAATCGAATAACAAATAACGATTTGGATAAAGTTGGCTTATCGCAGGTATCTGAGAATGGAATCAAGAACGCAGAAAGGCAATTTGGACACTGCTTTGGAAATAAAGACAAAAATGGAGATTTTAGGACAGGAAGGTTGGCCAGGGACAAGAAAAGACTTCTGTTCAGATGTAAAACTCATGACATTGACGATTTAGACGAGAGAGTTCTTGAACTTCTCATCGGTGAATCACCACTTAGCAAGGAGAATGCCAAAGGTTTGATAGAAAGGTCAGCCACAAATGAGATTGGTATGGTGAAGAATTAAAACTTTCGTGAGCTATCCGTGCGGAATAGAAAGATCTGGAATTATTTATTCTGCAACAGAATCTCATTCTGAAATGAGAGCTGATGTTACAAGCACACAGAGATAAATTATCACTTTCATTCTTGCATTATTCTTAAAGCTTCTTTCTTTTAATTTATCGAAAAACCAGGTTTTGGTCGAAATATTTGTTTCCAATTTATATATTTTTGTGCGCTATATATTCCTGCTAAATTAATTTGCATTTGCTAAATTAATATATAAACTGGGTTATTTTTAATTGCTAAATTTATATATAAACTAGATTTATCTTTGAATTGTTGCTTTTTATTTTAATTATATTAACGATTTATCATCTATGAAGATATAAATAAATAATCGTTGTAATGTAGAGGCAGACTAAACATATTGAAGTGAATCGTGGACAATCTGCCAACATGTAAGATAACCTTTGAAGGGCAAAATGAAATGTTTAAACAAAAGAATGTTTGGGAATGCCATAGACAAATGCAAAATGAGTGTATTGGATGTTATAAAACATGCCAAAACATGGACAAATCGTATCTTCAACACAGAAAAGAATTGTTATTTGAGATTTTGACAAAGTTAAGACAAGCGAATCGTAAGTCGCTGGACACTGCGGGACTTGCTGAGGAGGCGATCTGAGCACTTATGGACATGTTCGGAGTGCAATGATGATGACCCGCAAGTAAGTCAATACTGAACTGCACTGAAAGAACTGAACAAAAAATGATAAAAGGTTTAATAGATGAACAAAAGATAAGTATACCTCTTTCCCACCCTGTCTCTCTCTCTTTCTCTCTCGCTCTTTTATTTCACTTTCTCTTATATCCTTCTGGGTGTCGAGGGAGACCCAGAGTTCTACTTCTTGCCATTCTGCCATCATCAATTATTGTAGAGTTGATGATTGATGTAGCGTTGATAATTGATGTAGCGTTGATAATTGATGTAGCGTTGATGATTGATGTAGCGTTGATGATTGATGTAGTGTTGATGATTGATGTAGTGTTGATGATTGTTGTAGAGTTGATGATTGATGTAGTGTTGATGATTGATGTAGTGTTGATGATTGATGTAGCGTTGATGATTGATGTAGTGTTGATGATTGATGTAGTGTTGATGATTGTTGTAGAGTTGATGATTGATGTAGAGTTGATGATTGTTGTAGAGTTGATGATTGATGTAGAGTTGATGATTGATGTAGTGTTGATGATTGATGTAGTGTTGATGATTGTTGTAGAGTTGATGATTGATGTAGTGTTGATTATTGATGAAGTGTTGATGATTGATGTAGTGTTGATGATTGTTGTAGAGTTGATGATTGATGTAGAGTTGATGATTGATGTAGCGTTGATGATTGTTGTAGTGTTGATGATTGATGTAGCGTTGATGATTGATGTAGTGTTGATGATTGATGTAGTGTTGATGATTGTTGTAGCGTTGATGATTGTTGTAGTGTTGATGATTGTTGCGGCGTTGATGATTGATGTAGTGTTGATGATTGTTGTAGTGTTGATGATTGTTGTAGTGTTGATGATTGATGTAGCACTGATGATTGATGTAGTGTTGATGATTGATGTAGAGTTGATGATTGATGTAGTGTTGATGATTGTTGTAGAGTTGATGATTGATGTAGTGTTGATGATTGTTATAGTGTTGATGATTGTTGTAGTGTTGATGATTGATGTAGCACTGGTGATTGATGTAGTGTTGATGATTGATGTAGAGTTGATGATTGATGTAGCATTGATGATTGATGTAGCGTTGATGATTGTTGTAGTGTTGATGATTGATGTAGCGTTGATAATTGTTGTACCCTCCATACGTACATCAAGGAGACAGGACAACACAATAAGTGGGAGATCTAGCTAGAGACAGAGATTCTTTCAGACGGGCTGTGATGATTGTAATGTTCTGTGGGAGATCTGGCTAGAGACAGAGATTTTTTCAGGCGGGTTGTGGTGATTGTAATGTTCTGTGGGAAATCTGGTTAGAGACAGAGATTCTTTCTGACGGGCTGTGGTGATTGTAATGTTCTGTGGGAGATCTGGCTAGAGACAGAGATTCTTTCTGACGGGCTGTGGTGATTGTAATGTTCTGTGGGAGATCTGGCTAGAGACAGAGATTCTTTCTGACGGGCTGTGGTGATTGTAATATTCTGTGGGAGATCTGGCTAGAGACAGAGATTCTTTCTGACGGGCTGTGGTGATTGTAATGTTCTGTGGGAGATCTGGCTAGAGACAGAGATTCTTTCTGACGGGCTGTGGTGAATGAAACTTTCTGTGGGAGATTTGCTAAGACAGAGATTCTTTCTGACAGACTGTGAGAGATGCAATCGCCTGCAAAGGACATGCAACCCGATGATGATGATCGTCATAAAGATGATGATGATGTTTGTACTCTAAGTTCATGTTCCGGATGCCTTCATTTTTCTTTAGCCAGGCATAATTCATTAAAAATGTGTACCTGACTCAGAGAGTTACCAGAATGGGAAAAAAACAATAAGCTCCTTCACAGTTCTACACAATTATATCTTACGTGACTACGTTTACTTTTTGCACAAAATGATTTTGTTTCTTCATGGGTTTTTGTTTCGTAGACATTTATTTATGCCAATAAATAAATCTGTGTGTAGCGAGCCAAATAAAGATTGTCAACTTACGTTTTGGTCTTTGTTTGTTTCTTGTACCTGGCCACATGAGTATGTCTGTTGTAAACTGAGTGAAGTATGGGACATATCATGCAGTGGCAAGCCAGGTAAAACGAAGAATAGACAGTCCACGGCGAAATACGTGAAAAAGAGAGGGTTAAAACCATAGTCTTCCTGTAATTACGTAAAAGTAAATGTGTTTCTACCTTAATTATTAGATGCTTAGGCAGAATAAAAGGATTGGAACAGCAGGGTAAAATCACTAACATAGAATTATGGGAAATGTAGCAGTAACCAGTGGAAAATGACATATAACGAAGAGAACGGAACTGGAAAGGACACACGCTGCGGAAACCAAATGAAAGTATCACACAACATGTCTTGATTTGGAATCTACAAGGTAAAAGACAAAGAGGTTTAGACCAAACATTCTTGGAGAAGACAAGTGGAAGCAGCGATGAAGGTGATGAGGAAGACATAGAATGATCCTAAAAGAATGACAGGAAACAGAACGTCTAGGAAAGTGTTTGTTGAAGACCTATGCTCTACAGGCAGGTAAAAGTGTTTGTTGAAGACCTATGCTCCACAGGGAGTTAAAAGTGTTTGTTGAAGACCTATGCTACACAGGGAGTTGAAAGTGTTTGTTGAAGACCTATGCTCCACAGGGAGTTGAAAGTGTTTGTTGAAGACCTATGCTTCACAGGGAGTTGAAAATGTTTGTTGAAGACCTATGCTCCACAGGGAGCTGAAAGGTTGGAGAAAAAGAACGATTTCCTCCTGAGAGCCGTGATAGCCCCTACTAAGGGCAGCTTCCAACCTTAAATGGGTACCAGACTTTATTGGGGTAAATAAAGCGGCACGGGTGTTATAATAACCAATTATAAATAATATATATTAATAACAGCTATAAAAACAATGAAAAAGGGAAAAGCAGCAGGACCTGACAGCATACGGATGATGATGGTGTATAACAACAATCTAGATAAAAAGGACATACGACTAATATGTAATTTATACTGGGAGCAAACAGCAATAATAAAATATAACAAAGAGAACTCTACACCCATTGATATAAAAAGAAGAGTAATACAGGGATGCATCCTATCCCCAAGCTTGTTCAATCTATACACTGAGCAAATCTTTAAAAACATCACAGAGATGCCAGGCTTAAACATTAATGGAAAGATAATCAATAACCTAAGATATGCTGATGATACTGTTCTACTAGCAGAAAGTCCTAAAGATCTACAACAATTAATTAATTAAATAAACATGACAAGCAAAGATATGGATTAGATATAAATATCAACAAGACTAAAACTATGATCATAAACAAAGATAATACTCAAAACCTGCAAGTTGATATCAAAGTTGAAGGTATAGATCTGGAGACAGTCCAGAGCTACAACTTCCGTGGGCATACTATAACCAGTGATGGAAAATGTAAAACAGAAATAAACAAAAGAATAGGAATGGCAAAAAGTAATTTTAATGTCATGAAAAAATATATTAACATCAAAACGAATAACACCAGGGCTAAAACTAAGAATAACAAAATGTTATTGGTTATTGGTTATTATTGGTTATTGGTTATGGAAGGCCTCAGTGTCACAGCAAACGAATTAAAATCCATAATTGCTCAACCTCCCGTGCCAGTGGAATCATCCGAATTGCCAACTCATCTCCCAAACAAAGAAAGGTAACTGTAGTCCCCATCGTAGCAGTCTCAGCACACGCCAAAAGACATAAGGCGAAACCGCGCAGAAAGTGAACACAGCCAACTGTTCCCTGTCATACGATATCATTATTCATCGTAAACAAGCGGGATATCGAAGCAGGATCAAAACGGATGAGACACACAGCTCACGTGGTGCACAGAGCACTTAACTCAGTAGCTCCTGCAACAAGCCGGACTTGGAATATGAGGAAAATGCAAGAAGGAACACTTTTCAGACATAGCCTTCAACGGTTCCTGCCGCCTATCCACCATATACCATGGGAGTTCACGTCCTCCCGAAAAATGATGATCGTCATAGCACTTGATGATGGCAGCTTATTTATATTCGAGCTATGGACTAAGCAATGTTTACATTTGAACAACTTGATATATGTTATTGCTGCGAGTTGGCAGATTTTTGAAAATGTTTTCAAGTGTTTGAACATAAATGTTTGTTCACAGTTCGTTAACCTTCGCTGCAGATAAAGTCGTTAATTGGATGGCTTCGTTTCAGACATTTTTGACGTTGGTATCTAAGGACCTAACTTGTGCAAACGGATGGCATTGGCAGGGATCATTTTGAATCTATGAAGTGGGCTCATTGTGTGTTTAATTCACAAGCAAATGTGCTTTTTAACCAAAGACCTTTTTTTTGGGGACTCAATGAAGATATCCCCGATGGAAGAATAGATTGTACTATTAGTCCCATAAATGATTCGCTTCCAGAGGTTTATGATGTAAACAAAGCAGTTTTGTCATTGCAAGTGAATAATGTCCACACCTATAATTGGTCAGGATTGTGTAGCAGCAGCAGCTTTATAGCAAACACAGAAAACATCATAGGATTGTGCTGTTCTGAAACAGCTATGCCATACTACCCTAGAATTGCCTTTAATGGGATTACTGTGACCACAAACCACTCTCCATGTGTGTGCCACATATTTACACCCCAGAAAGAAATACTGAATATAACATCATATGCCGTCTGTGATATTAATGACCACAGACCAGGAGCCTCCAGTATGATTGATACAACTGTTGCACCAAGCATTTCATCAGCAGAGCCATATCTATGGAATGTTAATCTGACATTGTTCTTGAATGATGTCCAAGTTAATGAGACATCAGAATCGTGTGGCGGCAGCTACAAGAAGGGAGCGGAGAACATCAAGTTCTGCTGCTATAAAGGAGACTTGCCTTGCTATCCCAGAATTGCCTTAAATGGGATCACTGTAGTTGAAAACTTCTCCTCTTGTGTAAACTACACATTCACATCTAAGAGTGAATCAGTGAAGGTCACAAAATCATATTCTCTCTGTGGTTTTACTAACTACAGGTCATGTGGCTTCTGTTGGATTGGAAATTATAACTTACCACCACTGTGTGTCTTTATGTTTGGAATTGGAGTCATCAATGACGGCCTAACAAAATGTTATATCTTTTCAACTTTCCTGTATGGTGCAGAAACATGGACATTAGACAAGAAAAAGGAACAGAAATTGAAGCCTTTGAAATGTGGATTTATAGAAGAATAGGTAGAATTGGATGGAAAGAAAAGAAAACAAACGATGAAGTCTTAAAGCAACTAAAAATGAAAAGAGAACTACTAAACACAATTGAAACAAGAGACAAATGAAATTTGTGTGGCATGTTAAAAGACACAACAGTCTACTAAAAGTAATCTTAAAAAGTAAAGGGAAAATACACGGCACAAGAGTCAAACAAAGACTAACACGGACGAGTAACATCAAAGATGGACAAGACAATCGATGACAACCTGCACCATCAAAGCAAGAAATAGAGTAGAATGGCGCTCCATGGTAGCCAACCTTCGTTGCGGAGACGGCACTCGATGATGATGATGTAACAACAAAATAATTCATCACCATTGAGTGCCGTCTCCGCATCGAAGGTTGGCTACCATGGAGCGCCTTTCCGCTCTGTCTGAGTCTGTCTCTTGCTTTGATGGTGCAGATTGTCATAGCTTTACTTGTCCATCTTTTGATGTTACTCGTCCATGTTAGTAGTCTTGGTCTGCCACTATTACCTTGTATTTTCCCTTCCAATATAACTTTTTTAGGCTGTTGTGTCTTTGAACATGCCCCAACAATTTCATTTGTCTTGTTTGAATTGTATTTAGTAATTCTCTTTTCAATTTTATTTGTTTTAAAACTTCATCGTTTGTTTTCTTTTCTTTCCATCCAAATCTACCTATTCTTCTATAAATCAACGTTTTAAAGGCTTCAATTTTCTGTTCCTTTTTCTTGTCTAATGTCCATGTTTCTGCACTATATATGAATGTTTAGAAGATATACATTTTGCTATTGTTAGTTTTAACCCTGGTGTTATTTGTTTTGATGTTAGTATTCCATGTTAGCTTTCCATGTTAGCTTTCCATGATAGCTTTCCATGTTAGCTTTCCATGTTCGCTTTCCATGTTAGCTTTCCATGATAGCTTTCCATGTTAGCTTTCCATGATAGCTTTCCATGATAGCTTTCCATGTTAGCTTTCCATGATAGCTTTCCATGTTAGCTTTCCATGATAGCTTTCCATGTTAGCTTTCCATGATAGCTTTCCATGTTAGCTTTCCATGTTAGCTT
The DNA here is from genome assembly GCA_032433765.1 of Megaustenia siamemsis. Classification (NCBI taxonomy): domain Eukaryota; kingdom Metazoa; phylum Mollusca; class Gastropoda; order Stylommatophora; family Ariophantidae; genus Megaustenia; species Megaustenia siamemsis. Next base: position 5,302,736 of record JAVIAB010000104.1, read on the forward strand.
TCCATGATAGAAGATTGTGGAAGAAAGTAATCAACTACACAAACAAGTATGGCACACGATGATGAGACCAACATTTGTATTGACCAAAGAAGGAGATCATCTTCCGGTGTCATGGACGTGCGTGAGAGGCTAGAGGGTTCAACGTTTTAGTTTTAGTCAAATTTTTGGTTCTAAACGGGCGTTGAAACATACCACATCATATCATTTGTCAAATATTTGCATTTTAAAAAATGCCCAGAAAGGTTGTTCCTGATATGGCGTTTGACGAGAGTTCTTCAGGTAATTTAAATCATATTTTTCTTCTGAGAGAGAAGAAATCAATGATATTTTTATTTTGTATATTGATTGTATGTATAATATAGTATTATTATATTAATAAATATTAATAATTGGTTGATATTATATTAATTATACTATAGTTAGTATATATATATAGTTAGTAATGTCAGTAAAGTATGCAGGTATGGTTACATATTCATTTCAATAGAGAATTAATTGATTACAACTTAGATCTTCATCTTCCATCATTAAAATTTAATCGTTTATCAAATTTTGTCTATAATAAATAATTAATTAATTATTTATATATAGATAGACTCTGTTCTGTTCTGTGCAAGCAACTCTATCTCATTCATTGAGGGAACCGATTCCTGCTGCACTTGCCTCTCTCATCAATGTTCTTCTCATTGTCATGTCTCTCTCAGGACTCTCTGGGTCTATCTATCTATCTTTCGTTCGCTCGAAGTATTGTCTATATCTGCAATGTCGTCTCCTGTATGAATTTTACTGTCTTTTGCAATTCTTGCAGTGGCCCATATAGTTTTGTCTGTAGTGTTGTATCTATGGGCCAATGGATTTTCCTCAGTCTACTATATTCAGTGCAGTCTTGAAGTATGTGTTCAGCAGTCTGGGGTGCCTGTCCACATGTACAAGTAGTTGATGTGCCGATCTTGAATTTTGTATACATGTGACTATAGAGTTGATTGTGTCCTGTTCTTAGGCGTATAATGATAACTTGTTCATATCTATTCATATTATGAAAGGCATCCTGATTTGGGGCATGTGGTCCTCTGATTGATTTGATTATCTGTTTCTTATGATGGTATAACTGGTGTATCTAGTTGTGTGCCTGTTGAACCTTCCTTTGCCAACTGATCTGCTTTCTCATTTCCTGGTATTCCACAGTGAGATGGGATCCACTGCAGGGCAACCCTGTGGTGCTTGCAGAGTTCAGTCAATAAGGTCTGCAGATGTGGCAATTTTCTGGATTGTAGTGCCTGGAGTACTGATCTTGCATCTGTCAAAAACACTACAGGCTGTGGGCTAGGATTACTGTTCAGCAGTTTTTCTATCGCCAACTTTATTGCTTGTATTTCTGCATCATAATTGTGACAATATTTCCCTGTTGCTATTTTATTCACATCCCTAGTGTTATTTGGGTACTCTATATATGCACCTGCTCCCCCATTCTTTACTGCATTCTGTGCTGATCCATCTGTGTACACACGGATCCATAGGTCTTGTGGGTATTCTTCATCCAGGAAACTGAGAGTTATTGTTTTTCGCTGTAGATTATTCTGTTCCTCTTTGTCAACTATTTCTCTCTGGGTCGACCTCTTTTCTTCTTACCTGTTAGTGTTGTGTCCCACATGAGGGCTTGCCTTGCTATTTGGTTATTATCTCTTCTCATCACATGTTCAACATATGACCATCGTCTTTTCTTTAATACTGAAGATATTAGTGGTTGATTGGCGATTTCTCTAATTTCCTCGTTTGTTTTGAATTCGTTCCACACTATGCCAAGTAATTTCCTTAGACATTTATTTTCGAATGCGTTAAATTTCGTTTCTATGTCTCTTGTTGTTTTCCAGCTCTCACATGCATTCTGAGGAAGTGCACAACAAAAATCAAATGATCATAATTAGAAGGGCTAATTAAAAACTGACTTCTTAGGCCTTCTACCAATCATCTAATGGTTCTTCTTTCTTTCCTTCCCGCCTTCCTCATTTATCTGTTTTTCAAAGTTGAAGGGATGTATATTATGATGTCGGCATCTGCTGTTGTTATTTTTATGTTGTTTCCTAGAATTAGTAGTGTCCTCCGTCAGTCATATTTGGCTATGGAGTTTTCAGCGCCCTGTGAAATGTTATTTTTGTCTTTTCTTTCGCCGTGTGTTCTCTTTTTCTATGAATCTGTCTGCTTCTTGTTTGAGTTGTAGCTTTAGAGTGTGTTTCCAAAGATTGCGGTCTGCAGCTATTTCTTCCCAGGCTGCAGGGTTTATGTTCAGAGTCTTCATGTCACGTTTACACACGTCTACAAATTGAAGTTTTGGGCGCCACCCTAGTGTTTCTATGGAATATGGTTTATGGTTAGTTGAAGGCCCCGGTATCACTGCAAACAAATTAAAATTCATAATTGCTCAACCACCTGTGCTAGTGAAATCATCTGAATTAAAATTCACCTCATTGAAGGATCCAAACAAAGAAAGACAGCTGCAGTCCCCATCACAGCAGCTACAGCACACGCCAAAAGACATAAGGCCAAGTGGCACCGAAAGTGAATGTCCTTCATCATACAATATCATCATTCATCGTAAGTCGTAAGCAATCGGAATATCGAAACACAATAAATGATGATATGTGATGTCTCATTTATTAAATGGTGATTTTTACTGTATCATTTATTAAATGAGGGAGGAGTGCTTGACCGTGCGGCTCAATCCACTGTTTCACTGGCTAAAAAGTCGACGTAAGATGTTCAAAACCCGCGGTAGGCAGAATGGATTTTTTCTATAGTGATGGGGGTGAAATAAAAATCCTGAGTCTCACACGTCGTGTCGACTGCTTTGACCAAGTGGCCTTTATCCCTCCAGTCATACTGTGAGCTCCCCGACATACAACCACAATGGTAATATGTGTCATAAAGGTACTTATTATTATATTATACTGTGCTGTATAATTTATTAAATTATGATTTTTGTTCATTTATCAGATTATGATTTTTGTTCATTTATCAGATTATGATTTTTTTTCATTTATCAGATTATGATTTTTACTGTCTCGTTTATTAGATGATGATGATGCTCCAGAAGAGGTTAGTGTTGCTGCATCACGGCAGCAGGGCATTGACCAGATGAAAGACATCCAGGCATTACTAAAGAAGAGCAAAGATGAAGAGAAGGAGAAACGAAGACAGAGGAACGAAATGTTCCGCATTCAGAAAGTGAGTCTTCTATCTATCTATCTATTGACTTTTCGAGCCGTAGCCGGCCCGTAGGGCATAGACCCAGATACTCTTTCTCTTATCTAAATTTTTATATTCTGGCAGTTTTAAATCCTAAAAATATTTTATGAAATCTCGCCATATGTCTCTGTTCTGTGCAAGCAATTCTATCTCATTGAGGGAGCTGATCCCAGCTGCTCTTGCCTCTCTGATCAATGTTCTCCTCGGTGTCTCTCTGGGTCGGCCTCTTTTCCTCTTACCTGTTGTTTCCCACATGAGGGCTTGCTTTGTTATTCTGTTATTATCTCTTCTATTCATTTCTTGAGTTTGTTTATTCATGGTTTATCATTTGTACTAGCTCAAAAAGACTCAGATTTTGTTTGTATGTAAGATTTCTATTCTATCTCTTCACGGGAGACATAAAGTTGGCTTCCACAAACAAACATTTACCAACGTATAACTACTGTAAGCAATATCATCATCAGGTGCCGTGCTGGTTGGCGTAGGCAATCATCTCCACATCACTCGGCCCGTCATGAGTGTTATAATTTCAGCCGGTGATCTTTTGTTATCCCATTTGCTTGCTGCTTGCTTGCGTTCGCACGATAACTAAAGGAATACACCTTCTCATCACCTGCCCTTAAGAGGACGTTAAGTGGGCGTGTCTGCGTTGTATTGTGGTTTGCAGTATAACTGATATTTGCGCCTTTCGGCCCAACTCATCCAACTTCAGTATGCTATTTTTGAGTCCCGGATTGTCTTCTTTCTTCGATCCCTACTCGCTTGGCCAGACTAGACTGGTTAGTCTGTTACTGGAGGCACCACGGAGAGGTGGAGTAGATGGTTCTGGTTCACCGATCCTGTCACAAGCAGCGTTGCTGCTGGGAGGCGACTTTGCCTCCATCCCATTTGAATAAGCTGTTTAATATTTCTTCTCTTGGTTTTCGTCTTCTTTCCTTCCATTCTGCCTGTTGTTATAGTATTCTCAATGCCTTCTTTCCTTCCATTCTGCCTGTTATAGTATTCTCAATGCCTTCTTTCCTTCCATTCTGCCTGTTGTTATAGTATTCTCAATGCCTTCTTTCCTTCCATTCTGCCTGTTGTTATAGTATTCTCAATGCCTTCTTTCCTTCCATTCTGCCTGTTGTTATAGTATTCTCAATGCCTTCTTTCCTTCCATTCTGCCTGTTGTTATAGTATTCTCAATGCCTTCTTTCCTTCCATTCTGCCTGTTGTTATAGTATTCTCAATGCCTTCTTTCCTTCCGTTCTGCCAATTGTTACAGTATTCTGAATGCCTTCTTTCCTTCCGTTCTGCCTGTTGTTATAGTATTCTCAATGCCTTCTTTCCTTCCGTTCTGCCAATTGTTACAGTATTCTGAATGCCTTCTTTCCTTCCGTTCTGCCTGTTGTTATAGTATTCTCAATGCCTTCTTTCCTTCCGTTCTGCCTGTTGTTATAGTATTCTCAATGCCTTCTTTCCTTCCGTTCTGCCTGTTGTTATAGTATTCTCAATGCCTTCTTTCCTTCCGTTCTGCCTGTTGTTATAGTATTCTCAATGCCTTCTTTCCTTCCGTTCTGCCAATTGTTACAGTATTCTCAATGCCTTCTTTCCTTCCGTTCTGCCTGTTGTTATAGTATTCTCAATGCCTTCTTTACACATCACATGCCCAATTAATGTAGATTGTCTCTTCCTTATGATTTTGATATTTATGGTTTATCCAACTTTTTAAAAACATTCTTCATTTGTAGTTTTTGCTATTCATGGAATTCGTAGCATTCTTCTGATAAACCACATCTCAGCTGCCTCTAATGTTCTCTGTGTTGTCTTGCCTATCGTCCATGACTCACTTCCATATAGTAGAACAGGTTCGATGTAGCACTTTAGGACACGTTTTCTAACATTAATTGACAATGACTTGTTACATAGGATGTTTTTGCTTGTCCTACTTTGCTTCTAATTACTGCAGTGTTTCTGCCAAAGAATAGTGGCACTTATGGTTACAGAAGGCCTTGGTATCACTGTAAACGAATTAAAAATCCATAATAGCTCAACCGCCTGTGCCAGTGAAATCATCCAAATTACTATCTCATCTTTCGAACAAAGAAAGGTAGCTGTAGTCCCCATCATAACAGTCTCAGCACGCGCCAAAAGACATAAGGCGAAACCGCACAGAAAGTGAACAGCCATCTTTCCTCTATCATACGATATCATCTTATCGTAAACAATCGGAATATAAAAAATAGTGACACTTGTGACCTTCCAGGCATGTTGTAAGAGGTGACTAAGGCGATTGATCGATGGCTTGACAAGCTGTCATTGTTAAAAGTATTGTTATGGAAACAGAGCCATAGATTTTAGAAGCAGTGATTTCTTAAATTTGTGCCATTTTGGCACACAAGGTTTCTGTGATAGTGGTTCCGCCCTATGTGCCATCTTCGACTCGAAAGGACGATACATAGATCTGCCATCTGATGTTATTGATCCCGGGTATTTGAATCTACTCACTTGTTTCAGGATTTTTTCATTTAGTGCCACTCTACACTTTTGTGTTCATTTTCTTTGATTTAACCACACCATTTGTGATTTATATATATTTTTTTTTATCTCGCAAATGAAGACACTTTAAAAATTCAAAACAAAATGCTACAGAAAGATCCTTGGAAAATGCAATAAAGTGTGATGAAAACATATTAAAAGACCTAAACACGATAAAGGACTGGCTTATAAACATCTCACAGAGGACATTAAAATATTACATCATCATTCTTCATTGAGTGCCACCTCTGCATTGAAGGTTGGCTACAATGGAGCGCCATTCCATGCTGTCTCTTGCTTTAATGGTGCAGATTGTCATAGGCTGACTTGTCCATCTTTTGATGTTACTCGTCCATGTTAGTCTTGGTCTGCCTCTGCCTCTTTTACCTTGTATTTTCCCTTCCAATATTACTTTTAGTAGGTTGCTGTGTCTTTTAACATGCCCCAAAAATTTCATTTGTCTTGTTTGAATTGAATTTAGTAAGTAAAAAAAAAGTAAAGTATCCCCGTCACGCCAAGTAGCGTTTAGGGAAATATGGTGTTAGTGACCCTATATTTTACAGACCTTCAGCACATGATTTTTGGGGTAATGTGTGGTTAGTATTACGCCCGTGCTGCTTTAATTGTATTTAGTAGTTCTCTTTTAATTTTTATTTGTTTTCTTTTCTTTCCATCCAATTCTACCTATTCTTCTATAAATCCCCATTTCAAAGGCTTCAATTTTCTGTTCGGTTATTTATTTGGTTATGGAAGGCCCGGTATCACTGCAAACAAATTAAAGTCCATAATTGGTCAACCGCCCGTGCCAGCATAATCATCCGAATTAATATTTCATCTCCCAAACAAAGAAAGGTAACTGTAGCCCCCATCGTAGTAGTCTCAGCACACACCAAAAGACATAAGGCGGAACCGCGCAGAAAGTGAACTCAGCCAACTGTTCCCTGTCATACGATATCATCATTCATCGTAAACAATTTGAATATCACAGCTCACGGTGTGCACAGAGCAGTTAACTCAGTAGCTCCTGCAACAAGCCAGACTTGGAATATGAGGAAACTGCAACAAGGAACACTTTTCATGCATAGCCTTCAATTGTTCCCGCTGCCTATCCACCATATTGAGTGGAAGTTCACGTCCTCCTGAAAATGATGATCGTCATATTTAAAAAAAAATGTTAGCGCTTGATGGTGTTAGGGCATCGTTGTTGACTCCAATTCCAAACATTTAAACACACAGTTGGTTGTCAGATTATCCTCGTCGCACATCAAACAACAGGCCATAAGATTAGTGTATGGCCGTTCTTGGGATATACGATGAACCATTACGATAACGTCGCACACACCACAATGGTTTCCTGATTACTCTAGTGAATGCAGCCTACGATGAACAAAACACGGTGCAAATTCCCTAAACAGATAAAACTGCGGCTGACGAAGTAGTTCACATTAATGAGTAACATGTAAATAACTAGCGTCAAGCAAATCCAACAACGGCCATGAACAGCACCAATGTGACGTAAAACGCAGATCAAGTCTAGACGGTGGAATTCTGTTCGGTTTTCTTGTCGAATGTCCATATTTCTGTATCATACAGGAATATTGACATGTAACATTTTGATATTCTTAGTTTTAGCCCTGGTGTAATTTGTTTTGATGTTAGTACACTTTTCATGGCATTAAAATTACTTTTTGCCATACCTATTCTTGTGTTTATTTCAGTTGTACATTTTCCATCACTGGTTATAGTATGTCCCAGGTATTTGTAGCTCTGAACTGTCTCCAGGTGTATTCCTTCAGCTTTGATATTTATTTGTTGGTCTTGAGAATTTTTAAAAATATTACAGTTACAACAAAATATGCAGCAGGCTGGGAAGAACAGTGATAGAGGATGATCCAGACAGCGTTAGCCTAGTTGGTTGTGTTCCCTAGCATTCGGCTTTTCGTGGCAAGGTGTTTTTCCAAGGAGTATGGGTTCGATCCTGCTTCGGACCATATATTGTTCTTTGTTTTTTTTCTGTTGTTAATTATTTGTCTTTTTTTTTTCTCCGAGTGCTGTAAACATAGCTCTTCCTCCTATGATTCGCTGAATTATTGCCTCGGATGTTTCCCTCTATAATCATATTAATCTTTTATTATTTGGATTCAGAAAGACAAGACTTGGATAAACAAAGAAGGTGGTTTCAAGACATCAAGGAGTCCTTGAACATGACAACAAAAGTGGGAGATCTGGCTAGAGACAGAGATTCTTCCAGACAAGCTGTGATCTATTTTTTGTTGTTCGCCAGCTTTTACCTTTGACGTTGTCCCTAGAGACTAGGAACTGAATTTTGCGTGTTAATCCATTTTTCCCTGGCAGCCGTGTGTACAGGGGTCCCTCGCCGCACAGGCAGATAACTCCGACTTCAGAGGTACTCATATTCTTTCCGTCGATGAGTATTTGACGTTTCAAACCGGGCCTCGCTGCTGAGACCAGAGGTGGTTGCCGCAGAGAGAAATCATAAATTAAAATCCCAACCGGTGTTGCCGGGATTTGAACCCACAACCTCTCTGTCTTGAGGCCGGCATCTTGCCTCGAGACTAACCAGTCCCCCACACGCTGTGATAAATGCAACGTTTTGCAAAGAACATTCAACCCGATGATGATGTTGATATTTTTATTCTGATATTTTTTGTACTCATCGTTGTTTTTAAATTTAAATATTAACCAGTTGATGATGTTGATATTTTTATTCTGATATTTTTGGTACTCATCCTTGTTTTCTAATTTAAATATTAACTTTAGAATGTTCATTTGACAGGAAAATAAGTTAAAGGACATCAGCAAAAGGAAGCTGCCAGAAGATGTACTTGCTGCCGTTTCTGCAAAAGTGTTAAAGAAATCACATGCTGAAGATGGCACAAGTAGGTGTTTATAAATGATCAACCCACTTGTGTGTTGCTAACATAAGTAGATCTGTTTTTTTAAAAATAAATACACATCATCAAGTACCGGGCCTGCTGGCATAGGTGATCATGTCTCTCCACAACTTTCGATTGACATCTGAGAACGTTTTCATTACTCTTCTTAGCTGTCCATGGTATTCTAAACATCCTTCTGTAAAACCACAATTCTACAGATTTCAGTGATTTCTTGTCTATTGTCCTGTTGTCCATGATTCACATCCATATGTTAAGACTGACTCTACATAACATTTAAGAACTCTTTTTCTTGTTTCTATTGTCAAAAATGGATTGCACAGTATCTTTCTCATTTTTTGGAAAGCTGCTTATGCCTGAGCCATTCTGCATCTCACCTCTTTTGTACATCTTCCGTCTGAGGCTAACATTGTTACCAAATATTTATTAATATAAATTATATAAGTACACAATTTTGTGTACTTAAGATTCCTGAATTGCCTCGGTAGCCCAGTTGGGAAAACCACTCGACTGGGCTACCGACGTTCGGACAACCCATGTTCGTTTCTCACTGGAAGTAGTGTGAATTGTACTCATGGTTGTAAAAAAAAATACTCGTGCGGACGACCCAGCTGCTGGCAGAAATGGATACCAGGGTAACACTCTGGGAAGGTGAGGAATGCCGCCTCGCATCGTGAGTTTCAATGCTTGAAGTTACACTATCCAGAAATCTCCAAACAATTCTGGATAAGTGCCCGAGCACATACGGGTGAAAACTCGTGTGCAAAGATGCCGATTCAAGTCTCGTACTTTATATTTACCTTACCTGATTTTTGTGTGTTTTTAACATTAGTAGAGGTGTTTATTTGTTGAAGACAGAAGTGTGTTGTTAACATTAGTAGAGGTGTTTATTTGTTGAAGACAGAAGTGTGTTGTTAACATTAGTAGAGGTGTTTATTTGTTGAAGACAAAAGTGTGTTGTTAACATTACTACACCTGTTGGGATTTTTATTTATGATTTCTCTCCGTGGCAACCACCTCTGGTCTCGGCAGCGAGGCCCAGCTTGAAACGCGAATTACTCATCGACGAAAAAAATATGAGTACCTCCGAAGACATAGTTATCTGCCTGTGCGGCTAGAGGCCACTGTACTCACGGCTGCCAAGGACAAACAGACTAACACGCAAAATTCAGTTCCTAGTCTCTAGGGACTTTGTCAGAGGTAAAGCTAGCGAACGCAAAAAAATAAGTTGAAAATTAGTCTCAGGACTAAATTGAAGAGGACTACTAGTCCTACCTACATGATGGCTACAAGAGGGCTTACTAGTCCTACCTACATGATGGCTACAAGAGGCCTACCTACATGATGGCCACAAGAGTCCTAAATGAGGGCTACAAGAGGGCTGCCTACATGATGGCTACAAGAGTTCTAAATGAGGGCTACAAGAGGGCTGCCTACATGATGGCTACAAGAGTCCTAAATGATGGCTACAAGAGGTCTACCTACATGATGGCCACAAGAGTCCTAAATGAGGGCTACAAGAGGGCTGCCTACATGATGGCTACAAGAGGCCTATCTACATGATGGCCACAAGAGTCCTAAATGAGGGCTACAAGAGGGCTGCCTACATGATGGCTACAAGAGGCCTATCTACATGATGGCCACAAGAGTCCTAAATGAGGGCTACAAGAGGGCTACCTACATGATGGCTACAAGAGGTCTACCTACATGAGAGCTACAAGAGGCCTATCTGCATGAGAGCTACAAGAGGCCTACCTACATTAGGGCTACAAGAGGCCTACCAACATGAGGGCTACCTACATTAGGGCTACAAGAGGCCTACCTACATGAGGCTACAAGAGGCATACCTACATTAGGGCTACCTACATTAGGGCTACTAGAGGCCTACCTACATGAGGGCTACCTACATTAGGGCTACAAGAAGCCTACCTACATGAGGGCTACCTACATTAGGGCTACAAGAGGCCTACCTACATTAAGGCTACAAGAGGCCTACCTACATTAGGGCTACAAGAGGCCTACCTACATGAGGGCTACCTACATGAGGGCTACAAGAGGCCTACCTACATTAGGGCTACAAGAGGCCTACCTACATGAGGCTACAAGAGGCCTACCTACATTAGGGCTACAAGAGGCCTACCTACATGAGGCTACAAGAGGCCTACCATTACATTGAGGCTACAAGAGGCCTACCTACATTAGGGTACAAGAGGCCTACCTTCATTAGGGCTACAAGAGGCCTACCAACATAAGGCTACAAGAGGCCTACCTACATGAGGGCTACAAGAGGCCTACCTACATTAGGGCTACAAGAGGCCTACCTACATTAGGGCTACAAGAGGCCTACCTACATGAGGCTACAAGAGGCCTACCTACATTAGGGCTACAAGAGGCCTACCTACATGAGGCCTACAAGAGGCCTACCTACATTAGAGCTACAAGAGACCTACCTACATGAGGGCTACAAGAGGCCTACCTACATGAGGACTACAAGAGGCCTACCTACATGAGGGCTACAAGAGGCCTACCTACATTAGGGCTACATGAGGCTAAAAGAGGCCTACCTACATGAGGGCTACAAGAGGCCTACCTACTTGAGGGCTACAAGAGATCTGCATAGAGAGACTACAAGAAGCCTACATGAGGGCTACAAGAGATCTGCATATAGAGACTACAAGAAGCCTACATGAGGGATACAAGAGATCTGCATAGAGAGACTACAAGAAGACTACATGAGGGATACAAGAGATCTGCATAGAGAGACTACAAGAAGCCTACATGAGGGATACAAGAGATCTGCATAGAGAGACTACAAGAAGACTACATGAGGGATACAAGAGATCTGCATATAGAGACTACAAGAAGCCTACATGAGGGATACAAGAGATCTGCATAGAGAGACTACAAGAAGACTACATGAGGGATACAAGAGATCTGCATATAGAGACTACAAGAAGCCTACATGAGGCCTACTTACATGAGGGATACAAGAGATCTGCATAGAGAGACTACAAGAAGACAACATGAGGGCTACAAGAGATCCGCATATAGAGACTACAAGAAGCCTACATGAGGGATACAAGAGGTCTTCATAGAGAGACTACAAGAAGACAACATGAGGGCTACAAGAGATCCGCATAGAGAGACTACAAGAAGACAACATGAGGGCTACAAGAGGTCTTCATAGAGAGACTACAAGAAGACAACATGAGGGCTACAAGAGGTCTTCATAGAGAGACTACAAGAAGACAACATGAGGGCTACAAGAGATCCGCATAGAGAGACTACAAGAAGACAACATGAGGGCTACAAGAGATCCGCATAGAGAGACTACAAGAAGGCTACATGATCTAGTAGCTTGAACATTGCTCTTTGTGTATCAGCAGTACTTATGACAGCAGACCTTCAACCAATGTCCTGTAGCATATTCATGTCATAGGGAAGTGAACTGTCCTGTAGCATATTCATGTCATAGGGAAGTGAACTGTCCTGTAGCGATATTCATGCCGTAGGGCAGTGAACTAACATTTCATGGACTTCTTCTTATAACCATCAGGGTTATTTGCACGCCACTGACACACACAGTTATCAAAATCATAATTTATTTCTATTTTCAGTTACTCTTTGGGACCCTCAATGTCAAGGGTTGTCCACTCTTTGATGTTATCTTCCCATTTCATTTTCTGTCTCCCTCGACCTCTTCCTTCCATCATCATAGTTCCTTGTAGAATGGTTTTTGCCTTTCCAGGCGATCGAATCATGAAAAAAAAAAAAAGTAAAGTACCCACGTCACGCCAAGTGGCGTATAGGGAAATATGGTGTTAGTGACCCTATATTTTACAGACCTTCAGCACATGATTTTTGGGGTAATGTGGTTAGTATTACGCCCATGCTGCTTTACTTTCCCAGAAAAAAATCCGGTACCCATTTAAGGTTGGGTGACCCCGGAAGCCGTCGGTTGGGATCGAACCCTACCCCTTGTCCGTGGTAGTCCAGTTCACTAACCACTGAGCTATCGCGGCTCCCTGATCGAATCATGTGGTTTTCTATTTCATTCTGCATTTCTTCATAATAGTTTGAGGATCATTAATTTCATGCACTATGCCACAGTATTTGGATATGAGAGAGCCAGTGCTTATCCCTACTATCCTTATTTTTGGCGCGACGCCCACACCAGTAATCAAATCCCATGTTTGGAGGTGGGACGCCTCACAGCAACATGGCTGGAAACTGCCAGTGACTCTTTGCTGATGGCTTGCATCAGGATCAGTAAATCTGAACCTTCTAGACCCTACTCCACCTCTTCACGGTGCCTCTAGTAACAGACTAACCAGTCTAGTCCAGTCAAGTGAATTGTGATCAAAGAGTTAAGGCAAGCCAATACTGAAATATGCCAGCTGAAGTCCGACAGGCTGGACTGAAGGTTGCAAATAAACTACAACACAACACCGTGAGTCCACGTCACTCCTTGGATGAAAGAGATGGGAGTTAAGATGGGCATAGCCAGAAACGAGAAACTTAGTGGGCGTGTAAGAAGACTTATCAACTAACACAGAACTGGAGTCGTCAGTCGCTGGACACTGCGAGACTTGCTGAGGAGGAGATCTGAGCAGATATGGACATGTTCGGAGTACACTGATGATGACCTGCAAATAGCTCAATAATAAAACCCACATTTGATATTTGCTAGCCCAATACTCACAGCCACCCACTCCCTAATTAACTCCAGTACCTATTTATAGATCTATTTCCATGCTGCAATCTTGTTGACGATTTCAGAACCAGTATCATCGAATAAACCAGTCAGTGGGAGCAACAATGAAGAGAATGATGATGATGATGATGCAGAGAACTCAGATGAAGAAAATGATGACCTGATTGATAGCGGTGTGGAGGATGCTGCTGATGGTTACAATCCAGCAGAGGAGTTTATCCCATTAGGGTTTGTTGTTTGAGTTATATATGTGTTCATTGTGATTAAACTTGAGCAATTATTTACATGTTACAACTCATTAATGTGGACTGCTCTACCAAGTCAACTGAAGGTTTTACTTTAGGGATCTTGCAATATGTTTTGTGCATTGTTGGCTGCATTCACTAGAGTAATTTATGGGCGCAGCCATTGTTGTGTGTGCTACATCATCATGATGGCTGATCGTATATCCCTAGACTATGCTAATGATGAAAGGCGAAATAATGGAGCGTTGTTCATGACTGCAGCAGCGGGGTCAGTCCCGGAGTTTCATGTTAGTGAGGAGGGATGTTGTCTAGATTCAAGAGGGCTACTGTGAGATAGAGGGTAGACATATAAACCGGTTTATAATTTCACAAATTCACATTGCAGGGATATCTTATGGTCTCTCGATGTCTAAGTCGGACGGGGATAAATTTGATGACTGACCGTGTTTCATATGTTCGGATTTGGAGTCAGAAACGATGTCCTAACATCATCAAGTGCTATACATTAAAAACAAAAATATGATGATCATTGTTTTCAGGAGGATGTGAACTTCCAGTCAATATGGGGGATAGATGGCAGGAACCATTGAAGGCTATGTATGAAAAGTGTTCCTTGTTGCAGTTTCCTCATGTTCCAAGTCCAGTCCTGTTGCAGGAGCTACTGAGTTAAGTGCTCTGTGCACACCATGAGCTGTGCGTTTTAATCGTGTTTCAATATTCCGATTGTTTACGATGAACGATGATATCGTATGACAGGGAACAGATGGCTGTGTTCACTTTCAGTACGGTTTCACCATATGGTTATGGAAGGCCCCGGTATCACTGCAAACGAATTAAAATGCATAATTGCTCAACCGCCCGTGCCAGTGGAATCATCCGAATTACTAACTCATCTCCCAAACAAAGAAAGGTAGCTGTAGTCCCCATCAGAGCAGTCCTAGCACATGCCAAAAGACATACAGCGAAACCGCACAGAAAGTTAACGCAGCCAACTGTTCCTTGTCATAATATATCATCACTCATCGTAAGCAATTGGAATGTCGAAACATGATCAAAACAGATGAGACACACAGCTCACGGTGTACACAGAGCACTGAACTCAGTAGCTCCTGCACCAAGCTGGACTTGGAATATGAGGAGACTGCAACAAGGAACACTTTTTATACATAGCCTTCAATGGTTCCTGCCGCCTATCCACCATACATACCGGAAGTTCACGTCTGCCTGAAAATGATGATCGTCATATTTTTAATAATGTATAGCACATGATGATGTTAGGCCATTGTTTCTGACTCCAATTCCGACACACATAAAACAGTTAGTCGTTGGATTATCCCCGTTGCACATCAAACAACAAACCGTAAGATTAGCGTATGGCCGGTCTAGGGATATATGATGAGCCATTATGATGACGTAGCACACAGAATGGCGATGCCCATAGATTCCTGATTACTCTAGTGAATGCAGCCTACAATGAACTAAACAGGTTGCAAATAGCAAAAGGGAGATAAATTGACAGCCAGAGAGAGATAAATTAACAGCCAAAGAGATACATTGATAGCCAGTGACATAGATTGACTGCTAGTGTGATAAATTGACAGCCAGAGAGAGATAAATTAACAGCCAAAGAGATACGTTGAGAGCCAGTGACATAGATTGACTGCTAGTGTGATAAATTGACAGCCAGAGAGAGATAAATTAACAGCCAAAGAGATACATTGATAGCCAGTGACATAGATTGACTGCTAGTGTGATAAATTGACAGCCAGAGAGAGAGATAAATTTATAGAGAGATAAATTAATAGCCAAAGAGATACATTGATAGCCAGAGAGAGATAAATTGACAGCCAGAGAGAGATAAATTAACAGCCAAAGAGATACGTTGAGAGCCAGTGACATAGATTGACAGCTAGTGTGATATATTGACAGCCAGTGAGAGATAAATTCAGTTATCACCGTCTACCTTGTCCCTGTCTTCCATTCCAGCTACTCTGATGTCTCTCTTACCATATGGGAGGCTCAACATTTTCTCCATTTTATCTGGGATGTCGTGCATCAACCTTCTTCATTGTCTGCCTCGTACTATGCCCTCCATTATGATGCCATCTTGTTTTATATATCCCAAATATCTTCTTTTCCTTGTTTTTATGTTTGGCAGTAGTTCTTTCATAGAGGAACCACTTAAAAATATCAAGTGAAAAATGAAGTACTCCTTGTTCTTGTATGTAGAAGAGAATCACTTGAGAGACACCAAGTGAAAGCTGATATACACTTTGTTCTTCTGCTTTCCTTCCTCATTTACCTTTCAGTGTCTAGGGGAGATATAATTTGCGGTCTTTTGCTCTTCTGTTGATGTTTCCTAGTGTTTCTAATATTCCGTCAATCTATCTTTTTTTTCTCTTTGCCTTGTCACGTGGCCAAACCATTTTATCTGTTGTTTCTTTATATATTCTTGTAACTTTTTTTCTCAGTTCTTCAATTATGATCTTATCTCTCAGGCTGTTTCCTGACTTTCGTCTAACATTTCATCTCAGTAGAGGTTATTTTTCTTATTGTTCTTGCATCTATGGTCCAGGACTGGCAGTGGTAGCATAACATTGTATGATATATGGATGATTGTATTGTAGATTGAAGATTGCCCATTTTGCCTCTAGAATTATTTCCTTGTTGGACAATAGTGGTGATAGCTGTCCAATGATTTGACAAGCTTTGTTGCATCTTGAGTCTATCTCTGCTGTTTGTAAATTGTCCTTTGTCACTCCTAGATATTTGAATTCCTCTACTTGTTTTAGTTGCCTGCCTTCTATAGTTATGTTGATGTTCTGTTTATTTTTGGCAACATTCATGACTTCTGTTTTGTTGATGTTGATTTTCATGTTGTATTTTGTGCCTGAGATGTTGAGTTTGTTTAAGTGTTCTTGTAGGTCTTCTATTGTTTCATGTATTAGTGCCTGATCGTCTGCAAATAAAATCTTGTTGATCTCCTGTCTCTGATGGGTTGCTAACTTGCATATGTGGTCCATGTATGTAATAAACAAATCTATATAAATAGAACATTATACTGAATGAAAACAAAAATAAAGGACTCAGCCGTAAAAGTAACAAGATAGAAGTAATAGTAGCACAAGTGGAACAATATTAAAACAGGTAAATGAATTTAAATATCTGGGAACAATGTTAACCTCAGATGGTAGATGTACAACAGAGGTGAGATGCTGAATAGCTCGAAAAATGTTGATTGTTTCTTTTTATGTTGACATCATTTTACTAGGCAATAGAAGAAGGTAGTTTGCCATTCCTTTCCTTCTTGGCAGTGACTGTACTAGTCGGAGATCACAGCCATTGTCTCTATACATGAGATCCTCTGTCTGTCATCATGGAGTGGGGACCATAACCGGCACTACTTGTCGGCTGTTCCCACAACACCATCCACCACTTGCACCAATGGCCTCATGTAACCCTGATAGTGGGGCTAAACGGGGGCTCCACCTTACCCAAGGGTGTCCCGAAGACTCGCGGTGAAATATTGATGTCTTACCCTTATACATTCTTCTTCTTTCAGCTCCCTGTGGAGCATAGGTCTTCAACAAACACTTTCTAAGTTGTTCTTTTACTTGCCATTCTTTTAAGATCATTCCGTGTCTTCCATCTGTCTTCTCCAAGAATACCTTGGTCTTCCTCTTTTCTTTTTTCCCCTGGGGATTCCAAAAAGGGGCTTGTTGTGTAATGCTCATAGTTGGCTTCCACAGTGTGTGTGTCCTATCCAGCATTATCATCTTCGCTGTATCTCTTTATCCACTGGTATTTGACTGGTACGTTTCCATAATTCTATGTAAGTGATTTTGTCCTGCCATTTCCATCCTTTTATTCTACTCAAGCATCCATTAATGAAAGTATGTATCTTCATGGTTGTCATTTTTCGTTTTGTTCTCCATGTTTCACAGCCATATAATAGGACTGACTTAGCATTGGAGTTGAAAATGTCTATTTTTGTATTTATCCTAATTTCTTTGGATTTCCATGTTTCCCAGTGCAACAAAAGCTCCTCTTGCTTTTGATATTCATATTACTCTTATACATACTTACTGTATATGTATATATAAGAGAATCATTTGAGGAAGATTTTGTGAATAAATGTGTACCTATATCTGTTTCATTCTAGGAAAAGTAAGGGTCTGGTGTTGGCAACTCCAGCAGCGTTGACAAGAAAGACAGAAGTTACTGCCCAGAAAGCTGCCAATTTCAAGCATGAGAGACTTTACAATCAGAAATCTATCCCTCGTGAAACGAGTAAGTTTTCTTGATCTCACGCATCGTATCCGTGAGGGGTTTAGGAGATGTATAGTTTTTTTGGTTACAACAGGCAAAATACAGGGAAAGAGAGATCATGGATGACAAAGAGAGAATATACTGGATACCTTGGTGTCATGGCATGGATAACAGTCAACAACAGAATTGATACGATGTACGGTGGATAGAAGATTGTGGAAGGACATGATTACCTATGCCAAACAGTATGGCACATGATGATGATGGTAATTTTTAACTTTAGATTATCACACCTTCGTATAATTTATGAACTCAGAATATGTTTTTTGGTATTCAGTAGTTTACCACATGCAAACATTAACTTTGTTAAACTGCGCTTCTTATACCTTCCTAATTATTATGGTTATAGTTATGGTCATAGAAGACCCTGATATCATCATCATCATGTACCCTGCCGGTTGGCGTAGGCGATCATGTCCTTCCACAATCTTCTATCTACAGTGCATCGTATCAGTTCTGTTGTTGACTGTTTTCCATGCCATGACACCAAGCTATCTAGTATTTTCTCTCTTTGTCGTTCGCGATCTCTCTTTCCTTTTATTTTGCCAGTTGTAACCAAGTATTCCAACTTTCCTCTTCTCATGATGTGCCTGAAAAATGTTGATTGCTTCTTTCTGATGTTTTTTAAGAGCTCCCTTTTTGTGTTGGCCTCTTTGAGAACTTCCTCATTGGTCTTTTTATCTGTCCAGGGAACTTTCAACATTCTTCAATAAGAAAATTGATATCAGTGCAAACAAATTAAAATCTATAATTGCTCAACCGACCGTGCCAGTAGAATCATCCGAATTACTATCTCATCTCCCAAACAAAGAAAGGTAGCTGTAGTCCCCATCATAGCAGTCTCAGCACGCGCCAAAAGACATAAGATGAAATTGCAGAGAAAGTGAACACAGCCATCTGTACCCTGTCATACGATATCATCATTCATCATAAACAGTCGCAATATTGAAACACAATTAAAACGGATGAGACACACAGCTCACAGTGTGTAAAGAACACTTAACTCAGTAGCTCCTGCAACAAGCCGGGTTTAGAATATGAGGAAACTGCAACAAGGAACACTATAGCCTTTAATGGTTCCTGCCACCTATCTACCATATTCTCTCTCTCTCTCTCTCTCTCTCTCTCTGCGATCAAGACTCAATCAGAGTAGGATTCAAGACTCTCTCATGAAGTCAGCTGTCTGTTTAAGCGATTCAATTGCCCCATATAGTTTATCCACCATATTGACAGGAAGTTCGGCTGATGTGTGTGTTCACACAAATATGGCCCAATAAAACTACCCTACATGAGGAACCAGTGAAGACCTCAATTGTACCATCTTGCTTGAGACCGACCTTGGTCTAAACATGTAAATGCAAAGCAGTAGCCGTCCGCGGAAGATATTATAAGTAGGCAGCAATACCAACATGTAGAAGTTGCAAGTTTGCTTCACTCGGGATACTGATAGGGCACTGCTGGTAGGCGGTTGTGATGTCTGCCCGATCCATTGGTTGACCGTCTTTAATGACAGCGCAGTTAGCTAACCTGTCCGCTCTTTCATTTCCCCTTGCTCCTGCGTAGACAAAGGTCTTCTTCTTCTACCTTTCAGCTCCCTGTGGAGCATAGGTCTTCAACACTTTCCAAGTCGTTCTGTTTCTTGCCATTCTTTTAAGATCATTCCATGTCTTCCCCATCATCTTCATCTCT
The DNA here is from genome assembly GCA_032433765.1 of Megaustenia siamemsis. Lineage (NCBI taxonomy): Eukaryota > Metazoa > Mollusca > Gastropoda > Stylommatophora > Ariophantidae > Megaustenia > Megaustenia siamemsis. The sequence continues at coordinate 5,322,388 of JAVIAB010000104.1, forward strand.
GCTTCCATCTGTCTTCTCCAAGAATATTTAGGACTTACTCTTTGTCTTTTCCCCTGGGGATTCCAAAAAAGGCCTGTTGTGTAATACTCTTAGTCGGCTTCCGCAGTGTGTCCTATCCAGCGCCATCGTCTTCACTGTATCTTTTTTATCTATTGGTATTTGGCTGGTACATTTCCATAATTCTATGTTAGTGATTTTGTCCTGCCATTTCCATCCTTTTATTCTGCGTAAGCATCCATTAATGAAAGTATGCATCTTCATGATTGTCAATTTTGTTGTTCTCCATGCTTCACAACCATATAATAGGACCGACTTAACATTGGAGTTGAACGTTTTTATTTTAGCATTGAACCTAATTTCTTTGGACTTCCATATGTTTCCCAGTACAACAACAGCTTCTGTTGCTTTTGATATGCTTATTTTGGTATCATTAGACAAAGGTGACCCTACATATATTTGGCTTTGGAGTATACCAATGGTAACCTTTGGAATACCGGTCAATATGATGATTAGGCGGCAGGAACTTTTAATTGCAATGTCTGAAAAGTGTTCCTTGTTGCAGTTTCCTCATATTCCAAGTCCGGCTTGTTGCAGGAGCTAATGAGTTAAGTGCTCTGTGCACACCGTGAGCTGTGTGTATCATCCGTGTTGATCATGTTTCGATATTCCAATGGTTTACGATGAATGATGATATTGTATGACAGGGAACAGTTGGCTGTGTTCACTTTCTGGGCGGTCTCGCCTTATGTCTTTTGGCGTGTGCTGAGACTGCTATGATGGGGACTACAGCTACCTTTCTTTGTTTTGGAGATGAGATATTAATTCGGATGATTCCACTGGCACAGACGGTTGAGCAATTATGGATTTTAATTCGTTTGCAGTGATACCGGGGCCTTCCATAACCATAACATTGCAGTGTCACAGAGTTTGATCTTGTGTGGGTGTGCTCAAAGACCACTGTGCTCTGTTCTGTGTCTGAACATATTTGTCTACTGAGCCTATTTAAGCTGTCTTGTTCTGACTCATATTTCCCATGTAACTCCCTTCTTCATTCTACTTTCCGAGCTTGTGTCAGTATTGTCTTTACTTCTTTGATCACCTTTGGTTGTTTCCACAGTAAAGAAGTACTCAAGTCTCCTCTCTGAAACCACTCCCATCAGGCCTCAAGTTAAAGAAATGCACATAAATACATCGGAATGTGAAGCTAACAGTGAGGAGAAATGACAAAAATATGTAGAGAAAAAGATGGTATGGTTAAAGTTTCACGTAACAAGTGGACAACACAAACCAAAACAACGTTTCAGCTCAATAGACCTTCAGCAGGAACAAACAAACAACAAACATACAAATATGTATTTAAAATAAAAAATAACAAAAATATAATTTTTGAACTAGAAGGAGAAATAAAAGGAAAATAAAAAGTCTTCCCTGTATACTCTTCTTTCTTTTGTGCACACATACGTACCCCTTGCTCACTACCATTCCTTTTCCTTCTGGCCACATCAGGGACTTTATTTTCAATTCTCCTCATATGGCCAGCACTGATTTTTGTTCATCTTTTGTCCGATTGTCCTAGTTTCACTTTCGTATATTAAGACTGGCTCCATCTTTCACATATGGCAGGACAAAATAACCAACTTAACTGTCCTGCAACATGCTAAGACCCCAACAATTATGTCGATGCTCAGTACCCGAAGGCTAAGATGGCTGGGGCACGTCCAGTGAATGGAAGAAAACAGTATTCCTAAGCAAATACTATATGGTGAGCTAATACAATGGAAAAGAAAAATTGGCAGACCTAAACTAACATATAGAGATATCTGTAAATCATCTTCCCCCTCTGAATGACTTCTCCCTCTGTGAAAATGACTGGGAACATCTGGCAAGTAATCGCACATCATGGAGAGCATGTATAAGGACTGGTATAACATAATTTGAGACTGTGCTAAGGCAAAACTTAGAAAAGACTCATGAAAAAAGATGGAAAACCCTGTGGATCAGTGAGCCTGACTTGTTCATTCTGTGGCGGTGTGTGTTTGTCAAACATCGGTAGAATTAGCCACGAGAGAAGTTCGACAAAAAGAAAACCTAACAAAAATATACAATACTAGACCATCTGACAAGACGAAAAGGGCCATATAGACCTATCACAGAATTTTTGTTGTAATTACAAATAACAGTTAATTTCATATCTTTCTCACTTTGTTTTTGAAAAATGCAGTCTCCATGTGTGAATGATTCTGGATTTTTTGTTCCTGTGTTGTGTATCTACCAACTGAAGATCATCATCTAGTGCCCTCTCCGCATCGAAGATTGGCTACCATGGAGCGCCATTCCACTCTGTCGCTTGCTTTGGTGGTGCAAATTGCCATAGGCTGACTTGTCCATCTTTTGATTTAACTCGTCCATGTTAGTCTTGGTCTGCCTCTGCCTCTTTTACCTTGTATTTTCCCTTCTAATATTACTTTTATTAGACTGTTGTGTCTTTTAACATGACCAAAAACTGAAGATAACGTTGCTGCAAGAAATTTATCCGTGATCTCTGCAAAATGTGCCAGTTTGGCACGCAATGTTTCTGTTTTTGAGATTGTCGTTCTGCCCTATGTGCCATCTTCGGCTCGAAAGGACAATAGATAGATCATAATCTTCAAGTGCCGGGCCTACTGGCATATGTGGTCATGTCTCTCCACAACTTTCGATCTCGGCAGCTATTTATCATTTCTGTTGTTTACCTTCTGCCAAACCATTCTCTTAAGCCGTCTCTTATTTTTTCTCTTTGCTTCCCTCTATCTCTTCGTCCCTCAATTTTTCCAGTTGTTACAATATATTCCAACTGTTCTCTTCTCATTACATGGCCAAAAAATGATGATTGTTTGTCTTTATTTTGCACTGAGATGATGTCATTTTTTTTTGTTGTTACCATTACCTCTGTCTTTTTGCTATTAAGGCTGAGTCCGTTATTTTTGCTTTCTTTCACTATAATGTCCAACATTTCTTGTAACCCATTTTCACTCTTAGCGATTAAGACTGTATCATCAGCATACCTTAGCTAGATGGATGGATGGGGGGGAGGGTGGGTGGGTGGGTGAAATAAATGTGATAAAGATAATAAACGTGAAGCATCTCCTTGTTTAAGAAATAAATTATTTTATTTTATTTTCAGATAAGCAAAGACTTGCCATAAAAGCAAAACGAGCGGCGAAACATTTCAAGTGATTGTTGTTTGTCTGAAGTGATTGTGCAATATGTTGTACGTGCTGAGAGAAAGTATGTTATATGTGAATTGTTCTATGATGTTATGTCACTTTGTTCATCAGTTCAAATAAATCTGTCATTGTCAGACACATTGTCTGATTTTGGTGTAAAAATGTGAAGTGTTCCTGGCACGTCAATTGTGTTTGAGAACTTTGTGTGCTTGTATTATTTCCAAGATAGATATGCTGAGACACGATGGAATCCCCATAAAGTTTATAAACCTGATAAGAACAATGTATGAAGGAACGAAATGTAGTGTTGTGCACAAAGGGGAGCTTACAGAAGCATTTGAAACAAGAGCTGGAGTAAGGCAGGGGTGCCTTCTATCTCCATTTCTCTTCTTGCTAGCCATAGATTGGATTATGAAAATAATTCAGAACAGCAGAAATGGAATCCAGTGGTCACTGACCAAGCAACTTGATGATTTAGACTTTGCTGATGATATAGCTCTCCTATCACACAGCCATCAACAGATGCAAGATATAATGAGCAAACTTGATGAGAGATCACAACAGCTAGGACTGAAGATTAATAGAGATAAGATCAGAATTATGAGATTTAATGCAGTTGGACATAACCAAATAGCAATAGGAGAATTACCTCTACTAGATGTACAATCTTACATATATCTGGGCAGTAGACAAACAAATGAAAAGACGGTTAGAGGCCACAGAGATGGGATTTCTCAGAAGAATGTTGAAAGTTCCCTGGACAGATAAAAAGACCAATGAGGAAGTTCTCAAAGAGGCCAACACAAAAAGGGAGCTCTTAAAAAAACATCAGAAAGAAGCAATCAACATTTTTCGGGCACATCATGAGAAGAGGAAAGTTGGAATACTTGATTCTTCTTCTTCTTCATCTTCTTTCCTTCCTCATCTGCCTTTCAGCGTCGAGGGGAGATATAATTTGCGGTCTTTTGCTCTTCTGTTCGCCTCTGCTGCTGTTATGTTTCCTAGTGCTTCTAATATTCCATCGATCCATCTTTTTCGTGGTCGACCCTTGGGTCTGTTGTTCTCACAACGTTTGTTGAAGGCTCGTTGTGTTGTGTTTTGTTCTTTCTGCCTTGTCACGTGGCGAACCATTTTATCTGTTGTTTCCTTATATATTCTATGGCGGGGGCTATTCCTAGCTTTTTTCTCAGTTCTTCATTTCTGATCTTATCTCTCAGACTGTTTCCTGTCATTCGTCTAACACACTTCATCTCTGTAGAGGTTATTTTTCTTATTGTTCTTGCATCTAGAGTCCAGGTCTGGCAATGGTAGCACAACGTTGGGATGAAGATTGTATTGTATAGTGCTCGTTTTGCCTCCAGAGTTATTTCCTTGTTGGATAATAGTGGTGATAACTGTCCGATGATTTGACAAGCTTTGTTGCATCTTGATTCTATCTCTGCTGTTTGGGAATTGTCGTTTGTTATTTGAATTCCTCTACTTGTTTTAGTTGTCTGCCTTCTATAGTTATGTTGATGTTCTGTTTATTTTTGGCGACATTCATGACTTCTGTTTTGTTGATGTTGATTTTCATGTTGTATTTTGTTCCTAAGATGTTGAGTTTGTTTAAGTGTTCTTGTAGGTCTTCTATTGTTTCATGTATTAGTGCCTGGTCGTCTGCAAATAGAAGCTTGTTGATCTCCTCTGTCTCTGATGGGTTGGCTAGCTTGCCTATATGGTCCATGTATGTAATAAACAGTAGGGGGGATGGTACGCACCCCTGTCTTACACCTGATCTAACTTCGAAGTGGTCTGTGTAGCCTGTTGCTGTTCTGACCCTGCAGCTGCTGTTGGCGTAGAGACTTTTAATAATGTTGGTTAGATGTTGGCTTACTCCGTATGTTGTTAGTATCTCCCACAGTTGTTCTCTGTTTACTCTGTCGAATGCTTTTTCCTGGTCAATGAAGGCTATGTATAAGTTTTGATTGTGTTCTGTCGTTTTTTCTGCAAGCTGTTTTAGTGTGAATAGTGCGTCGGTACATCCTCTGTTTTTCGGGACCCCATTTGAGAATCGCTTAACTGTAGTTCTATTAATGGTCTCAGTCTTTTTTCCAAGATTTTGGCGTGTAGCTTTCCTACATGGCTGAGAAGAGATATACCTCTATATTGATTGCAGTCTCTTTTGTTACCTTTCTTTTTCCATATTGGTATGATGATTGCCTGTTGCCAGTCTTCTGGGGCTTGTTGTTGGTGCCATGCTGCATTAAATATTCTGTGCAGCCATTGCATTCCTGATTCTCCCGCTGCTGCTATTATTTCTATTGGAATGTTATCTATCCCTGGTGCTTTGTTTCTTGGTGCATATTTGATTACTTCTTCGATTTCCTCTTTCATGATGTTGGGTTCAGTATTTGTGAGTTCTAGCGTGGTTTTTGTTGTCTTGTTGGTAGTTGGTATGTTTAACAGGTCTTCAAAATATTCTTTCCATCTCTGTTGCATACATTGTTTATTTGTCATTTATCAGCTCAGTAGGATCATGGTTTTCTTTTCTCGCTCTTGTGGCTTTTACTGCTTTGTAGATATCTCTTGTGGCTGTCTTGAAGTCCCTGCTCATGTTTTGTCCGAATTCTGTCCAATTCTTTTGCTTAGCTTCTTTGATCAAAATTTTAACTCTTTTTCGAACTAAGGCATATTTTTCATATTTTTCTTGGTTCTTGTTCTCCCTCCAATTTTTAAACAGTTTCTTCTTTTCTTTAATTGCTTCTCTGATTGTTTCGTTCCACCACGGGGTGCTCTTTTTCCCTTCTCTTGTTCTTAGCTTCGTTCCACAAACTGTTTTAGAGATGTTAGTTACTGTTTCCTTAAATTGTTTCCACTCTGCTTCTACTGTGCATACTTCGTTAGGGAGTTTCTTGAATTCCTCTCTGAGTTTTTCTTCTAGGGTTTTCCTTGTTTCTTGATCGTTTAATTGTTTTATTTTTATTGTCTGTTCTTTTCGCTTCTTTTGTTTGTTTTCGTATATTCTCTTTATTTTTGGCTGTCTTAGTGTGATCATAACCATCTTGTGATCCGTGTCGTCTGTAATATTAGGGATTGCTCTACTGTCGGTTACTCTTTTCTTGTTCTCTTTTCTTGTTAGTATAAAATCTATCTGGCTTCTGCATGTTGTGTCATTCCATTTGTACCAGGTGTATACTTGCGACTCTCTGTGTTTGAAGAATGTGTTGGTGATAAATAAATTGTTTTGATTGCATAGTTCCAGCAGTCTGCTTCCGTTTTCGTTTATTTCAGCTGTTTTATCGCCAAAGGGTCCTAAGATGTCACTGTTCTCACTGTTGCGTTTCCCAAGCCTTCCATTAAAATCTCCCATCACTAACATGTCGTCGCTTTCGTCAATCTTGTTAATAATTTCACTCAGTGTGTCGTAGAATTCTTCGCTGTCTTTTACATTGTTGTTGCATGGTGCATAGATTTGAATGTAATTTGTTTTTCGATCGTCTTCTAGCAGTTTAATTGAGATAATTCTTTCTGAATGGTATTTTATTTCTAGAATGTTCTTTGCGTGTTCTGGGTCGATGATAAAACCTACTCCATGTGTTGCTCTTTCTGTGTTGTCGACTCCCGAGAATATTTTCGTGTAGTTCATGTGTGTTTTCTTTATCTGTTGTCCTTTTACTCTGGTGTCCGCTAATCCTAGTATTTTAATTTTCCTTTTTGTCATTTCTTCTATAAGTTCGGTTTCTTTATTTTTTATCCCGCATATGTTTATCGTTGCTACTTTGAATACTTGGTTACAACTGGCAAAATAAAAGGAAAGAGAGATCGCGGACGACAAAGAGAGAAAATACTGGATAGGTTGGTGTCATGGCATGGAAAACAGTCAACAACAGAACTGATACGATGCACTGTGGAAAGAAGATTGTGGAGGGACATGATCGCCTGCGCCAACCGGCAGGGTACATGATGATGATGAATATAGATAAAGAGGGAGGAGCAGAAAATGACTAATAAAAGCAAAAAAGCTGCAGCGGATCTATTGCAAACAAAGAGGGAAGAATGCTAACAGACAACAAATATATAATCGATAAATGGCAGGAATATATAACAGAATTATTTCATAACGAAAGGGACAAAAAACCATTTATAAAATGTACATCCAGCTATAAAATCCAGAAGTCTGAAGCAGAAAAAGCTACAAAAACAATGAAAAAGGGAAAGGCAGCAGGACCTGACAATATATAGATAGAGATGATACAGGCTCTAGAAGATTTTGGTATTGAAGTGATCAGACATATGCAATGAAATATACCATACAGGATACATACCAAATGAACTAAAAACATCAACTTTCATTGCATTGCCTAAAAAGAATGGTGCAATTGAATGCAGTGATTTTAGAACAATAAGCCTAATGAACTAGGTTACAAAAATTTTACTAAAAGTTATACAGGGAAGGATTCAAAATAAAATCAATACTGAATTAGATGAGCAGCAATTTGGATTCAGGAAAAACAGTGGGACAAAGAAGCCATATTCTGCATGAGAACATTAATCGAAAAGTACACAGAAGTAAACAAACCAATATATGCCTGCTTCATAGACTACACCAAAGCATTTGATAGAATATACCATAATCAACGTATAGACCTAAAAGATATAAATCTGGATGACACAGACATACGACTAATATGTAATTTGTACTGGGAGCAAACAGAAATAATAAAATATAACAAAGAGAACTCTACACCCATTGATATAACAAGAGGAGTAAGACAGGGATGCATCCTATCACCAAGCTTGTTCAATCTATACACTGAGCAAATCTTTAAAAACATCTCAGAGATGCAAGGCCTACAAATTAATGGAAAGATAATCAATAACCTAAGATATGCTGACGATACTGTACTACTAGCAGAAAATCCTAAAGATCTACAACAATTATTTAATGAAATTAACATGACAAGCAAAAAATATGGACTAGATATGAATATCAAAAGACTAAAACTATGATCATAAACAAAGAAAATTCTCAAGACCTACAATTAAATATCACAGTAGATGGAATACATCTGGAGACAGTCCAGAGCTACAACTACCTGGGACATACTATAACCAATGATGGAAAATGTACAACTGAAATAAACAAAAGAATATGTATCTATCTATTGACCTTTCCAGCCGTAGCCGGCCCATAGGGCGTAGACCAAGATACTCCTTCTCTTATCTGAATTTTTGTTCCAGCAGTTTTCAATTCCTTTAAAGATATTTTATCAAATCTCGCCATTTGTCTCTGTTCTGTGCAAGCAGCTCTATCTCATTGAGGAAGCCGAATCCTGCTGCTCTTGCCTCTCTCATCAGTGTTCTTCTCAGTGTCTCTCTGGGTCTTCCTCTTTTTATCTTACCTGTTGTTTTCCATATGAGGGCTTGCTTTGCTATTCGGTTATTTTGTATCCATTCGATGCCTTTTTATTATCAACAGATTTCCTACCTGTTCCAAGCCAGCGCATTTCGCTTCATCCTAAAATATCTAGATCGTATCTATCCATCTCGCTCGTGATATGTGCTTGTTTCGTCTGTGCGGCCATTGTACGTACATTCCAGAATCCTATTTTTGTTGTTGTTTTAGGGCCGAAAAAAATATCACTACTATCTACTGCTAATTTACACATTCTGTATCAGGTCTATGTTTCATCAACAACATCATTTTTATGATAGCGGCTTGTTAAACCTCTGATCAACGGTTCTATACCAAGCCGGAGAAAAATAATTCCTCCATTTTGGAAACAACCGGAAACCTTAAAGAATAGTTATGGCAACAAGTAATTTTAATGCCATGAAAAATATACTAAGATCAAAACAAATAACAACAGGGCTAAAACTAAGAATAGCAAAATGTTACATCTTCTCAATATTCCTGTATGGTGCAGAAACATGGACATTAGACCAGAAAACAGAACAGAAAATTGAAGCCTTTGAAATGGGGATTTATAGAAGAATAGGTAAAATTGGATGGAAAGAAATGAAAACAAACAAGGAAGTTTTAAAACAACTAAAAATTAAACGAGAACTACTAAGCACAATTAGAATAGACAAATAAAATTGTTGGGGCATGTTAAAAGACACAAGAGCCTAATAAAAGTAATATTGGAAAGGGAAAATGCCATTACAAGGTAAAAGAGGCAGACCAAGACTAACATGGACGAGTAACATCAAAAAATGGACAAGTCAACCTATGACAGTCTACACCATCAAAGCAAGAGAGTGGAATGGCGCTCCATGGTAGCCAACCTTTGCTGCGGAGATGGCACTCACTGATGATAACTGATGATGTTCGAACGTCGGTAGCCCAGTCGGGTGGTTTTTCCCAACTTGGCTATCGAGGCCCCCGGAAAAAAAGATGTTAAACCCGCGACACAGAAGTGATTATGCAGTTAACAAAGAACATGCTCAAATTCAGCCTCTCTCTAATATATCGAGCATAGACTCAAACACACTTTCTAAAAGTATAAATCTTTGTATGTGTTTATTTATATATATATATATATGAATGAATTTAAATATCTGGGAACAATGTGAACCTCAGATTTTAGATCTGGAATCCTACTGTGATTGAGTCTTGATCGCAGAGATGGTAGATGTACATCGGTAGCCCAGTCGGGTGGTTTTCCCAACTAGTCTATCGAGGCCCCACCAAGACTCAAGTCGACTGATAACATCTGAAGATGGAGAGGTGAGCCTATGACAACATGCACCATCAAGACAAGAGACAGAGTAAAATGGTGGCCAACCTTCGATGTGGAGATGTCATCCAACGATTGAGTGATAATCATCAAGTATCTGATTGAGTGATAATCATCAAGTATCACATCAGCTGACGTAGGGTATCAAGTTTCGCCACAACTTCCTACCTCTCCAGCTGTTTATCGTTTTCTTTTTTTTTGAATTTCTACTAAACCAATCCCTTCTAATCTCTCTTGTATCTTTTCTGTCTGTCACCCTCTGTCTCTTATTCCCTCAAGTATTCCAGTTGTCACAATGTTTTCCAGGGAGCCGCACTAGCTCAGTGGTTAGTGAACTGGGCTACTCAGGACAAGCGGTCAGGTTTGAACCTGATCGACAGCTTCCAGTTTCCCCAGCTGTAAATGGGTACCAGATTTTTTTCTGGGAAAGTAAAGCAGCATGGGCATAATACCGACCACATTACCCCTAAAATCATGTACCGAAGGTCTGTAATAAAATGTGGTCACTAACACCATATTCCCTGTATGTTCTAGTTGTTCTTGTCTCATTGCTTGGCCAATACAAGTTATTCACTTAAATACATATTATTTCTCCCCTCTAATATCTGGGAACAATGTTAACCTCAGATGGTAGATGTACAACAGAGGTGAGATGGTAGATGTACAACAGAGGTGAGATGGTAGATGTACAACAGTGGTGAGATACTGAATGGCTCAGGCAAAAGGAGCTTTCCAAAATATAAGGAAGATACTGTGTAATCCCTTGCGCAATATGAAAGCAGGCAAAGCTCCTGGACCAGATAATATAACTAAAGAAGAGATTGAAGCTATGTGTGATTTTGGAATAGATATAATAACAAAAATATTGAATGATATCTACAACAGCGGATATATACCAGACGACATGCTCAAATCAATATTCATAGTCCTACCAATGAAATCTGGTGTGATTGAATGCAAAGATCATCGCACAATATGCCTTATGAGTCATATGACTAAGATATTACTAAGAATCATCATGCGAAGAGTGCGAAACAAAATCAGTCCAGAAATTAGCGATGGACAGTGAGGTTTTGTTGGAGGTAAAGGAACGAGCAGTGCCATATATATCATAAGATCTTTAGTAGAAAGAGCCATAGAGGTTAAAACAGATCTATACCTATGTTTCATAGATTACACCAAAGCATTTGACAAAGTAAAGCACCAAGAAATAATCACAATTTTAGAAAGCATAAACGTAGACAGCAAAGATCTAAGAATAATAAAGAACATGTACTGGCAACAAACAGCGGCCATAAGAAATGGAAACCAATTGGGAATGTTTCAAGAAATAAAACAGGGTGTTAGACAAGGTTGTGTGCTGTCATCAGATTTGTTTAATATTTATAGTGAGATTATTTTAAGATCCATAAGGGACATGCCTGGAATAACAATTGGAGGTCATAATATAAATAATCTAAGGTATGCTGATGATACAGTCTTAATCGCTTAGAGTGAAAATGAGTTACAAGAAATGTTGGACATTATAGTGAAAGAAAGCAAAAATAAAGGACTCAGCCTTAATATAAAAAAGACACAAGTAATTGTAACAAGAAAGAAAAAGACATCATCCCAGTGCAAAATAAAGACAAGTGGAACAATATTAAAACAGGTAAATGAATTTAAATATTTGGGAACTTTGTTAACCTCAGACGGAAGATGTACAAAAGAGGTGAGGTGCAGAATGGCTCAGGCAAAAGCAGCTTTCCAAAAATGAGGAAGATACTATGCAATCCATTTTTGACAATAGAAACAAGAAAAAGAGTTCTTAAATGTTATGTAGAGTCAGTCTTAACATATGGATGTGAATCATGGACAATAGGACAACAGACAAGAAAATCACTGGAGTCTGTAGAAATGTGGTTTTACAGAAGAATGTTGAGAATACCATCGACAGCTAAGAAGAGTAATGAAGATGTTCTGAGAGAGGTCAAAGCAAAAAGAGAGCTAATTTCCAATATTAGGAAGAAACAATCATCATCTTTTGGCCATGTAATGAGAAGAGAACAGTTGGAATATATTGTAACAACTGGAAAAATAGAGGGACGAAGAGATAGAGGGAAGCAAAGAGAGAAAATACCAGACAGCTTAAGAGAATGGCTTGGCAGAAGGTCAACAACAGAAATAATAAATAACTGTTGAGATTGAAAATTGTGGAGAGACATGATCACCTACGCCAGTAGGCACGGAACTTGATGATGATGATGATCTCACCTCGACACTGGAATGTAAATGAGGAATGAGAGAAGGAGAAGAGGTTGATATTTGATCACATTCATTCTACAGTAGCTGGTCAGTACCAAAATCCAACCCACGATAGATAACTGCATCTCCCCACGGCTCTTCTCACACAAAAAATTATTAATTAAAGACATGACTATACTGAGTTCACGATTACACGTTTTCATTCACGATTTCCTGCCACCACAGCCGTCACGATAGACAGTCCTTTATCTTCTATGCTTATTGTCCTATGCACAGGTCGTTATCTTGCCAAGCTTTCCCACGTTTGAACTTACCAGATAAGAACCTGAAAGAAAACAAAACTTTTGTTTGTTAAAAGTCAAAACAAAAATACTTGTCGGGAGTGTGAAACGTTCAATTTGAAGATCATCATCATCATTGAGTGCCGGCTCCACATCGAAGGTTGGCTACCATGGAGCGCCATTCCACTCTGTCTCTTGCTTTGATGGTGCAGATTGTCATAGGCTGACTTGTCCATCTTTTGATGTTGCTTGTCCATATTAGTCTTGGTCTGCCTCTTTTACCTTGTATTTTCCCTTCCAATATTACTTTTATTAGGCTATTGTGTCTTTTAACATGACCCAAAAATTTTATTTGCCTTGCTCTAATTGTGTTTAGTAGTTCTCTTTTCATTTTTAGTTGTTTTAAAACTTTCTCGTTTATTTTCTTTTCTTTCCATCCAATTCTACCTATTCTTCAATAAATCCACAGTTCAAAGGCTTCAATTTTCTGTTCTGTTTTCTGGTCTAATTTCCATGTTTCTGCACCATACAGGAATATTGAGAAGATGTAACATTTTGCTATTCTTAGTTTTAGCCCTGGTGTTATTTGAAGATAGCAAAACAAAATGAAATGGAGCCGCGATAACTCACTGGTTAGTAAACTGGACTACAAAGTACGAGAGGTGTTCGATCCCAACCGACGGCTTCCGGGTTCACCCAGCCTTAAATGTGTACCAGATTTTTTTCTGGGAAAGTGAAGCAACACGGGCGTAATACCGACCACAAAAATCCTGTGCTGAAGGTCTGTAAAACTTAAGGTCACTAACACCATATTCCCTATACGCCACTTGGCGTGACGGGGGCTCTTAACTTTTTTTTTTTAAACAAAATAAAAGAAGTTAAACTGATTAACCATCTGACAAAAATCCTACACTATTCTATTCTACTCATGGAATCAGTTTAATTACAGTCGGGGCATCCCCCACATCCGCTCCACCGCCTGTTCCAGCATTTTTCGAAGCTTATTCAGACTGATTGTTCCTGTCAGGTGTTGATTGTAGACACGTCAGCTTTTCCCACTAACTCTCCGAGTCTACCAAATGCCTTTTCCACGTTTAGACTCTTCAGTCTTTCAATGAATACATCCTTGTCCCACCCATTCTCCTCTTCTCTTAAGGAATGAAGAACAAACTTTGGGATGTCCTCTTTGTCCAGAGTCAGGCCACCCTCAGTGCCGGAGCTGCTAGCGAGCAACGAACTTGCTGATTAACTAACTATCTGGCTGGCTAACTAACTATATAGCTGGCTAACTAACTATCTGGCTGGCTAACTATATGGCTGGCTAACTAACTATCTGGATGGCTAACTAACTATCTGGATGGCTAACTAACTATCTGGCTGGCTAACTAACTATCTGGATGGCTAACTAACTATCTGGCTGGCTAACTAACTGGCTGGCTGATTAACTAACTATCTGGCTGGCTAACTAACTGGCTGGCTGATTAACTAACTATCTGGCTGGCTAACTAACTGGGAATAATAGAACAAAGAAGTATGTGTTAGCACTCGGAAAAATTGACAGACAAACAACAATAGAAAAAAACGAAGAACAATATATGGTCCGAAGTGGGATCGAACCCGTACTCAGTGGCACCGCGCCTTGCCACGAGAAGCCGAACACTTGGTACACTGCCACGCAGCCAACTAAAAAATTGGCTATTGCAGTAGTGTCTTCCACGAAAGGCGATCTCAATGACTATAGCATAGGGTAACGATCACAGACCGGAAATAAATTGTATATTTGTACTTTCCTATTAATGCAAGTATCTCCCAGTAGGGCTGAATACTTGTGTTGTAGACAAACATTTATTGGACGAAACAGCACGAATAGTAGTTCCCAGTGGTTATATACTGGGTACAAATAATAATACATAAATATTATTATATGGGGAACTTCCGAGGCGATAATAGGGAATAATAGAACAAAGAAGTATGTGTTAGCACTCGGAAAAATTGACAGACAAACAACAATAGAAAAAAACGAAGAACAATATATGGTCCGAAGTGGGATCGAAACAGTACTCAGTGGAACAATATATGGTCCGAAGTGGGATCGAACCCGTACTCAGTGGCTAACACATACTTCTTTGTTCTATTATTCCCTATTATCGCCTCGGAAGTTCCCCATATAATAATATTTATGTATTATTATTTGTACCCAGTGGCTAACTAACTGGCTGGCTGATTAACTAACTATCTGGATGGCTAACTAACTGGCTGGCTGATTAACTAACTATCTGGCTGGCTAACTAACTGGCTGGCTGATTAACTAACTATCTGGATGGCTAACTAACTATCTGGCTGGCTAACTAACTGGCTGGCTGATTAACTAACTATCTGGCTGGCTAACTAACTGGCTGGCTGATTAACTAACTATCTGGCTGGCTAACTAACTGGCTGGCTGATTAACTAACTATCTGGCTGGCTGATTAACTAACTATCTGGCTGGCTGATTAACTAACTATCTGGCTGGCTGATTAACTAACTATCTGGCTGGCTGATTAACTAACTATCTGGCTGGCTGACTAACTAACTATCTGGCTGGCTAACTAACTATCTGGCTGGTTAACTAACTATATGGCTGGCTAACTAACTATATGAAAACAGAACAGAATATTGAAGTCTTTGAAATGTGGATTTATAGAAGAAAAGGTAGAATTGGATGGAAAGAAAAGAAAACAAACGATGAAGTTTTAAAACAACTAAAAATGAAAAGAGAACTACTAAACACAATTCAAACAAGACAAATGCGATTTTGGGGCATGTTAAAAGACACAGAAGCCTACTAAAAGTAATCCCGGAGGGGAAAATACAGGGTAAAGAGGCAGACCAAGACTAACATGAACGAGTAACATCAAAAGATGGGGAAGTCAGCCTATGACAACCTGCACCATCAAAGCAAGAGACAACGGAATGGCGCTTCATGGTAGCCAACCTTCGCTGCGGACTAAGGAATGTAATCAGTGAGCTCTTAACTTTAACTCAGCCGATAAAAGACAAAACTCGAATAAATAGAACACAAAGAGTTGCTGAATTATCATTCGTCACATTGTGACACGTCGTCACTAAACTTGACAATAGCTTAACCTTGACACATGTCACGTGTACAGTTCGAAGCCTGAACATCATTAAGGTTAAAGTGGTGGAGTTTTCAAGATAAGAGATTACCATATTCGCGGCAAAAACAAGAAATACGACTGTAACCTTCACCTTTGACCTTTCCCTCATGAATATTGTATGTATAAAAACAGGTAAGACAAATGGGACGGGACTCCTCCAATCCGCTATCGCATCAATCATTTTGAAATCACTTGTGACAATGTTTATCTTCGTATTCTGCGCACTTGTTGCTGTGTCCAATGCAGGTAAGTGTTTGTTCTTATCATCATTATCATTGAGTGCCGTTCCCGCAACGAAGGTAGGCTACCATGGAGCGCCATTCCGCTCTGTCTCTTGCTTTGATGGTGCAGGTTGTCATAGGTTGACTTATCCATCTTTTGATGTCACTGGTCCATGTTAGTTTTGGTCTGTCTATGCCTATTTTACCTTGTATTTTCCCTTCCAATATTACTTTTAGTAGGCTGTTGTGCCTTTTAACATGCTGCAACAATCTCGCTAATCGGCAATCAACCACTAATATCGATAATCAAGAAAAGACGATGGACATGTGATGAGAAGAGATAATAACCGAATAGCAAAGCAAGCCCTCATGTGGGAAACAACAGGTAGGAGGAAAGGAGAGACACCGAGAAGAACATTGATCAGAGAGGCACAGACAACAAGAATAGCCTCCCTCAATAAGATTGAGATGCATGCACAAAACAGAAACAAATGGCGAGATTTGATCAAAGATCTTTTCAACAATGAGGATGGATGGGTAATTAGGTAGGTAGGTAGACAGATAGATAGTCTCATTTATCGTGTATGAATTCTTATAAATAATAATTATTATTAAATTGTATGGTCATTGTAGAAATATGGTTTTACAGAAGAATGTTGAGAATACCATGGACAGCTAAGAAGAGTAATGAAAACGTTCTGAAAGAGGTCAAAGCAAAAAGAGAGGTAATTTCCAATATTAGGAAGAAACAATCACTTTTTTTTGGCCATGTAATGAGAAGAGAACAACTGGAATATATTGTAACAACTGGAAAAATTGAGGGACGAAGAGATAGAGGGAAGCAAAGAGAAAAGATACCAGAGAGCTTATTAAGAGAATGGCTTGGCAGAAGGTCAACAACAGAAATGACAAATAACTGTCGAGATCGAAAGTTGTGGAGCGACATGATCACCTACGCCAGCACGCATGGTACTTGATGATGATGATGGTGATTGCCTCCATTTTGGGGCGGCAACAAAGGGCGCTAAACACCAACAACGCTAAAAGCTGACAGCATCAACACATTTGATGGCTTGTGCCAGGATTTGTGAAGCAGAACCATCCAGACCTTCCCCACCCCTTCGCAGTGCCTCATCAACAGACTAACTAGTCTAGCTTGGCTAAGTGGGTAGGGAACGAGAGGGAAGGTAGCCCAGTGTAGATTAAGGGAAATACCAGGCTACTGACGAACAACTCTCAGGTTTTAAAGAACGTGACGTGGAGTAATGGAAGTGACGTGAAGTAATGGAAGTGACGTGAGATAAAGTATGCGATGTGAAGTAACGGATGTGGCGTGAAGTAATGAGTGCGGGGTGAAGTAATGAGCATGGCGTGAAATAATGCATGTACCGTGAAGTAAACGATGTGCCATGGCGTAATGGGCGTGACGTAATAGATGTGGCTTCAAACAATCAATTTAGCGTGAAATAATGGATGCGGAGCGAAGTGGCGGGTGTGACGTGAAATAATAGACGTGACGTGAAATGATGAATATGACGTGAAGTAATGGATATGATTTTAAACAATGAATGTGGTATGACGTAATGGATATAACGTTAGTAATAGATGCGGTATGAAGTGGTGAATGTGACGTGAGGTATTGCATGTGACGTGAAGTATTGTATGTAACTTGAAACAGTGGATGCGGCATGAAAGAATGGATGCGGCATGAAATAATGGATGTGACATGAAATAATGGATGTGACATGAAATAATGGATGCGGCGAGAAGTAATGGAAGTGACGTGAAATAATGGATGCGGCGAGAAGTAATGGATGTGACGTGAAATAAAATTGAAATTCTCGAACGGATTTGAGGAATACCCAGACGTTGATTATAAATTAACATAGAGATCAAGATTTGGTATTCTTGATCACAACTTGATTGTTTGTTTTTCCTCAAAGCTACCAGAACCTGCAAAGGCGACATCACCAGACTGAACCCAACTGGAACGAGAACAGGCGGTAAGTATATAGTGCTCTGAAGAAACACTTCAAAGTGAAAGCTTGCTGTAAGTTGTAGGTATATAAGACATGAAAATAACTGGGGGATGTAGAAATGTGGTTTTACAGAAGAATGTTGAGAATACCATGGACAGCTAAGAAGAGTAATAAAAACGTTCTGAAAGAGGCCAAAGCAAAATGATAGCTAATTTCCAATATTAGGAAGAAACATTCATCATTTCGCGATGCTTCAGAAAGTAACAAACAACACAAGAAGAGATAGAATACCAAATGAAACCATCAGAAAAATGGTAATAATAAAACTCTGCCAAGAATATATAGAACAACAACAACTTAAATGGTTTGGCCACCTGGTCAGAATGAATCCTCACCAATCACCATCAAGGGCAATCTTCTCGAGAATGCATGGACAAAGACCAAAAGAGGAAGACCCAGAAGAAGATGGATAGATGCAGTGACAGAGACATGTAACAACAAAGGAAAATCACTAATTCAGACAGTTCGAGCAGCTCAAGAACGACAAATAATATAACCACGACACCTTTTAGGTATCAGTGAGGAAGAGAAAAGAAGAAGAAGAAGAATGAGAAGAGAACAGCTGGAATATATTGTAACAACTGTGAAAATTGAGGGACGAAGAGATAGAGGGAAGCAAAGAGAATAGATACCAGATAGCTTAAGAAAATGGCTTGGCAGACGGTCAACAATAGAAATGATAAATAACTGTCGAGATCGAAAGTTGTGGAGAAACATGATCACCTACGCCAACAAGCATGATACTTGATGATGATGATGATTATACAACTTTTAATACCTTGGCAGCCGGTTGGTAAACAAACACCATAATTTGTCACTAGTTTGGCAACATATGATTGTATTAATAAAGACGGAAGTGACGTTTTCATTTGTCTACCATGCGGCATAATGTGGAGCTACTCGTCCAAAAACATACTGCCCGCCTTCAAAGACGAGATCCTCACGCTTACAACCAAAACTGAGTTCCAGGAAATGTAGAAATAACAATAATTAATTTATATGTAAAGTTCAGTTAACTCAGTTCAGTTTAATTTGGTCTAGTTTAGTATAGTTTAGTTTAGTTTGGTCTGGTTTAGTTTAGTTTGATTTAATATAGTTTATTTTAGTTTGGGTTGGTTTAGTTTAGGTTAGTTTAGATTAATTTAGTTCAGTTTAGTTTGGTTTGGTTTAGTTTAATTTAGTTCAGTTTGGTATGGTTTAGTTTGGCTTAGTTTGGTTTGGTTTAGTTAGGTTGGTTTAGTTTGGTTAGGTTTGATGTAGTTTAGTTTAGTTTGGTTTGGTTTTAGTTTAGTTCGAGTCCAATCTCAAATGCTTATATAATCTAGTATTTTGTGAAACAAGACGGACTTTTATCATATGTTATAATTAAAATTATTATTATTATCTTTATCATCATCATCGTCATCATCATCATCATCATCATCTGAAGCAACTGTTAGCATATGCACACTTAGTCACCTGTTGAAGCGATTGAGCACCTATCATTTAACCCAATGTTCGTCGCGTTCAAATCTAACAAAAGTTGAATAAATAATAAAGTTATTGAAACAAAACCTGTGATATGCGGATGACACACTCTTAATAACAGAGACAGAGAATGAACTACAAGAAATGATAGACATAATAGTAAAAGAAAGCAACATGAAAGGTCTCAGTCTGAATAGTAAGAAAACAGAAATAATGGTCTTATCGAAGAAACAATCATCACCAGCATGTAGCATAAAAATAAACAGGACAAATCTGAAACAAGTACAACGTGTCAAATACTTGGGCACAATGATAACATCAGATGGAAGATGTACCACAGAAATAAAAAGCAGAATAGCTCAGGCCAAAATAGTATTTCAGAAAATGAAAAATATCTTATGTAACAAATTTATGTCAATAGAAGTGGGAAAGAGAGTTCATCAGTGCAACACAGAGCCAATTCTGACCTATGGAAGCGAATCATGGGCAGTAAACAAACAAATACAAAACCTTTAGAAGCCACAGAGATGAGATTTCTCAGAAGAATGTTGTCAGTTCCCTGGACAGCTAAAAAGACCAACGAGGAAATTCTCAAAGAGGCCAACAGTGAATGAAAAAGGTGACCTCATAAGAAACATCAGAAAGAAGCAATTAACATTTTTCGGGCACATCATGAGAAGAGGAAAGTTGGAATACTTGGTTACAACTGGCAAAATAAAAGGAAAGAGAAATCGTGGGCGGCAAAGAGAGAAAATACTGGATAGTTTGGTGTCATGGCATGGAAAACAAACAGTTAACAACCGAGTTGATACGGTGCACTGTAGATAGAAGATTGTGGAAGGACATGATCGCCTACGCCAACTTGTATGACACATGAGCTGACTATTTCCCTCGTTGTAATTGTAGTCTAGTAACTTGCCTCTGTTTACAAGTTTAGATGTTTACAAGTTTAGATGTTTACAAGTTGAAGGTAAACAGAGCATTCATGTTAGTAGAAACAAGAACTATCTTATTGTCTGCCACATTGGTCCCCAGGAGTGGCAGCGTCCAACGCAGACGCCCAGCATGACTTGCCCTACCTGGAGCAGCACAGATCTTGTTACCAGGCTTCAGCTGACGCCCACTGTAGGTCTCTATCATTGTCATCATCATTATCATCTTCTTCATCATCATTATCTTCATCATCATCATCTTCATCATCATTATCATCATCATCATCATCATCATTATCATCTTCATCGTCATAATCATCATTATCATTTTCTTCGTCATCATTATCAGCATCTTCATCATAACTATCATCTTATTCATCATCATTATCATATTCTTCACCATCATTACCATCATCTGCATCATAATTATCATATATTCTACATCATTATTATCATCACCTTCATCATCATTATCATCTTCTTCATCATCATTATCAGCATCTTCATCATAACTATCATCTTATACATCATAATTGTCATCTTCTTCACCATCATTATCATATTCTTCATTATTATCATCACCTTCATCATCATTATCATCACCTTCATCATCATTATCATCATCATCTTCATCATCATTTTTTTTTTTTTTTACCCCCGTCACGCCAAGTGGCGTATAGGGAAATATGGTGTTAGTGACCCTATATTTTACAGACCTTCAGCACATGATTTTTGGGGTAATGTGGTCAGTATTGCGCCCGTGCTGCTTTACTTTTCCCAGAAAAAAATCCGGTACCCATTTAAGGCTGGGTGAACCCGGAAGCCGTCGGTTGGGATCGAACCCTACCCCTAGTCCGTGGTAGTCCAGTTCACTAACCACTGAGCTATCGCGGCTCCTTCATCATCATTACATCATCATTATCATCTTCATCATCATTATCATCACCTTCATCATCGTCCTCTTCAGTTTCTTATTATATTCTTCCTCTCATTCTCCCTCTTCTTTCTTTTTTCTCTCCCTTACCACTCCTCTCCTTTCCTCTTCTCCATTCTCCCCCATAATACTCCTCCCCTATCTCTCTCATATTAATTCTCCAATTTCTCTCTCATATTACTCCTCTCCTTTATCTCCCAATTACTCCTCCCCTTTTTCTCCCATATTACTCCTCTCCCTTCTCTCCCATATTACTCCTCTCCCTTCTCTTCCATATTACTCCTCCCCTTTCTCTCCAATATTACTCCTCCCCTTTCTCTCCCATATTACTCCTCTCCCTTCTCTCCCATATTACTCCTCTCCTTTCTCTCCCATATTACTCCTCTCCTTTCTCTCCCATATTACTCTCCTCCTTTCTCTCCAATATTACTCCTCTCCCTTCTCTCCCATATTACTCCTCTCCTTTCTCTCCCATATTACTCCTCTCCTTTCTCTACCATATTACTCCTCTCCATTCTCTCCCATATTACTCCACTCCTTTCTCTCCCATATTACTCCTCTCCTTTCTCTACCATATTACTCCTCTCCCTTCTCTCCCATATTACTCCTCTCCTTTCTCTACCATATTACTCTCCTCCTTTCTCTCCAATATTACTCCTCTCCCTTCTCTCCCATATTACTCCTCTCCTTTCTCTCCCATATTACTCCTCTCCTTTCTCTACCATATTACTCCTCTCCTTTCTCTCCAATATTACTCCTCTCCTTTCTCTACCATATTACTCCTCTCCTTTCTCTACCATATTACTCCTCTCCTTTCTCTACCATATTACTCTCCTCCTTTCTCTCCAATATTACTCCTCTCCCTTCTCTCCCATATTACTCCTCTCCTTTCTCTACCATATTACTCTCCTCCTTTCTCTCCAATATTACTCCTCTCCCTTCTCTCCCATATTACTCCTCTCCTTTCTCTCCCATATTACTCCTCTCCCTTCTCTCCCATATTACTCCTCTCCCTTCTCTCCCATATTACTCCTCTCCTTTCTCTCCAATATTACTCCTCTCCCTTCTCTCCCATATTACTCCTCTCCCTTCTCTCCCATATTACTCCTCTCCTTTCTCTACCATATTACTCCTCTCCATTCTCTCCCATATTACTCCTCTCCTTTCTCTCCCATATTACTCCTCTCCTTTCTCTACCATATTACTCCTCTCCCTTCTCTCCCATATTACTCCTCTCCTTTCTCTACCATATTACTCTCCTCCTTTCTCTCCAATATTACTCCTCTCCCTTCTCTCCCATATTACTCCTCTCCTTTCTCTCCCATATTACTCCTCTCCTTTCTCTACCATATTACTCCTCTCCTTTCTCTCCAATATTACTCCTCTCCTTTCTCTACCATATTACTCCTCTCCTTTCTCTACCATATTACTCCTCTTTTTTCTCTACCATATTACTCTCCTCCTTTCTCTCCAATATTACTCCTCTCCCTTCTCTCCCATATTACTCCTCTCCTTTCTCTACCATATTACTCTCCTCCTTTCTCTCCAATATTACTCCTCTCCCTTCTCTCCCATATTACTCCTCTCCTTTCTCTCCCATATTACTCCTCTCCCTTCTCTCCCATATTACTCCTCTCC
Organism: Megaustenia siamemsis; assembly: GCA_032433765.1. Classification (NCBI taxonomy): domain Eukaryota; kingdom Metazoa; phylum Mollusca; class Gastropoda; order Stylommatophora; family Ariophantidae; genus Megaustenia; species Megaustenia siamemsis. Next base: position 5,345,227 of record JAVIAB010000104.1, read on the forward strand.
CTTCTCTCCCATATTACTCCTCTCCTTTCTCTCCAATATTACTCCTCTCCCTTCTCTCCCATATTACACCTCTCCCTTCTCTCCCATATTACTCCTCTCCTTTCTCTCCAATATTACTCCTCTCCCTTCTCTCCATATTACTCCTCTCCCTTCTCTCCCATATTACTCCTCTCCTTTCTCTCCCATATTACTCCTCTCCTTTCTCTCCCATATTACTCCTCTCCTTTCTCTCCCATATTACTCTCATCCTTTCTCTCCAATATTACTCCTCTCCCTTCTCTCCCATATTACTCCTCTCCTTTCTCTCCCATATTACTCCTCTCCTTTCTCTCCCATATTACTCCTCTCCCTCTCTCCCATATTACTCCTCTCCTTCCTTCACTTCTCTGTTTCTCCCCATGTTTCTCCTCTCCTACTTCCCCTTCTTCCTTCTCTCCCCAAGTGTCTGTTCTCCTTCCTTTACATCTCCTTTTTCTCCCATCGTCCTCTTCTGTTTTTTTCCTACTTTGTCTCTCCCATTCTGTTCTCTCCTCTTTATTCTTCTTTTCCTGCTTACGTTTTCCCTCTCCTTCTTCTTCCCCTCTTCCTTCTTCTCCCATCCTTCTCCTTCCCTGCTGTTCTTTCTTCTGCTCTCTCCTTCATTATATTCTCCCTTTTTTCCATTTTGTTATTTTTCTCTGTTTCTATTCCTCCCTATCATCCTCTTCTTCTTTGTCATTTACGCTTTCTTCGTTCTATTCTACTTTACAATTATTAATATCGCAGACGATAATGTATGAGCAATGATAACATACGGAGATCGGATAACGCATGCAGTAAAATATAATAATAATATATGTCCCTTTTCGTCTTGTCAGACGGTCTAGTGGAGGCTATTGTGTGATTATTTTGAGGTTTTGTTTTTGTCGAAAAGCTTCTCTCGTGGCTAATTCTACCAATGTTTGACAAACACTCACGGCCACAGAATGAATTAGTCAGGCCCACTGGTCCACAGGGTTTTTCACCCTTTTTCATGAGTCTTTTCTCTTCTAAGTTTTGCCTTAGCACAGTCTCAAATGATGTTATACCGTTCCTTGTACATGCTCTCCATGATGTGCGATCACTTGTCAGATGTTGCCAGTCGTTTTCACAGATGGAGAAGTCTTTCAGAGATAATTTACATATATCTCTATATCGTAGTTTAGGTCTGCCGATTTGTCATTTTCCGTGTATTAGTTCACCATTTAGTAATACAACAACAGTTAATATTGAATATCTGATATCACAGACATTAAAATGGTTATGGTTATGGAAGGCCCCTGTATCACTGCAAACAAATGAAAATCCATAATTGCTCAACCGCCCGTGCCTGTAGAATCATCCCAATTAATAGCTCATGATCCAAACAAAGAAAGATAGCTGCAGTCCCCATCCAAGGATGGCACACGCCAAAAGACATAAGACGAAATCGCACAGAAAAAAGGCATTAATATATCATTAATGATAATAGCAGGTAATACAATATCAGTAATGATATAACATGTTATATTATATTACATTAATAATATAACTAAATAATTATAACAATTTTGTTTACTAATTACTGGAGAATTACTGGATAAACTGCTAGGATAAAAATTAGATAAGAGAAGGCGTATCTTGGTCTACACCCTATGGGCCGGCTACGGCTTGAAAGGTAATAGATAGAATTACTGGAGGATTTAGTTTCATCCCATGTGGCCTCATAGTCCCTGTTTGGTTATAATAGCATAATTGCTGTCTTATTAAACACATTTTGTATTTATCTTCTTCCACTTCTTTCCTTCCTCATCTGCCTTTCAGCGTCGAGTGGAGATATAATTTGCGGTCTTTTGCTCTTCTGTTCGCCTCTGCTGCTGTTATCTTTCCTAGTGCGTCTAATATTTCGTCAATTCATCTTTTTCGTGGTCGACCCTTGGGTCTGATGTTCTCGCAGCGTTTATTGAAGGCTCGTTGTGTTGTGTTTTGATATTTCTGTCTTATCACGTGAACAAACCATTGTATCTGTTGTTTCCTTATATATTCTATGGTGGGGGTTATTCTTAACTTTTTTCTTCAATTCTTCATTTCTGATCTTATCTCTCAGACTGTTTCCTGTCATTCGTCTGACACATTTCATCTATGTAGAGGTTATTTTTCTTATTGTTCTTGCATCTAGGGTCCAGGTCTGGCATTGGTAGCACAACGTTGGGATGAAGATTGTATTGTATAGTGCTCGTTTTGCATCTAGAGTTATTTCCTTGTTGGACAATAGTGGTGATAACTGTCCAATGATTTGACAAGCTTTGTTGTATCTTGATTCTATCTCTGCTGTTTGAGAATTATCGTTTGTCACTAGACTTCCTAGGTATTTAAATTCCTCTACTTGTTTTTGTTGTCTGCCGTCTACATTTATGTTGATGTTCTGTTTCTCTTTTGCGATATTCGCGACTTCTGTTTTGTTGATGTTGATTTTCATGATGTATTTTGTGCCTGTGTTGTTGAGTCTATTTAAGTGTTCTTGTAGGTCTTCTATTTGTCCATGTTTTAGTGCCTGATCGTCTACAAATAGAAGCTCGTTGATCTCCCCTGTCTCTGATGAGTTGGCTAACTTACATATATAGTCCATATATGTAATGGACATACATCACCACAGTTATTCAGTACTACTCGTTGGACCTCAGTAGCCTAGTTGGGAAAACCACCCGATTTGACTACCGACGTTCGGACAACCCGTGTTCGATTCCCACTGGAAGCCGTGTAAGAAAAAAAAAATACCTCTGCGGTCGACCCAGCCGCTGGCAGCAATGGGTACCAGGGTAGTACTATGGGAAGGTGGGGAATGCCGCCTCGCATATTGAGTTTCGATGCTTGAAGCGACACTATCCAGAAGTCCATTTCTAGATAGGCGCCCGAGCACATATGGGTGAAAACTCGCGTGCTAAGAAGCCGATTTAAGTCTCGTACTTTACCTTTACATTACCCGTGCCATGCTTTTTTAATAGTACATTTATCTCAGCGACAGAAAACAGTCTTTAATAATTGTTTCTTTGTTGGGTTCAGGTATTCAAGCTTCAGTAATCGCCGCTGTCGCTAGTCGAGAATCCAGAGGCGGCTCCCTTCTTGTCAGCACAGGGGGCTACGGAGATGGAGGCAGGGCTTGGGGCATCATGCAGGTAGATTGTGGTCTAACTTTTAGTTAAATGGAAATTGAATAAGGAAAATAAAGAACTCTACCTCACACTGTGACGTATGAGATGTGTAGTATTATTAATTAACACATTAATAATGAGCATTTTCACATTTTTAGTTCATCGGTGCTATATAGAACTAGTTCTGACCTATGGAAGCGAAACATGGACAATAAACAAATGAAGGAAAAGATGATTAGAGGCCACAGGGTATAGTATTTCTCAGGAGAATGTTGAAAGTTCCCCGGACAGCTAAAAAGACCAATGATGACATTCTCAAAGAGGCCAACACAAAAAGAAACATCAGAACGAAATAATCAGCATTTTTCAGGCACATCATGAGAAGAGGAAAGTTGGAATACTTGGTTACAACAGGCAAAATACAAAGAAAGAGAGATAGCGGACGACAAAGAGAAAAAATACTGGATAGCTTGGTGTCATGGCATGGAAAACAGTCAACAACAGAACTGATACGATGCACTGTAGATAGAAGATTGTGGAAGGACATGATCGCCTACGCCAACCGGTATGGCCCATGATGATGAACCGTTTTAATAAATAAAACAGGGTGTTAGACAAGGTTGTGTGCGGTCACCAGATTTGTTTAATATGTATAGTGAGATTATTTTAAGATCCATAAGGTACATGCCTGGAATAACAATTGGAGGTCATAATATAAATAATCTAAGGTATGCTGATGATACAGTCTTAATCGCTAAGAGTGAACATGAGTTACAAGAAATGTTAGTCATTATAGTGAAAGAAAGCAAAAATAAAGGACTCAGCCTTAATAGCAAAAAGACTGAAGTAATGGTAACAACAAAGAAAAAGACATCACCGCAATGCACAATAAAAGACAAGTGGAACAATATTAAAACAGGTAAATAAATTTAAATATTGATCATGTGATCAATATGTGTGATCATGGGCGACGGCAGTCGTAGAGTTCGCTCGTTAAGTGGACATGACTACGCCGTGTCGTTTATTAACAACAAGCTGCAATATCTGCGCCCCCTTCGACATGGGTTGATTTTTGTAATTGTTTCACGTTTGCCTGGGCAGCGATCATTTGGGCCAATTACTATTTACCTAGCGCAGAATCAGCATGGTACTTTCTGTTTTTCTACCTTATCCATCAGATTTCACTGCCCAGAATTTTCTTCCTTATCCGAGAGGGCTAGGCATCAGATTTCATTACCCAGATTTTTCTTCCCAATCCGAGAGGGCTATGCATCAGATTTCATTACACATATTTTTCTTCCTTATCCGAGAGGGCTAGGCATCAGATCTCATTACCAAGAATTGTCTTCCTTATCCGAGAGGGCTAGGCATCAGATTTCATTACACAGATTTTTCTTCCTTATCCGAGAGGTCTAGGCATCAGATTTCATTACCAAGAATTTTCTTCCTTATCCGAGAGGTCAAGGCATCAGATTTCATTACCACGAATTTTCTTCCTTATCCGAGAGGTATAGGCATCAGATTTCATTACCAAGATTTTTCTTCCTTATCCGAGAAGTCTAGGCATCAAATTTCATTACCCAGAATTTTCTTCCTAATCCGAGAGGGCTAGGCATCAGATTTCATTAACCAGAATTTTGTTCCTTATCTGAGAGGGCTAGGCATCAGATTTTATTTCACAGATTTTTCTTCCTTATCCGAGAGGGCTAGGTATCAGATTTCATTACACAGATTTTTCTTCCTTATCCGAGAGGGCTATGCATCAGATTTCACTACCCAGAATTTTCTTTCTTATCCGAGAGGGCTAGGCATCAGATTTCATTGCACAGATTTTTCTTCCCAGTCCGAGAGGGCTAGGCATCAGATTTCATTACCCAGATTTTTCTTCCGAGAGGGCTGGGCATCAGATTTCATTACCAAGAATTTTCTTCCTTATCCGAGAGGGCTAGGCATCAGATTTCATTACCCAGATTTTTCTTCCGAGAGGGCTGGGCATCAGATTTCATTACCAAGAATTTTCTTCCTTATCCGAGAGGGCTGGGCATCAGATTTCATTACCAAGAATTTTCTTCCTTATCCGAGAAGTCTAGGCATCAGATTTCATTACCAAGAATTTTCTTCCTTATCCGAGAGGTCTAGGCATCAGATTTCATTACCAAGAATTTTCTTCCTTATCCGAGAGGGCTAGGCATCAGATTTCATTACCAAGAACTTTCTTCCTTATCCGAGAGGTCTAGGCACCAGATTTCATTACCAAGAATTTTCTTCCTTATCCGAGAGGTCTAGGCATCAGATTTCATTACCCAGAATTTTCTTCCCAATCCGAGAGGGCTAGGCATCAGATTTCATTACCAAGAATTTTCTTCCCAATCCGAGAGGTCTAGGCATCAGATTTCATTACCAAGAATTTTCTTCCTAATTCGAGAGGGCTATGCATCAGATTTCATTACCCAGAATTTTCTTCCTAATCCGAGAGGGCTATGCATAAGATTTCATTACCAAGAATTTTCTTCCTTATCCGAAAGGGCTAGGCATCAGATTTCATTACCAAGAATTTTCTTCCTTATCCGAGACGGCTAGGCATCAGATTTCATTACCCAGATTTTTCTTCCTTATCCGAGAGGTCTAGGCATCAGATTTCATTACACAAAGACCGGGAGTATGTAACGCTGCAAAGAACCAAGGATTTGAAGATACAAGTTCCAATACCCTGTAGCCTGGTTTATAGGGTCAACACAAGGAAATACACAAAAATGGATCGGAATGCGAAGTCAATGCTTCTTCTTCTTCTTTCCTTCCTCATCTGCCTTTCAGCGTCGAGGGGAGATATAATTTCCGGTATTTTGCTCTTCTGTTCGCCTCTGCTGCTGCTGTTATGTTTCCTAGTGCTTCTAAAATTCCGTCAATTCATTTTTTTCGTTGTCGACCCTTGGGTCTGATGTTCTTGCAACGTTTATTGAAGGCTCGTTGTGTTGTGTTTTGATCTTTCTGGCTTGTCACGTGACCAACCCATTTTTATCTGTTGTTTCTTTATATATTATATGGTGGGGGCTATTCCTAGCTTTTTTCTCAGTTCTTCTTTTCTGATCTTATCTCTGAGACTGTTTCCTATCATTCGTCTGACACATTTCATCTCTGTAGAGGTTACTTTTCTTATTGTTCTTGCATCTAGGGTCCAGGTCTGGCATTGGTAGCACAACTTTGGGATGAAGATTGTATTGTAGGGTCCAGGTCTGGCATTGGTAGCACAACGTTGGGATGAAGATTGTATTGTAGGGTCCAGCTCTGGCATTGGTAGCACAACGTTGGGATGAAGATTGTATTGTAGGGTCCAGGTCTGGCATTGGTAGCACAACGTTGGGATGAAGATTGTATTGAAGGGTCCAGGTCTGGCATTGGTAGCACAACGTTGGGATGAAGATTGTATTGTAGGGTCCAGGTCTGGCATTGGTAGCACAACGTTGGGATGAAGATTGTATTGTAGGGTCCAGGTCTGGCATTGGTAGCACAACGTTGGGATGAAGATTGTATTGAAGGGTCCAGGTCTGGCATTGGTAGCACAACGTTGGGATGAAGATTGTATTGTAGGGTCCAGGTCTGACATTGGTAGCACAACGTATTTTGAAGCTAACAATGAGGAGAAATAAACAAATTATAAATATAGAGATAATAATAATAATATATATAAGAAAGGCTAAAAGTAATTTTAATGCCTTGAAAAATAAACTAACATCAAAACAAATAACAACAGGGCTAAAACTAAGAGTAGAAAAATGGTATATCTTCAAAACATTCCTATATGGTGCAGAAACATGGACATTAGACAAGAAGAGCAGCCTAATAAAAGTAATCTTGGAAGGGAAAATACAAGGTAAAAGAGGCAGATCAAGACTAACATGAACGAGTAACATCAAAAGATGGACAAGTCAGCCTATGACAATCTGCACCATCAAAGCAAGAGACAGATGCAGACCAAGACTAACATGAACGAGTAACATCAAAAGATGGACAAGTCAGCCTATGACAATCTGCACCATCAAAGCAAGAGGCACAGCAGAATGGGGCTCCATGGTAGCCAACGTTCGATGCGGAGACGACACTCATTGATGATGATGATGATGATGATGATGATGATGATGATGATGATGATGATGATGAAGGCATAGTTAAAGCTTCATGTAACAAGTGGATACCACAAATCAGAACGACATTTCAGCGCAAAGACCTTCAACAGCAGCAAACATACAACATACGTACAAATCATCACCATCATCATGTGCCATATCTGTTGGCGTAGGCGATCATGTCCCTCCAAAATCTTCTATCTACCTTGCATCGTATCAGTTCTGTTGTTGACTGTTTTCCATGCCATGACACCAAGCTATCTAGTATTTTCTCTCTTTGTCGCCCGCGATCTCTCTTTCCTTTTATTTTGCCAGTTGTAACCAAGTATTCCAACTTTCCTCTTCTCATGATGTGCCCGAAAAATATTGATTATTTCTTTCTGATGTTTTTTAGGAGTTCCTTTTTTGTGTTGGCCTCTTGGAGAATTTATTGATTTGTCTTTTTAGCTGTCGAGGGAACTGACAACATTCTTCTGAGAAATCCCATCTCTGTGGCCTCCAATCGTCTTTTCATTTGTTTGTCTACTATCCATGATACGCTTCCATAAGTCAGAATTGGTTCTATATAGCACCGATGAACACTCTTTCTCATATCTATTGACATAGATTTGTTCCATAAGATATTTTTCATTTTCTGAAATGCTATTTTAGCCTGAGCTATTCTGCTTGTTATTTCTGTGGTGCATCTCCCATCCGATGTAATTAATAAAAGATGTACTAGAGCGAATAGTAGGACGATATACAAACATAAAGTAGCAACGGTATTGTTCTAGTAGATCAAGGCAAAGAAATGCACATCAATGCATCAAAATAAGAAGCTGCAATGAGGAGAAATAAAAAAAATAAATATATATATATAAATGGGCCGTCTTGTCCAATTGCCATTTTTATTTATTATAAATTACCAGACTAATCCAATTCTAATTATAAATTACCAGATTATTCAATTTCTAATTATAAATTACCAGATTATTCCATTTCTAATTATAAATTACCAGACTAATCCAATTCTAATTATAAATTACCAGATTATTCAATTTCTAATTATAAATTACCAGATTATTCAATTTCTAATTATAAATTACCAGATTATTCCATTTCTAATTATAAAATACCACTTTATTACATTTCCACTTATTTGAACTTACCAGAATATTCCAATTCTACTTGTCCATTAGTGTGACCTGTCCCACTCTGGGTTGGCCTGCAAGACCTGCCCATGGGACTCGTGTTGCCACATTGAGATGATGACAGCCAGGATTCTTGTGCCATACATTGACCAGGTAACATGTTTTTACGTATGCGTGTGAGAGCTGGAAAACAACAAGAGACATAGAAACAAAGTTGAACGCATTCGAAAATATATGTCTAAGGAAACAAAGACAGGCAGCTGCAGTCCCTATCGTAGCAAACAGAGCACATGTCAAAAATCATAAGGCGTATCAGCACCGAAAGTGAAACTACCTAATGATAACATTAAAACCCACCAAATGACAACATTTGTGTTCAAGCCACCAAATGACATCGCTTATGTTCAACGCACCGAATGACGTCACTTAATACATCCACCTAATGACATCACTTGTGTTAAACCAACCAAATGACACCACTTGGTATAGCGTGGAACGAATTCAAAACAAACGAGGAAATTAGAGAAGTCGCCAATCAAGCACTAATATCTTCAGTAATAAAGAAAAGACGATGGTCATATGTTGGACATGTGATGAGAAGAGATAATAACCGAATAACAAAGCAAGCCCTCATGTGGGAAACAACAGGTAGGTGGAAAAGAGGCCGACCCAGAGAGACACTGAGAAAAACATTGATCAGAGAGGCAAAAGCAACAGGAATCGGCTCCTTCAATAAGATTGAGATGTTTGCACAGAACAGAGACAAATGGCGAAATTTAATAAAAGATCTTTGCAAGGATTGAGACTGCTAGGAAGAAAATTTAGAAAAAGACAAAAGAGTATCTGGGTCTATGCCATATGGGCAGCCACGGCTTGAAAGGTCAATAGACAGACAGACAGTCAGACAGGCAGGCAGGCAGGCAGACAGGAAGGCAGACAGACAGACAGGCAAGCAACCATGCAGACAGACAGACTGAGACAGACGGACGGACAGACAGATAGACAGACAGGCATACAGACAGGCAGGCAGGCAACCATGCAGACAGACAGACTGAGACAGACAGATTGACAGACAGACAGATTGACAGACATACTGATTGACAGACAGACAGACAGATTGACAGACAGACAGATAGATAGATAGATAGATAGATAGATAGATAGATAGATAGATAGATAGATAGATAGATAGATAGATAGACAGATAGACAGATAGACAGATAGACAGATAGATAGATAGATAGATAGATAGATAGATAGATAGATAGATAAAATGTTCATTCTTCGTCTACTCTCACTCTCACACTCTCTCTCACTCACTCTCACTCTCACACTCTCTCTCACTCACTCTCACTCTCACACTCTCTCTCACTCTCTTTCCCTCTTCCTCTTATACCCATTTGCGTGTCGAGGGAAATTCTACTACTTGCCATTCTGACAGCTTCAAACATTGCCAATTAATGTTGTAGCGTTTCTTAAGTCAGTCCATCTTACACTCGGTCTACCACGGATTCCTCTTCCATCTTCTCGTCTAGTATGTTATGCCATCGCAGGCTACGACTCCTATATTATATCAGAATATATAGCCACCGTATTCCCTAGTATCATCATCATGTGCCATACCAGTTGGTGCAGGCGATCATGTCCTTCCACAACCTTCTATCTACAGTGCATCGTATCAATTCTGTTGTTGACTGTTTTCCATGCCATGACACCAAGCTATCCAGTATTGTCTCTCTTAGTCGTCGGCGATCTCTATTTCCTTGTATTTTGCCAGTTGTAACCAAGTATTCCAACTTTTCTCTTCTCATGATGTGCCTGAAAAATGTTGATTGCTTCTTTCTGATGTTTTTTAGGAGCTCCCTTTTTGTGTTGGCCTCTTTGTGAATGTCCTCATTGATCTTTTTAGCTGCCCAGGGAACTTTCAACATTCTTCTGAGATATCCCATCTCTGTAGCATCTAAAAGTATTTTCATTTGTTTGTGCATTGTCCATGATTCGCTTCCGTAGGTCATAATTGGCTCTTTATAGCATCGATGAACTCTTTCTCATTTCTATTGACATAGATTTCTTGCGTATGCTGTTATCAATTTCTGAAATGCTATTTTGGCCTGAGCTATTCTGTTTTTTATTTCTGTGGTGCATCTTCCATCTGATGTTATTATTGTGCTCAAGTATTTGACATTAAAATAAAAATAACACCAGGGCTAAAACTAAGAATATCAAAATGTTATATCTTCTAAACATTCCTGTATGGTGCAGAAACATGGACATTAGAAAAGAAAACATAACAGAACATTAAAGCCTCTGAAATGTGGATATATAGAAGAATGGGTAGAATTGAATGATCAGAAGAGAAAACAAACGATGAAGGAACTAAAAAATGAAAAGAGAACTAGTAAACACAATTCAAATAAATGAGGTGTTTGGGGCATGTTAAAAGACACAACAGCCTACTAAAAGTAAACTTGGAGGGGAAAATACAAGGTGGCAGAGGCAGACCAAGACTAACATGGAACAATAGCTTCAAAAGATGGACAAGTCAGCCTTTGACAACCTGTACCATCAAAGCAAGAGACAGAGTGGAATGGTGCTCCATGGTGGCCAACTTTCGACGTGGAGGCGGCACTTAATGATAGTGATGATGATGATGATGATGATAATGATGATGATGATGACGATGATAATAATGATGATGATGATAATGATGATGACAAATGATTGAATAGCTGTTTTCAAGATGCATAGAACAGACTATCTACCTTTTGTTCTTCTGTATTTCAATTTCTGAACGTACGTATGCCAATCCCATTAGGTTCATGCTAAACATCCAACATGGACACAAGACCAAGCCCTTCAAGGTAACTCTCACACTCCTATTGTCTCTTTACCGAGTTATCCTATTATAAAAACAACAATAAGAAAAAGACAAGACTAAAAAAAGAACCAACGTTTTGACCAAAACGTTTTCAACAGGGACGAAAGGGAAAAAAAACACAAATCTTTAAAAATTAGATTACGTCTAGACGGTTAAATCTTAAATGTTTTTCTTATATTTTTTTTTAATTTGAGTGTTATTTTTGTGTGTTTGAGACAATGGTCGAAACTTTGGTTGTTTATTTGGTCTTGTTTTGTTTTCAAAAGCGAATGATTCTATTGGCTGTCTATTATTAGATCTATTTCAGCTGTGTCGTGGACCTATCTGGTTTCATGTTTAGTCTAGTGATCTCGCTTGTAAAACCGCATTTCTATGGTAATATTAAAAAAAAAATAATTTTAAATATAAAAATAAAAATAAGAATCATCTGCTGAATCAGTCCTATTATATGGCTGTGAAACATGGAGAACAACTAAAATGACAATCATGAAGATACAGACTTTCATCAATGGATGCTTTGCTCAGAATAAAAGGATGGAAATGGATGGGCAAAATCACTAACATAGAATTATGGAAATGTACCAGCCAAATACCAGTGGATGAAGGGATACAGCGAAGACAATGGCGCTGGATAGGACACATACTATGGAAGCCAACTTGTAAAAGTGTCATGTAAAGGTGGATTTGCACGCCAAATAGGTAGAGAGGTAATTAGAGCAAGACAGTGCAAAAGGAGAGATAAGTGAGGTTACTTGTGATGACGTGGGTTGTTAAGGATTTGGTTAGTTTGAGTTGGGCAGTTGAGGTAGTTGGATACAAGAGATCTAGCTGGGCAGTTGGGTTCATCTCAGATGGTTTGTTTCATCTCATTGGGACAGATATGATGCGACTCAAAATGGCGGTGTCTTTTCGCCGGTTCGTTGGCAAGGAAGTGTCATTTCGTTGAAGTGTGTTTCTGAATGAAGAAAATGGCATTTGTTGACTGTAATGGAATACGCTGTTGTGACGGTTCTTGTTTATTAACAAGGTGGGCTATTAATGACGGGGTTGACTGTCATGTATGTGGAAACATCACTGGTAGCAAATTCAATGATGGAAAACAAGCCAAATCGGGAACATCGCATGATAGTGCTGGCAACAAGATCTCAAGCAATTATTCACGAACTTCATCGTGTTTTCCTTTGAAAACATCGTGTTCGTTACATTTCATGTCCTAGACGTTTTGCAAATTTGATGTTGACTTGGAGTAATTGCCATGAGCCTTAGGATGAAATTGTGCATTCAATAAATCAATGCGATGAAGATTTATCATTGTTTCTGTAGAGAGAAAAAACGGTGGATTCGTTATTGTTCTATATCAGACCAGCTAGAGAATTCTATCTCAATGAGATGGAGCTGCTTGCACAGAACAGAGACAGATGGCGAGATTTGATAAAATATCTTTAAAAGAAAACTGCTAGAACAAAAATTCAGATAGGAGAAGGTATGTCTCGGTTACGGCTCGAAAGGTCAATAGATAGATAGATAGAGAATTCACATGTAACGCTAGGCAGGGGAAGGTCTCATTCACAAACGTTTGACTTGACAATGAGGAACAATGAGGTGAGTACAATCTGTCATCATCGGCGAACTTTGCTAACTGGATCAGGTGATTAGCTCAGACGCAGAAAATTACACAGTAGAGCCGACGCTAATCAGTTCCCTAATGTAACTTCTGCAGCGGTCCAACGAACGTGACCTCATTCCACCATGTTTGGAAACGGAAGTCCAACTAATTACTACATCAAGCTTGGGCAGATGGTGCTCGTAAGCCTGGGAGGGCCGACCATCTAAGAGCAGAATCCCGATACAGAAAAGACGATCTGCTGCCCTGCATGAAGATTGGGGACAATCAAAGGCTAAGGAAAGCAAACCTGAATAAAATGCTCGCTGAAATCGGATGCACTGGGCCACTGGCACAGAACACAGTGCAACGTTTTAACAGGTATTCAATCAGAATGGATCTAACAAACTCTAATTATGATGTTCTGTCTGTGGAGTCCCACCAGGCAGGTTGAATGCTGGGCCACATGCCACGAAAGGGTCCACCTCAAGTTATTGGTGGTCACCCTGACCCATTTTGGAGAGCTAGGAAATGGGACTAGAGAGAAACTACCGCTGACCGGAAAGGCTTCAAGGAACAGCTGAATATAATACACTGGAATGTGGAGGGCATATACCACAAAAAACAAGCCTTAACAATCAGACCAGCAGAGGAGGAGATAGGCGTTTCCTGCATCCAGGAAACTCACCTTAATTCTCAGCACAGATTCATGATCAGGGCCTACCAAACATTTAGACAAGACAGGGAAGGTCACAAGGGTGGAATTCTTATACTTATTAAAAATACCATCACAGCAAAACTGATAGATGTAGTCACAAATGGAGAGGCAGAGATCATTGGTACAGACCTATACATTAACTCCGCTAGTATAAGGATATTTAACATATACTATCCAAATGACAAATTACTGAAGCTGGAGTCAATGGAAATAACACCATCAAAGTGTCTGTAGTATGAGACTTTAACAGCCACTCTGAAAGATGGTGATATAAGGAGTCCAATGTTCGAGGTGAAGAAGTGGAAGAATGGGAAATAGACAACAACCTATTCCTCATAAACTCTAGGGAGAACCCCCAACCTTCTAATCAAGAAGATGGAAAACAACTTCCACTCCCGACCTAGCATTTGCAATAGGGGACATATCTATAAAAATAAACAGAAAAGTGCTGAACCAACTTGGAGATAGTGACCATAGACCAGTCAAACTTTCAGTGGCCCTTGCTCACAAACAGGAGTTACAAATACCTCTTTCCCGCTGGAACTATAAGAGAGCAGATTGGGCAAAGTTCGCAAGGCTCACTGATGCATATACTGCGCCTATCAACACCCACGAAAAGAAGGTCAATAATATGATAGAGCGGTTAACAAATGGAATCCTGAGAGCTGCTAAAGAATCCATTCCTAGAGGAGCAAGAAGAAACTACAAGCCATACTGGAGCAAGGAAATACAGACTAGAAGAGGAACTGGGCTCTGCCAGAGAACTAGCTGAAACAACACACAGCATAGAGAGCGACATTGCCTACAAAGCAGCCTCTGCCAAATACAGACGTGAGGTCATGATATCCGCCAGAGCTGGACAGACAAAACAGAGAGCCTTAATCTAGACAAAAATGGTCATAAACTATGGAAATTTGCGAAAGCTTTGAGCGACGAAAACAACTGCCGACCTCCAATATCATTAACACACAATCAGAACATCCTCACAGGCAAAAGAGCAGCAAATCTACTGATAGAGACTTACAAAAACATTAGTAGAATAATCATTCCTATAGACAAACATAAAGCTGCAAGACTGGAAAACCAAGATGCAAAACACATGCCTTTAGCACCAGAAGAGCATCAGACGACCATCTTTACCCCAACTGAATTAGATTTTGCCCTCCAAGGATTGACGCTCAAAAGTTCCCCTGGTAAAGATGGAACCACTAACGAAATGCTCATAAATCTGGGACAGAAAGCCAACAGCCAGCTTCTAAGTATATATAGGGTGTTTCTAAAGTCCCTGTGCAGTGATTTGAAAATAGTTTTGAAAATAGGTCACCGATTTATGAAGTTTACGTCATGATATTTTGTTTCACTGCACAGGGACTTTAGAAACACCCTGTATAATAAATGCTAGCTGGAAGAGAGGTCATATGCCGGCAATCTGGAAAGAAGCTATTATGGTGCCCATCCTCAAGCGTGGAAAAGACCCACTAGACCCAAGTAGCTACAGACCAATTAGCCTACTGAGCTGCCTGAGTAAACTCACGGAAAGGCTGGTTAACAGAAGAATGATGTGGCATTTGAAGACAAAACAACAAATCGTACCACAACAAAGTGGCTTCAGTCAGCATAGATCAACTGAAGACCTGGTTACCTACATTGCACAGAAAATAGAGGATGCTCTACAAGAAAAGAAACACACACTGACAGTGTGGGTCGACTTTGAGAAGGCTTTTGATAGGGTATGGTGAGAGGGTTTAAAGAACAAGCTTATTAGACTTGGCATCCAGGGTCGTTTATTCAATTGGGTCCCTCAGTATCTTCAGGATAGAACGGTCAGAGTACAAGTTCAAGGTCAACTAAGTAAGAAGGTCTCTATCAAACAAGGTGTCACACAAGGCAGAGTCTTGTCCCCAACACTCTTTTAATTTTCATAAATGACATCGTAAAAGACATTCCACCCAGAATACACTCAGCAATATACGCAGATGATCTGGCGTTATGGGCTCGCGAGGAAAGTATGTCAGTGGCTAGTTCCAGGATGCAAGATGCCCTAGGTGAACTTGAAAAATGGACGAACACCTGGTTCTTACCAATTAACGAAAAAAAACTACATATACAATTTTCAGCCTATCAAGAAACACACTCTTTGCAAGCTTGAAGATAAAAGACCATACGCTCCCTATTGACCAAAACCCAACATATCTTGGCGTCACCATAAATCGCAGAATGACTTGGAAAATTCAGATAGACAGAGCAAGGAAAAAAGCCAGAAAACGAACTAATATTATGAAGAAATTGGCAGGAACGGACTGGAGAGCAGACAGCATTATCTTGAAAAGACTGTACGTAGGAACAGTCAGACCAGTTCTAGAGTATGGAGTCACAGCCTGGGCTATGGCTTCCAAATCACACCTTAGCAAAATTAACAGAACACAGAACCAAGCTGCCCGTATCATCACTAGTGCTATAAAATCTACACCTATCAATACTCTAGAAACAGTAACAGGTTTACAACCCTTAGATGACAGACGGGTCACTAAAGTATTGCAACAAGCGGAGAAATATAGAAGGCTCATTAGCCACCACATGCACCAAAGGATAACTGGTTCCGGAATTGTACGACTAAAGAGGAGCAACTTCGCTGCAATCGCCAATGAACTAACTACACTGATATGTCTCCTCATGGGAAACATAAAATACCAGAACTTACGGAAAATATAACAGGAATCATGAAAAAGGGCACCCAATCAGACACAGAAAGAAAACACTTAGCAGAGAAACACATACACGATACCCACCCACAGGACTCTTGCTCCCACATATACACAGATGGCTCTGCTACAAATGCCACCAGAAATGGAGGGGGACGTGTGTTCTTGATGCTGAATAACCAAGAAGAGATCACCAAGTCAATAGCTACTGGGAAATTCTCAAACAACTTTAAAACAGAAACTGAGGCCATCAGAGATTCTGCAAAACTGGCTACCCAACACAAAAATAACATGCACAATAAATTGGTGATTCTGACTGATGCACTGTCAGTACTATCAGCTCTAAAAAGCCCCAAGAACAATGAACTAGATGACTTGAGAACAAACTCTGGACCAACTATGCAATAACGTCCAGAGAGTAGTCATTCAGTGGATACCATCACACTGTATAATATATATGGGAACGAACGTGCAGACAAATTAGCTAAAGAGGGAGGGAGGGAGACCACAAGAGAACCATCCGCTCAGTTATGATGAAGCTAAATCCATCCTCAAAGGTCAGTTCCATGAAAAATGGAAACGAGAACACCCAAAGCATAACGAGAGTGACGGATACCATCAACTATCAATGCGGGATCAAGTCATCATACTTCGCCTATGCACTGGCCACAATAGAATGAGAAATCACATGTTCACCAAATTCAAAATAGGTACAACCAGCCTATACCACTGTACACTGGACAATATGACTACAAAACATGTTCTACAGGATTGCCCCCAGTACACAGACCTGAGAAGAGCAATGTGGTCCACGCCCACCTCCCTGGAAGAGAAACTATATGGGGTAATCGAATCTCTTAAACAGACAGCTGACTTCATGAGAGAGAGAGTCTGGAATCCTACTCTGATTGAGCAGAGAGAGAGAGAGAAAAGAGAGATCTCATTGGGACGAGCCTCGTATCCTGGAACCTGAATGCAAAGAAGGATATTCTGTGTGTCTGTGAGATCAACGAAAGAATGACGGAGAGCTCTGTGTGAATATTTGTAAGCATAACGAGTTTAATTATATAATCTCACCTAACATAATGTCGCCTGGCAGTAAGACCCTTATCTCTGGATATTGTGTAGATGTCATTCGAAAGACTTGCCCGAGTCTACCCACCATTGTGAATGCTGTTTAACTAATGCAGCCAATGTTGTTGAAGTGAACTAATGTGATGTGATGTGAAACAACGTGAAAAAAGACATACAAAGACAAACCAATGAAAATGTCTAATGTGTTTTGTTTAATATAAATATTGAAGATAAACACACACACCCTCCCCCTCTCCCCACCCCCCCCCCCCCCCAAAAAAAAAAAAAAAAAAAAAAAAAAACAACATTTGTATGAACTGAAAGAGCTACACAATAGGCCCTTTTTTCGGAATCCTCAAAAAAAAAAAAGACAAAGAGGAAGACCAAAATATTCTCGGAGAAGCAGAAGTGAAGATAATGAGGCATGACATGGAATAATCTTGTAAGAATGAAAGAAACAAAACGTCTTGGAAAGTGGTTGTTGAAGACCTATACTACACATGGAGCTGAAAGTGTTTGTTGAAGACCTATACTACACATGGAGCTGAAAGTGTTTGTTGAAGACCTATACTCCACAAGGAGCTGAAAGTGTTTGTTGAAGATCTTTACTCCACCGTGAGCTGAAAGTGCTTGTTGTAGACCTATGCTCCACAGGGAGCTGAAAGTGTTTGTTGAAGACCTATGCTCCACAGGGAGCTGAAAGTGTTTGTTGAAGATCTTTACTCCACCGTGAGCTGAAAGTGTTTGTTGAAGACCTATACTACACATGGAGCTGAAAGTGTTTGTTGAAGACCTATGCTCCACAGGGAGCTGAAAGTGTTTGTTGAAGACCTATGCTCCACAGGGAGCTGAGAGTGTTTGTTGAAGACCTATGCTCCACAGGGCGATGAACGTGTTTGTTGAAGACCTATGCTCCACAGGGAGCTGAAAGTGTTTGTTGAAGACCTATGCTCCACAGGGAGCTGAAAGTGTTTGTTGAAGACCTATGCTCCACAGGGAGCTGAAAGTGTTTGTTGAAGACCTATGCTCCACAGGGAGATGAAAGTGTTTGTTGAAGACTTATGCTCCACAGGGAGCTGAAAGTGTTTGTTGAAGACCTATACTCCACAGGGAGCTGAAAGTGTTTGTTGAAGATCTTTACTCCACAGGGAGCTGAAAGTGTTTGTTGAAGACCTATGCTCCACAGGGAGCTGAAAGTGTTTGTTGAAGACCTATGCTCCACATGGAGATGAAAGTGTTTGTTGAAGACATATGCTCCACAGGGATCTGAAAGTGTTTGTTGAAGACATATGCTCCACAGGGAGCTGAAAGGAGGAAGAAAACACACATCATTTATAAGTTGTACATTACAGCACAGATTCTTCCACAAAATAATGTCCGTAATTTTATTTTATTTGGATATAATAGTTACAACTGTGAACGTATCTCCTCTATGTGAACGTATCTCCTCTATGTGAACATGTGTCCTCTATGTGAACAATTGTCCATCCTACGATAAAACAGTGTGCATGTTTCTTCTGGGACAGATGCTGATAACTTTGTGTTCTTTTGTCCTGATAACTGTGCTTACCGTTTGTCCTGATAACTGTGCTTACCGTTTGTCCTGATATCTGTGCTTACCGTTTGTCCTGATAACTGTGCTTACCGTTTGTCCTGATAACTGTGCTTACCGTTTGTCCTGATAACTGTGCTTACCGTTTGTCCTGATAACTGTGCTTACCGTTTGTCCTGATATCTGTGTTTACCGTTTGTCCTGATAACTGTGCTTACCGTTTGTCCTGATAACTGTGCTTACCGTTTGTCCTGATAACTGTGCTTACCGTTTGCCCTGATAACTGTGCTTACCGTTTGTCCTGATATCTGTGCTTACCGTTTGTCCTGATAACTGTGCTTACCGTTTGTCCTGATATCTGTGCTTACCGTTTGTCCTGATATTTGTGCTTACCGTTTGCCCTGATAACTGTGCTTACCGTTTGTCCTGATAACTGTGCTTACCGTTTGTCCTGATAACTGTGCTTACCGTTTGTCCTGATAACTGTGCTTACCGTTTGTCCTGATAACTGTGCTTACCGTTTGTCCTGATATCTGTGCTTACCGTTTGTCCTGATATTTGTGCTTACCGTTTGCCCTGATAACTGTGCTTACCGTTTGTCCTGATAACTGTGCTTACCGTTTGTCCTGATAACTGTGCTTACCGTTTGTCCTGATAACTGTGCTTACCGTTTGCCCTGATAACTGTGCTTACCGTTTGTCCTGATATCTGTGCTTACCGTTTGTCCTGATATTTGTGCTTACCGTTTGTCCTGATAACTGTGCTTACCGTTTGCCCTGATAACTGTGCTTACCGTTTGCCCTGATATCTGTGCTTACCGTTTGTCCTGATAACTGTGCTTACCGTTTGTCCTGATATCTGTGCTTACCGTTTGTCCTGATATCTGTGCTTACCGTTTGTCCTGATAACTGTGCTTACCGTTTGTCCTGATATCTGTGCTTACCGTTTGTCCTGATATTTGTGCTTACCGTTTGTCCTGATAACTGTGCTTACCGTTTGTCCTGATATCTGTGCTTACCGTTTGCCCTGATATCTGTGCTTACCGTTTGTCCTGATATCTGTGCTTACCGTTTGCCCTGATATCTGTGCTTACCGTTTGCCCTGATAACTGTGCTTACCGTTTGTCCTGATATCTGTGCTTACCGTTTGTCCTGTAACAAGTCCTAGTCCAGCAACTACATCTTGCCCTGATATCTGTGATTACCGTTTGTCCTGTAACAAAGTCCTAGTCCAGCAACTACATCTTGCCCTGATATCTGTGCTTACCGTTTGTCCTGGAACAAAGTCCTAGTCCTGCATCCACCTTTTGTCCTGCAACAAAATCCTGCATCCACCTTTTGTCCTGCAACAAAGTCCTGCATCCACCTTTTGACCTGCAACAAAGTCCTTCATCCACCTTTTGTCCTGCAACAAAGTCCCGCATCCACCTCTTGTCCTGCAACAAAGTCCTACACCCACCTTTTGTCCTGCAACAAAGTCCTGCATCCACCTCTTGTCCTGCAACAAAGTCCTACATCCACCTTTTGTCCTGCAACAATGTCCTACATCCACCTCTTGTCCTGCAACAAAGTCCTACATCCACCTCTTGTCCTACAACACAGTCCTACATCCACCTCTTGTCCTGCAACAAAGTCCTACATCCACCTTTTGTCCTGCAACAAAGTCCTACATCCACCTCTTGTCCTGCAACAAAGTCCTACATCCACCTTTTGTCCTGCAACAATGTCCTACATCCACCTCTTGTCCTGCAACAAAGTCCTACATCCACCTCTTGTCCTACAACAAAGTCCTACATCCACCTCTTGTCCTACAACACAGTCCTACATCCACCTCTTGTCCTACAACAAAGTCCTGCATGCACCTCTTGTCTTGCAACAAAGTTCTACATCCACCTCTTATCTTGCAACAAAGTCCTACATCCACCTTTTGTCCTGCAACAAAGTCCTGCATCCACCACTTGTCCTACAACACAGTCCTACATCCACCTCTTATCTTGCAACAAAGTCGTACATCCATCTCTTGTCATGCAACAAAGTCGTACATCCACCTCTTGTCATGCAACAAAGTCCTACATCCACCTCTTGTCCTACAACAAAGTCCTAGTCCTACATCCACCTCTTGTCATGCAACAAAGTCCTACATCCACCTCTTGTCCTACAACAAAGTCCTAGTGCTACATCCACCTCTTGTCCTACAACAAAGTCCTAGTGCTACATCCACCTCTTGTCCTACAACAAAGTCCTAGTGCTACATCCACCCCTTGTCCTACAACAAAGTCCTAGTGCTACATCCACCCCTTGTCCTACAACAAAGTCCTAGTGCTACATCCACCCCTTGTCCTACAACAAAGTCCTAGTCCTACATCCACCTCTTTTCATGCAACAAAGTCCTACATCCACCTCTTGTCCTACAACAAAGTCCTAGTCCTACATGCACCCCTTGTCCTACAACAAAGTCCTAGTGCTACATCCACCTCTTGTCCTACAACAAAGTCCTACATCCACCTCTTGTCATGCAACAAAGTCCTACATCCACGTCTTGTCTTACAACAAAGTCCTACATCCACCTCTTGTCATGCAACAAAGTCCTACATCCACCTCTTGTCCTACAACAAAGTCCTACATCCATCTCTTGTCATGCAACAAAGTCCTACATCCACCTCTTGTCCTACAACAAAGTCCTACATCCACCTCTTGTCTTGCAACAAAGTCCTACATCCACCTCTTGTCTTGCAACAAAGTCCTACATCCACCTCTTGTCCTACAACAAAGTCTTACATCCATCTCTTGTCATGCAACAAAGTCCTACATCCACATCTTATCTTGCAACAAAGTCCTACATCCACCTCTTGTCTTGCAACAAAGTCCTACATCCACCTCTTATCTTGCAACAAAGTCCTGCATCCACCTTTTGTCTTGCAACAAAGTCCTGCATCCACCTTTTGTCCTACAACAAAGTCCTACATCCACCTCTTGTCGTGCAACAAAGTCCTACATCCACCTCTTGTCCTACAACAAAGTCCTACATCCACCTCTTGTCCTGCAACAAAGTCCTAGTCCTGCATTCACCTCCAACAACCTGACACCTCTAAAGAAAGTCATCATCTTATTAATAACGTCACAATTTTCATCTGTACCCTCTCTCAGGCGGAGTCGCTGCCTACAACTTCGGCGTTGGCAACGTCCAGTCGTGGTCTGGACTCGACATCGGCTCAACCGGAAATGATTACAGCAATGACGTCATCGCCAGAGCCAAATATCTGTACGCTCGCGGCTGGAACTAACTCAACGTCAGTTCCGATAATTATCAAAGAATTATGACAACAGGGTTATCTGTATATGTGCTTCCATGTATGAGCTGAAAATAAATATATGTATATTTCTATGTCAGTAAAGATTCAATATGTTATTTTTTTTAAAATTATAAGCGAAGTAAGATTTTTACTGAAAGTGATTAGTCAGATATGGGGAGGCAAGACAAAGGATGGAAATGGCAGGACAAAATCACTAACATAGAATTATGGAAATGTACCAGTCAAACACCAGTGGATAAAGAGATACAGCGAAGACGATGGCGCTGGGTAGGACACACACTGTGGAAGCCAACTGAGAGTATTACACAACAGGCCCTTTTTTGGAATCCCCAGGGGAAAAGACAAAGAGGAAGACCAAGGAATTCTTGGAGAAGACAATTAGAAGCAGAGATGAAGATGGTGGGGAAGACATGGAATGATCTTAAAAGAATGGTAAGAAACAGAACGACTTGGAAAGTATTTGTTGAAGACCTATGCTCCACTGGGAGCTAAAAAGATAGAAGATGATGAGGAAGAAGATTAGTCAGATATGGGGAGGCAAGACAGCGGGTTCAAGACAGAGAGGTTGTGGGTTCAAATCTCGGCTGCACCAGTTGGGATTTTTATTTATGATTTCTCTCTGTGGCAACCACCCCTGGTCTCAGCAGCGAGGCCCGGCTTGAAACGTCAATTACTCATCGACAAAAAAAGAAAATATGACTACCTCCGAAGATGGAGTTTTCTGCCTGTTCGGCGAGGGACCCCCCATGAACACGGCCGCCAGGGGAAAACTGATTAACAAGCAGAATTCAGTTCCTAGTTTCTAGGGTCTTCATCATCATCATCATGTGCCTTACCGGTTGGCGTAGGTGATCATGTCCCTCCACAATCTTCTATCTACAGTGCATCGTATCAGTTCTGTTGTTGACTGTTTTCCATGCCATGACACCAAGCTATCCAGTATTTTCTCTCTTTGTCGTCGGCGATCTCTCTTTCCTTTTATTTTGCCAGTTGTAACCAAGTATTCCAACTTCCCTCTTCCCATGAAGTGCCTCGAAAAATGTTGATTGTTTCTTTCTGATATTTTTTTTAAGAGCTCCCTTTTTGTGTTGGCCTCTTGTTCGACTTTGGTGCTGCTTGGCCTTATGTCTTTTGGCGTGTGCTGCGGCTGCTATAATGAAAACTGCAACTGCCTTTCCTTGTTTGGATATTCGATGAGATATTAATTCGGATGATTCCACTGGCACGGGCGGTTGAGCAATTGTGGATCTTCGTTTGTTTGCAGTGATACTGGGGCCTTCCATAACCAGAACCATAACATTAGTTGCTTCGTTCATAAATGTGAAAACAGATCTATACCTATGTTTCATAGATTACACCAAAACTTTGCCTATGACATCTTCGAAGGCTTCCACAGACGAGAGGAGACATGTGCTGCTGCTATAGATCTGGAGGATGCATACAGCAGGGTACGTTTGAATATCTCATGCATATGCTCCTCAAACTGGTGGTGAACCCCTTCCTCAATACATGGATCGCCGCGGCACTGTTTCAGAGAAAGGTGATACTCAGATGTGGAAGTTGGTCTTCCGAGCCAACATCCATTTGTCCTGGGCTGTCACAAGGCTCACCATTGTCACCAGTTCTATTTAACGTGTACACAATAACGATCACGGAACAACAACTGGATGGGAGGGGAAGAACTATGACTTTTGCTGATGATATTCTGGTATATCGACAGGCAAGAGACAGACGGGGAATCGCCTCCACAATGCAAGACGAACTCGATCACATTTCTTACTGGTGTGGGGTTTCAGGTGCCTTGGTTAATCCTAATAAAGCATCAGTTTCATGGTTCTCCCTTAACAATCATATCGTTCATACGACCACACCGGTAGTACGAATGGGAGCTGATGACATACTTCGGAGTTAAGTTTGATCGCAGCCTGTGTTTTAGGGACCATGTCGACCATGTGATAACAAAATCACGATTAGCCGCCTTGAAGGTCATTGCAGCTGCCAACATCGAGCAGAGGCTACTTACTCTTCTGTTCCTGGCAATTCTTACTGTCAGTAGGACTCAAATTGATAGGCTGGAGAAAATACAAAATGAAGCCATACGCATTATCTTGGGATGTACAAGGGACACTCCCTGTGTAGCAATGAGGTATCTTTTTAACTTTCCAACCATGAATGACAGAATCAAGATCTGGAGAGCACGAGCATACTTGAAGATTAGTACAGATAAAGAGCATCCATTGCACCACGTGCTCAACACAGGGAAAGGTGCCAGGCTAAAAAGAGGCAAATCATGGGTGGGCCGAGCAGAAGATGTCATCAAACAGGTCTGTGGGATTACCATTATCAGCGTTGATGAGGAGTGGATACCGGTGCCTACGTCATTCAAGGGGACTTTCTCACGTATTGTCACACTCGACAGGAAAAGTAGGGAACAGAACCCGGTCGAGGTTAATGCTGAGGTCAACGGTCTCATCTGCGATAACACCGATGAGAAAGATAGAGTCATCTATACAGACGGATCTGTAAGACGACACCAAAGAAGTGCATGGGCATTTACAGCACGCTCGGCAGGCAGAATAGCCAAGGAAGACAGTGGTGCATACGCCATGACCACGAGTAGCATGACAATGGAGGTGATGGCAGTGACCAAGGCATTCAAATGGTTAGAGTCACAAGACTACACCCACGCATGTATACTGAGTGATTCGATGAGCATGATTAAGAAAGTGGAGGAGCGCTCTGTACGCATGCAATGGGTAGAGTCGTTGCAGAAATCCAAAATACGTAAGGTCACCTTTGTCTATGTCCCTGGACATGCGGGAATACGGGGAAATGAAAGAGCGGACAGGTTGGCTAGCTGCGCTGTCGTTGAGGACGGGCAACCAATGGATCGGGCGGACATCATCAATGCACTCCGAGATGTGGGAAGAGCACAGGACTTCGACAAACACAGATCCACGTCACTTCTTCGGATGATGGAAATGGGAGTTAAGGTGTGGACAGCCAGAAATGAGAAACTTGGTGGCCGTGTAAGAAGACTTATCAACCAACATAGAACTGGAGTCGTCAGTTGCTGGACACTGCAGGACTTGCTGAGGAGGGGATCTGAGCACCTATGGACATGTTCGGAGTGCAATGGTGATGACCCGCAAATAACTCAATAACTCAATCATCATTTTTTAGCCTTGTAATGAGAAGGGAACAGTTGGAATATATTGTAACAGCTGGAAAAATTGAGGGACGAAGAGATAGAAGGAAGCAAAGAGAAAAAATACCAGACAGCTTAAGAGAATGGCTTGGCAGAAGGTCAACAACAGAAATGATAAATAACTGTCGAGATCGAAAGTTGTGGAGAGACATGATCACCTACGCCACCAGGCATGGTACTTGATAATGATTCTGTTGAAGATTTTTTGGATAGAAACGTTGGTTCCATATTTAGAAATAAAAAAAAAAGTGCTGAAAGTAAAGACAAAATATTTCACCTTTAGGCTTGTATTGTATCCAATCCTTCTTTGCCGTTACCAGACCTAGTTTTGATGTTTAATTCCATATGAACCAGGTACAGGGATCTATTCTGGGAATAACCAGATTCAATGCTTTCTTTCTATTCAACAAACCATTATCTTCTGTTCCAGCTATTCCCATCAACACGCAATGACTAAACCATTCCAAAATTACTCCATACCCTTTATTTCTTATTTTTAAGAAGAGAGAGAGAGAGAGAGAGAGAGAGAGAGAGAGAGAGATGGCAGGAAAGAAATAAAAAAAAATTAAGAGATATGTAATGAGAGAAACAGAAGAGATAAAGAGAGAGAGAGAGATGGCAGGAAAGAAATAAAAAAGATTGAGGAGATATGTAGTGGGAGAAACAGAAGAGAGCGAGAGAGAGAGAGAGAGAGAGAGAGACAGAGATGGCAGGAAATAAATAAAAAAAAATTGAGGAGATATGTAATGAGAGAAACAGAAGAGAGCGAGAGAGAGAGAGAGAGATGGCAGGAAAGAAATAAAAAAAATTGAGGAGACATGTAATGAGAGAAACAGAAGAGAGAGAGAGAGAGAGAGAGAGAGAGAGAGAGGGAGGAATAAAGAGAAAGAGAGAGATTGATTGGATGAACATATATATTATCGTAGTTGTGTTATCGCAATGTTTCGGTAAACTTGTAAAATGTGTACTTGTATATACTGTATGTATATGTTTGGGTATATTTGTACATATTTTGGGTAGATTTGTACAGATATGTCGGTATATTTGTACAAATGTTTGGGTATAATTTTACAAGTGTTACGATATATTTGTACAGGTATTTGCGTAGATCTTTACAGATATGTGGATAGGTTTATGCAGATGTTTGGGGAGAGTTCTACAGATGTTTGGGGAGAGTTCTACAGATGTTTGGGGTGAGTTCTACAGATGTTTGGGGTGAGTTCTACAGATGTTTGGGGTGAGTTCTACAGATGTTTGGGGTGAGTTCAACAGATGTTTGGGGTGAATTCTACAGATGTTTGGGGTAAGTTCTACAGATGTTTGGGAAGAGTTCTACAGATGTTTGGGGTGAATTCTACAGATGTTTGGGGTGAGTTCTACAGATGTTTGGGAAGAGTTCTACAGATGTTTGGGATGAGTTCTACAGATGTTTGGGATGAGTTCTACAGATGTTTGGGGTGAGTTCTACAGATGTTTGGGGTGAGTTCTACAGATGTTTGGGGTGAGTTCTGCAGATGTTTTGGGATGAGTTCTACAGATGTTTGGGATGAGTTCTACAGATGTTTGGGATGAGTTCTACAGATGTTTGGGGTGAGTTCTACAGATGTTTGGGAAGAGTTCTATAGATGTTTGGGAAGAGTTCTATAAATGTTTAGGGAGAGTTCTATAGATGTGTGGATAATTTAGTCAAGCTTTTTGGGAAGATTTGTATATGTTTACATATTTGTAGGTGTTTTGTACTTACGTAAAGGTTAGATTTGTACAGATGTACTACTGGTAATTGAGCCTTCGGTGGCTGAGTCGTTAGTGTTTTTGATATTGACTACATTGGCTGCAGGTTAAAAACTACTATTGTTTGTCTTTCATCCTCATACATTTATTATCATTATCAATTTTGCCACTTTATACTCCAGATCTACCTTACTCTCCTGCTTTTTTTTCGGACTTTCTCACCATCTTGCACTGCCAGTCCTCCATGAGCCCCCCCCCCCCCCCCCAATTGCGTCTCGTTTATCGCCATGTTGTCCGAGTTACGTCCGGCTTTGTTTGCTCATTTTCATTCCATATACACACTTCCCTATCTCTAGTGATTACCAGTGTCACGCTTGACTGCATCCCAAACCTCATTCTACTACCTGGTTATCGCGTTCTACTTCTCGTCTAATCATGTGACTGAATTATGGAATATAATCATAACTATTAAGACTTTTTAAAAAGATACCTCATTTAATGATGAGCAATCTTCTGCGACGTTGGTTGGTGTCAGATCTGATCTATCATGGAAGAGGTTAATATGTCAACAAAACAAACACCCATAGTAATCAACATAACTATAAACGACATACAACTAAAACAGAACATCAACGTAACTATAGAAGGCAGGCAACTAAAACAGAACATCAATATAACTATAGAAGGCAGGCAACTAAAACAGAACATCAACATAACTATAGAAGGCAGGCAACTAAAACAGAACATCAACGTAACTATAGAAGGCAGGCAACTAAAACAGAACATCAATATAACTATAGAAGGCAGACAAATAAAACAGAACATCAACGTAACTATAGAAGGCAGGCAACTAAAAAGAACATCAACGTAACTATAGAAGGCAGGCAACTAAAACAGAACATCAATGTACCTATAGAAGGCAGGCAACTAAAAAGAACATCAACGTAACTATAGAAGGCAGGCAACTAAAACAGAACATCAACGTAACTATAGAAGGCAGACAAATAAAACAGAACATCAACGTACCTATAGAAGGCAGACAAATAAAACAGAACATCAACGTAACAATAGAAGGCAGACAACTAAAACAGAACATCAACGTAACTATAGAAGACAGACAACTAAAACAGAACATCAACGTAACTATAGAAGACAGACAACTAAAACAAATAGCGGAATTTATATACCAAAGAAGTCTAGTGACAAACGACAATTCACAAACAGCAGAGATAGACTCAAGATGCAACAAAGCTTGTCAAATCATCGGACAGTTATCACCACTATTGTCCAACAAGGAAAAAGGAAATAGGTCTAGAGGCAAAACGGGCACTCTACAATACAATCTTCAACCCAACGTTGTGCTACCAATGCCAGACCTGGACCCTAGATCTTCTTCTTCTTTCCTTCCTCATCTGCCTTTCAGCGTCGAGGGGAGATATAATTTGCGGTCTTTTGCTCTTCTGTTCGCCTCTACTGCTGTTGTTTCCTAGTGCTTCTAATATTCAATCGATCCATCTTTTTCGTGGTTGACCCTGGTGTTCTCACAACGTTTGTTGAAGGCTCGTTGTGTTGTGTCTTGATCACTCTGCCTTATCACGTGGCCAAACCATTTTATATGTTGTTTCTTTATATATTCTATGACGGGGGCTATTCCTAGCTTTTTTCTCAGTTCTTCATTTCTGATCTTATCTCTCAGGCTGTTTCCTGTCATTCGTCTAACACATTTCATCTCAGTAGAGGTTATTTTGAACCCTAGATGCAAGAACAATAAGGAAAATAACCTCTACAGAGATGAAATGTGTTAGACGAATGACATGAAACAGTCTGAGAGAGAAGATCATAAATGAAGAACTGAGAAAAAAGCTAGGAATAACCCTCGCCATAAAATATATAAAGAAACAACAGATAAAATGGTTTGGCCACGTGACAATTCAGAAAGATCAAAACACAACACAACAAGCCCTCAAAAATGTTACGAGAAAACCAGACGCAAGAGCCGACCACGAAAAAAATTGATCGATGGAATATTAGAAGCACTAGGAAACATAACAGCAGCAGAGACGAACAGAAGAGCAAGAGACCGCAAGTTATATCTCCCCTCGACGCTGAAAAGCAGATGAGGAAGGAAAGAAAAGTAGAAAAACAAACTCCCAGCGAAAGAAACGAAAAAGAAACAGAATTATAGAGGCCATGGACGCACCGGCTATGTTCCCTCACCCAATGTTTAGCCTAAGTGGCTATATTGCATGCAGCAGACACAACAAACGTTCTAACCAATGTTTTTGTTGTGTAATGGGTTCAGTTTGTGATACAGCAGTTTTGTAAACAAATTTGCTCGCAGCTTGTGTTTCTTAATGTCGGCGTGTTGTTTCTTGTTAATTCTGACACGGCCCGGGAGAGAATGGGTGGATTCTCAATTTCTTTATTTACACTAACACGTAAATACGAATGTAAATCGTTCGTGCGTGGGGTAATTTACATGATGGTGCAAACAAACAAATATATTAGGAGACAGAAAATAGAGCTAAACAGAGTTGGTATAGAGTTGATTGGTGAATGGGTGAAAGTCAGACAGACATATACACATAAATACAGACACAGACAGTTAAACTTATCGACAGTTATACCAACATATACACCGGCAGACAGATGGACATTTAGAGAGACAAAGAGAAAGACAGATGGAAAAACAGATAGAAAACCATACAGAAAGACGTACAGACAGAGAGACAGACAGAGAGACATGAATGATTGTAGAGTGGAATGATTAAAATGACGAATCAACACTGCAAGATAGAAATATATTTTAATGAATGTAAGACCATCATCATCAAGTGTCCTGGCGTAGGTGATCATGTCTCTCTACAACTATCGATCTCGACTGTTATTTATCATTTCTGTTGTTGACCTTCTGCCAAGCCATTCTCTTAAGCTGTCTGGTATCTTTTCTCTTTGCTTCCCATTATCTCTTCGTCCCTCAATTTTCCCAGTTGTTACAATATAATCTAGCTGTTCCCTTCTCATTACATGGCCAAAAAATGATGATTGTTTCTTCCTAATATTGGAAATGAGCTCTCTTTTTTGCTTTTTCCTCTTTCAGAACGTTTTCATTACTCTTCTTAGCTGTCCACGGTATTCTCAACATTCTTCTGTAAAACCACATTTCTACAGACTCCAGTGATTTTCTTGTCTGTTGTCCAATTGTCCATGATTTACATCCATATGTTAAGACTGGTTCTACATAACATTTAAGAACTCTGTTTCTTGTTTCTATTGTCAAAAATGGATTACATAGTATCTTCCTCATATTTTGGAAAGCTGCTTTTGCCTGAGCCATTCTGCATCTCACCTCTTTTGACATCTTCCGTCTGAGGTTAACAAAGTTCCCAAATATTTAAAATCATTTACCTGTTTTAATATTGTTCCACTTGTCTTTATTGTGCATTATGTTTACGTCTTTTCTTTTGTTGCTACCATTACTTCTGTCTTTTGTGCTATTACAACCGAGTCCTTTATTTTTGCTTTCTTACTTTTACATATTTAATTTGATTTTCTTGTAGATGGGTCAACTAGAAAAATTTAAGTGTGTGGGTATCTAGCGTTATCTTATATATTTATAATGCATTTGTCTTTATTTAATCGTTCGTTTCGCACAAGTCAGCGTGTTTTATTTGCAGCTGTTTGTTTGTAGCGAGGGCTACATCCACTCAAACTGTTTTGTTTTTTTAAAATTAATTTATTTTAACATAAACAGTAACTAGATAGAAGGAGTTACTGGACTTGATGATATAAATGTTGAAGGAATTTAAACACACCGTCAAATAGAGAGAGAGAAAGAGAGCGAGAGAGAGAGAGAGAGAGAGATAAGATACAGTTTGAAAGAATAATATGTGGGAGGAAGAGAAATGTGGAGAATTAAAAACATTTAGAAGAATAACAGATGGAAAGAAAAGAAGAAATGATTTATAGAGACAAAGATGGAAAACGAGTGTGGAAACAGGATAGATAAAAGAGAATCATTTCAAGGGAAGAATTATGTTTACAACACTCGGGAAAAAAACACAAATATTCAATAACAGCGAGGAAAATAACAAAGAACAATAGTTATAGTTGTAGTTAGTCGAAGGCCCCGGTATCACTGCAAACAAATTAAAATCTATAATTACTCAACCGCCCGTGCCAGTGGAATCATCCGAACTAACATCTCATCTCATTGAAGGATTCAAACAAAGAAAGGTCAGCTGCAGTCCGCATCATACCAGCTACAGCACACACCAAAAGACATACGGCCAAACGTCACCGAAAGTGAACGTAGCGGAACGTCATACGATGCCACCGTTCATCGTAAGTAATCGGAATATCGAAACACGATCCGGATGAAACATACAGCTGATGGTGTACACAGAGCACAAAACTCAGTAGCTCCTGCAGCAAGCCGGACTTGGAAAATGAGGAAACTGCAACAAGGAACACTTTTCAGACTAATCCACAAGGGTTCTTGCCGCCTATCCGCCATATTGACCGCAAGTCAAAGAACATCAGATGGTCCATAGCAGGATCGAACTCGTACTCCTCGTCACAGCGCCTTGTCATGAGAACTAAACGCTAGAGCACACAACCAACTCAGCTTCCTAAAAAGATAGATAAATACCCTATTCGGGAGATACTAGTTTTAATAGAAAATGCAGATGCACAATTTATTCCCGAGTTGTGATCGTAACTCTGTGCTATAATCATGAGCACACATGCGTGAAAGACATCGCAAATCATAGTTGGTTGGCTACTATGGAGCGTCATTCCCCTGTCTCTTGCTTTGATAGTGCAAGATGTTAGATCTAACTTGTCCATCTTTTGATGTTACTCGTCCATATTAGTCTTGGTCTGCCTCTGCCTCTTCTTACCTTGCATTTTCCCTTCCAAGATTACTTTTAGTAGGCTGCTGTGACTTTTAACATGCCCTGTCTGCATGCGGTTCGAGAAATTCTGGGACGGACGGTGGAGCGGATATAGACAAGCCACGACTACAATGTAACGGATAATATGAAGAGAAGAGTTCACGGAAGAGTGTGAATCAAATATTGAGGTGTGAAGTGAAGATGTTTTGCCATGAACCTCCAGTGAATGCCTGACCTTGACCTTACAGCGGATACTCGTTTATGAATTAGGCTGTGATTCGAAGTTGTGGGGAGGGGAGTCCCTGACACGTGAAGCTTCAGGTGGTTGCAACATGTTGAATATCTCCCAGGCTGACCTTCATGGGAAATGGAGGTACACACATATGGTACACAGGGTTATAAAAAACAAAAACGAAAAAAGATGTAATCAAATTGTCATCATCATCATCATCAAGTACCGGGCCTAGTGGCGTAGGTGATCATGTCTCTCCACAACTCTCGATCTCGGCAGCTATTTATCATTTCTGTTGTTGACCTTCTGTCAAACCATTCTCTTAAGCTGTCTGGTATTTTTTTCTCTGTGCTTCCCTCTATCTTTTCGTCCCTCAATTTTCCCAGTTGTTACAATATATTCCAGTTGTTCTCTTCTCATTACATGGCCAAAAATCATGATTGTTTCTTCCTAATATTGGAAATTAGCTCTCTTTTTGCTTTGACCTCTCTCAAAACCTTTTCATTACTCTTCTTAGCTGTCCATGGTATTCTCAACATTCTTCTGTAAAACCACATTTCTACAGACTCCAGTGATTTTCTTGTCTGTTGTCCTATTGTCCATGATTCACATCCATATGTTTAGACAGGCTCTACATAACATTAAAGAACTCTTTTTATTGTTTCTATTGTCAAAAATGGATTGCATAGTATTTTCCTCATTTTTTGGAAAGCTGCTTTTGCCTGAGCCATTCTGCATCTTTTGTACATCTTCCGTCTGAGGTTAACAAAGTTCCCAAATATTTAAATTCATTTACCTGTTTTAATGTTGTTCCACTAATCAAATTGTAGACAAATAATAATAAAAGAATATTATTCTAGAGGGAAACTTCCGAGGCGATAATCAGCGAATCAATTTGGAGGACGAGGTATGTTTACAGCACTCTGAAAAATTGACAAATAATCAACAACAGAAAAAAACAAAACAACGGGCAATATAGCTGTGATCGCAGCCTTATGCTATAGTCATGAGAACACCTGCGCGAAAGACATTGTCCACGATAGCTACTTTTATAGTTAGCTGAGTAGCAGTGTTCCCTAGTGTTCGGCTTTTCGTGGCAAGGCGCTGTGCCACTGAGTACGGGCTCGATCCTGCTTCTGTCCATATATTGTTCTTTGTTTTTTTTCTGTTGTTGATTATTTGTCATTTTTTTCCGAGTGCTGTAAACATACCTCTTCCTCTGAATTGATTCGCCTATAATCAAATTTGGGGGACTGGTTGGTCTCGAGGCAAGACGCCGGCCTCGAGACAGAGAGGTTGTGGGTTCAAATCCCGGCTGCACCGGTTGGGATTTTTATTTACGATTTCTCTCTGCGGCAACCACCCCTGGTCTTATCACTGAGGCCCGGCTTGAAACGTCAATTACTCATCGACGGGAAAAATATGAGTACCTCTGAAGTCGGAGTTATCTGCCTGTGCGGCGGGGGACCCCTGTGCACACAGCTGCCAGGGAAAACGGATTAACACGCAAAATTCAGTTCCTCATTTCTAGGACTTCTAGACTTCGTTAGAGGTAAAAGCTGGCGAACGAAAAAAAAAAATTATGCTTGACATCTTTGTTAGGTATGGACAGAACGAAATATGAAAACGTCAAGGCAAATTAAGAGACTTGAACCGACGTCTTAACACGCGAGGTTCCACCCATATGTGCTCGGCCGCCTATCCAGAAGTGTTTCTCTGATTTCTGGGTAGTGTCATAGCTTCAAGTATCTAAACTCATAATGCGAGGTGGCATTCCTCACCTTCCCAGGGTAATATTCTGGTACCCATTTCTGCCAACGGCTGGGTCGACCGCGGGGGTATTTTTTTTTAACAACGAGTACCACTCACCCTGCTCCCAGCGGGAATCGAACACGGGTTGTCTGAACGTCGGTAGTCCAGTCGGGTGGTTTTCCCAACTAGGCAACCGAGGTCCCCAAACGTTTCTACCAGAAGTCCTTATCATCATCATCATCATCATCATCATCATCATCATCATCATCATCATCATCATCATCATCAAGTACCGGGCCTGCTGGCCTAGGTGACCATGTCTCTCCACAACTTTCGATCTCGGCAGTTATTTATCATTTCTGTTGTTGACCTTCTGCCAAGCCATTCTCTTAAGCTGTCTGATATTTTTTCTCTTTGCATCCCTCTATATCTTCGTCCCTCAATTTTTCCAGTTGTTACAATATATTCCAGTTGTTCTCTTCTCATTACATGACCAAAAAATGATGATTGTTTCTTCCTAATATTGGAAATTACCTCTCTTTTTGCTTTGACCTCTATCAGAACGTTTTCATTACTCTTCTAAGCTGTCCATGGTATTCTCAACATTCTTCTGTAAAACCACATTTCTACAGACTCCAGTGATTTTCTTGTCTGTTGTCCTATTGTCCATGATTCACATCCGTATGTTAAGACTGGCTTTACATAACATTTATGCACTTTTTTTCTTGTTTCTATTCTCAAAAATGGATTGCATAGTATCTTCCTCATTTTTTGGAAAGCTGCTTTTGCCTGAGCCATCCTGCAGCTCACCTCTTTTGTACATCTTCCGTCTGAGGTTAACAAAGTTCCCAAATATTTAAATTCATTTACCTGTTTTAATATTGTTCCACTTGTCTTTATTTTGCACTGAGGTGATGTCTTTTTCTTTGTTGTTACCATTACTTCTGTCTTTTTGCTATTAAGGCTGAGTCCTTTATTTTTGCTTTCTTTCACTATAATGTCCAACATTTCTTGTAACTAAAGTTCTTATCAATAGAATAAAACAACAAACAGGCTAGGTCTGCTTTGTTCCAAGTAACAAGATCCATGTGATGTGATTACCTAGTGGTTTAATTCTGGAATTTATAAAAAGAGAAGAATTTTATTATCAGCTTGACTTGAGGACTGTGTTTTCTAGAGGTAAGATATTAGGTTATGAAGTTAAATTTACACAGAAACGCTTGACTCACTGAACCGACCACGGCCTGGCGCACGAAAACAGTAGCACCGGCGTAAAATACTTAAAATGAAAGTTTTAGTTGCCCTAGTGCAGCGATGCACTTTCTCCGTGTTGCTAGATTATAAAAAAAAAAACATTCGATGAAGCGTGTTTTCCCAGATCTAACTGATAAACATATTTCTTGAATTAAACAGAACGTGATATTATCCAACCGGTGTATAGAATATACCTTTGTCCGGTGGTAACTTGACAATATTTTCTTGTCTTAACGAAAACTCATTTTTTCTTATCAAACACTGAGCTTTCTACTTAGCCAATATTGGATCATCATCATCATCATCATCGTTATCATAATCAATGGCTATGAGATCAAGGGTAGGCTTGTGGATTGGTTTATCATTTCACAGAATCACATTGCAGGGGAGATCTCAGCGCTAACGGACAGTTATCCGATGTGGATAATCCGACGACTAACTGTGTTTCATATGTTCGGATTTGGAGTCAAAAACGATATCCTAACATCATCAAGCGCTATCT
Organism: Megaustenia siamemsis; assembly: GCA_032433765.1. NCBI lineage: Eukaryota > Metazoa > Mollusca > Gastropoda > Stylommatophora > Ariophantidae > Megaustenia > Megaustenia siamemsis. The sequence continues at coordinate 5,381,044 of JAVIAB010000104.1, forward strand.
ATCTATTGACCTTTCGAGCCGTAACCGGCCCATAGGGCGTAGACCAAGATACACCTTCTCCTATATGAATTTTTGTTCTAGCAGTTTTCTTTTACAGATATTTTATTAAATCTCGCCATCTGTCTCTGTTCTGTGCAAGCAGTTCTATCTCATTGAGGGAGCCGATTCCTGCTGCTCTTGCCTCTCTCATCAATGTTCTTCTCAGTGTCTCCCTGGGTCTTCCTCTTTTTCTTTTACCTGTTGTTTCCCATATGAGGGCTTGCTTTGCTATTCGATTATTATCTCTTCTCATCACATGTCCAACGTATGACCATCGTCTTTTCTTTATTACTGAAGATATTAGTGGTTGATTGGCGATTTCTCTAATTTCCTCGTTTGTTTTGAATTCGTTCCATTCTATACCAAGTATTTTCCTTAGACATTTATTTTCGAATGCGTTCAACTTTGTTTCTATATCTCTTGTTGTTTTCCAGCTTTCACACGCATACGTAAGGGTTGATAGTACATTTGATTTGAATAGCCTAAGTTTTGTGTTTGTGCTAATGAGTTTTGATTTCCACAACTTTTCAAGGCTTCTGAAAGACATTGCTGCTTTAGCCAGTCTGATTCTAATTTCTTTGCTCGTATCCCCTTCTCGATCAATGTGACTTCCAAGATAGATAAAGTGATCGATCTCTTCTACTGGTTTGTTTTCCATGTATATTTTGTCACTTGTTGGAATTAAACTTTTCATGACTTTAGTCTTTTCATGATTGACCTCAAGCCCAATTTTGCTGGCTATTGATGATAGTTCATTTGTGTTTTCCTGCATCGTTTTTTATCTGACTGCTGATGAGAACAATGTCATCAGCAAAGTCGAGGTCCTCCAAAATGGTCTCCTTGTATCCATTCGATGCCTTTATTACCAGTGCAGCATTTCTTCATTATGAAGTCCATAACAATTCCAAATAACAAGGGTGATAAAATACATCCTTGTTTAACCCCAGTTTCTATTGGGAAACATTCGCTCAGTCCTTCCTCTGTTCGAACTGCACATGTGTAACCATCATACATGTCTTTGATAATATTTATGATTTTTGATGGTAAACCATATTGCTTCAGAATTTTCCACAAAGAATCTCTATGAATACTATCAAATGCTTTTTTGAAGTCGATGAAGTTAAGTACAAAAGGTTTTTGCTTTTCAATATGTTCCTCCAATATAAGTCGTAGAGTGAAAATGTGGTCAAGACAGCTTCTCCCTTTTCTAAACCCAGCCTGTTCTTCACGCATTACTGTATCTATTGAATCCTTTATTCTATTTAGGATGATTTTACAGAATAACTTTGAGGCAACTGACAAAAGTGTCACGCCTCTCCAGTTGTTACAATCTCTAAGATTGCCCTTTTTTGGGATCTTAACAATGATTCCTTTTTTCCATTTATGAGGCGTCTTCTCTGTTTTCCAAATGATGTTGAACATTTTTTGGAGATGTATTAAATTATGGCTATCAATTGCCTTGAGGATCTCAGCTGTTAACTTATCCTCTCCAGCAGCCTTGTTATTGGTCATTAGCTTTAAGGTGGTTTCTATTTCACTCAAGGTGAAGTCATCTAAATTTACATCTAATTCTGCTGCTGGTGTTTCAGCTTCAAAATCTATTAAACTGTGAGGTAGTGGACGGTTAAGAATTTCTTTGAAGTGTTCTGCCCAACGGGCTTTTATGTCTGCGCTTGTTGTTAGCATTAATCCAGATTTGTCTAGAATTGGTGTTCCACTGGATGTATAGGTGTTTGTCAGCATCTTTTGTACTGTATAGAGAGTTCTGCTGTCTCCTGTAATTGCAGCTGTCTCTGCTTTCTCTGTCAAGTTGTCTATATAAGCTCTTGTATCTCTTCTTGCCGAACTTTTCACTTTGTTAACATCATCAAGCGCTATACCCTTTTTAAAAATAGGAGGATCAACATTTTCGGGACGACGTGAACCTCTGGTCAATATGGCGGATAGACGGCAGGAACAATTATAGAACGTGTCTGAAAAGTGTTCCTTGTTGCAGTTTCCTCATATTCCAAGTCTGGCTTGTTGCAGGAGCTACTGAGTTAAGTGCTCTGTGTACACCGTGAGCTGTGTGTCTCATCCGTTTTGATCATGTTTCGATATTCCAATTGTTTACGATGAATGATAATATTGTATGACAGGGAACAGTTGGCTGTGTTCACCTTCTGTGCGGTTTCGCCTTATGTCTTTTGGCGTGTGCTGAGACTGCTATGATGGGGACTGCAGCTACTTTTCTTGTTCGGGAGATGTGATATTAATTCGGATGATTTCACTGGCACGATCGGTTGAGCAATTATGGATTTTAATTTGTTTGCAGTGATACCGGGGCCTTCCATAACCATAACTATAACAGTGAGTGCCGTCTCCACATCGAACGTTAGCTATTAAAATATATTAATCAACATATAGTTAAGTCTATTAACATGTTGTATCGTGTAGCTGGTTTACCACAATATTTACAAAATAACTCATCATCAACAACATTGAGTGACGTCTCCGCATCGAAGGTTGGCTACCATGGAGCGCCATTCCGCTCTGTTTCTTGCTTCGATAGTGTAGGTTATCATAAGCTGACTTGTCCGTCTTTTGATGTTACTCGTCCATGTTTGTCTTGGTCTGCCTCTGCCTCTTTTGCCTTGTATTTTCCCTTCCAAGATTACTTTTAGTAGGCTGCTGTGTCTTTTAATATGCCCCATAAATCTCATTTGTCTTGTTTGAATTGTATTTAGTAGTTCTCTTTTGGGGTCTCGGCAGCCTAGTTGGGGTCTCGGCAGCCTAGTTGGGGTCTCGGCAGCCTAGTTGGGGTCTCGGCAGCCTAGTTGGGGTCTCGGTAGCCTAGTTGGGGTCTCGGTAGCCTAGTTGGGGTCTCGGCAGCCTAGTTGGGGTCTCGGCAGCCTAGTTGGGGTCTCGGCAGCCTAGTTGGGGTCTCGGCAGCCTAGTTGGGGTCTCGGTAGCCTAGTTGGGGTCTCGGCAGCCTAGTTGGGGTCTCGGCAGCCTAGTTGGGGTCTCGGTAGCCTAGTTGGGGTCTCGGCAGCCTAGTTGGGGTCTCGGCAGCCTAGTTGGGGTCTCGGCAGCCTAGTTGGGGTCTCGGCAGCCTAGTTGGGACAACCCCTGTTTGATCCAGCTGAAAGCATTGTGGGTTGTACTCGTGGTTGGAAAAAAATACCCCCGCTGTCGACCAGCCGCTGGCAGAAATGGATACCCGGGTAGCACTCTGGGAAGGTGAGGAAAGCCGCCTTGCATCGTGAGTTTTTATGCTTGAGGCGACATTATTCAGAAGTCTCCGAACACTTCTGGATAGGAGACCGAGCACATATTGGTGGAAACTCGCGTGCTAAGACCGTGTTGATATCTCGTACTTTACCTTTATATTTTGTTTTCCTTTCTTTCCATCTAATTCTTTTTATTCTTTTATAAATGCACATGTCAAAAACTTCAATTCTCTGTTCTGTTTTCTTGTCTAATGTCCATATTTCTGCACCATATATGCATGTTGAGAAGATATAACATTTTGCTATTCTAAGTTTTAGCCCTGGTGTTATTTATTCTGATGTTAGTATATTTTTCTTGACATCAACATTATTTTTTGTCGTACCCCTTCTTTTGTGTATTTCAGTTTTACATTTTCCATCATGGTTGGTTATAGCATGTCCAAGGTAGTTGTAGCTCTGAACTGTCTCCAGGTTTCTTCCTTCAACTCTGATATCCACTTGTAGGTTTTGAGTATTATCTTTGTTTATGATCATCGATTTAGTCATTTTGATATTCATATCTAATCCATATTTTTTGCTTGTCGTGATTATTTCATTAAGTAATTGTTGTAGATCTTTAGGATTTTCTGCTAGTAGTAGAGTATCATATACTGGATAGCCAGGGAGTACGGGTTTCGACAGACGTGTTTGTCTGTCAATTTTTCCGAGTGCTAACACATACTTCTTTGTTCTATTATTCCCTAGTAGAGTATCATCAGTATATCTTCGGTTATTGATTTTATGCAGTATATCATAACAAAGAAGACTTATCAACCAACATAGAACTGGAGTCGTCAGTCGCTGGACACTGAGGGACTTGCTGAGGAGGGGATCTGAGCAACTATGGACATGTCCAGAGTGCAATGATGATGACCCGCAAATAACTCAATACCTCAATATTTTTATTTATTGTTTCATTAAGATAAACCCAATTACAAAAAATCTGCGTTTACGCCACTGGAATATTTCGTCTTAACAGATCCAGACCCCCATGCCCCTCTTCCTCCGCAGATCTCCTTTAAGTTCGTTTCAACTGTAAACCTTTTCCCCCACTCCCGCTTTCAAAACCCAGCTATAGACTTAAGACAGTTCCCAACTGTTTACAGGCGACTGTGAGCTCTCTGTCAAGTATCAGTGCTGCTTGTGTATTGTACACACGGAGAAGAATGCTGCCCGTACATAAACATCCCACAGAGCAGCACTTATAAACGTGTGCCGGTTTATTGCCTAGAACAAATATTCCCTTTATAACTCACGGGCTGAGAATTATAAATATAATAACAAGGACCAAACTGACTAGGCTCGGAATATCTGGGATTGTTACAAAGGATTGAAGATTGAGGATTAAAGATTTGAGAATTGTGGATTGAGGAATGAGGAATGAGGATTGAAGATTGATGATTAAAGATTTGAGAATTGTAGATTGAGGATTGAAGATTGAGGATTGTGGATTGAAGATTGATGATTGAGGATTGAAGATTGAGGATTGTGGATTGATGATTGAAGATTGAGGGCTAATGATTGTAGATTGAAAATTCAGGATTGTGGATTAAACATTGATAATTGACGATTGAAAATTGAGGATTAAGGATTGAAGGTTGAGGATTGAAGATTGATGATCGAGGATTGAAGATTTGAGAATTGAGGATTGTGGATTGAAGATTAAGGATTTTGGATTAAACATTGAGGATTAAAGATTGTGGATTGAGGATTGAAGATTGTAGATTGAAGATTCAGGATTATAGATTGAGCATTGACGATTGAGGATTGTGGATTTAGGAAAATTTACGGGCTGACGGATTTCGCTCATAATCTGACATGTCCAACCTACGCTAGGACAACCCGTGTTCGATTCCCGCTGGATGCATTGTGAGTTGTACTCGTGGTTGAAAAAACAAATTTTGAAAAAAATATCGCATTTCCCCGCGGTCGACCCAGTCGCTGGGAGAAATGGGTACCGGGATAGTACTCTGGGAAGGTGAGGAATGCCGCCCCGCATGGTGAATTTCGATGATTAAAGCGACAGTATCCAGAAGTCTCCGAAAACATTCTGGATAGGCGGCCGAGCACATATGGGTGAAAACTCGCGTGCTGGGACGCGGCTCAAGTCTCGTACTTTACCTTTACCTTTAGCATCATCATCATCATCATCATCATCATCATAATCAAGTACCATGCCTGCTGGTGTAGGTGATTATGTCTCTTCACAACGTTCGATCACGACAGTTATTTATCATTTCTGTTGTTGACCTTTTCTCCTTGCTTCCCTCTATCTCTTCGTTCCTCAATTTTCAAATTGTCAAAATATATTACATCTGTTCTCTACTCCTTACATCGTCAGAAAATTCTTCTTCTTCTTCTACCTTTCAGCTCTCTGTGGAGCATAGGTCTTCAACAAACACTTTCAGCTCCCTGTGGAGCATAGGTCTTCAACAAACACTTTCAACTCACTGTGGAGCATAGGTCTTCAACAAACACTTTCAGCTCCCTGTGGAGCATAGGTCTTCAACAAACACTTTCAACTCACTGTGGAGCATAGGTCTTCAACAAACACTTTCAACTCCCTGTGGAGCATAGGTCTTCAACAAACACTTTCAACTCACTGTGGAGCATAGGTCTTCAACAAACACTTTCAGCTCCCTGTGGAGCATAGGTCTTCAACAAACACTTTCAGCTCCCTGTGGAGCATAGGTCTTCAACAAACACTTTCAACTCACTGTGGAGCATAGGTCTTCAACAAACACTTTCAGCTCACTGTGCAGCATAGGTCTTCAACAAACACTTTCAACTCCCTGTGGAGCATAGGTCTTCAACAAACACTTTTAACTCACTGTGGAGCATAGGTCTTAAACAAACACTTTCAGCTCACTGTGGAGCATAGGTCTTCAACAAACACTTTCAACTCACTGTGGAGCATAGGTCTTCAACAAACACTTTCAACTCACTGTGGAGCATAGGTCTTCAACAAACACTATCAGCTCCCTGTGGAGCATAGGTCTTCAACAAAGACTTTCAACTCACTGTGGAGCATAGGTCTTCAACAAACACTTTCTGCTCCCTGTGCAGCATAGGTCTTCAATAAACACTTTCAGCTCCCTGTGGAGCATAGGTCTTCAACAAACACTTTCAACTCACTATGGAGCATAGGTCTTCAACAAACACTTTCAACTCCCTGTGGAGCAAATGTCTTCAACAAACACTTTCAGCTCCCTGTGGAGCATAGGTCTTCAACAAACACTTTCAACTCCCTGTGGAGCATAGGTCTTCAACAAACACTTTCAACTCACTGTGGAGCATAGGTCTTCAACAAACACTTTCAGCTCACTGTTGAGCATAGGTCTTCAACAAACACTTTCAACTCACTGTGGAGCATAGGTCTTCAACAAACACTTTCAACTCACTGTGGAGCATAGGTCTTCAACAAACACTTTCAGCTCCCTGTGGAGCATAGGTCTTCAACAAACACTTTCAGCTCCCTGAGGAGCATAGGTCTTCAACAAACACTTTCAACTCACTGTGGAGCATAGGTCTTGAACAAACACTTTCATCTCCCTGTGGAGCATAGGTCTTCAACAAACACTTTCATCTCCCTGTGGAGCATAGGTCTTCAACAAACACTTTCATCTCCCTGTGGAGCATAGGTCTTCAACAAACACTTTCATCTCCCTGTGGAGCATAGGTCTTCAACAAACACTTTCATCTCCCTGTGGAGCATAGGTCTTGAACAAACACTTTCATCACCCTGTGGAGCATAGGTCTTCAACAAACACTTTCTACTCACTGTGAAGCATAGGTCTTCAACAAACACTTTCAACTCACTGTGAAGCATAGGTCTTCAACAAACACTTTCAACTCACTGTGAAGCATAGGTCTTCAACAAACACTTTCAACTCACTGTGAAGCATAGGTCTTCAACAAACACTTTCAACTCACTGTGAAGCATAGGTCCTCAACAAACACTTTCAACTCACTGTGAAGCATAGGTCTTCAGCAAACACTTTCAACTCACTGTGAAGCATAGGTCTTCAACAAACACTTTCAACTCACTGTGAAGCATAGGTCTTCAACAAACACTTTCAACTCACTGTGGAGCATAGGTCTTCAATAAACACTTTCAACTCACTGTGGAGCATAGGTCTTCAACAAACACTTTCAACTCACTGTGGAGCATAGGTCTTCAACAAACACTTTCAACTCACTGTGAAGCATAGGTCTTCAACAAACACTTTCAGCACCCTGTGGAGCATAGGTCTTCAACAAACACTTTCAGCTCCCTGTGAAGCATAGGTCTTCAACAAACACTTTCAGCACCCTGTGGAGCATAGGTCTTCAACAAACACTTTCAGCTCCCTGTGGAGCATAGGTCTTCAACAAACACTTTCAACTCACTGTGGAGCATTGGTCTTCAACAAACACTTTCAACTCACTGTGGATCATAGGTCTTCAACAAACACTTTCATCTCCCTGTGGAGCATAGGTCTTCAACAAACACTTTCATCTCCCTGTGGAGCATAGGTCTTGAACAAACACTTTCAGCACCCTGTGGAGCATAAGTCTTCAACAAACACTTTCAACTCACTGTGGAGCATAGGTCTTCTACAAACACTTTCATCTCCCTGTGGAGCATAGGTCTTGAACAAACACTTTCATCTCCCTGTGGAGCATAGGTCTTCAACAAACACTTTTATCTCCCTGTGGAGCATAGGTCTTCAACAAACACTTTCATCTCCCTGTGGAGCATAGGTCTTGAACAAAAACTCTCAGCACCCTGTGGAGCATAGGTCTTCAACAAACACTTTCAACTCACTGTGGAGCATAGGTCTTCAACAAACACTTTCAACTCACTGTGAAGCATAGGTCTTCAACAAACACTTTCAACTCACTGTGAAGCATAGGTTTTCAACAAACACTTTCAACTCACTGTGAAGCATAGGTCTTCAACAAACACTTTCAACTGGCTGTGAAGCATATGTCTTCAACAAACACTTTCAACTCACTGTGAAGCATAGGTCTTCAACAAACACTTTCAACTCACTGTGAAGCATAGGTCTTCAACAAACACTTTCAACTCACTGTGAAGCATAGGTCTTCAACAAACACTTTCAACTCACTGTGAAACATAGGTCTTCAACAAACACTTTCAACTCACTGTGAAGCATAGGTCTTCAACAAATACTTTCAACTCACTGTGAAGCATAGGTCTTCAACAAACATTTTAAACTCATTGTGAAGCATAGGTCTTCAACAAACACTTTCAACTCAATGTGAAGCATAGGTCTTCAACAAACACTTTCAACTCACTGTGAAGCATAGGTCTTCAACAAACACTTTCAGCTCTCTGTGGAGCATAGGTCTTCAACAAACACTTTCAACTCACTGTGGAGCATAGGTCTTCAACAAACACTTTGAACTCACTGTGAAGCATAGGTCTTCAACAAACACTTTCAACTCCCTGTGAAGCATAAGTCTTCAACAAACATTTTCAACTTACTGTGAAGCATACGTCTTCAAAAAACACTTTTAACTCAATATAAAGCATAGGTCTTCAACAAACACTTTCAACTCCCAGTGTAGCATAGGTCTGCAACAAACGCTTTTAACTCACTGTGGAGCATAGGTCTTCAACAAATACTTTCAGCTCACTGTGGAGCATAGGTTTTCAACAAACACTTTCAACTCACTGTGAAGCATAGGTCTTCAACAAACACTTTAAACTCATTGTGGGGCATAGCTCTTCAACAAACACTTTCAACTCACTGTGGAGCATAGGTCTTCAACAAACACTTTGAACTCACTGTGAAGCATAGGTCTTCAACAAACACTTTCAACTCCCTGTGAAGCATAAGTCTTCAACAAACATTTTCAACTTACTGTGAAGCATTCGTCTTCAACAAACACTTTTAACTCAATATAAAGCATAGGTCTTCAACAAACACTTTCAACTCCCAGTGTAGCATAGGTCTGCAACAAACGCTTTTAACTCAAGTGGGGAGCATAGGTCTTCAACAAATACTTTCAGCTCACTGTGGAGCATAGGTTTTCAACAAACACTTTCAACTCCCTGTGAAGCATAGCTCTTCAACAAACACTTTCAACTCACTGTGGAGCATAGGTCTTCAACAAACACTTTAAACTCATTGTGGAGCATAGCTCTTCAACAAATACTTTTAACTCATTGTGGAGCATAGGTCTTCAACAAACACTTTCAACTCACTGTGGAGCATAGCTCTTCAACAAACACTTTCAACTCATTGTGGAGCATAGCTCTTCAACAAACACTTTAAACTCATTGTGGAGCATAGCTCTTCAACAAACACTTTAAACTCATTGTGGAGCATAGCTCTTCAACAAACACTTTCAACTCACTGTGGAGCATAGCTCTTCAACAAACACTTTAAACTCATTGTGGAGCATAGCTCTTCAACAAACACTTTCAGCTCACTGTGGAGCATAGCTCTTCAACAAACACTTTAAACTCATTGTGGAGCATAGCTCTTCAACAAACACTTTAAACTCATTGTGGAGCATAGCTCTTCAACAAACACTTTAAACTCATTGTGGAGCATATTTCTTCAAAAACACTTTCCAAGCCGTTCTATCCTCTTTCCATTCTTTTAAGATCATTCCATGTCTTCCCAATAATCTTCATCTCTGCATCATCCTGTCTTCTCCAAGAATATTTTGATCTTCCTCTTTGTCTTTTTTCTTGGGGGTTCCAAAAAAAGGCCTATCGTGAAAAAACTCTGAGTTGGTTTCCACAAATTGTGTCCTACTGAGTGTTTGAGACGATGGTGCCATCATCTATGCTGTATGTCCTACCGAGTATCGAGACGATGGTGCCATCATCTATGTTGTGTTTCCTACCGAGTATCGAGACGATGGTGCCATCATCTATGCTGTGTGTCCTACCGAGTATCGAGACGATGGTGCCATCATCTATGTTGTGTTTCCTACCGAGTATCGAGACGATGGTGCCATCATCTATGCTGTATGTCCTACCGAGTATCAAGACGATGGTGCCATCATCTATGCTGTATGTCCTACCGAGTATCAAGACGATGGTGCCATCATCTATGCTGTATGTCCTACCGAGTATCGAGACGATGGTGACATCATCTATGCTGTATGTCCTACCGAGTATCAAGACGATGGTGCCATCATCTATGCTGTATGTCCTACCGAGTATCAAGACGATGGTGCCATCATCTATGCTGTATGTCCTACCGAGTATCAAGACGATGGTGCCATCATCTATGTTGTGTGTCCTACCGAGTATCAAGACGATGGTGCCATCATCTATGCTGTATGTCCTACCGAGTGTTTGAGACGATGGTGCCATCATCTATGCTGTATGTCCTACCGAGTATCGAGACGATGGTGCCATCATCTATGCTGTATGTCCTACCGAGTATTTGAGACGATGGTGCCATCATCTATGCTGTATGTCCTACCGAGTATCAAGACGATGGTGCCATCATCTATGCTGTATGTCCTACCGAGTATCGAGACGATGGTGCCATCATCTATGCTGTATGTCCTACCGAGTATCGGGACGATGGTGTCATCATCTATGCTATATGTCCTACCGAGTATCGAGACGATGGTGCCATCATCTATGCTGTATGTCCTACTGAGTGTCGAGACGCTGGTGCCATCGTCTTTGATGTATGTCCTACTGAGTATCGAGACGATGGTGCCATCATCTATGCTGTATGTCCTACCGAGTATCGAGACGATGGTGCCATCATCTATGCTGTTTGTCCTACTGAGTATCGAGACGATGGTGCCATCATCTATGCTGCATGTCCTACCGAGTATCGAGACGATGGTGCCATCATCTATGCTGTATGTCCTACCGTGTGCTCCAGACGATGGTGCCATCCTCTTCTCTGTATCTCTTTATCCACTTGTATTTGACTGGTACATTTCCATAATTCTATGTTAGTGATTTTGTCCTACCATTTCCATCCTTTTATTCTGGGCAAGCATCCATTAATGAAAGTCTGTATTTTCATGATTGTAATTTTAGTTGTTCTCCATATTTCACAGCCATATAATAAGACTGACTTAACACTAGAGTAGACAATTAATAACCTAATTTAAAAAAATTTCCATATGGTTCTTATAACTCTTCATCATCATCATCGAGTGCCGTTCCCGCAACGAAGGTTGGCTACCATGAAGCGCCATTCTGATCTGTCTCTTGCTTTGATGGTGCAGGTTGTCATAGGCTGACTTGTCTATCTTTTGATGCTACTCGTCCATGTTAGTCTTAGTCTGCCTCTGCCTCTTTTACCTTGTATTTTACCCTCCAAGATTACTTTTAGTAGGCTGTTGTGCCTTGTAACATGGCCCAAAAATCTGTCTTGATTTGACATTTGTCTTGATTGAATTGTGTTTAGTAATTCTCTTAAGACTTAAGTTTAAGTCTTCATAGTTTGGTTTCTTTTCTTTCCAGTCAGTTCTACATATTCTTCTATATATCCACATTTCAAAGGCTTTAATTTTCTGCTCTGTTTTCTTGTCTAATGTCCATGTTTCTGCACCATATAGGTATGTTGATAAGATATACCATTTTGCTTTTCTTAGTTTTAGCCCTAGTGTTATTTGTTTTGATGTTAGTATATTTTTTATGGAATAAAAATTATTTTTTGCCATTCCTATTCTCTTGTTTATTTCAGTTGTACATTTTCCATCACTGGTTATAGTATGTCCAAGGTAGTTGTAGTTCTGAACTGTCTCAAGGTCTATTCCTTCAATTTTGATATGCACTTGTGGGTTTTGAGTATTTTCTTTGTTTATGATATTATCTTTAGTCATTTTGATATTCATATCTAGTCCATATTTTTTGCTTGTCATGTTTATTTCGTTAAATAATTGTTGTAGATCTTTAGCATTTTCTTATAACTAGTGGAGCTAGTTCACCCAGTGATGACTTGCGATTGTTTTTGTATCCAAATAATGGCCGTCCCATAAACTGTTTCCCAATATAGAATACTCTAGATTATCCCGGAGACATACGCCAAAAGCTTAAAAATAACAAGGAAAAAAAAATTCCTGCATTTACAAATAAATGTATGAAACTAAAACAAATCTATGAGATCTTCTTGATTACTCAGAACACCACAAAGACTGTCACTGCGCGGTAAAAAATAATTCCAAGAAATCTACGCAGCAATAATTCGGCGGACGGATATTGAAAAGATGAACCGGAATATTGGACTGTGTTATTTCATGTAGTAATACATGAAGTCTTCGTTGTTTCACTTTGGTTGATCATCTTTCACTTACATATACATAATGGTTTCTATTATATAATGTTCCTTTATATAATGTTTCCTATACAAAATGGCTCCTATATATAATGGCTCCTATATATAATGGCTCCTATACATAATGGCTCCTATACATAATGGCTCCTTTACATAATGGCTCCTATAAAATGTTTCCTATACATAATGGCTCCTATATATAATGGCTCCTATATATAATGGCTCCTATATATAATGGCTCCTATACATAATGGCTCCGATATATAATGGCTCCTGTATATAATGGCTACTATATATAATGGCTACTATATATAATGGCTACTATAATATAATGGCTCATATATATAATGGCTACTATAATATAATGGCTCATATACATAATGGCTCCGATATATAATGGCTCCTGTATATAATGGCTCCTGTATATAATGGCTCCTGTATATAATGGCTACTATAATATAATGGCTTATATATATATATATAATATCTATGTCAATAAAAATGAGAAAGAGTTCATCGGTGCTATATAGAAGCAATTCTGACCTATGGAAGCGAATCATGGACAGTAGACAAACAAATGAAAAGACGATTAGAGGCCACAGAGATGGAATTTCTCAGAAGAATGTTGAAAGTTCCCTGGACAGCTAAAAATACCAATAAGGAAGTTCTCAATGAGGCCAACACAAAAAGAGAGCTCTCAAAAACACATGAAAGAAACAATCAACATTTTTCGGGCACATCATGAGAAGAGGAAAGTTGGAATACTTGGTTACAGCTGGCAAAATAAAAGGAAAGAGAGATCGCGGGCGACAAAGAGAGAAAATACTGGATAGCTTGGTGTCATGGCATGGAAAACAGTCAACAACAGAACTGATACGATGCACTGTAGATAGAAGATTGTGGAGGGACATGATCACCTACGCCAACCGGTATGGCACATGATGATGAAGATATATATAATGGCTCCTATATATAATGGCTCCTATATATAATGTTTCCTATACATAATGGCTCCTATACATAATAGCTCCTATATATATAATGGCTTCTATACATAATGGCTCCTATATATAATGTTTCCTACACATAATGGCTCCTATATACAATGGCTCCTATATATAATGGCTCCAATATATACTTGCTCCTATACATATGGCTCCTATAGATAATGGCTCTTATATATAATGGCTCCTCTATATAATGGCTTAAATATATAATGGCTCCTATATATATATAATGTTTCCTATATATAATGGCTCCTATATATAATGTTTTCTACATATAATGGCTTTTATATATAATGGCTCCTATATATAATGGCTCCTATATATAATGGTTACTGTATATAATGGCTCCTGTATATAATGGCTCCTATATATAATGGCTCCTATATATAATGGCTCCTATATATAATGTTTCCTATACATAGTGGCTCCTATGTATAATGGGTCCTATATATAATTGTTCCTAAACATATGGCTCCTATAGATAATAGCTCTTATATATAATGGCTCCTCTATATAATGGCTCCAATATATAATGGCTCCTTTATATAATGTTTCCTATATATAATGGCTCCTATATATAATGTTTTCTACATATAATGGCTTTTATATATAATGGCTCCTATATATAATGGCTCCTATATATAATGGTTACTGTATAAAATGGCTCCTGTATATAATGGCTCCTATATATAATGGCTCCTATATATAATGGTTACTATACATAATGGCTCCTATACATAATAGGTCCTATATATAAAATGGCTTCTATACATAATGGCTCCTATATATAATGTTTCATATACATAATGGCTCCTATATATAATGGCTCCTATATATAATGGCTCCTATATATAATGGTTCCTATACATAATGGCTCATATATATATAATGGGTCCTCTATATAACGGCTCCTATATATAATGGCTCCTATACATAATGGCTCATATATATAATGGCTCATTTATATAATGGCTCCAATATATAATGTTTTCTATATATAATGGCTTCTATATATAATGGCTCTTATACATAATGGCTTCTATATATAATGGTTACTGTATATAATGGCTCCTATATACAATGGCTCCAATATATAATGGCTCCTATACATAATGGCTCCTATATCATGGTTACTATATATAATGGCATCTATATATATAAAATGTTTCCTATATATAATAGCTCCTATATATAATGTTTCCAATATATAATGGCTCCTATTTATAATGTTTCTTATATGTAATGGATCCTATACAATAATGGCTCCTATATATATAATGTTTCCTATGTATAATCTTCCTCCTCTTCTTCTTTCCTTCCTCATTTGCCTTTCAGCGTCGAGGGGACATATAATTTGCGGTCTTTTGCTCCTCTGTTCGCCTCTGCTGCTGTTATGTTTCCTAGTGCTTCTACTATTCCATCGACCCATCTTTTTCGTGGTCGACCCTTGGGTCTGGTGTTCTCACGTTTGCTGAAAGCTCGTTTTGTTGTGTTTTGTTCTTTCTGCCTTGTCATGTGGCCAAACCATTTTATCTGTTGCTTCTTTATACATTTTATGGTGAGGGCTATTCCTAGCGTTTTTCTCAGTTCTTCATTTCTGATCTTATCTCTCAGACTATTTCCTGTCATTCGTCTAACACATTTCATCCCTATATATAATGGCTCCTATATACTGTATAATGTTTCCTATATATAATGGCTTGTATATATACTGGCTCTATATACATATAATGGTTACTGTATATAATGGCTCCTATAAATAATGGCTCCTATATATAATAATAATCATCATCATCATGTGCCATACCGGTTGGCGTAGGTGATCATGCCCCTCCACAATCTTCTATCTACAGTGCATCGTATCAGTTCTGTTGTTGACTGTTTTTCATGCCATGACACCAAGCTATCTAGTATTTTCTCTCTTTGTGGCCCACGATCTCTCTTTCCCTGTATTTTGCCAGCTGTAACTAAGTATTCCAACTTTCCTCTTCTCATGATGTGCCCGAAAAATGTTGATTCCTTCTTTCTGATGTTTTTTAAGAGCTGCCTTTTTGTGTTGGCCTCTTTGGGAACTTCCTCATTGGTCGTTTTAGCTGTCCAGGGAACTTTCAACATTCTTCTGAGAAATCCCATCTCTGTGGCGTCTAATCGTCTTTTCACTTGTTTGTCTACTGTCAATGATTCGCTTCTATAGGTCAGAATTGGTTCTATATAGCACCGATGGACTCTCTTTCTCATTTTTATTGACATAGATTTGTTGCATAAGATATTTTTCATTTTCTGAAATGCTATTTTGACCTGAGCTATTCTGCTTTTTATTTCTGTGTTTCCTATATATAATGGCTTCTATATGTAATGGCTCCTATATATAATGGTTACTATACATAATGGCTCCTATATACAATGGCTCCTATATATAATGGCTCCTAAACATAATGACTCCTATATATAATGGTTATTATATATACTGGCACCTATATAATGTTTTCTATATATAATGGCTCCTATATATACTATTACCTATATATAATGGCTCCTATATATAATGTTTCCTATATATAATGGCTCCTTTATATAATGTTTCCTATATATAATGGCTTCTATATATAATGGCTCCTATACATATAATGGTTACTGTATATAATGGCTCCTATATATAATGGCTCCTATATGTAATGGCTCCTATATATAATGGTTACTAAATATAATGGTTCCTATATATAATGGTTCCTATATATAATGGCTCCTATATATAATGGCTCCTATACATAATGGTCTCTATATATAATGGTTATATATATATATAATGGCTCCCATGTATAATGACTCCTATATATAATGGCTCCTATATATGATGGTTACTATATATAATGTTTCCTATATATAATGGCTCCTATACATAATTTCTATGAACGAACTTGCTGACGCTATAAATGCCCTCTCAAGAGGAAAAGCTGCAGGAAATAACAACATTCCCACAGATGTACTAAAGGACAACCTAAGCGTACTACTTCCACACCTATACAAACTGCTAATTAAATGCTGGAGAAACGGAGAAATACCTCATGATATGAGAAATGCCAAGATTATAACGCTGTACAAGAATAAAGGAGACAGGGGCGACTGCAACAATTACAGAGGCATTTCTCTCCTTAGCACAACAGGCAAAGCTTTTGCTAGAGTCGTACTTAATCGCCTCCATAGACTTGCAGAACGGGTGCTTCCCGAGTCCCAATGCGGTTTCAGACCCGGGAGATCAACCATAGATATGATCTTCACTCTTAGACAACTGCAGGAAAAATGTCGGGAACAAAATATGCCGCTCTATATTGCCTTTGTGGATCTCACAAAGGCATTCGACACAGTAAACAGAGATGGTCTCTACAAGGTGTTAGAAGGCATAGGCTGCCCTCCTAAATTACTTAGGCTGGTAATTTCCTTCCATGAAGACATGAATGGCAAAGTCCATTTTGATGGGAGTCCATCAGAGAATTTCAAAGTCAACAAAGGAGTGAAACAGGGATGTGTCCTCGCCCCCACCCTTTTTGGTATATTTTTTGCTGCCCTCCTAAATTACACCTTCGAAAACAGCTCAGGAGATATTTACATTCGCACAAGACCAGATGGCTCACTGTTTAACCTAGCACGACTAAGAGCAAAAACCAAAACAAATGTTGCCCTACTTAAAGAATTTTTATTTGCTGACGATGCAGCCCTAGTCGCTCATAGTGAGGCCACCCTACAGTCGCTGATCAACAACCTGGATAAAGCATGCGACCTTTTTTCACTGTCAATTAATGTTCAGAAGACAGTAATACTAAATCAAGGTGACTTCAAACCTATATCTATTACTCTAAAAGACTGCCCACTAGAATCAGTACAGAAATTTACATATCTTGGATCCACAGTTACGCAAACCATCTCTCTTGATGAAGAAATAAACTGTCGAATTGGTAAGGCAGCTACGACCTTCGGCAAACTCACAAAAAGGGCATGGAACAACACGAAACTAACTCAAAAGATTAAACTCTTAATATATCAAACTTGTGTGCTTAGCACACTACTATATGGATCCGAAACCTGGACAACATACTCAAACCAGGAAAAAAGACTAAATGTATTCCACATGCGATGTCTCCGCAAAATAATGCACATCAAATGGCAGGACAAAATAACCAACTTAACTGTCCTGCAACGTGCTAAGACCTTAACAATCATGTCGATGCTCAGAAGTCGAAGGCTAAGATGGCTGGGGCATGTCCAACGGATGGAAGAAAAACGCATTCGTAGGCAAATACTATATGTTGAGCTAAAACACGGAAAAAGACAAATCGGCAGACCTAAACTACGATATAGAGATATCTGCAAATCATCTCTGAAAGACTTCTCCATCTGTGAAAACGACTGGCAACATCTGGCAAGTGATCGCACATCATGGAGAGCACGTATAAGGAACGGTATAACAACATTTGAGACTGTGCTAAGACAGGACTTAGAAGAGAAGAGACTCATGAAAAAGGATGGTAAACCCTGTGGATCAGCGAGCCTGACCTGTTCATTATGTGACCGCGTGTGTTTGTCAAACATTGGTAGAATTAGCCACGAGAGAAGCTGTTCGGCAAAAACAATACCTCAAAAAAATACGCAATAGCCTCCACTAGACCGTCTGACAAGACGAAAAGGGCCATATATATATATATATATATACATATATATATATATATATATATATATATACATAATGACTCCTATATATAATGTTTCCTATATATAGTGGTTACTATATATGATGGCTCCTATATATAATGTTTCCTATATATAATGGCTACTATACATAATGGCTCCTATATATAATGGCTCCTATATATAATGTTTTCTATATATAATGGCTCCTATACATAATGGATCCTATTCATAATGGCTCCTATATATAATGGCTCCTATACATAATGGCTGCTACATATAATGGCTCCTATATATATTGTTTCCTATACATAATGGCTCCTATATATAATGGCTCCTATATATAATGGCACGTATATATAATGGTTACTATATATAATGGCTCCTATATATAATGGCTCCCATATATAATGGTAACTATGTATAATAGGAGAATAGCTCAGGCGAAAATAGAATTTCAGAAAATGAAAAACATCTTATGCAACAAATCTATTTCATTATAAATGAGAAAAAGAGTTCATCGGTGCTATATAGAAGTAATTCTGACCTATGGAAGCGAATCATGGACAGTAGACAAACACATGAAAAGACGATTAGAGGCCACAGAGATGTGATTTCTCAGAAGAATGTTGAAAGTTCCCAGGACAGCTAAAAAGACCAATGAGGAAGTTCTCAAATAGGCCAACACAAAAAGGGAGCTCTTAAAAAACATCAGAAAGAAACAATCAACATTTTTCGGGCACATCATGAGAAGAGGAAAGTTGGAATACTTGGTTACAACTGGCAAAATAAAAAGGAAAGAGAGATCGACAAAGAGAGAAGATACTAGATAGCTTGGTGTCATGGCATGGAAAACAGTCAACAACAGAACTGATACGATGCACTGTAGATAGAAGTTTGTGGAGGGGCATGATCGTACATGATGATGATGAATGTATAATTGTTCCAATGTTTAATGGTCTCTATATATAATTTGCTCCTATATAAAATGATTTCTGTATATAATGGTTCCTATGTATAATGCTTAAGAGAATGGCATGACAGAAGGTCAACAGCAGAAATGATAAATAACTGAGATTGAAAGTTGTGGAGAGACATAGTCACCTACGCTAGTAGGTCCGGTACTTGATGACGATGACTTATATACATTATTCCTATATATAATGGTTTAACTGAGATTTTTATTGTCCTGGATTTCCCACTTCACATTCTTTGTGGACAATCGCGAGTGTCCTGTACAAGCCTTCTCGTGTGGCTCACTGGTGGACAATCGCGAGTGTCCTGTACAAGCCTTCTCGTGTGGCTCACTGGTGGACAATCGCGAGTGTCCTGTACAAGCCTTCTCGTGTGGCTCACTGGTGGACAATCGCGAGTGTCCTGTACAAGCCTTCTCGTGTGGCTCACTGGTGGACAATCGCGAGTGTCCTGTACAAGCCTTCTCGCGTGGCTCACTGGTGGACAATCGCGAGTGTCCTGTACAAGCCTTCTCGTGTGGCTCACTGTACCGTACAGGCTGAAGAATCAGGAGTCTGCGCCAGCGCCATGGTGTTCCTGCCTTTGGCTGCTGTCTTTTCGGTGGTTCAAGTGTTGTGGGTGCATCCACTGCTGACATAGAATGGCGTTCACGATGTAAAATATGGCATTGTTATTGGACATACTATAACCAGTGATGGGAAATGTAAAACTGAAATAAACAAAAGAATAGGAATGGCAAAAAGTAATTTTAATGCCATGAAGAAAAAATATATATATATAGTTATGATACTATAATCAAAACAAATAATGTTCTACAGGATTGCCCCACAGTACACAGCCCTGAGAAGGACAATGTGGTCCACACCCATCTCCCTGGAAGAGACACTATATGGGGCAACCGAATTACTTAAACAGACAGCTGCCTTCATGAGAAAGTCTGAAATCCTAGTCTGAATGACGTCATGATCGCAGAAAAAGGAAAAAAAACAACAAATAACACCAGGGCTAAAACTAAGAATAGCGAAATGTTATATCTTCTCAGTATTCATGTATGGTGCAGAAACATGGACATTACACAAGAAAACAGCACAGAAAATTGAAGCCTTTGAAATGTGGATTTATAGAAGAATAGGTAGAATTGGGTGGAAAGAAAAGAAAACAAACGATGGAGTCTTAAAACAACTAAAAATGAAAAAAAAAGAATTACTAAATACGATTCAAACAAGCCAAATAAGATTTTGGGGGCATGTTAAAAGATACAATAGCCTACTAAAGGTAATATTGGAAGGGAAAATACAAGGTAAAAGAGGCAGACCAAGACTAACATGGACGAGTAACATCAAAAGATGGACAAGTCAGCCTATGACAATCTGCACTATCAAAGCAAGAGACAGAGCAGAATGGCGATCCATGGTAGTTAAATTTCGATGTGGACACGGTACTCAATGATGATGATGATGATGATGATGATGACTAAGACAGATGATTGATATCCCACACTCTAGAAATAAAAAGTTTAGCGAGATGAAGATCGCGGTGATGTTGGTAGTTAGTCTAACACCTTTGTGCTGATGGCGGATCTTCAGGTCATCGGGATGTTGTCTAAAATAAAGGGAGCTGCAGCCGGAATAGAAAAGAGTTGCAATTGTTAGTGGTTAAGTACTTCACGATTTGATGAGGACGTGATATATCAGCTCTTAGAGGCTTGTAGTTCGGTGAGTGATGAGGACGTGATATATCAACTCTTAGAGGCTTGTAGTTCGGTGAGTGATGAGGACGTGATATCAGCTCTTAGAGGCTTGTAGTTCGGTGAGTGATGAGGACGTGATATCTGCTCTTAGAGGCTTGTAGTTCGATGAGTGATGAGTACGTGATATCAGCTCTTAGAGGTTTGTAGTTCGGTGAGTGATGAGGACGTGATATCAGCTCTTAGAGGTTTGTAGTTCAGTGAGTGATGAGGACGTGATATCAGCTCTTAGAGGCTTGTAGTTCGGTGAGTGATAGGGACGTGATATATCAACTCTTAGAGGCTTGTAGTTCGGTGAGTGATGAGGACGTGATATATCAACTCTTAGAGGCTTGTAGTTCGGTGAGTGATGAGGACGTGATATATCAACTCTTAGAGGCTTGTAGTTCGGTGAGTGATGAGGACGTGATATATCAACTCTTAGAGGCTTGTAGTTCGGTGAGTGATGAGGACGTGATATCAGCTCTTAGAGGCTTGTAGTTCGGTGAGTGATGAGGACGTGATATCAGCTCTTAGAGGCTTGTAGTTCGGTGAGTGATGAGGACGTGATATCAGCTCTGAGAGGCTTGTAGTTCGGTGAGTGATGAGGACGTGATATCAGGTCTTAGAGGCTTGTAGTTCGGTGAGTGATGAGGACGTGATATCAGCTCTTAGAGGCTTGTAGTTCGGTGAGTGATGAGGACGTGATATCAGCTCTTAGAGGCTTGTAGTTCGGTGAGTGATGAGTACGTGATATCAGCTCTTAGAGACCTGTAGTTCGGTGAGTGATGAGGACGTGATATCAGCTCTTAGAGGCTTGTAGTTCGGTGAGTGATGAGGACGTGATATCAGCTCTTAGAGGCTTGTAGTTCGATGAGTGATGAGGACGTGATATCAGCTCTTAGAGGCTTGTAGTTCGATGAGTGATGAGGACGTGATATCAGCTCTTAGAGGCTTGTAGTTCGATGAGTGATGAGTACGTGATATCAGCTCTTAGAGGCTTGTAGTTCGGTGAGTGATGAGGACGTGATATCAGCTCTTAGAGGCTTGTAGTTCGGTGAGTGGTGAGGATAGCCGGGCGACTAAATTAACTAACCTAACAAAACTAGACTAAACTAAACTAAATTATCAAAACTAGACTAAACTAGACTTACAAAACTAGACTAAACTAAACTATGAAAACTAGACCAAATTAAACTAAACTATCAAAACTAGACTAAACTAAACTAAGAAAACTAGACCAAACTAAACTAAACTATCAAAACTAGACTAAACTAAGCTAACAAGACTAGACCAAACTAAACTAAGAAAACTTGACCAAACTAAACTAAACTAAACTATCAAAACTAGACTAAACTAAACTAACAAAACTAGACTAAACTAAACTAAAAAAACTAGACCAAACTAAACTAAACTAAACTATACTATCAAAACTAGACTAAACTAAACTAACAAAACGAGATCGAACTAAACTAACAAAACTAGACCAAACTAAACTAAACTAACATAATTAGACTAGACTAAACTAAACTAACAAAACTAGACTAAACTAAACTAACAAAACTAGACTAATACTAAATTAACAAAACTAGACTAAACTAAACTAAACTAACAAAAAGTAGACAAACTAATTTAAAGTAACAAAACAAGACTCAAACTAAAATAAACTGAAATAAACTAAACTAAACTAACAAAACTGAACTAAACTAAACTGATCTAAACTAAACAAAACGTAAATGAACTAAAGTAAACTAAACTCAAGTAAACTAAATTAAACTAAACTAGGAAGCAGCAATAGCTCAGTGGTTAGTGAACTGAACTACAAAAGACAAGAGGTAGGGTTCGATCCCAATCAAGAAAAAGCGGCACGGGCGTAATACCGACCACATTACACCAAAAATCATGTGCTGTAAAATGTATGGTCATTAACACCATATTCACTATACACCACTTGGCGTGACGGGGGTACTTTACTTTTTTAAACTAAAGTAAACAAAACTAAAATAAACTAAACTAAACTAAGCAAAACTAAAATAAATTAAACTATACTAAGCAAAACTAAAATAAATTAAACTAAACTAAGCAAAACTAAAATAAATTAAACTAAACTAAACAAAACTTAAATAAATTAAACTAAACTAAACTACACTACACTACACTACTCTAAACTAAACTAAACTAAACTAAACTAAACTAAACTAAACTAAACTAAACTAAACTAAACTAAACTAAACTAAACAAAGCAAAACTAAACTAAACTAAACTAAATTAAACAAAACTTAACTAAATGAAACTAAACTAAACAAAACTAAAATAAATTAAACTAAATTAAATTAACAAAACTAAACTAAATTAAACTAAACTAAACAAAACTAAACTCAAAATGTTTGTGAATGCGATTGTTGCTCATTATTTAAAAATGTCACTGCCACCTCAATCTTCGATCATCATCATCATCATGTGCCATACCGGTTGGTGTAGGCGATCATGTCCCTCAAGAATCTTCTATCTACAGTGCATCGTATCAGTTCTGTGTTGACTGTTTTCCATGCCATGACACCAACCTTCAATACCCGAGTGTATTCATAACGGTTGGAATCATACAAGACACAAATAAACACTTTCGACTTTTTAGACATTTTCTCCAAACGGTTTCAGTCCCTCACATCTCCTCACCTACCCGTCTGTGAGGATCTCCTAACACGCCCACAATCCGGCCATATTTTCCTTCATCATCATCATCATCATCATTAAGTGCCGTCTCCACATCGAAGGTTGGCTACCATGGAGCGCCATTCCACTCTGTCTCTTGCTTTGATGGTGCAGATTATCATAGGTTGAAATCTTTTGATATTACTCGTCTATGTTATCCTTGGTCTGCCTCTGACTCTTTTACCTTGTATTTTCCCTTCCAATATTACTTTTAGTAGGCTGTTGTGTCTTTTAACATGCCCCCAAAAATTTCATTTGTCTTGTTCTAATTGTATTTAGTAGTTCTCTTTTTATTTTGAGTTGTTTTAAAACTTCATCGTTTGTTTTCTTTTCTTTCCATTCAATTATACATATTCTTCTATAAATCCGCATTTCAAAGGCTTCAAGTTTTTTCTGTTCTGTTTGCTTGTCTAATGTCCATGTTTCTTCACCATACAGGAATAATGTGAAAATGTAACATTTTGCTATTCTTAGTTTTAGCCCTGGTGTTATTTGTTTTGATGTTAGTATATTTTTCATGACATAAAAATTACTTTTTGCCATACTTATTCTTTTGTTTATTTCAGTTGCACATTTTCCATCACTGGTTATAGCGTGTCCCAGGTGGTTGTAGCTCTGAACTGCCTCCAGATCTATTCCTTCTGATTTACCTTCATCCAGGCTTTATCCGAATGTATTTTAAAAATAAAAGTTGCCACATCTACAAACAAAAATAAACTTATTTTTTAAGCGCATTTATAGGAGACATAGCAGAAGAAATGAAACAAATATGATATTTATTTCTTCAATTTATTGCTATTTTTGCAGTTAAGTAACATCTTATTCTTCTTTCCTTCATTATTTGCCTTTCAGCGTCTAGGGGAAATATAGTATACCGTGATTTGTTTTTTACTTTTCGCTTATGCTGTTGTTATGACTTCTATGATGGAAACTACAGTTATCTTTCTTTGTTTGGGAGATGAGTTAGTAATTCGGATGATTCCACTGGCACGGGCGGTTGAACAATTATGGATTTAAATTCGTTTGCAGTGATATCGGGGCCTTCCATAACTATAACCATATATTTTCGTAATGTTTATAATATTCTGTCGATCCATCATTTTGTGGTCGACCCTTCGGTCTGGTGTTCTCGCAACGTTTGTTGAAGGCTCGTTGTGTTGTGTTTTTGTGACTCTGCCTTGTCACGTGGCCAAACCATTTTATCTGTTGTTTCTTTATATATTCTATAGCGGGGGCTATTCCTAGTTTTTTTTTCCTCAGTTCTTCATTTCTGAACTTATCTCTCAGACTGTTTCCTGTTTTCACTCACATTTCATCTCAGTGGACGCTATTTTTATTATTGCACTAGTATCTAGGGTCCAGGACTGGCATTGGTAGCACAGCGTTGGAATGCAGATTACTTAAATAACAAACTTAGAAATTAAACCTAAAATATAACATAAGGTTATGATTAATTTCACAGGACTTGCGGTTTAATCTGTGAAATAAAAATACGGGTTTAATGGCCTAAATTCGGCATGAAAGAAGCATCGTCATATTTAATGCGGGATTCCTTCAAACACTTTTCGTTAAAATATATATCTCGCGGCCTAGTTCTGTTCCGATAATGAAAAGATAATCCACAGAAAGGTTAAAAATGGGGCAAATTATCTGCCCGCGCTAGCTAGGGCAGCTCATGTTTATCAAGTTTTATCATAATGTATAGAGTATGTGGAATTGCATATCGCTGGCTGTATGGCATCTTGTTCTATGTGTTTCTGAAATACCAGACTCTGGGATCTTCCTGGACGCTGCATGGGGTCGTGGGGTCAGCTTCCAGTTTCGTGAAGTGACGAATTGGAAAATTGTTAGATTTTTCAAAATTATGAGCAGAACAGCAAAAAAATGTGGATTAGATATGAGTATCAAAAAGATTAAAACTATGATCGTAAACAAAGATAACACTCAAAACCTGCAGTTGATATTAAAGTTGAAGGAGTAGACCTGGAGACAGTTCAGAACTACAATTACCTTGGACATACTATAACCAGTGATGGAAAATGTACAACTGAAATAAACAAAAGAATAGGAATGGCAAAAAGTAATTTTAATGTCATGAAGAACACACTAACATCAAAACAAATAACAGCAGGGCTAAAACTAAGAATAGCAAAATGTTACATCTTCTCAACATTCCTATATGGTGCAGAAACATGGACATAAGACAAGAAAACAGAACAGAAAATTGAAGCCTTTGAAATGTGGATATATAGAAGAATAGGTAGAATTGGATGGAACGAAAAGAAAACAAACGATGAAGTTTTAAAGCAACTAAAAATAAAAAGAGAACAAATAAACACAATTCAAACAAGACAAATGCGATTTTGGCCATGTTAAAAGACACAACAGATCACTAAAAGTAATATTGGAAGAAAAAATACAAGGTAAAAGAGACAGAAGCAGACCAAGACTAACATGGACGAGCAACATCAAAAGATGGACAAGTCAGCCTATGACAACCTGCACCATCAAAGCAAGAGACAGAGCAGAATGGCACTCCATGGTAGCCAACCTTCGATGCGAAGACGGCACTCAATGATGATGAAGATAAGCAGAACGGCTCTCGTCGCATTGTCGGAAGCCATATAGGTGATCTTCTAATTTCTTAGGTTACTAGAACAATGTTAACATCAGTTGGTAGATGTACAGCAGAAGTGAGATGGTAGATGTACAACAGAGGTGAGATGGTAGATGTACAATAGAGGTGAGATGGTAGATGTACAACAGAAGTTAGATGGTAAATGTACAACAGAGGTGAGATGGTAGATGTACAACAGAGGTTAGATGGTAGATGTACAACAGAGGTGAGATGGTAGATGTACAACAGAGGTGAGATGGTAGATGTACAACAGAGGTGAGATGGTAGATGTACAACAGAGGTGAGATGCAGAATGGCTCAGGCAAAAACAGCTTTCCAAAATACGAGGAAGATTCTATGTAATCCATTTTTGTCAATAATAACAAGAAGAAGAGATCTTAAACGTTATGTAGAGCCAGTCTTAACATATGGATGTGTATCATGGACAATAGTGCAACAGACAAGAAAATCACTGGAGCCTGTAGAAATGTGGTTTTACAGAAGAATGATGAGAATACCATGGACAGCTAAGAAGAGTGATGAAAACGTTCTGAAAGAGGCCAAAGCAAAAAGAGCGCTAATTTCCAATATTAGGAAGAAACAATCATCTTTTTTTTGGCGATGTAATGAGAAGGGAACAACTGGAATATATTGTAACAACAGGGAAAATTGAGGGACGAAGATATAGAGGGAAGAAAATAGAAAAGATACCAGACAGCTTAAGAGAATGACTTGGCAGAAGGTCAACAACAGAAATGATAAATAATTGTCGAGATCGAAAATTGTGGAGAGACATGATCACCTACGCCAGCAGGCCCGGTAATTGATGATGATGTTAAACTTGAGCAAGCTTCAGGTACATCGATACATCGATCTTTCCCACAAACCTCGGAGCCTCTCCGAGGATAATACTGACCCGTGTGCACGGACTCTGCTGTACGTCCTGGCATACCGGTTAATCTTCTTTTGCCCAACTAAGACTATACTTTGTGTCATTTTGCAGTACCCGGCTCATGACGTCATTCGGTCCTGAAGCAATTAGTGGTAGTAATAGATGAACTGAACCACAAGGTGCTAAACACACTGCAACACAGTCTGTTAATAAGAGTGTGAGTAGGAGTGCAGGTAGTGATAAAAAAAAAACGTGAAAATTGGGAGTAGAAGAAAAGGAAGGTGGACTGGTCTTAGAGAGGAACTCGGCTGGAAGCTGTCAGCCACTCATAACTAGCGCTGATCCGTGAATTTGAACCATCTAGATACTACTCCACCTCTTCGCAGTGCCTCTAGAAACAGGCTCACCAGTCTGGCGAAGCAAGCAGGAGTTGAAGAGGGAAGACATGAAGTTTTGGACCAAAAGGCGCATATAAACCACACATCGCATCTACGCCACGTAACGCCCATTTAAGGACGAAAAGCTGGAGAACTGTTCTCTTCTAATGTAATCATATGGTGAACCCGAGAAAGAAAGAAAGAAAGAAAGAAAGATCGAAAAAA
Organism: Megaustenia siamemsis; assembly: GCA_032433765.1. NCBI lineage: Eukaryota > Metazoa > Mollusca > Gastropoda > Stylommatophora > Ariophantidae > Megaustenia > Megaustenia siamemsis. The sequence continues at coordinate 5,408,817 of JAVIAB010000104.1, forward strand.
GAAAGCAAGAAGAAAGAAAGAAGAAAGAAAGAAAGAAGGAAGAAAGCAAGAAAGAAAGTCAGAAAGAAAGAAAGAAAAAGACAGAAAGGAAGAAAGAAAGAAAGAAAGTAAGAAAGCAAGAAAGAAAGAAAGAAAGAAAGAAAGAAAGAAAGAAAGAAAGAAAAGAAAGAAGACAGGAAAGATGGTTAAACATTTGAGACAGAAGAAGCAGCAGATTAAGAAGTAGAAGAGAAAGTAGCAACTACCAGCAGAGAACTCTATGACAAGAAATTGTTCATCCTAATCCTCGACTCTCTAAATGCAGCTTCTGTCTATGAACATACATGGACTATACATGCAAGTTAGCCAACCCATCAGAGACAGGGGAGATCAACAAGCTTTTATTTGCAGACGATCAGACACTAATACATGGACAAATAGAAGATCTTCTTCTTCTTCTACTATCCTTCCTCCATTGCCGTTGGCGTAGAGGGTAGATGCAGTCTGCGATTCTTTGCTCTTCTGTTGGCCTCTTCTGATGTTATCCCTCCTAGTGACTCTAGTATTCCCTTTATCCATCTCTTTCTCTGTCTTCCTCTTAATCTGGCGTTTTCGTAGCGTTTGTTGATGGCTTTTTGAGTCATTATTAGTTCTTTTTGTCTTGTTATGTGGCCGAACCAATTTATCTGTTGTTTCTTTATGTATTCAATGGCTGGTTCAATTTCGAGTTTCTTCCTCAGGTCGGTGTTTCTTACTCTGTCCCTTAAGGTGTTTCATGTCATTCTTCTGACACATTTCATTTTGGAGGTCGTTATCTTTCTTATTGTTCTAGAGTCCAGCGTCCAATTCTGGCACCGATAGCACAGAGTTGGTAGAACAATTTATTTCTAAATTGTCCTTTTTGCTTCCGTAGTTATTGCTTTGTTTTTCAATAGTGTTGATACTTGACCTATAACTTGGCATGTTTTGAGAAACCCAGATATTTAAAATTGTCTACTTGCTTCAAAGACGTATTATCTATTATTATGTTTCGTTTTTATTTCTTTCTCGCTATTGCCATTACTTCGGTTTTGCTTATGTTGATCTTCATGTTGTATTGTTTCCAAGTGTTGTTTAGCCTGTTGATATGTCCTTGCAGGTCCTCAGTTGTTTCATGTATTAGAACTTGGTCGTCTGCAAATAGTATTTCATTTATTTCTTCCTCTCTTCTGCTGTTTTCTGGTACGTATATTTCGTTCTCTTTTGTGTTATCGCTTGTTATCATCCTTGTTGTTATACTTCCTTTGATTGGGCATGCTAATTTGCAAATATTGTCCATATATGTGATGAAAAGTAAAGGGGAAAGCACGCAGCCTTGTCTTACTCCGGAGTTAATGGTGAAATGTTTAGAGTAACCTGCTGAAGATCTTACTGTAGTGCGACTACTTTCATAGAGGCTCTTGCATATCTCTACTAGGTGGTGACTCACTCCGTACAAGGGCAATACGGACCACAGTTGTTCCCTGTCCACCCTATCGAACGCATTTTCTTGGTCAATAAAAGCTGTATGTTCAATAAAAGCTGTACATTCAATAAAAGCTGTATATTCAATAAAAGCTGTATATTCAATAAAAGCTGTATATTCAATAAAAGCTGTATATTCAATAAAAGCTGTACATTCAATAAAAGCTGTATATTCAATAAAAGCTGTATATTCAATAAAAGCTGTATGTTCAATAAAAGCTGTACATTCAATAAAAGCTGTATATTCAATAAAAGCTGTATATTCAATAAAAGCTGTATATTCAATAAAAGCTGTATATTCAATAAAAGCTGTATATTCAATACAAGCTATATATTCAATAAAAGCTGTATATTCAATACAAGCTGTATATTCAATAAAAGCTGTATATTCAATAAAAGCTGTATATTCAATAAAAGCTGTATATCCTACATAGACGTACAAGAACACTTAAATAAACTCAACAGCATAGGCACAAAAAACAATATGAACATCAAGAAAACAGAAGTCACGAATGTCGCAAAAGAGAAACAGAACATTAACATAACTATAGAAGGCAGGCAACTAAAACAAGTAGAGGAATTCAAATACCTAGGAAGTTTAGTCACAAACGACAATTCACAAACAGCAGAAATAGACTCAAGATGCAACAAAGCTTGTCAAATCATTGGACATCTATCACAACTATTGTCCAACAAGGAAATAACTCTAGAGGCAAAACAGGCACTATACAATACAATCTTCATCCCAACGTTGTGCTACCAATGTCAGTCCTGGACCCTAGATGCAAGAACAATATGAAAAATAACCTCTGCTGAGATGAAATGTGTCAGACGAATGATAGGAAACAGCCTGAGAGATAAAATAAGAAATGAAGAACTGAGAAAAAAGCTAGGAATAGCCCCCGCCATAGAATATATAAAGAAACAACAGATAAAGTTGTTTGGCCACGTGACAAGGCATTGTGATCAAAACACAACACAACGAGCCTTCAATAAACGTTGCGAGAACGCCATACCCAAGCGCGTTCAAAAGATGGATGGACGGAACATTAGAAGCACTAGGAAACATAACAGCAGCAGAGGTGAACAGAACAGCAAAAGACCGCAAATTAAATCTCCCCTCGAAGGCTGAAAGGCAAATGTGAAATTAAAGAATAAGAAAAAAAGAAGTCCATGAACATTACAAACACACACATCAGGTAGAATCCCTCGCCCACTGTCTCGGTCTATAGACAGGTAAATCTTCACGAGTTAGGATCGAAATATCACTCGTGGAACATCTGACGACTTTTGCAGAGATTTAAGGAATTCAGGCTCATCAAAGATAACACGAGGGAGAACCGAGGGTAGGAGACTTGTGTGCAACGGATAAACTACGTTGAGAAATGGAGTCAAAACGAACATAAATATGCGTGATTATTTCAAAATGGGTTGCGGCTACATGACACGTATAACATCAAGGGACGGAAGTAGCAATGAGGACAAAAATAGAAGTAGGAAAATAAAACAAAAATCTATTACGATATGAATTAGGGTCTTCTGCGTAAACAGCTGCCATCATAGCTGTAAATAAGAATAGTTAAGATAAGTTGTAAATGAGAATAGTAATGAGAAGCTATAAATGAGAATAGTTAAGAGAAGTTGTAAATGAGAATAGTTAAGATATGTTGTAAATGAGAACAGTAATGAGAAGCTATAAATGAGAATAGTAATGAGAAGCTATACATGAGAATAGTTAAGAGAAGCTGTAAATGAGAATAGTTAAGATAAGTTGTAAATGAGAACAGTAATGAGAAGCTATAAGTGAGAATAGTTAAGAGAAGCTGTAAATGAGAATAGTTAAGATAAGTTGTAAATGAGAACAGTAATGAGAAGCTATAAACGAGAATAGTTAAGATAAGTTGTAAATGAGAACAGTAATGAGAAGCTATAAATGAGAATAGTTAAGATAAGATGTAAATGAGAACAGTAATGAGAAGCTGTAAATGAGAATAGTTAAGATAAGTTGTAAATGAGAACAGTAATGAGAAGCTATAAATGAGAATAGTTAAGACAAGCTGTAAATGAGAATAGTTAAGATAAGTTGTAAATGAGAACAGTAATGAGAAGCTGTAAATGAGAATAGTTAAGATAAGTTGTAAATGAGAACAGTAATGAGAAGCTATAAATGTGAATAGTTAAGATAAGCTGTAAATGAGAACAGTAATGAGAAGCTATAAATGAGAACAGTAATGAGAAGCTATAAATGAGAACAGTAATGAGAAGCTATAAATGAGAATAGTTAAGAGAAGCTGTAAATAAGGACAATAAATAAATGGGGTTCCCTGTTGTTTATTTACCTTTAATTTCACAACTCCTTCTGTTTTGGATAAACCAATCAATGTCCAGGCAGACAATGTAATGTAGCGATGTCCCTACCCGATCGGGGCACACGATTCTATGCCCAGCGTCCCGTGGCGTTTTATTAATCGTGTAAATGTCGCTGGATAAGGATGGATATCATTGTCAGGCAACCAGTTTGCCAAAATCGGATAAGCCGGAGTTTGATACGGTGATTTTTTTGTAACAAATATTTGCATTGTAACAAATATTTGCATTGTAACAAATATTTGCATTGTAAAATATATAATTAATTGTATCTATGGTTATGGTTAGGGCTGTGGTTATGGTTGCGGTTCTGGTTATAGTTGTGGTTACGGTTGTGGTTATGGTTGTGATTATAGCTGTGATTCTGATTATGGTTGAGGTTATGGTTATGGAAGGCCCCGGTATCACTGAAAACGAATAAAAATCCATAATTGCTCAACCGCCCGTGCCAGTGGAATATTCCGAATTACTATCTCATCTCCCAAACAAAGAAAGGTAGCTGTAGCTCCCATCATATCAGTCTCAGCACATGCAAAATGACATAAGGCGCAACCGCACAGACGGTGAACACAACCACCTGCTCCCTGTCATACGATATCATCATTCATCGTAAACAATCGGAATGTCGAAACATGATCAAAACGGATGAAACACACAGCTCACGGTGTGCACAGAGCACTAAACTCAGTAGCTCCTGCAACAAGCCGGATTTGAATTTTATCTAGCAACAGAATAATAAAAAGTAAAAAAAAAAGTTAAAAAAAGATAATGTAACGTAACATCATATACAATATAATCATTCCCACCTTCTGCTATAAATGCCAAACATGGATGCTTACGAGTGTGAAAGAAAGAAAAAAAATAAAGAAAGAAAGAAATAAAGCAATAAAAATTAAAAAAAGAAAGCAAATAGAAAGACATAAATTGATCATAGTGAATCATGTTTGCTAGTTATAACGAGCAGGGAGGGTAAGACCATACTCATTTCTGAACCGATGATCAATCGAGGGCCTGTCAGCTCATGTAAAAATATGAGGGGACGATGGATTAAGGGAACATCTAGAAACCGTCGTGGGAACAACGAAAAGGATTGTTTTCTACAGACTCCAGTGATTTTCTTGTCTGTTGTCCTATGGTCCATGATTCACATCCATATGTTAAGACTGGCTCTACATAACATTTAAGAACTCTTTTTCTTGTTTTTATTATCAAAAATGGATGGCATAGTATCTTCCTCATTTTTTGGAAAGCTGCTTTTGCCTGAACCATTCTGCATCTCACCTCTTTTGTACATGTTCCGTCTGAGGTTAACAAAGTTCCCAAATATTTAAATTCATTTACCTGTTTTAATATTGTTCCACTTGTCTTTATTTTGCACTGAAGTGATGTCTTTTTCTTTGTTGTAACCATTACCTCTATCTTTTTGCTATTAAGGCTGAGTCCTTTATTTTTGCTTTCCTTCACTACAATGTCCAACATTTCTTGTAACTCATTTTCACTCTTAGCGATTAAGACTGTATCATCAGCATAACTTAGATTATTTATATTATGACCTCCAATTGTTATTCCAGGCATGCCTCTTATGGATCTTAAAATAATCTCACTACAAATATTAAACAAATCTGGTGACAGCACACAACCTTGTCTAACACCCTGTTTTATTTGTTGAAACATTCCCAATTGGTTTCCAGTTCTTATGGCCGCTGTTTGTTGCCAGTACATGTTCTTTATTATTCTTAGATCTTTGCTGTCTATGTTTATGCTCTCTAAATTTTTGATTATTTCTTGGTGCTTTACTTCGTCAAATGCCTCGGTATAATCTATGAAACATAGGTATAGATCTGTTTTCACCTCTATGGCTCTATCTACAAAAGATCTTATGATATATATGGCATTGCTCGTTCCTTTACCTCCAACAAAACCACACTGATCATCGCTAATTTCTGGACAGATTTTGTTTCGCACTCTTCGCATGATGATTCTTGGTAATATCTTAGACATGTGACTCATAAGGCTTATTGTGCGATGATCATCGCATTCAATCGCACCCGATTTCTTTGGTAGGGCTATGAATATTGATTTGAGAATGTCGTCTGGTATATATCCGTATTGTATTCTACCCGAAGGGAATGACGCCATGTGCGACTGAAGCCATGTGACAGGGCAAGGAATCAGCATAAAGGGAGACACTATATGTGGTGGTAGTCATCAGCAGGTAGCACTTACATCTCTGTGGTTGTGTTATATGGCGAGATAGACGTCATCAGACAGTTCCAACCACATACGTCCACTTTAATAAGATATTCTTCCTCATATTCTTTCCTTCCTCACTTGCCTGTAAGCGTCGAAGGGAGATATAGTTTGATGTCCTTTGCTCTTCTTTTGGCTCCTCCTGCTATGTTTTATAATTATCATCATCATCATGTGCCATGTCGATTGACGTAGGTGATCATGTCCTTCCAGAATCTTCTATCCACCATGCATCGTATCAATTCTGTTGTTTGACTGTTTTCCATGTCATGACACCAAGCTAACCAGTATCTTTTCTCTTTGTCGTCCGCGATCTCTCTTTCACGGTATTTTGCCAGTTGTAACCAAGTATTTCAACTTTCCTCTTCACATGATGTTGATCATCATCAATAAAAAATGTTGATTATTTCTTTCTGATGTTTTTTAGGAGCTCCCTTTTTGTGCTGAACCTCTTTGAGAATGTCCTCATTGGTCTTTTTAGCTGTCCAGGGAACTTTCAACATTCTTCTGAGAAATTCCATCTCTGTGGTCTCTAATCGTCTTTTCATTTGTTTGCCTACTGTCCATGATTCGCTTCCATAAGTCAGAATTGGTTCAATATAGCACCGATGAACTCTCTTTCTCACTTCTATTGACATAAGCTTGTTGCATAAAATATTTTTCATTTTCTGAAATGCTATTTTGGCCTGAGCTATTCTGCTTTTTATTTCTGTGGTGCATCTTCCATCTGATGTTATTATTGTGCCCAAGTATTTGATGCGTTGCACTTGTTTCAGATTTGTCTCGTTTATTTTTTAATGTTTCATGATGGTGATGATTGTTTCTTTGATATGATCCTTACTTCTGTTTTCTTACTATTCAGACTGAGACCTTTCTTGTTGCTCTCTTCCACTATTATGTCTATTATTTCTTGTAGTTCATTCTCTGTCTCTCTCTCTCTCTCTCTCACTCTCTCTCTCTCTCTCTCTCTCTCTCTGCTATCAAGACTGTGTCGTCCGCATATCGCATTCGCTAATCCTCATCATTGAGTGCCGTCTCCGCATCGAAGGTTGGCTACCATGGAGCGCCATTCTGTTCTGTCTCTTGCGTTGATGGTGCAGATTGTCATAGGCTGATTTGCCCATCTGTTGATGTTACTCGTCCGTGTTAGTCTTGGTCTGCCTCTTTTACCTTGTATTTTCCCCTCCAGGATTACTTTTATTAGGCTGTTGTGTCTTTTAACATGGCCCAAAAATCTCATTTGTCTTGTTTGAATTGTGTTTAGTAGTTCTCTTTTCATTTTAGTTGTTTTAAAACTTCATCGTTTGTTTTCTTTTCTTTCCATCCAATTCTACCTATTCCTCTATATATCTACATTTCAAAGGCTTCAATTTTCTGTTGTTTTCTTGTCTAATGTCCATGTTTCTGCACCATACAGGAATTCCCTAAACAAAACCAAAAAAATTCTACAATCTCAACCGGACCTCCCTCAATGAATTAAAAAAAAAAAAACACTATTTCAGTGAAGGTGGTAAGTACAGTGGTAAATGACAGCACTTGCTGGTACTTTTCATCACCGCATCTATTCTCGTGCCAGTGATCTGAGATACAGATACGAGAGTCGGCTGATGTACGTGAATCTGTCAGAACGCTGTGGTGCGCTGTTATCTTGTGTTTCTTATTGCTTGACTCTCTTGTAGACATCGATTCAGATAAAGGAGAAGACGATAAACAGAAGGAAGAGCGTCTCTGGTTTAAGGGGGAATAATAATTTGGATTATCGGCCCCTGTTGAGCATCAGGTAACGGCTACTGGTCAGGGGTTTATGGAATTTAAGGATGTCAATTAGTTCGTGGATGAAGTCTTTAGTTGTTTTGACGAATGTCAATAATTTCTGGGAATGTGGGTAGCGTGGTGGTAGCGTGGTGATAGCGTGGTGGTAACGTGATGGTAGCGTGATGGTAGCGTGATGGTAGCGTGGTGATAGCGTGATGGTAGCGTGGTGCTAGCGTGATGGTAGCGTGGTGGTAGCGTGATGGTAGCGTGGTGATAGCGTGGTGGTAGCGTGATGGTAGCGTGATGGTAGCGTGATGGTAGCGTGGTGCTAGCGTGATGGTAGCGTGGTGGTAGCGTGGTGATAGCGTGGTGGTAGCGTGGTGATAGCGTGATGGTAGCGTGATGGTAGCATAATGGTAGCGTGGTGGTAGCGTGGTGGTAGCGTGGTGATAGCGTGGTGGTAGCGTGATGGTAGCGTGGTGGTAACGTGGTGATAGCGTGATGGTAGCGTGATGGTAGCATGATGGTAGCGTAGTGATAGCGTGGTGGTAGCGTGATGGTAGCATGATGGTAGCGTGATGGTAACATGATGGTACCTTTATGGTAGCGTGGTGGTAGCGTGGTGGTAGCGTGATGGTAGCGTGATGGTAACATGATGGTACCTTTATGGTAGCGTGGTGATAGCGTGGTGGTAGCGTGATTGTAGCGTGTTGGTAGCGTGATGGTAGCATGATGGTACCTTTATGGTAGCGTGGTGGTAGTATGGTGGTAGCGTGATGGTAGCGTGATGGTAGCGTGATGGTAGCATGATGGTACCTTTATGGTAGCGTGGTGGTAGTATGGTAGTAGCGTAATGGTATCTTGGTGGAAGCATGATGGTAGCGTGGTGGCAAAATTTTAAAAAGTCGATAAAGAAAAAAAAACAGCATGGTTAAAGCTTCACGTAACAAGTAGACAACAAAAATCAGAACGACGTTTCGGCGCAAAGGCCTTCAACAGGAACAAAATACAAAACACGTACAAATGTGCATTTAAAATAAAAATAATAATAATAAAATCGAATTAGAAGTAGAAATGAAAGGGAACCAATAAAAAAAACCAATATGATAATAAATAATACATTTATTCATATTTTCATTTCATATCTACTCCTAGTTTCATTTTTTCATTACTTATTTTTTTATTTTAGATACTCATTTGTACGTGTTCTATATGTTCGTTCCTCTTGAAGACATTTGCACCGAAACGTCGTTCTGATTTGTGTTGTCTACTTGTTACGTGAAGCTTTAATCATACTGTTTGTTTAAATATAATTTTTCATTTCTCCTCACTGTTAGGTTCACTGCAGCTTCACAGTTTGATGTATTTATGTACATTTCTTTGCCTTGACACTAGTATGGTACTGACGAGGTAGCTTACAGGTCTCAGATTTAATCATGAAGTGTCATTAATGTAGGAAACGTGGCACCAATTGTGGGTATCGTGTCCTAAATGTAGTATATTCATCTTCTTCTATCTTTCAGTTCTCTGTAGACCAGAAAATGAAAAATATCTTATATAACAAATCTATGTCAATGGAAGTTAGAAAGAGAGTTCATCGGTGCTATATAGAACCATTTCTGACCTATGGAAGCGAAGCATGAACAGTAGACAAACAAATGAAAAGACGATTAGAGGAAACAGAGATGGGATTTCTCATAAGAATGTTGAAAGTTCTCTGGACAGCTAAAAAGACCAATGAGGAAGTTCTCAAAGAGGCCAACACAAAAAGAGAGCTCCTAAAAAACATCAGAAAGAAACAATCAACATTTTTCGGGCACATCATGAGAAGAGGAAAGTTGGAATACTTGGTTACAACTGGCAAAATAAAAGGGAAAGAGAGATCCCGGACGACACAAAGAGGATATACTAGATAGCTTGGTGTCATGGCATGGAAAACAGTCAACAACAGAATTGATACGATGTACTGCGGTTGGACGATTATGGAAGGACATGATCATCTTCGCCAACCGGTAAGGCACATGATAATGATGATCCGAGACCGGCATCAGGGCCCTATCACTCATCACGCAATCCCCCAGAGATATATGGACATGGGTTTTCACAGATGTATCCACAAATGAAGCCATAAAGAATGGAGGCAGTGGCATCTGTACACCCTACCCAAGTGGAAAGACAGAAATATACACTCTTTAGGCGAAGAAATGTGCTCGAACTTTAGAGCAGAGACGATGCCATTCTACACAGCTGTACAATCTCTCAACACACTAGAGGTCCCAACTCCACACAGCCGTACAATCTCTCAACACACAAGACGTCCAAACTCCACACAACCAAACAAACTCTCAACACACAAGAGGTCCAATCTCCACACAACCAAACAAACTCTCAACACACAAGAGGTCCCAACTCCACACAACCATACAATCTCTCAACACACAAGACGTCCCAACTCCACACAACCAAACAAACTCTCAACACACAAGACGTCCCAACTCCACACAACCAAACAATCTCTCAACACACAAGACGTCCCAACTCCACACAACCAAACAAACTCTCAACACACAAGAGGTCCAATCTCCACACAACCAAACAAACTCTCAACACACAAGAGGTCCCAACTCCACACAATCAAACAATCTCTCAACACACAAGAGGTCCCAACTCCACACAACCAAACAAACTCTCAACACACAAGAGGTCCCAACTCCACACAACCAAACAAAACTCTCAACACACAAGAGGTCCCAACTCCACACAATCATACAAACTCTCAACACACAAGAGGTCCCAACTCCACACAACCAAACAAACTCTCAACACACAAGAGGTCCCAACTCCACACAACCAAACAAACTCTCAACACACAAGACGTCCCAACTCCACACAACCAAACAATCTCTCAACACACAAGACGTCCCAACTCCACACAACCAAACAAACTGTCAACACACAAGACGTCCCAACTCCACACAACCAAACAATCTCTCAACACACAAGACGTCCCAACCCCACACAACCAAACAAACTCTCAACACACAAGAGGTCCCAACTCCACACAACCAAACAAAACTCTCAACACACAAGAGGTCCCAACTCCACACAATCATACAAACTCTCAACACACAAGAGGTCCCAACTCCACACAACCAAACAATCTCTCAACACACAAGACGTCCCAACTCCACACAACCAAACAAACTGTCAACACACAAGACGTCCCAACTCCACACAACCAAACAATCTCTCAACACACAAGACGTCCCAACTCCACACAACCAAACAAACTGTCAACACACAAGACGTCCCAACTCCACACAACCAAACAATCTCTCAACACACAAGACGTCCCAACTCCACACAACCAAACAAACTCTCAACACACAAGAGGTCCCAACTCCAGACAACCAAACAAAACTCTCAACACACAAGAGGTCCCAACTCCACACAATCATACAAACTCTCAACACACAAGAGGTCCCAACTCCACACAACCATACAAACTCTCAACACACAAGACGTCCCAACTCCACACAACCATACAAACTCTCAACACACAAGAGGTCCCAACTCCACACAACCATACAAACTCTCAACACACAAGAGGTCCCAACTCCACACAACCATACAAACTCTCAACACACAAGAGGTCCCAACTCCACACAACCATACAAACTCTCAACACACAAGAAGTCCCAACTCCACACAACCATACAAACTCTCAACACACAAGAGGTCCCAACTCCACACAACCATACAAACTCTCAACACACAAGAGGTCCCAACTCCACACAACCATACAAACTCTCAACACACAAGAGGTCCCAACTCCACACAACCATACAAACTCTCAACACAAAAGACGTCCCCAAGTCCAACAATTGTCATTTTCCCAGTTACAATGTCAGTCTACAAACAATGCCAAATACAAAACAGGACAGACTCATCCAAGAAAAAAAAAAAAAAACATGTATTCGCTTTCTGAAAAGACAGAACTAGTCCTGCAATGGACACCAGCACATTATGACAACACTAGAAAAGAAAAAAAATCAGACTAACTTGCAAAAAAAAAAAAAAGATGAAAGCCTTCAACTATCCAACCAATTCTAGATCCTCAAAGAAATTTAAACAATCCTGAAGCAAGCAAGGAAAACAGAATGGAGGGAATTACATGGAAAATATGAGCCAGAATATGACAGCATAAACAACACTTGTTGCTGGAGCTACTGAGTTTAGTACTCTGTGCACACCGTGAGCTGTGTGTTTCATCCGAATCGTGTTTCGACATTCCGATTGTTTACGATGAATGATGATATCGTGTGACGAAGGACAGTTCAGCTGCGTTCACTTTTGGTGCCGCTTAGCCTTATGTTTTTTGGCGTGTGCTGTAGCTGCTATGATGTGTACTACAGCTGCCTTTGTTCGGATCCTCCAACGGGAGGATTTAAAAACCTCTTTTAAATCGGCTGAACTAACTAGCACGGGCGGTTGAGCAATTATGGATTTTAATTCGTTTGCAGTGATATCTGGGCATTCGACTTACCACAACCATTGGCTATACAAATTTAGCAGGCATGAGCAGACCAAGATATTCAGACATGTCACTGTGGCATCAGAACATATCTACACAAGATAGGACTCAGTGACTGCGGGGCATCCAGACAAACTCCAAAGCATACACTACAGGGCAGCAGTGGTCTCAAAACCATAAGAGAACAGATATGGCCCACAGAAATAAGCCGACATGACAAGTTGTGGGGAACCGGTGATGACTTCAAACGCACCGTCTTGCTCGTGACACAAGCTGGTCGAAATGTCTCAATGTCTAATGTCTTAATGTCGAAATGTCTAAATGTTTGAAAAACTAAATGTCTCAATGTCTAAATGTCTGAATGTCTGAATGTCTGAATGTCTAATGTCTAAATGTCTAAATGTTTGAAAAACTAAATTTCTAAATGTCTCAATGTCTAAATTTCTAGATGTTTAAAGTCTAAATGTCTCAATGTCCAAATATCAAAATGATTAAGTATCTAAATATATGAATAACTAAATATCTAAATTTCTTAATGTTTTAAGTCTAAATGTCTCAATGTCTAGTATCTCAATGTCTAATATCTCAATGTCTAATATCTCAATGATTAAATGTCTAAAAAAATAGATGTCTAAATGTTTAGTCTAAATGTCTCAGTGTCTAAACGTCTAAATATCTAAATATCCCAATGTCTAAATTTCAAAATTATTAAATGTCTAAATAACTAAATGTCTAAATTTTTATATTTCCAAATGTTTAAAGTCTAAAAGTTTCATTGTCTAAATATCTAGATGTCTCAATGTTTAAATTTCAAAATTATTAAATATCTAAACGTTTAAATAACTAAATGTCTAAATGCCAACATGTTTTTTAAAGTCTAAATGTCTCAATGTCTAAATATCTACATTTTTCAATATCTAAATATCTAAATGTTTAAATGTCTAAATATCTAAATGTTTAAATGTCTAAATATCTAAATGTTTAAATGTCTAAATATCTAAATGTTTAAATGTCTAAATATCTAAATGTTTAAATGTCTAAATATCTAAATGTTTAAATGTCTAAATATCTGAAAACATAGCAATAGATGATCGATGAAGAAGATGGGGGAAAAAATAGAAAAACATTTTCAAAACCTGACAGATGTGTCACCTTTCCGTGTGAGCTATTGTATTTCTAACCGCAACAGCTTTCAAAGTTTCAAACATGACTTACCAACTTCAAATGTACCATAGTAGCACAGCGACAGAGGACAATGTAATAAAGTAGTACAGCGACAGAGGACAATGTAACATAGTAGCACAGCAACAGAGGACAATGTACCATAGTAGCACAGCGACAGAGGACAATGTAACATAGTAGCACAGCGACAGAGGACAATGTAACATAGTAGCACAGCGACAGAGGACAATGTAACATAGTAGCACAGCGACAGAGGACAATGTAACATAGTAGCACAGCGACAGAGGACAATGTAATATAGTAGCACAGCGACAGAGGACAATGTAACATAGTAGCACAGCGACAGAGGACAATGTAACATAGTAGCACAGCGACAGAGGACAATGTAACATAGTAGCACAGCGACAGAGGACAATGTAACATAGTAGCACAGCGACAGAGGACAATGTAACATAGTAGCACAGCGACAGAGGACAATGTAATATAGTAGCACAGCGACAGAGGACAATGTAATATAGTAGTACAGCGACAGAGGACAATGTAACATAGTAGCACAGCGACAGAGGACAATGTAATATAGTAGTACAGCGACAGAGGACAATGTAATATAGTAGCACAGCGACAGAGGACAATGTAACATAGTAGCACAGCGACAGAGGACAATGTACCATAGTAGCACAGCGACAGAGGACAATGTACCATAGTAGCACAGCGACAGAGGACAATGTAACATAGTAGCACAGCGACAGAGGACAATGTAACATAGTACCACAGCGACAGAGGACAGTGTAACATAGTAGTACAGCGACAGAGGACAATGTAACATAGTAGTACAGCGACAGAGGACAATGTAACATAGTAGCACAGCGACAGAGGACAATGTAACATAGTAGCACAGCGACAGAGGACAATGTAACATAGTAGCACAGCGACAGAGGACAATGTAACATAGTAGCACAGCGACAGAGGACAATGTAACATAGTAGCACAGCGACAGAGGACAATGTAACATAGTAGCACAGCGACAGAGGACAATGTAACATAGTAGCACAGCGACAGAGGACAATGTAACATAGTAGTACAGCGACAGAGGACAATGTAACATAGTAGCACAGCGACAGAGGACAATGTAACATAGTAGCACAGCGACAGAGGACAATGTAACATAGTAGTACAGCGACAGAGGACAATGTAACATAGTAGCACAGCGACAGAGGACAATGTAACATAGTAGCACAGCGACAGAGGACAATGTAACATAGTAGTACAGCGACAGAGGACAATGTAACATAGTAGCACAGCGACAGAGGACAATGTAACATAGTAGCACAGCGACAGAGGACAATGTAACATAGTAGTACAGCGACAGAGGACAATGTAACATAGTAGCACAGCGGCAGAGGACAATGTAACATAGTAGTACAGCGACAGAGGACAATGTACCATAGTAGCACATCGACAGAGGACAATGTAACATAGTAGCACAGCGACAGAGGACAATGTAACATAGTAGCACAGCGACAGAGGACAATGTAACATAGTAGCACAGCGACAGAGGACAATGTAACATAGTAGTACGGCGACAGAGGACAATGTAACATAGTAGTACAGCGACAGAGGACAATGTAACATAGTAGTACAGCGACAGAGGACAATGTAACATAGTAGTACAGCGACAGAGGACAATGTAACATAGTAGTACAGCGACAGTGGACAATGTAACATAGTAGTACAGCGACAGAGGACAATGTAACATAGTAGTACAGCGACAGTGGACAATGTAACATAGTAGTACAGCGACAGAGGACAATGTAACATAGTAGTACAGCGACAGTGGACAATGTAACATAGTAGTACAGCGACAGAGGACAATGTAACATAGTAGTACAGCGACAGAGGACAATGTAACATAGTAGTACAGCGACAGAGGACAATGTAATATAGTAGTACAGCGACAGAGGACAATGTAACATAGTAGTACAGCGACAATGTAACATAGTAGTACAGCGACAGAGGACAATGTAATATAGTAGCACAGCGACAGAGGACAATGTAATATAGTAGCACAGCGACAGAGGACAATGTAACATAGTAGCACAGCGACAGAGGACAATGTAACATAGTAGCACAGCGGCAGAGGACAATGTAACATAGTAGCACAGCGACAGAGGACAATGTAACATAGTAGTACAGCGACAGAGGACAATGTAACATAGTAGTACAGCGACAGAGGACAATGTAACATAGTAGTACAGCGGCAGAGGACAATGTAACATAGTAGTACAGCGACAGAGGACAATGTAACATAGTAGTACAGCGACAGAGGACAATGTAACATAGTAGTACAGCGGCAGAGGACAATGTAACATAGTAGTACAGCGACAGAGGACAATGTAACATAGTAGCACAGCGACAGAGGACAATGTAACATAGTAGTACAGCGACAGAGGACAATGTAACATAGTAGTACAGCGACAGAGGACAATGTAACATAGTAGCACAGCGACAGAGGACAATGTAACATAGTAGTACAGCGGCAGAGGACAATGTAACATAGTAGTACAGCGACAGAGGACAATGTAACATAGTAGTACAGCGACAGAGGACAATGTAACATAGTAGTACAGCGACAGAGGACAATATAACATAGTAGCACAGCGACAGAGGACAATGTAATATAGTAGTACAGCGACAGAGGACAATGTAACATAGTAGCACAGCGACAGAGGACAATGTAACATAGTAGTACAGCGACAGAGGACAATGTAACATAGTAGCACAGCGACAGAGGACAATGTAACATAGTAGTACAGCGACAGAGGACAATGTAACATAGTAGTACAGCGACAGTGGACAATGTAACATAGTAGTACAGCGACAGAGGACAATGTAACATAGTAGTACAGCGACAGAGGACAATGTAACATAGTAGTACAGCGACAGAGGACAATGTAATATAGTAGTACAGCGACAGAGGACAATGTAACATAGTAGCACAGCGACAGAGGACAATGTAACATAGTAGCACAGCGAGAGAGGACAATGTAACATAGTAGCACAGCGACAGAGGACAATGTAACATAGTAGTACAGCGACAGAGGACAATGTAACATAGTAGCACAGCGACAGAGGACAATGTAATATAGTAGTACAGCGACAGAGGACAATGTAACATAGTAGCACAGCGGCAAGGACAATGTAACATAGTAGCACAGCGGTAGAGGACAATGTAACATAGTAGCACAGCGGCAAGGACAATGTAACATAGTAGTACAGCGGTAGAGGACAATGTACCATAGTAGCACAGCGACAGAGGACAATGTAACATAGTAGCACAGCGACAGAGGACAATGTAACATAGTAGCACAGCGACAGAGGACAATGTAACATAGTAGCACAGCGACAGAGGACAATGTAACATAGTAGCACAGCGACAGAGGACAATGTAATATAGTAGTACAGCGACAGAGGACAATGTAACATAGTAGTACAGCGACAGAGGACAATGTAACATAGTAGCACAGCGACAGAGGACAATGTAACATAGTAGCACAGCGACAGAGGACAATGTAACATAGTAGTACAGCGACAGAGGACAATGTAACATAGTAGTACAGCGACAGAGGACAATGTAACATAGTAGTACAGCGACAGAAGACAATGTAACATAGTAGCACAGCGACAGAGGACAATGTAACATAGTAGTACAGCGACAGAGGACAATGTAACATACACACAACAGCGCTCAGAGCCGCAATAATGGAGAAAACAATCGCGATCATACAGACATAAGGTAAATACAATATACAAATCTATGTTTCTACCAACTCTGTGCTATCGGTGCCAGAATTGGGCGCTGGACTCTAGAACAATAAGAAAGATAACGACCACCGAAATGAAATGTGTCAGAAGAATGACAGGAAACAGCTTAAGGGACAGAGTAAGAAACACCGACCTGAGGAAGAAACTCGAAATTGAACCAGCCATCGAATACATAAAGAAACAACAGATAAGGTGGTTCGGCCACATAACAAGACAAAAAGAACTAATAATGACTCAAAGAGCGTTAAACAAACGCTACGAAAACGCCAGATTAAGAGGAAGACCGAGAAAGAGATGGATAAAGGGAATACTAGAGTCACTAGGAGGGATAACACTAGAAGATGCCAACAGAAGAGCAAAGAATCTCAGATTGTATCTCCCCTCGACGCCAACGGCAATGGAGGAAGGAGAATAGGAGGTCTATTTTTTTTAAAAATTTCTCCTCACAATTAACTTCACTGCAGCTTCACAATTGTATGCCTTGATGTGCATTTCTTTGTCTTGACTCCAACTGTAGACTGCCATGAAATCATGACAGCAAAAATAAAAAAAAGAATAATAAAAAAAAAAATAGAAATATTCGAAACTAAATGCTACAAAAAACCTCTAGAATACTTTCGATAATTAAAAGAGCAATCCTCTTCATCTTCTTTTCTCTTTTCACTGATACCTAAAAGGTGCCGTGGTTTATATCATTTGTCGTTCTTGAGCTGCTCGAACTGTCTGAATTAGTGATTTTCCTTTGTTGTTACATGTCTCTGTCACTGCATCTATCCATCTTCTTCAGGGTCTTCCTCTTGGTCTTTTCCCATGCATTCTCGAGAAGAACGCCCTTGATGGTGATTTGTAAGGATTAATTCTGACCAGGTGGCCAAACCATTTAAGTTGTTGTTGTTCTATATATTCTTGGCAGGGTTTTGTTCCTACCATTTTTCTTATGGTTTCATTTGGTATTCTATCTCTTTTTGTGTTCTTTGTTACTTTTCTCAAGCATCGCATCTCACATGTATTGATATTTCTTAAATGTGATTTAGAAAGGGTCCATGTTTGACTTTCATAGCACAGAGTTGGTATGAAGATGCTATTTATCATTTGTTGTTTAGCTGACATAGAAATGTTTGGATGTCTTATCAATGGTGATAAAAGAGCAATAAAGATATTAAAAGGCGTAAACATTGCAAGAATTAGTTTATAAACATCTTATGGAAGAAATTAAAATACCATCATCATCATCATCATCAAGTACCGGGCCTGCTGGCGTAGGTGATCATGTCTCTCCACAACTTTCGATCACGGCATTTATTTATAATTTCTGTTGTTGACCTTCTGCCAAGCCATTCTCTTAAGCTGTTTGTTACTTTTTCTCTTTGCTTTCCTCTGTCTCTTCGTCCCTCAAATTTTCCAGTTGTTACAATATATTCCAGTTGCTCTCTTCTCATTACATGGCCAAAAAATGATGATTGTTTCTTCCTAATATTGGAAATTAGCTCTCTTTTTGCTTTGACCTCTCTCAGAACATCTTCATTACTCTTCTTAGCTCTCTATGGTATTCTAAAGATTCTTCTGTAAAACCACATTTCTACAGACTCCAGTGATTTTCTTGTCTGTTGTCTTATTGTCCATGATTCGCATCCATATGTTAAGACTGGTTCTACATAACATTTAAGAACTTTTTTTCTTGTTTCTATTGTCAGAAATGTATTGCATAGTATCTTCCTAATTTTTTTGGAAAGCTGTTTTTGCCTGAGCCATTCTACATCTCACCTCTTTTGTACATTTTCCGTCTGAGGTTAACAAAGTTCCCAAATATTTAAATTCATTTACCTGTTTTAATATTTTTCCACTTGTCTTTATTTTGCACTGAGGTAAATAAAATACTATAATATACTGTAAAATACTATAGCCACGTCAAAAGCTACAGCCGGCTGGAGAGAAAAATAATGGAAGGAATGGTTGTTGGGCGATGCATCAGGGACAGACCAAGAAGATAGTGGGTTCAAGACATCAAGAATACATTGAACATGTCAACAGAAGAAGTGGGAGATCTGGTTAGAGACAGAGATTTCTTTCAGACGAGCTGTGGTGAATGCAACGTTCTGTGGGAGATCTGACTAGAGACAAAGATTCTTTCAGATGGGCTATGGTGAATGTAACTTTCTGTGGGAGATCTGGCTAAAGACAGAAATTCTTTCAGACGGGCTATGATGAAATGCGACTACCATGAAGGAATGTATCTGAATCGGCACAAGCGACCATTGCAGACAAATTCCATCCAATATATAACATCGACGAACTATCTTTATCACTTCTGTTTTCATATAATTGCACGTACAAGATGTTTTTTTTTTCTTCATTTTCTGACAAGCTGTCTTAGTCTGTGATATTAACTGCAATACTAGGTCTTCTATATCAAGATACCCTCCTGCTGAGAATTAGGAAGAAGAGCAATTGTTAAAGGATCAGAGTAGCAGAAGTTGAATGGAAAGAAAATCTCCTTCTTAGGATACACCTATTAAATTGGCGAAGTTGCGTTGTGTCGCTAGTTTACGACATGGACGCCGTATCTGCGCCTTTTGACCCGACACATCCGTCTTCGGGAGGATTGGTAACGTTTTTTTTTAACATTTTTGCCCTGAGAGCGGCCATTTTTGTCAGCTTTTTTGGTCTTTAAATTTGCCATGGGTTCTTTAGCGTAAGCGAGTGTACACGAGGTCTCGAGTTTTTCGCCGTTTTCTGAGAGGGCTAGACATTCGATCTCACTACCCAGAGAGGACTAGACATTCGATCTCACTACCCAGAGAGGGCTATACATCTGATCACACTACACAGAGAGGGCTATACATCTGATCACACTACACAGAGAGGGCTAGACATTCGATCTCACTACCCAGAGAGGACTAGACTTCTGATCTCACTACACAGAGAGGGCTAGACATTCGATCACACTACACAGAGAGGGCTAGACATCTGATTACACTACACAGAGAGGGCTAGACATCTGATTTCACTACACAGAGAGGGCTAGACATCTGATCTTACTACACAGAGAGGGCTAGACATCTGATCTTACTACACAGAGAGGGCTAGACATCTGATTTCACTACACAGAGAGGGCTAGACATCGGATCTCACTACACAGAGAGGGCTAGACATCTGATCTTACTACACAGAGAGGGCTAGACATCTGATCTTACTACACAGAGAGGGCTAGACATCTGATCTTACTACACAGAGAGGGCTAGACATCTGATCTTACTACACAGAGAAAGCTAGACATCGGATCACACTACACAGAGAGGGCTAGACATCGGATCACACTATCCAGAGATAGCTAGACATCTGATCACACTACACAGAGAGGGCTAGACATCGGATCTCACTACACAGAGAGGGCTAGACATCGGATCACACTATCCAGAGACCACATGAGAGTGAAGGCACAAATAAACCACGGGTTAGTTTTTTGAAGAAAAAAACCCACAGTCTGTTGTTGCAATCAAACCCATACCTCCCTCTCCAAGGGCCGACGTTTTACCTCTAAGCCACCCAACATACTAAAATACCATAGCAAAGAAAATGAAAGCCATTCTGAAAATCATTCTGAAACAAATGCTGGGAAATTTGCCAGCTGCAAGTTGCCAAAGGCAGGCCACATAAAACTGCCATGACAGCCAAGATTACGACTTTACCTGAAACGGCTAGGCCAATCTGGCAATTCCAAAACGGAAACTGTCAACGATAATCTTATCAGAGTTGTTTCCGTTTTTAGTCAGAATTTTGCTAAACAGCGTAAGTTATGAAATGGAAAAGCTAACTCCATGTAGTTGTGATTATACGAATAACAACTCATCTTGGATAGAGTCCAAAGGCAATACTGTCTATGGGATAATTATACAGGCGCTTTCATAATGGTGCACGAACTCTGCTATACCCGCTATGCTTTCTGTGTTAATTAAACAAATGTGGTTAATATGAATAAAAAAACATATACAAATCAACTTATATTATTATACTCATCTCTGAATGACTTCTCCATCTGTGAAAACGACTGGGAACATCTGGCAAGTGATCGCACATAATGGAGAGCATGTATAAGGAATGGTATAACAACATTTGAGACTGTGCTAAGGCAAAACTTAGAAGCGAAAAGACTCATGAAAAAGGATGGAAAACCGTGGGGATCAGTGGGCCTGACCTGTTCATTCTGTGACCGTGTGTGTTTGTTAAACATTGGTAGAATTAGCCACGAGAGAAGCTGTTTGACAAAAACAAAAACCTCAAAACAAAAAAATGCACAATAGCCTCCACTAGACCGTCTGACAAGACGAAAAGGGCAATACATTAATATGGCGACTAATGAAACTTCCGAGGCGATAGATTAACGAATCTTTTCAGAGGAAGAAGTACGTTCATAACACTCGGAAAAGAAATCACAAATAATCGACAACAGAAAAAAAACAATATATGGTCCGATGTAGGATCGAACCGGTATTCCTTGGCACAGCGCCTTGCCACGTGAAGCCAAATGCTAGAGCACACGACCAGCTCCGCTAACTCAAAAAATAGCTTTCTTTGGCGATGTCTTTCCCGCAGGTATTCTCATGACTGTAGCATAGGGTTACGATCACAGCTCGGAAATGAATTGTGTATTTTCCTATTGTATCGTAATGGCTCATTGTACATCCCTAGACCGGCCGTACGCTAATCTTACGGTCTGTTGTTTGATGTGCGACGGGGATAATCTGACGACTAACTGTGTGTCTATATGTTCGGAATAGGAGTCAACAACGATGGCCTAACATCATCAAGCGTTAAACATTTTTTAAAAATATACGAAGATTATCATTTTCAAGACGACGTGAACTCCCGGTATATGGTGGATAGGCGGCTGGAACAATTGAAGGCTATGCATGAAAAGTGTTCCTTGTTGCAGTTTCCTCATATTCCAAGTCCGGCTTCTTGCAGGAGCTACTGAGTTAAGTGCTCTGTGCACACCGTGAGCTGTGTGTCTCATCCGTTTTGATCATGTTTCGATATTCCAATTGTTTACGATGAATGATGATATCGTATGACAGGGAACAGTTGGCTGTGTTCACTTTCTGCGCGGTTTCGCCTTATGTCTTTTGGCGTGTGCTGAGACTGCTACGATGGGGATTACAGTTACCTTTCTTTGTTTGGGAGATTAGATATTAATTCGGATGATTCCACTGGCACGGGCGGTTGAGCAATTATGGATTTTAATTCGTTTGCAGTGATACTGGGGCTTTCCATAACCAAATAACCAAATTGTCCTATTAAGACAAGTTTTTTCCGAATAGGGTAGGGCTGAATACTTGCGTTGCAGACAAACAGTTATAGCACGAAACAGCACGAATAATAGTTTCCAGTGGTTTAGACTGGAGACAAATAATAATAAATGAATACTTTTATAGCTGGGAACTAGCGAGGTGATAGATCAGTGAATCATTTCAGGGGAAGAGGAATGTTTACAGCACTCGGGAAAAATGATCAATAATCGTGAAAAGGAAACAAATACGAAGAACAGTAGATGGTCCGAAGCAGGATCGAACCCGTATTCCTTTATAGGAATACACTTCGTTAGGTATACAATTGTGCGTTAGCAAGGTCGAACTGCAGTGCGAGCCGTGTCGGCTGCTTCGGCGACAATTTCGAAAGACATCGAGAATAGAGCGGTCAGAGAATTTACAATTTGCTCAAATAAATCGGTAAAAAAAAAAAAAAAATCAAAAAGTGTATTCATATATATATATATATATATATATATATATATATATATATCAGTGGCGTATACTGGTTTTGGGGTCTGGGCTACCGCTGACATAATAAATACAAATATACATTATATTCAGTAGGCTAACATAAAGTAATATTTTCTAATGACTTCATTACATTTTAAATTACTTATTTATTTATTTTAATTATATCCGTCTTGTTTGGGATGAAAATGTCTTCATGATTTTGTCATTGAAAGTACTGTTGGGTTGGTTTCTAAGATTCTGAGGTAATGATTTCTCAATGGACATCAATGCCAAACCAGATAAGCGTTCTTATGTCTGAGGTGAGCGACAAAAAGATTTGATTCTCTTGAGAGCAGAAAAAGTTCTTTCTACAGATGCTGATGTGCATAACGTAGTTATAAATAGCTAAGGAAGTTCCGGTAATCAGACATAGTTTCACTTTCACTTTTAGCGCTTCTAATTAGCTAGAGCTAAAAATAACCCATGAAACCGCATTCATCTAGCGGTAGCATTCGCAATTTTATTTTGACTCCCATTTTTGAATGTCAAGGTCGTTAATACTAGGTCCGGATAGAAGAAAATGCACCTCCATGTACTAGAGGTTTCAATGTAGAGTAGTTTCGGCTTCATACACAAACGTTATAGTGGCCAGAGGAAAACCTTGCTTTAATAAATTCAAATCAAAGCAAATAAATTATAATGGTCTACGAAATGTGTAATAGAATATCCGAAAATTTAAAATATAATTATTTTTTAAAAATATAATAAATTATCATTTATTTTTGTATTTCGTTAATATGAACAGGCTACCGGCGGTAGCTGCGGTATCATAGAGAATACGCCACTGATATATATATATATATATATGTGTGTGTGTGTGTGTATGGCCCTTTTCGTCTTGTCAGACGGTCTAGTGGAGACTATAGTGTATTTTTGTTGTTTTTGAGGTTTTGTTTTTGTCGAACAGCTTCTCTCGTGGCTAATTCTACCAATGTTTGACAAACACACATGGCCACAGAATGAACAAGTCAGGCTCACTGGTCCACAGGGTTTTCCATCCTTTTTCATGAGTCTTTTCTCTTCTAAGTTTTGCTTTAGCAAGTCTCAAATGATATTCCTTATACATGCTCTCCATGATGTGCGATCACCTGCCAGATGTTCCCAGTTATTTTCACAGATGGAGAAGTCATTCAAAGATGATTTACAGATATATTTGTATATATTTATATATATATATATATATATATATATATATATATATATATAAACTTCCTTAATATGAATATGGTTATTTAAATGCCGGTGGAGCGGATATGGGAATATCACGAAAGCCAAAAGCACGTTGACAATCTCTGTTGATGTGGTCGACCACCATACAGGAATGACACACAGACGACGATTCCAAACGACTTCTATTAAAGCAAAAGTGCACAGTGACTTCATCACCAAACCTTCCTCAAGACCAACCATTTCACACAAAGAAAGCGACCTAAGTGGTTTAAGCGATCACGATAGTCGCCGCACAACCAGAGCAACATGCCACCATTTCCCGTTGTTGGTTAAGGAGTTAGTAAGTAAAGTAAAGTACCCCCCGTCACGCCAAGTGGCGTATAGGGAAATATGGTGTTAGTGATCCTATATTTTACAGACCTTCAGCACATGATTTTTGGGGTAATGTGGTCGGTATTACGCCCGTGCTGCTTTACTTTACCAGAAAAAAATCCGGTACCAATTTAAGGCTGGGTGAACCCGGAAGCCGTCGGTTGGGATCGAACCCTACCGCTTGTCCTTTGTAGTCCAGTTCACTAACCACTGAGCTATCGTGGCTCCCAAGGAGTTAGCAAGGTCGATCTAAATTAGAGAAATCGCCAATCAACCACTAATATCTTCAGTAATAAAAAAAAAAAGACGATGTTCATATGTTGGACATATGACGATTAGAGATAATAACCGAATAACAAAGCAAGCCCTCATGTGGGAAACAACAGGTAAGAGGAAAAGAGGCCGACCCAGAGACAATGAGAAGAACATTGATCAGAAAGGCAAGAGCAGCAGGAATCGGCTCCCTCAATGAGATAGAGTTGCTTGCACAGAACTGTGAGAAATGGCGTGATTTGATAAAAGATCTTTACAAGGATTGAAAACTGCTAGAATAAAAATTTAGATAAGAGAAAGAGTATCTGGGTCTATGCCCTATGGGCCGGCTACGGCTCGAAAAGTCAATAGATAGATAGATAGAAGATTCACTTTCTGATAGCGGAACATTTCGTTCCTCTGTCTTCGTTTCTCCTTCTCTTCATCTTTGCTCTTCTTTAGTAACGCCTGGATGTCTTTCATCTGGTCGACGCGAAAGGTCAATGGACAGACAGACAGACAGACAGACAGACAGACAGAGAGACAGACAGACAGACAGGATAGACAGGACGGTCAGACAGACAGACAGGATAGACAGGACAGACAGACAGACAGATCAGACAGACCAGACAGATCAGACAGACAGGACAGACCGACAGACAGACAGACAGACAGACCAGACAGATAGGATAGACAGACAGATAGACAGCCAGCCAGCCAGCCAGCCAGCCAGCCAGACAGACAGACAGGCAGACAGACAGATAGGACAGACAGACATCAGCCAGCCAGACAGACAGACAGACAGAGAGACAGAGAGACAGACATACAGATGTAGAAGGTAGAACTGCAGTGCGAGCCATGTCGGCTGCATCGGCGACAATTTCAAACGACATCAGTGAACAGAGAGTCCCCACAACAATCACATTTTCCTAGATTAAATTGGTTAAAAAAAAATACATCAACAAGTGTCAAAACACAGAGTCGCTGTTTCAGTAATGGTACTCTCTAACCCAGACATGCGAGCATGGCCGCCATATTACCGGAAGTCCAGCACTTTCAAGGCTATATCTAATGTAGTTTTGTGTATTTAAAATATATTTATATATATATCTCACGAACAAAGTCAGTACGTTCGATGCCGGGGCTAGAAAGGGGAGTCAACAACTGTAGCGCTGTTCCCTAACAGGCATGTTCGTAAGAGGTGACTAAGGAGGGTTAGGAATGGGACTGGCTATCCTGTAATGTAAAAAAATTAACCGGAAACATAAACATGGACAAGTCTAATTTTATTTTTAAAGTACACACTATGGAAGCCAACTGAAAGTATTACACGAAAGGCCATTATTTGGAATCTCCAAGGAAAGAGACAAAGAGGAAGACCAAATGTTCTTGGAGAAGACAGGTTGAAGCAGAGATGAAGATGATGGGGATGACATGGAATGATCTTAGAAGAATGGTAAGAAACAGATCGGCTTGGAAAGTGTGTGCTGAAGACCTATGCTCCACAGGGAGCTGAAAATGGTTGTTGAAGACCTATGCTTCACAGGAAGCTGAAAGTGTTTGTTGAAGACCTATGCTCCACAGGGAGCTGAAAGTGTTTGTTGAAGACCTATGCTCCACAGGGAGCTGAAAGTGTTTGTTGAAGACCTATGCTCCATATGGAGCTGAAAGTGTTTGTTGAAGACCTATGCTCGACAGGCAGCTGAAAGTGTTTGTTTATACTCCACTGGGAGCTGAGAGTGTTTGTTTATAATCCCTTGGGAGCTGAAAGTGTTTCTTTGTGTTCCACTGGGATATAAAAGTGTTTATTTGTGTTCCGCGGGGAGCTGAAAGTGTTTATTTATACTCCACTGGGAGTATACTGTGTGTCTCATCCGTTTTGATCATTTTTTGATATTCCAATAGCTTTCGATGAATGATGATATCGTATGACAGGGAAAGGTTGGCTGTGTTCACTTTCTGCGCGGTTTCGCCTGATGTCTTTTGGCGTGTGCTGAGACTGCTATTGTAGGAACTACAGTTACCTTTCTTTGTTTGGGAGATGAAATTCGGATGATTACGCTGGCACGGGCGGTTGAGCAATTATGGATTTTAATTCGTTTGCAGTGATACCGGGGCCTTCCATAACCAAATAACCAAATAACCAAATAACTCCCCTGGGAGCTGAAAGTATTTGTTTCTGTTCCACTGGGAGCTAAAAGTGTTTATTTATACTCCACTGGGAGCTGAAAGTATTTGTTGAAGACCTATGCTCCACAGGGAGCTGAAAGTGTTTGTTTATACTCTCATGGGAGCTTAAAGTGTTATTTGGGTTCCACTTGGAGCTGAAAGTGTCTATTTAGTGTTCCACTTGGAGCTGAAAGTGTTTGTTTCTGATCCACTGGGAGCACAAAAGTGTTTATTTATACTACACTAGGAGCTGAAAGTGTTTATTTGTGTTCCAGTGGAAGCTGAAAGTGATTATTTGTTTTCCACTTGGAGCTGAAAGTGTTTATTTATACTCCCCTTGGAGCTGAAAGTATTTGTTTATGTTCCAATGGGGCCTGAGAGTGTTTATTTTTGTTCCACTTGAAGTTGAAAGTGTTTATTTATACTCCAATGGAAGCTGAGAGTGTTTATGTTCCAATGGGACCTGAGAGTGTTTATTTTTGCTCCAGTTGTAGCTGAAAGTGATGATTTATACTCCAATGGAAGCTGATAGTGTTTATGTTCCAGTGGGACCTGAGAGTGTTTATTTTTGCTCCACTTGTAGCTGAAAGTGATGATTTATACTCCAATGGGATCTGAAAGTGTTTGTTTATGTTCCAATGGGAGCTTAAAGTGTTTGTTTCTGTTGCACTAACAGATGCAAATGTTTGTTTATGTTCTACAGGGAGCTGAGAGTGTTTGTTTATGTTCTACAGGGAGCTGAGATTGTTTGTTTATGTTCCAATGGGAGCTGAAAGTGTTTATGTTTCACTGGGAGCTGAAAGTATTTATTTATACTCCCCTGGGAGCTGAATGTGTTTGTTTATGTTCCACAGGGAGCTGAAAGTGTTTATTTATACCCCCCTGTGAGCTAATGTGTTTGTTTATGTTTCACTAGGAGCTAAAAGTTTTTGTGTATGTTCCACATATATTTATAGTGTGTTCATTAAACTATCTATTTACGTAACTATTTATAGTGTATTATAGTTTATTCATTAAACTAAGTATTGTACAAATGTCAGACATGTTGCCAGAACCATTTCTTAAAATATTTATTTCTTGAAGTAGGTCACCGGTATAATCTGGATAGCGCCCCCCCCCCCCCGGCTTAACGAAAACACAAACGGTAGGCAACAGTCATAGACAGCTGTGTTCCGATGGCTAACCCAGTGAACCATACAGATGTGAGAAGCACGCACCGCAACTCAACTCGCTTTAACAGCAAAAATGAAAAGACACAAAAATATCGTACCTGGATTAGCTATTACGTAATGTAATCACTTGATTAGAGCACACAGGTGCACAACGGTGCACTGGTATCGTTTGTTCAAGGGGTGCACCGTAAAACTGCACGAGAGTGAAGTATCACTTTTAACTGTACCTAAATCTTGGCATCGAAAACTTCCAACAACAGAATAGATACGATGTAGTGAGGACAGATAATAATATTCTTGGAGAAGACAGATGGAAGCAGGGATTAATGGGATCGAAAGGTCATGGGACGATCTTAAAAGAATGGCACGAGAAAGAACGGCTTGCAAAGTGTTTGTTGAAGACCTATGCTCCACAGGGGAGCCGCGATAGCTCAGTGGTTAGTGAACTGGACTACAAAGGACAAGAAGTAGGGTTCGATCCCGAAAACGGCCTCCAGTTCACCCAGCCTTTAATGGGTACCGCATTTTTTTTATTAGTAAGTAAAGCGGCACGGGCGTAATACCGACCACATTACCCCAAAAATAATGTGCCGAAGGTCTGTAAAATTTATGGTCACTAACACCATATTCCCTACACGCCACTTGGAGTGACGGGGGTGTTTTACTTTTTTTTTTAACTATGCTCCACAGGGAGCTGAAAGGTAGAGGAAAAAAGAGAAGAATATGGATAGAACATTATGGAGGGACATAAACACCTACGCCAAACGGTGAGTTACATGATGATGAGACCACATAGGTGATGCAGCTAGTGCTTTCCTATTTGTACCTTCCCAACTCGATGCACCAACCACACATTATATTGTTACCTAGGCTACGTACTCCCATGGAAAAAATTTTTAAAAATGAAGAATGTTTAAAACGAGCTGGAGAAACCAGAAATATCACCATAATCATAAGGAAGAGACAATCTATATTTATTGGAAATGTGATGTGAAAAGAAGGCACTGAGAATACTATAACAACAGGCAGAATGGATGGAAAGAAGAGCAGGGGAAAACCAAGAGAAGAAATACTGAACAGTTTATCAAAATGGCATAATAAGAGATCATCATCATGGGCCATACAGGTTGGCGTAGGCGATCATGTCCCTCCACAATCTTCTATCTACAGTGCATCGTATCAGTTCTGTTGTTGACTGTTTTCCATGCCATGACACCATGCTATCTAGTATTTTCTCTCTCTGTCGTCCGCAATCTCTCTTTCCTTTTATTTTGCTAGTTGTAATCAAGTATTACAACTTTCCTCTTCTCATGATGTGCCCGAAAAATGTTGATTGCTTCTTTCTGATGTTTTTTAAGAGCTCCCTTTTTGTGTTGGCCTCTTTGAGAACTTCCTCATTGGTCTTTTTAGCTGGCCAGGGAACTTTCAACATTCTTCTGAGAAATCCCATCTCTGTGGCCTCTAATCGTCTTTTCATTTTTTTTGTCTACTGTCCATGATTCACTTCCATAGGTTAGAATTCGTTCTATATAGCACCGATGAACTCTCTTTCTCACATCTATTGACATAGATTTGTTGCATAAGATATTTGTCATTTTCTGAAATGCTATTTTGGCCTAAGCTATTCTGCTTTTTATTTCTGTGGTGCATCTTCCAACTGAAGTTATTATTGTGCCCAAGTATTATATTTTTCAATAAAAGATCACAGACTGGAATTATGACATGCACGAAGGACCGAAAGATATGGAGAGAAATGATCGCCTATTCCAACTGCCATGGCGCCTGATGATGATGAGGCTGACTGAAACCGTCAAACCCTCGTTTACACTATCCCTAAATCCAGTTATTGAGTTATTTGCGGGTCATCATCATTGCACACTGAACATGTCCATAGGTGCTCAGATTCCCTCCTCAGCAAGTCCCACAGTGTCCAGCGACTGACGACTCCAGTTCTGTGTTGGTTGATAAGTCTTCTTACACGGCCACTAAGTTTCTCATTTCTGGCTGTGCCCATCTTAACTCCCATCTCTTTCATCCGAAGGAGTAACGTGGACTCATAGTTGTCGAAGTCATGTGCCCTTCCCACATCTTGGAGGGCACTGATGATGTCGCTCGATACAATGGTTGACCGTTTTCAACGACAGCGCAGCTAGCCAACCTGTCTGCTCTATCATTTCTCCATGCTTCCGCATGTCCAGGGACATAGACAAAGGTGACCTTACGTATTTATGACTTCTGCAGTGACTCTACCCATTGCCTACGTACAGATCCCGCCTCTACTTTTCTTATCATGCTCATCGAATCACTCAGTATACAGGCATGGGTGTAGTCTTGTAACTGTAACCAGATGAACGCCCTAGTCACTGCTATCACCTCCGGCATCATCCTACTCGTGGTCATGACGTATGTACCACTGTCTTTCTTGACTATCCTGCCTGCCGAGCGTGCTGTAGATGTCCATACACTCCTTTGGTGTTATATTACAAATCCAGCGGAACCATCCGAATTAACATCTCATCGAATATCCGAACAAAGGAAGGCAGCTGCAGTCCCTATCATAGCAAACAGAGCACATGTCAAAAATCATAAGGCGTAGCAGCACCGAAAGTGAACCCACCCACTGCCATCACCTCCATCGCCATACTACTCGTCGTCATGCCTCACTATTCACTCCAAGCCAGTGCGAAGTATTACTGCGGCACAGAATCTCTGAAATGGTCACTTCCGTTTCCCAAGATGGTGAATCTAGTTCACGTTCTCTCCATCGCTGCAGAAAGCACATTTGGGATCTGATTAATTTAGGCTCTCCATTACACTTTTCTGCGTTAAAGACAAAATGCTGTTCTACTTAACACATCTGCGCCGTTGAAGCGGAGTTGTACGCACGGCAATATTCCTTTCTGACAAATGAAGTGTTGTGAGTGCGTCCTTCCACCGGCTAAAGTTGATCTGCGCTTTACGTCACATTGAGTGCTGTTCATGGAATTATTTGACGCAAGTCATTTACATGTTACAACTCATTAATTTGAACTACTTCGTAAAGTCAGCCGAAGTTTTATCTCTTTAGGGAATTTGCACCGTGTTTCGTTCGTTGTAGGCTGCATTCACTAGAGTAATCAGGAACCTAAGGGCGCTGCCATTGTTGTGCGTGCTACGTCATGATTATGGGTCATCGTATATCCCAAGACCGGCCATAAGCTAATCTTACGGCCTGTTTTTTTTTGTGTGCGGCGGGGATAATCTGACGACTAACTGTGTTTTATATGTTCGGAATTGGAGTCAAAAACGATGTCTTAACATCATCAAGCGCTATACATTAAAAAAAACAAAAACATGACGATCATCATTTTCAGGAGAACGTTAATTTCCGGTTAATATGGTGGATAGGCGGCAGGAACCATTAAAGGTTTTGTCAGAAAAATGTTCCTTGTTGCAGTTTCCCCATATTCCAAGTCGGGCTTGTTGCAGGAGCCACTGAGTTAAGTGCTCTGTGCACACCGTGAGCTGTGTGTTTCATCCGTTTTGATCATGTTTCGATATTCCAATTGTTTACGATGAATGATGATATCGTATGACAGGGAACAGTTGGCTGTTTTCACTTTCTGCACGGTTTCGCCTTATGTCTTTTGGCTTGTGCTGATACTGCTATGATGAGGACTACAGCTACCTTTCTTTGTTTGGGAGATGAGATAGTAATTCGGATGATTCCACTAGCACGGTCGATTGAGCAATTATGGATTTTAAATTCGTTTGCAGTGATACCGGGGCCTTCCATAACCAAAAAACCAAAGAATCTATGAATGCGGTTGTTTCAGTCATAGTTTGTTGACATTCATTAAGAAATACATTGTATACCATGACATAGATTTACGACTATTGGAGAAATAAGAGAAATGACAAAGCATTGAAACTATCATTGTCATCATCAAGTACCGGGCCTACTGGCGTTGGTGATCATGTCTCTCCACAACTTTCGATCACGACAGTTAATTATCTTTTATGTTGTTGACCTTCTGTCAAGCCATTCTCTTAAGCTGTCTGGTATTTTTTCTCGTTGCTTCCCTCTATCTCTTCGTCCCTCAATTTTCCCAGTTGTTACAAAATATTTCAGCTGTTCTCTTCTCATTACATGACCAAAAAATAATGAATGTTTCTTCATAATATTGGAAATTAGCACTCTTTTTGGTTTGGCCTCTTTTAGAACGTTTTCATTACTCTCTTAGCTGTCCATGGTACTCTCAACATTCTTCTATAAAACACCATTTCTCCAGCCTCCAGTGATTTTCTTGTATGTTGTTCTATTGTCCATGATTCACATCTATATATTAAGACTGTACGGGACAATAAAGAACTCTTTTTCTTGTTTCCATTGTCAAAAATGGATTACATAGTATCTTCCTCACTTTTTGGAAAGCTGCTTTTGCCTGAGCCGTTCTGCATCTCACTTCTGTTGTACATCTACCATCTCACCTCTGTTGTACGTCTACAATCTCACCTCTGTTGTACATCTACCATCTCACCTGTATTGTACATCTACCATCTCACCTCTATTGTACATCTACCATCTCACCTCTGTCGTACATTTACTATCTCACTTCTGTTGTACATCTACCATCTCACCTCTATTGTACATCTACCATCTCACCTCTATTGTACATCTACCATCTCACCTCTGTTGTACATCTACAATCTCACCTCTATTGTACATCTACCATCTCACCTCTATTGTACATCTACCATCTCACCTCTATTGTACATCTACCATCTCACCTCTATTGTACATCTACCATCTCACCTCTATTGTACATCTACAATCTCACCTCTATTGTACATCTACCATCTCACCTCTATTGTACATCTACCATCTCACCTCTATTGTACATCTACCATCTCACCTCTGTTGTACATCTACCATCTCACCTCTGTTGTACATCTACCATCTCACCTCTATTGTACATCTACCATCTCACCTCTATTGTACATCTACCATCTCACATCTGTTGTACATCTACCATCTGAGGTTAATATAGTACCAAGTATTTGGAACAAATTACAAGACGATAATGTTCTTTCGCCCTCCGGACTTATTAACCCTAGAGATATGCCAGGAAAGCAGCTAGAGGCCAAATTATGTAATTACTGACAGCTGGAGAATGAATTAGGCTTGCAACGTAAATATGTTTATTCAGTTTGAATTCTGAAGATCTACAACAATTACTTAATGTAATAAACATGACAAGCAAAAAATATGGACTAGATATGAATATCAAAAAGGCTAAAACTATGATCATAAACAAAAAAAATACTCAAAACCCACAAGTGGATATCAAAATTGAAGGAATAGACCTGGAGACAGTTCAGAACTACCTTGGACATACTATAACCAGTGATGGAAAATGTACAACTGAAATAAACAAATAAATATGGAATGGAGAAAAGTAATTTTAATGCCATGAAAAATATACTAACATCAAAACAAATAACACCAGGGCTAAAACTAAGAATAGCAAAATGTTATATCTTCTCAATATTCCTGTATGGTGCAGAAACAAGGACATTAGACCCCAAAAAAAAAAATCAGAACAGAAAATTGAAGCCGTTGAAATGTGCATTTATAGAAGAATAAGAAGAATTAAATGGAAAGAAAGGAAAACAAACGATGAAGTCTTAAAACAACTAAAATAGAAAGAGAACTATAAGCACAATTCAAACAAGACAAATGCGACTTTGGGCCATGTTAAAAGACACAACAGCTTACAAAAAGTAATCCTGGAGGGGAAAATACAAGGTAATAGAGGCAGAGGCAGATAAAGACAACCGGCACCATCAAAGCAAGAGACTGAGCGGAATGGCGCTCCATGGTAGCCTTCGATACAGAGACAGCACTCGAATGATGATAATGATGATGATGATGATAATGATGATGATAATGATGATGATAATGATGATGATAATGATGATGATAATGATGATGATAATGATGATGATAATGATGATGATGATAACAATGATGATAATGATGATGATGATGATGATAATGATGATGATGATGATGATGATGATGGTGGTGATGATGATAATGATGATGATAATGATGATGATAATGATGATGATGATAACAATGATGATAATGATGATGATGAT
This sequence comes from Megaustenia siamemsis, assembly GCA_032433765.1. Lineage (NCBI taxonomy): Eukaryota > Metazoa > Mollusca > Gastropoda > Stylommatophora > Ariophantidae > Megaustenia > Megaustenia siamemsis. Next base: position 5,443,307 of record JAVIAB010000104.1, read on the forward strand.
GATGATAATGATGATGATGATGATGATGATGATTATGATGATTATGATGATAATAAGACGATGATGATAATGATGATGATATAATAATAATGATAATTATGATGATGATAATGATGATGATGATAATGATAATAATGATGGTAATGATGATGATGATAACAATGATGATAATGATGATGATGATGATACTAATAATAATGATAACGATGATGATGATAATAATGATGATGATGATAATAATAATGATAATGATGATGATAATGATGATGATAGTGATGATGATGATGATAATAATGATATTGATAATGATGATGATAATAATAATAATGATGATAATGATGATAATGATGATAATGATGGTAATAATAATGATGATAATGATGATGATGATAATAATGATGATAATGATGATGATAATAATAATGATGATAATGATGATGATGATGATGATAATGGTGATACTGATTATGATAATAATGATGATGATGATAATGATGCTGATGATGATAATGATGATAATGATGATGATGATGATAATGGTGATGATGATAATAATGATGATGATGATGATGATGATGATGATGATGATGATGATGATGATGATGATGATGATGATGATGATGATGATGATGATAATGATGATGATAATAATGATGATGATGATGATGATGATGATGATGATGATGATGATGATGATGATGATGATGATGATGATGACTGTGAACAACTTCATGTAAATCTATTTCTGAAAGAATAAAGTTGAGAATATCACTTGGTTCTTGCTGATAGGGAGCCGCGATAGTTCAGTGGTTAGTGAACTGGACTTCAAAGGACAAGGGGTAGGGTTCGATCCCAACCAACGGCTTCAGGGTTCACCCAGCCTTTAATTAGTACCCAATTTTTTTCTGGGAAAGTAAAGCGGCACGGGCGTAATACTGACCACATTACCCCAAAAATCATGTGCTGAAGGTCTGTAAAATTGATGGTCACTAACACCATATTCCCTATACGCCACTTGGTGTGACGGGTGCTCTTTAATTTTTTTTACTACTTCTTGCTGATATCTTCACTAGTTCCAGTTTGATATGACTCTGGGGGCATAGGGCCCTAACAGCAAAGAGAATCAACAGCAAAGGGCTTCTTCAGCAAAGGGCCTCTTCGTCAAATGGCCTCAACAGCAAAGGGCCTCGATAGCAAAGAGCCTCGAGAGCAAAGGGTCTCGACAGCAAAGAGCCTCGAGAGCAAAGGGTCTCGACAGCAAAGAGCCTCGAGAGCAAAGGGTCTCGACAGCAAAGAGCCTCGAGAGCAAAGGGTCTCGACAGCAAAGAGCCTCGAGAGCAAAGGGTCTCGACAGCAAAGAGCCTCGAGAGCAAAGGGTCTCGACAGCAAAGAGCATCAATTTCAAAGATCCTGGACAGCAGAGCACCTCGACAGAAAAGAGCCTCGATATCAAAGTACCTGGACAGCAGAGAGTTTCGACAGCAAAGAGCCTCAAGGGCAAAGAGCCTCGACAGCTAAGGGCCTCAACAGAAAAGAACATCTTCAGCAAATGTCTCGTCAGCAAAGGGCCTGAAAGCGGACAACAACTCATAGCTGATGGTTTACGCAACGTGAACTCGAACCCCACATACCCTAATCCACCCATTGACGGTGCTCTAAGTTAAAAACTGACTTGTCCAGCCAAGCTGATAGAGATTAAGAGGGAAAGCAACATGATACTCGAAAACGCCATGATGAAGACGGATATATTGGTCCGAAAAGTGCAACTATCACAGATTTAACACAAACATCATTATAACGTATTTACATCAACTTAATGTCAATTTAATAAAGAGAAGTGGAACAACATTAAAACAGGTAAATGAATTTAAAATATTTGGGAACTTTGTTAACCTCAGACGGAAGATGTACAACAGAGGTGAGATGCAGAATGGCTCAGGCAAAAGCACTTTTCCAAAAACAAAAAAAAATGAGGAAAATAATTTGTGATACATTTTTGACAATAGAAACAAGAAAACGATTTCTTAAATGTTAAGAAGAGTCAGTTTTATTCTGGAAAAGTAAAGCGGCACGGGCGTAATACCGACCACATTACCTAAAAAATCATGTGCCAAAGGTCTGTAAAATCTATAGTCACTAACACCATATTCCCTATACGTCACTTGACGTGACGGGAGCACACTATAGCCTGTCTTAACATATGAATGTGAATTATGGATAATAGGAGAACAGACAAGAAAATCACTGGGGGCTGTAAAATGTGGTTTTACTGAAGAATGTTGAGAATACCACAGACAGCTAAAAAGAGTAATGAAAACGTTCTGAAAAAGACCAACGTAAAAAGAGAGCTAATATCCAATATTAGGAAGAAACAATCATCATCTTTTTTACCATGTATTGAGAAGAGAAATAGTGACACTGTGACCTTCCAGGCATGTCGTAAAAGGCGAATAAGGAGATTGGTCGATGGCTTGACAAGCTGTCATTGTAAAAAGTATTGTTATGGAAACAGCGCCATATTTTAGAGCAGTGATCTCTGCAATATGTGCCACTTTGGCACGCAAGGTTTCTGTTTTTGAGATTGTGGTTCTGCCCTATGTGCCGTCTTCGGCTCGAAAGGACATTAGATAGATAGAGAATGAGAAGAGAACAGCTGGAGTATATTGTAACAACTGGGAAAATTGAGGAACGAAGAGATAGAGGCAAGCAAAGAGAAAAATAACAGACAGCTTAAGAGAATGGCTTGGCAGAAGGTCAACAACAGAAATGATAAATAATTGTCTTCTTCTTCTTCCTCTTCTTTCCTTCCTCATCTGCCTTTCAGCGTCGTTTTTAGGGTAATGTGGTCAGTATTACGCCCATGCCGCTTTACTTTCCCAGAAAAAATCTGGTACCCATTTAAGACTGGGTAAATCCGGAAGCCGTTGGTTGGGATCGAACCCTACCCCTTGTCCATTGTAGTCCAGTTCACTAACCACTGAGCTATCGGGGCTCCAAATAACTGTCGAGATCGAAATTGTGGAGAGACATGATCACCTACCCCAGCAGGCATGGCACTTGATAATGATGAATGTCCAATTAAGGGCGGATGATGAAGAGGTATCATTTTTCCCTTAGTCATCGGGTGGAAGCATAGACGATATAACACATTTTAAAATGTAATTAGTGGTTTTAATCCACCCGCGTTTTACGGTATTAACCCTCGTGCGGTTCTCGTGGATTTGTTGCCACGGATTACATCTTGATTCCCGTTCTTTGTTTTCCTTCCTTCTCACCGTGTGTGTGTGTGTGTGTTGGCAGCGAGTGAGTGATACTTGTTTCCGTGTGTGCAGGACTCGTGAAGGTCAGATAGCCAGGTTTGCTGTAGGGGAGCCTCTCCAAGTGGTAGAGTGTGTAAGCTCAAGTTGATATTGGTGTTGGCAGGACTCGTGTATTTAGTGAGTTTTGAGGCTGAGTTATCGTGTTACAGAAATCCGTGGAATTAATAGTGAGAATAGCTGTTGTCTACGTCTTCGAGGTGATGGCGCAAGTTGTTGTATTTACAAGTAGTGTTTTGTATTTGTGGTTGTAGTAGTAATATTTTAGTAGTAGTGAATGTAATAGTTTTGCTATTATTAAATTAATAGTATTATCATTTACCTGTTTGTAGTTTAAATAAATTGAGTAGTCGGTTTGGCAGATTTTGTAGTAATAATAATAGTAGAGGTATGTATACATTATATTATATACTTGTAGAGGTGTATATAGTTGTAGTAAAATTAGTAATAGTAATGCTAGTATGTGAAGTGTTATATTAGTAATCATCGTCATGTGCCGTACCGATTGGCGTAGGTGATCATGTCCCTCCATAATCTTCTATCCACAGTGCATCGTATCAGTTCTGTTGTTGACTGTTTTCCATGCCATGACACCAAGCTATCCAGTATTTTCTCTCTGTGTCGTCCGCGATATCTCTTTCCTTTTATTTTACCAGTTGTAACCAAGTATTCTAACTTTCCTCCTCTCATGATGTGCCAGAAAAATGTTTATTGCTTCTTTCTGATGTTTTATAAGAGCTCCCTTTTTGTGTTGGCCTCTTTGAGAACTTCCTCATTGGTCTTTTTAGCTGTCCAGGGAACTTTCAACATTCTTCTGAGAAATCCAATCTCAGTGGCCCCTAATGGTCTTTTCATTTGTTTGTCTACTGTCCTTGATTCGCTTCCATAGGTCAGAATTGGTTCTATATAGCATTTCTCTTTCTCACTTCTATTGACATAAATTTGTTGAATAAGATATTTTTCATTTTCTGAAATGCTATTTTGGCCTGAGCTATTCTGCTTTTTATTTCTGTGGTGCATCTTCCATCTGATGTAATTATTGTGCCCAAGTATTTGAAACGTTGCACTTGTTTCAGATTTGTTTTTGTTTATTTTTATGCTGCATGACGGTGATGATTGTTCTTCGATATAACCATTACCTCTGTTTTCTTACTATTCAGACTGAGACCTTTCTTGTTGCTTTCTTCTACTATTATATCTATCATTTCTTGTAGTTCGTTCTCTGTCTCTGCTATTAAGACTGTGTCATCTGCATATAGCAAATTATTTATGTTGTGACCTTTGACTTCAATTCCTTTTTTGTCTGCTATTGATCTCATAATATGTTCGCTGTAAAGTGAAAACAAATCCGGCGACAGAACACAGCCTTGTCTGACTCCTTGTTTTATTTATTGGAATTGTCCTGTTTGGTTGTTAATTCGTTTAGCTGCTGTTTATTGCCAGTATATGTTTTTTATGATTCGCAGATCCCTTGCCATCAATGTTTAATTTCTCCAGCATATTTATTATTTCCACATGCTTTACTTTGTCAAATGCTTTCGTGTAGTCTGTAAAGTACATATATAGATCTTACTTTACCTCTATAGGTCTTTCTATCAATGTTCTTAAGATGTATATTGCATTATTTGTACCCTTTCCTTCCAAAAATCCAAATTGTTCCTCACTTATTTCCGGTTTTATTTTGTTCCTTACACTTCTCATGATGATTCTTAGTAATATTTTAGTCATATGGCTCATGAGACTAATAGTGCGATGGTCTTCACAATCAGTGGCTCCTGACTTCTTCGGTATGGCTACAAAGATAGATTTTAGTAGATCTTCGGGTATGTGCCCAGTGTTATATATGTCATTGAGTAATTTTGTTATGACTTGTACTCCCAGCTCTCCTGATGCATTTATCTCTTCGATTGTTATATTGTCGGGACCTGGAGCTTTGCCTCTTTTCATGTGTTGAATTGTGTCCTCCACTTCATTCTGCATTATTGGTGATTCTATGTCTTTCTTTGAATTGTTTAGCTCTGGCCTTTCATCATCATAGAGTTGACTGATATATTCTGTCCATCTTTCCATTGTCTTCTCCTGTCCCATTATTATATTTGCTTCCTTTGATTTCACACATCCTGAAAGACTTCTTTTCTTCCTGTTAATTCATTTAACTCATTGTGCATAAATTTTGAGTCTTTCTGTTGTTGTTTTTCCTTTTCTTCACATTTCTGTTTTAACCATCCTTCCTTTGCTTCTCTGAACTTATTTTGGATCTCTTTGTGCAATATTTGGTATGCTCGTTCTTCTTTCTACTACTATTACTTGTTGGTGCATAAACTTGAATTATGTTGGTATCCATTGCTCTACCTCTCAATTTTACTAGCAGAATTCTGTCTGATACTGGCCAAAATCCTTTCACTGTTTTGCTTCTTTCTCTATCTAACATGATGCCTACTCCTCTTTCGTGTGTGGTTCCCCCAGAGTAAATTACATTTCCACTGTCGCGTTGTAATAATCCTGCCCCTGTCCATCTCATTTCACATAGTCCCAAGATGTTCAATTTCATTCTCTTCATTTCTTGACTGATGTTTTCTAGTTTTCCAACCTGGAATGCTGATCTAATCTTCCAAGATCCTATCGCTAGTGTCTCTTTATTTTTGATCTTGCATACAGTAGCATGATGACGATCGGGTGTCACCTGTAGCACATGACGCTCCCTACCGGATGAGGTGGCTGTGAAGTCCCCATTAACGTCTTTAGCTGTAAATAGAAGTTGTGACTTGTCATGATTATTCAAGGCAATATAAGAAGGTAGTTTGCCATTCCTTTCCTTCATGGCAGTGACTGTACTAGTCGGAGATCGCAGCCATTGTCTCTATACATGAGATTCTCTGTCTGCCATCGCGGTGTGGGGATCATAACCGGCACTACTTGTCGGCTGCTCCCACACCATCCACCACCTGCTCCAATGGCTTCACATAACCCTGATAGGTGGGCTAAACGGGAGCTCCACCTTGCCCAGGGGTGTCCCGAAGACTAGCGGAGGAAAGGAGACGTCTTACTCCTCCTTTGGTAGGGCAGAACTCTACCCAGCTAATTTAGTTATATTAGTAGAGACAGTAATTGTAGTAGTAGTAGTAGTAGTAGTAGTACAAGTAGTAGTAATAAAAATAGTAGTAGTAGTAGTACAAGTAGTAGCAATAATAATAGTAGTAGTAGTAGTAGTACAAGTAGTAGCAATAATAATAGTAGTAGTAGTAGTAGTACAAGTAGTAGCAATAATAATAGTAGTAGTAGTAGTAGTACAAGTAGTAGCAATAATAATAGTAGTAGTAGTAGGGGTGACATTAATAGTAGTGTAGAAGTGTTAATAAACGGAGTTATGTAAGCAAATGCATTAGTAGCAGTAATAGTAGTAGTTGTAGTAGTAGTAGCAATAGTAGTTGTAGTAGTTATAGCTATAGTAGTTGTAGTATTAGTAGTAGTAGTAGTAGTTATAGTAATTGTAGTAGTAGTAGCTATAGTAGTTGTAGTAGTAGTAGCTATAGTAGTTGTAGTAGGAGTAGCTATAGTAGTAGTAGTAGCTATAGAAGTTGTAGTAGTAGTAGCTATAGAAGTTGTAGTAGTAGTAGCTATAGAAGTTGTAGTAGTAGTAGCTATAGTAGTTGTAGTAGTAGTAGCTATAGTAGTTGTAGTAGTAGTAGCTATAGTAGTTGTAGTAATAGTATATATAGTAGTTGTAGTAGTAGTAGCTATAGTAGTTGTAGTAGTAGTATTTGTAGTATTTGTAGTAGTAGTATCTATAGTAGTTGTAGTCGTAGCTATAGTAGTAGCTATAGTAGTTGTAGTAGTAGTAGCTATAGTAGTTGTAGTAGTATAGCTATAGTAGTTGTAGTAGTAGAAGCTATAGTAGTTGTAGTAGTTGTAGTAGTACTAGTAGTTCTAGAAGTTGTAGTAGTAGTAGCTATAGTAGTTGTAGCAGTAGCTATAGTAGTTGCAGTAGTAGTAGCTATAGTAGTGTTGTTGTAGTAGTAGCTATAGTAGTTGTAGTAGTAGTAGCTATAGTAGTTGTAGCTATAGTAGTTGTAGTAGTAGTAGCTATAGTAGTAGTAGTAGTAGTAGCTATAGTAGTTGTAGTAGTAGTTGCTGAAGTAGCAGCAGCAATTGTAGATATAGTATCAATATTAGTTGTAGTAGTGGCAGTAGTAGTAGTAGTTGTATTAGTAGTAGCTATAGTAGTTGTATTAGTAGTAGCTATAGTAGTTGTTGTAGTAGTAGCTATAGTAGTTGTAGTTGTAGTAGCTATAGTAGTTGTAGTAGTAGTAGCTATAGTAGTTGTAGTATTAGTAGCTATAGTAGTTGTAGTAATAGTATATATTGTAGTTGTAGTAGTAGTAGCTATAGTAGTTGTAGTAGTAGTAGCATTTGTAGTATTTGTAGTAGTAGTATCTATAGTAGTTGTAGTAGTAGCTACAGTAGTAGCTATAGTAGTTGTAGTAGTAGTAGCTATAGTAGTTGTAGTAGTATTAGCTATAGTAGTTGTAGTAGTAGAAGCTATAGTAGTTGTAGTAGTTGTAGTAGTACTAGTAGTTCTAGAAGTTGTAGTAGTAGTAGCTATAGTAGTTGTAGCAGTAGCTATAGTAGTTGCAGTAGTAGTAGCTATAGTAGTTGTTGTAGTAGTAGCTATAGTAGTTGTAGTAGCAGTAGCTATAGTAGTTGTAGCTATAGTAGTTGTAGTAGTAGTAGCTATAGTAGTAGTAGTAGTAGCTATAGTAGTTGTAGTAGTAGTTGCTGAAGTAGCAGCAGCAATTGTAGACATAGTATCAATATTAGTTGTAGTAGTGGCAGTAGTAGTAGTAATTGTATTAGTAGTAGCTATAGTAGTTGTATTAGTAGTAGCTATAGTAGTTGTTGTAGTAGTAGCTATAGTAGTTGTAGTAGCTATAGTAGTTGTAGTAGTAGTAGCTATAGTAGTTGTAGTAGCTATAGTAGTTGTAGTAGTATTAGCTATAGTAGTAGTAGTAGTAGCTATAGTAGTTGTAGCAGTGGCAGTATTAGTAGTAGTAGTAGTAGTAGCTATAGGGTTGTAGTAGTAGTAGATATAGTAGTTGTAGTAGTTGTAGTAGTAGTAGCTAGAGTAGTTGTAGTAGTATTAGCTATAGTAGCTGTAGTAGTAGTAGCAATAGTAGTTGTAATAGTAGTAGCTATAGTAGTTGTAGCTTTAGTAGTTGTTGTAGTAGTAGCTATAGTAGTTGTAGTAGTAGTAGCAATAGTAGTTGTAGTAGTAGTAGTAGTTGAAGTAGTTGTAGTAGTAGTTGCTGAAGTAGCAGCAGCAATTGTAGAAATAGTAGCAATAGTAGTTGTAAGTTCATTAATATTATTTAGTAATAATGTAGTAATTGTTATAGTTATAGGAGTAGTTGTAATGTAGTAATTGTTATAGTTATGGTAGTAGTAATGTAGTAATTGTAATAGTAGTAGTAATGTAGTAATGGTTATAGCTATAGTAGTAGTAATGTAGTATTTGTTTTAGTTATAGTAGCAGTAATGTAGTAATTGTTATAGTTATAGTAGTAGTAATGTAGTAATTGTTATAGTTATAGTAGTAGTAGTAGTAGTAATGTAGTAATTGTTATAGTTATAGTAGTAGTAGTAGTAATGTAGTAATTGTTATAGTTACAGTATTAGTAGTAATGTAGTAATTGTTATAGTTATAGTAGTATAATTGTTATAGTTTACAGTAGTAGTAGTAATGTAGTAATTGTTATAGTTATAGTAGTAGTAGTAATTGTTATAGTTACAGTAGTAGTAGTAATGTAGTAATTGATATAGTGATAGTAGTAGTAGTAATGTAGTAATTGTTATAGTTATAGTAGTAGTAATGTAGTAATTGTTATAGTTTATAGTAGTAGTGTTGTTGTAGTTATAGTAGTAGTAGTAATGTAGTAATTGTTATAGTTATAAAATAGTAGTAATGTAGTAATTGTTATAGTTATAGTAGTAGTAATGTAGTAATTGTTATAGTTATAGTAGTAGTTATAGTAGTAGTAATGTAGTAATTGTTATAGTTATAGTAGTAGTAGTAAGTAGTAATTGTTATAGTTATAGTAGTAGTAGTAGTAATGTATTAATTGTTATAGTTATAGTAGTAGTAGTAATGTAGTAATTGTTATAGTTATAGTAGTAGTTATAGTAGTAGTAGTAATGTAGTAATTGTTATATTATAGTAGTAGTAGTAATGTAGCAATTTGATAGCTATTTAGTAGTATTGTAGTAATTGTTATAGTTATAGTAGTAGTAGTAATAGTAGTTGTAATAGTAACAGTATGTATAGTATTATTATTAGTAGTAGTAGTTCTAGTAGTGGTAACACTAATAGTAGTATTTATAGTGAAAGAAAGCAAAAATAAAGGTCTCAACCTTAATAGCAAAAAGACAGAAGTAATGGTAACAACAAAGAAAAATACATCACCTCAGTGCAAAATAAAGTCAAGTGGAACAATATTAAAACATCATCATCATCAAGTACCGTGGGCTGCTGGCGTAGGTGATGATGTCTCTCCACAACTTTCGATCTCGACAGTTATTTATAATTTCTGTTGTTGACCTTCTGCCAAGCCATTTTCTTAAGCTGTCTGGTTTTTTTTCTCCTTGCTTCCCTTTATCTTCTTCGTCCCTCAATTTTTCCAGTTGTTACAATAATTCCAGCTGTTCTCTCTCATTTTTTCTTCTTCTACCTTTTTAGCTCCCATTGGAGCATAGGTCTTCAACAAACACTTTCCAAGTCCTTCTGTTTTTTGCTATTCTTTAAGATCATTCCATGTCTTCCCCATCATCTTCATCTTTGCTTTCTATGTCTTTTCAAGAATTCCTTGGTCTTCCTCTTTGTCTTTTTCCCCTGGGGATTCCAAAAAAGGGCCTGTTGTGTAATACTCTCAGTGACTTCCGTAGTGTGTGTCCTATCCAGCGCCATCGCCTTCGCTGTATCTCTTTATCCACTGGTGTTTGACTGGTACATTTCTATAATTCTATGTTAGTGATTTTGTCGTGCCATTTCCATCCTTTTATCCTTGCGTAAGCATCCATTAATGAAAGTTTCTATCTTTCTTCGTGATTGTCAATTTTGTTGTTCTCCATGTTTCACAGCCATAAATAGGACCGCCATAATATTTGAGTTGAAAATTTTTATTTTAGTATTTAACCTAATTTCTTTGGATTTCCATATGTTTCCCACTACAATGAAAGCTCCTCTTGCTTTTGATATCCTTATTTGGTATCGTTTTCTGTTCCTCCCTCTTTATCTATAATTTATAGACCCTTATCCTCTTTATCTTCTCATTACATGGCCAAAAAACGATGATTGTTTCTTCCTAATATTGGAAATTAACTATCTTTTGCTTTGACCTCTTTCAGAACATTTTCATTACTCTTCTTACCTGTCCATGGTACTCTCAACCTTCTTCTGTAAAAACACATTTCTACAGACTCCAGTGATTTTCTTGTTATAGTCCTATTGTCCCATTGTCTTAATGTCCATGATTCACACCATATTTTAAGACTGGCTCTACATAACATTTTAAGAACTCTTTTTCTTGTTTCTATTGTCAAACATGGATTGCATAGTATCACCTCAATTTTGGAAAGCTGCTTTTGCCTGATCCATTCTGCATCTCACCTCTTTTGTACATCTTCCATCTCACCTCTTTGTACATCTTCCATCTCACCTCTTTTGTACATCTTCCATCTCACCTCTTTGTACATCTTCCATCTCACCTCTTTTGTACATCTTCCATCTAACCTCTTTTGTACATCTATCGTCTCACCTCTTTTGTACATCTTCCATCTCACCTCTTTTGTACATCTTCCATCTCACCTCTTTTTGTACATCTCCATCTCACCTCTTTGTACATCTTCCATCTCACCTCTTTTGTACATCTTCCATCTCACCTCTTTTTGTACATCTTCCATCTCACTCTTTGGTACATCTTCCATCTCACCTCTTTTGTACATCTTCCATCTCACCTCTTTTGTACATCTTCCATCTCACCTCTTTTGTACATCTTCCATCTCACCCTTTTGTACATCTTCCATCTCACCTCTTTTGTACATCTTCCATCTCACTCTTTTGTACATCTTCCATCTCACCTCTTTTGTACATCTTCCATCTCACCTCTGTTGTACATCTTCCATCTCACCTGTTGTACATCTTCAATCTGAGGTTAACATCATCTGGGTACTTGCTGATAATGATGAGTAGTAGTAGTGGTAATAGTACTAGTAGTAATAGTAGTAGTGGTAATAGTAGTAGTGGTAATAGTAGTAGTGGTAATAGTAGTAGTGGTAATAGTAGTAGTGGTAATAGTAGTAGTGGTAATAGTAGTAGTGGTAATAGTAGTAGTGGTAATAGTAGTAGTGGTAATAGTAGTAGTGGTAATAGTAGTAGTGGTAATAGTAGTAGTGGTAATAGTAGTAGTGGTAATAGAAGTAGTGGTAATAGTAGTAGTGGTAATAGTAGTAGTGGTAATAGTAGTAGTGGTAATAGTAGTAGTGGTAATAGTAGTAGTGGTAATAATAGTAGTGGTAATAGTAGTAGTGGTAATAGTAGTAGTGGTAATAGTAGTAGTGGTAATAGTAGTAGGGTAAAGTAGTTAGTGGAATAGTAGTAGTGGTAATAGTAGTAGTGGTAATAGTAGTAGTGGTAATAGTAGTAGTGGTAATAGTGGTAATAGTAGTAGTGGTAATAGTAGTAGTGGTAATAGTGGTAGTGGTAATAGTGGGTAGTGGTAATAGTGGTAGTGGTAATAGTGGTAGTGGTAATAGTAGTAGTGGTAATAGTAGTAAGTGGTAATAGTAGTAGTGGTAATAGTAGTAGTGGTAATAGTAGTAGTGGTAATAGTAGTAGTGTAATAGTAGTAGTGTATAATAGTCTTAGTGGTAATAGTAGTAGTGGTAATAGTAGTAGTGGTAATAGTAGTAGTGGTAATAGTAGTAATAGTAGTAGTAGTAATAGTAGTAGTAGTTATAGTAATTGTAGTAGTAGTAGCTATAGTAGTTGTAGTAGTAGTATTTGTAGTATGTAGTAGTAGTATCTATAGTAGTTGTAGTCGTAGCTATAGTAGTAGCTATAGTAGTTGTAGTAGTAGTAGCTATAGTAGTTGTAGTAGTATTAGCTATAGTAGTTGTAGTAGTAGAAGCTATAGTAGTTGTAGTAGTTGTAGTAGTACTAGTAGTTCTAGAAGTTGTAGTAGTAGTACGCTATAGTAGTTGTAGCAGTAGCTATAGTAGTTGCAGTAGTAGTAGCTATAGTAGTTGTTGTAGTAGTAGCTATAGTAGTTGTAGTAGTAGTAGCTATAGTAGTTGTAGCTATAGTAGTTGTAGTAGTAGTAGCTATAGTAGTAGTAGTAGTAGTAGCTATAGTAGTTGTAGTAGTAGTTGCTGAAGTAGCAGCAGCAATTGTAGATATAGTATCAATATTAGTTGTAGTAGTGGCAGTAGTAGTAGTAGTTGTATTAGTAGTAGCTATAGTAGTTGTATTAGTAGTAGCTATAGTAGTTGTGTAGTATAGTAGCTATAGTAGTTGTAGTTGTAGTAGCTATAGTAGTTGTAGTAGTAGTAGCTATAGTAGTTGTAGTAGTAGTAGCTATAGTGTTGTAGTAATAGTATATATTGTAGTTGTAGTAGTAGTAGCTATAGTAGTTGTAGTAGTAGTAGCATTTGTAGTATTTGTAGTAGTAGTATCTATAGTAGTTGTAGTAGTAGCTACAGTAGTAGCTATAGTAGTTGTAGTAGTAGTAGCTATAGTAGTTGTAGTAGTATTAGCTATAGTAGTTAGTAGTAGTAGAAGCTTATAGTAGTTGTAGTAGTTGTAGTAGTACTAGTAGTTCTAGAAGTTGTGTAGTAGTAGCTATAGTAGTTGTAGCAGTAGCTATAGTTGTTGGAGTAGTAGTAGCTATAGTTAGTTTGTAGTAGTAGCTATAGTAGTTGTAGTAGCAGTAGCTATAGTAGTTGTAGCTATAGTAGTTGTAGTAGTAGTAGCTATAGTAGTAGTAGTAGTAGCTATAGTAGTTGTAGTAGTAGTGCTGAAGTAAGCAGCAGCAATTGTAGACATAGTATCAATATTAGTTGTAGTAGTGGCAGTAGTAGTAGTAATTGTATTAGTAGTAGCTATAGTAGTTGTATTAGTAGTAGCTATAGTAGTTGTTGTAGTAGTAGCTATAGTAGTTGTAGTAGCTATAGTAGTTGTAGTAGTAGTAGCTATAGTAGTTGTAGTAGCTATAGTAGTTGTAGTAGTATTAGCTATAGTAGTAGTAGTAGTAGCTATAGTAGTTGTAGCAGTGGCAGTATTAGTAGTAGTAGTAGTAGTAGCTATAGTGGTTGTAGTAGTAGTAGATATAGTAGTTGTAGTAGTTGTTGTTAGTAGTAGTAGCTAGAGTAGTTGTAGTAGTATTAGCTATAGTAGCTGTAGTAGTAGTAGCAATAGTAGTTGTAATAGTAGTAGCTATAGTAGTTGTAGCTTTAGTAGTTGTTGTAGTAGTAGCTATAGTAGTTTGTAGTAGTAGTAGCAATAGGAGTTGTAGTAGTAGTAGTAGTTGTAGTAGTTGTAGTAGTAGTTGCTGAAGTAGCAGCAGCAATTGTAGAAATAGTAGCAATAGTATTTGTAAGTTCATTAATATTATTTAGTAATAATGTAGTAATTGTTATAGTTATAGGAGTAGTTGTAATGTAGTAATTGTTATAGTTATGGTAGTAGTAATGTAGTAATTGTAATAGTAGTAGTAATGTAGTAATGGTTATAGCTATAGTAGTAGTAATGTAGTATTTGTTTTAGTTATAGTAGCAGTAATGTAGTAATGTTATAGTTATAGTAGTAGTAATGTAGTAATTGTTATAGTTATAGTAGTAGTAGTAATGTAGTAATTGTTATAGTTATAGTAGTAGTAATGTAGTAATTGTTATAGTTACAGTATTAGTAGTAATGTAGTAATTGTTATAGTTATAGTAGTAATAATTGTTATAGTTACAGTAGTAGTAGTAATGTAGTAATTGTTATAGTTATAGTAGTAGTAGTAATTGTTATAGTTACAGTAGTAGTAGTAATGTAGTAATTGATATAGTTATAGTAGTAGTAGTAATGTAGTAATTGTTATAGTTATAGTAGTAGTAATGTAGTAATTGTTATAGTTATAGTAGTAGTAGTTGTTGTAGTTATAGTAGTAGTAGTAATGTAGTAATTGTTATAGTTATAAAATAGTAGTAATGTAGTAATTGTTATAGTTATAGTAGTAGTAATGTAGTAATGTTATAGTTATAGTAGTAGTTATAGTAGTAGTAATGTAGTAATTGTTATAGTTATAGTAGTAGTAGTAATGTAGTAATTGTTATAGTTATAGTAGTAGTAGTAGTAATGTATTAATTGTTATAGTTATAGTAGTAGTAGTAATGTAGTAATTGTTATAGTTATAGTAGTAGTTATAGTAGTAGTAGTAATGTAGTAATTGTTATATTTATAGTAGTAGTAGTAATGTAGCAATTGTTATAGCTATATTAGTAGTATTGTAGTAATTGTTATAGTTATAGTAGTAGTAGTAATAGTAGTTGTAATAGTAACAGTATGTATAGTATTATTATTAGTAGTAGTAGTTCTAGTAGTGGTAACACTAATAGTAGTATTTATAGTGAAAGAAAGCAAAAATAAAGGTCTCAACCTTAATAGCAAAAAGACAGAAGTAATGGTAACAACAAAGAAAAATACATCACCTCAGTGCAAAATAAAGTCAAGTGGAACAATATTAAAACATCATCATCATCAAGTACCGTGGCTGCTGGCGTAGGTGATGATGTCTCTCCACAACTTTCGATCTCGACAGTTATTTATAATTTCTGTTGTTGACCTTCTGCCAAGCCATTTTCTTAAGCTGTCTGGTATTTTTTCTCCTTGCTTCCCTTTATCTCTTCGTCCCTCAATTTTTCCAGTTGTTACAATATATTCCAGCTGTTCTCTTCTCATTTTTTCTTCTTCTACCTTTTTAGCTCCCATTGGAGCATAGGTCTTCAACAAACACTTTCCAAGTCCTTCTGTTTTTTGCTATTCTTTTAAGATCATTCCATGTCTTCCCCATCATCTTCATCTTTGCTTCTATCTGTCTTCTTCAAGAATTCCTTGGTCTTCCTCTTTGTCTTTTCCCCTGGGGATTCCAAAAAAGGGCCTGTTGTGTAATACTCTCAGTTGACTTCCGTAGTGTGTGTCCTATCCAGCGCCATCGCCTTCGCTGTATCTCTTTATCCACTGGTGTTTGACTGGTACATTTCTATAATTCTATGTTAGTGATTTTGTCGTGCCATTTCCATCCTTTTATCCTTGCGTAAGCATCCATTAATGAAAGTTTCTATCTTTCTTCGTGATTGTCAATTTTGTTGTTCTCCATGTTTCACAGCCATATAATAGGACCGCCATAATATTTGAGTTGAAAATTTTTATTTTAGTATTTAACCTAATTTCTTTGGATTTCCATATGTTTCCCACTACAATGAAAGCTCCTCTTGCTTTTGATATCCTTATTTTGGTATCGTTTTCTGTTCCTCCCTCTTTATCTATAATTTATAGATCCTTATCCTCTTTATCTTCTCATTACATGGCCAAAAAACGATGATTGTTTCTTCCTAATATTGGAAATTAACTATCTTTTTGCTTTGACCTCTTTCAGAACATTTTCATTACTCTTCTTACCTGTCCATGGTACTCTCAACATTCTTCTGTAAAAACACATTTCTACAGACTCCAGTGATTTTCTTGTTATAGTCCTATTGTCCCATTGTCTTAATGTCCATGATTCACATCCATATTTTAAGACTGGCTCTACATAACATTTAAGAACTCTTTTTCTTGTTTCTATTGTCAAACATGGATTGCATAGTATCATCCTCAATTTTTGGAAAGCTGCTTTTGCCTGATCCATTCTGCATCTCACCTCTTTTGTACATCTTCCATCTCACCTCTTTTGTACATCTTCCATCTCACCTCTTTTGTACATCTTCCATCTCACCTCTTTTGTACATCTTCCATCTCACCTCTTTTGTACATCTTCCATCTAACCTCTTTTGTACATCTATCGTCTCACCTCTTTTGTACATCTTCCATCTCACCTCTTTTGTACATCTTCCATCTCACCTCTTTTGTACATCTTCCATCTCACCTCTTTTGTACATCTTCCATCTCACCTCTTTTGTACATCTTCCATCTCACCTCTTTTGTACATCTTCCATCTCACCTCTTTTGTACATCTTCCATCTCACCTCTTTTGTACATCTTCCATCTCACCTCTTTTGTACATCTTCCATCTCACCTCTTTTGTACATCTTCCATCTCACCTCTTTTGTACATCTTCCATCTCACCTCTTTTGTACATCTTCCATCTCACCTCTTTTGTACATCTTCCATCTCACCTCTTTTGTACATCTTCCATCTCACCTCTGTTGTACATCTTCCATCTCACCTCTGTTGTACATCTTCAATCTGAGGTTAACATCATCTGGGTACTTGCTGATAATGATGAGTAGTAGTAGTGGTAATAGTACTAGTAGTAATAGTAGTAGTGGTAATAGTAGTAGTGGTAATAGTAGTAGTGGTAATAGTAGTAGTGGTAATAGTAGTAGTGGTAATAGTAGTAGTGGTAATAGTAGTAGTGGTAATAGTAGTAGTGGTAATAGTAGTAGTGGTAATAGTAGTAGTGGTAATAGTAGTAGTGGTAATAGTAGTAGTGGTAATAGTAGTAGTGGTAATAGAAGTAGTGGTAATAGTAGTAGTGGTAATAGTAGTAGTGGTAATAGTAGTAGTGGTAATAGTAGTAGTGGTAATAGTAGTAGTGGTAATAGTAGTAGTGGTAATAGTAGTAGTGGTAATAATAGTAGTGGTAATAGTAGTAGTGGTAATAGTAGTAGTGGTAATAGTAGTAGTGGTAATAGTAGTAGTGGTAATAGTAGTAGTGGTAATAGTAGTAGTGGTAATAGTAGTAGTGGTAATAGTAGTAGTGGTAATAGTAGTAGTGGTAATAGTGGTAATAGTAGTAGTGGTAATAGTAGTAGTGGTAATAGTGGTAGTGGTAATAGTGGTAGTGGTAATAGTGGTAGTGGTAATAGTGGTAGTGGTAATAGTAGTAGTGGTAATAGAGTAGTGGTATAGTAGTAGTGGTAATAGTAGTAGTGGTAATAGTAGTAGTGGTAATAGTAGTAGTGGTAATAGTAGTAGTGGTAATAGTAGTAGTGGTAATAGTAGTAGTGGTAATAGTAGTAGTGGTAATAGTAGTAGTGGTAATAGTAGTAATAGTAGTAGTAGTAATAGTAGTAGTAGTAATAGTAGTAGTGGTAATAGTAGTAGTGGTAATAGTAGTAGTGGTAATAGTAGTAGTGGTAGTAGTAGTAGTAGTAATAGTAGTAGTGGTAATAGTAGTAGTAGTAATAGTAGTAGTGGTAATTAAAAAAAATGTAAAATACCCCCGTCACACTAAGTAGCGTATAGGGAATATGGTGTTAGTGACCATAAATTTTATAGACCTTCAGCACATGACTTTTGGGGTAATGTGGTCGGTATTACGCCCGTGCCGCTTTACTTTCCCAGAAAAAATCCAGTAGCCATTTAAGGCTGGGTGAACCCGGAAGCCGTCGGTTGGGAATCGAAACCTACCTCTTTTCCTTTATAGTCCAGTTCACTAACCACTGAGATATCACGGATCCTTAGTAGTACTAATAGTAGCAGTAGTTACAGTAGCAGTAGTAGTAACACTAATTGTTGTAATAGTAGCAGTAGTTACAGTAGCAGTAGTTACAGTAGCAGTAGTAGTAACACTAATTGTTGTAATAGTAGCAGTAGTTACAGTAGCAGTAGTAGTAACACTAATTGTTGTAATAGTAGCAGTAGTTACAGTAGCAGTAGTAGTAATACTAATTGTTGTAATAGTAGCAGTAGTTACAGTAGCAGTAGTTACAGTAGCAGTAGTAGTAACACTAATTGTTGTAATAGTAGCAGTAGTTACAGTAGCAGTAGTTACAGTAGCAGTAGTAGTAACACTAATTGTTGTAATAGTAGCAGTAGTTACAGTAGCAGTAGTAGTAACACTAATTGTTGTAATAGTAGCAGTAGTTACAGTAGCAGTAGTAGTAATACTAATTGTTGTAATAGTAGCAGTAGTTACAGTAGCAGTAGTTACAGTAGCAGTAGTAGTAACACTAATTGTTGTAATAGTAGCAGTAGTTACAGTAGCAGTAGTTACAGTAGCAGTAGTAGTAACACTAATTGTTGTAATAGTAGCAGTAGTTACAGTAGCAGTAGTAGTAATACTAATTGTTGTAATAGTAGCAGTAGTTTACAGTAGCAGTAGTAGTAATACTAATTGTTGTAATAGTAGCAGTAGTTACAGTAGCAGTAGTTACAGTAGCAGTAGTAGTAATACTAATTGTTGTAATAGTAGCAGTAGTTACAGTAGCAGTAGTTACAGTAGCAGTAGTAGTAACACTAATTGTTGTAATAGTAGCAGTAGTTACAGTAGCAGTAGTAGTAACACTAATTGTTGTAATAGTAGCAGTAGTTACAGTAGCAGTAGTAGTAATACTAATTGTTGTAATAGTAGCAGTAGTTACAGTAGCAGTAGTTACAGTAGCAGTAGTAGTAACACTAATTGTTGTAATAGTAGCAGTAGTTACAGTAGCAGTAGTTACAGTAGCAGTAGTAGTAACACTAATTGTTGTAATAGTAGCAGTAGTTACAGTAGCAGTAGTTACAGTAGCAGTAGTAGTAACACTAATTGTTGTAATAGTAGCAGTAGTTACAGTAGCAGTAGTTACAGTAGCAGTAGTAGTAACACTAATTGTTGTAATAGTAGCAGTAGTTACAGTAGCAGTAGTTACAGTAGCAGTAGTAGTAACACTAATTGTTGTAATAGTAGCAGTAGTTACAGTAGCAGTAGTTACAGTAGCAGTAGTAGTAATACTAATTGTTGTAATAGTAGCAGTAGTTACAGTAGCAGTAGTTACAGTAGCAGTAGTAGTAACACTAATTGTTGTAATAGTAGCAGTAGTTACAGTAGCAGTAGTTACAGTAGCAGTAGTAGTAACACTAATTGTTGTAATAGTAGCAGTAGTTACAGTAGCAGTAGTTACAGTAGCAGTAGTAGTAATACTAATTGTTGTAATAGTAGCAGTAGTTACAGTAGCAGTAGTAGTAATACTAATTGTTGTAATAGTAGCAGTAGTTACAGTAGCAGTAGTAGTAATACTAATTGTTGTAATAGTAGCAGTAGTTACAGTAGCAGTAGTTACAGTAGCAGTAGTAGTAACACTAATTGTTGTAATAGTAGCAGTAGTTACAGTAGCAGTAGTTACAGTAGCAGTAGTAGTAACACTAATTGTTGTAATAGTAGCAGTAGTTACAGTAGCAGTAGTTACAGTAGCAGTAGTAGTAACACTAATTGTTGTAATAGTAGCAGTAGTTACAGTAGCAGTAGTAGTAACACTAATTGTTGTAACAGTAGCAGTAGTTACAGTAGCAGTAGTAGTAACACTAATTGTTGTAACAGTAGCAGTAGTTACAGTAGCAGTAGTAGTAACACTAATTGTTGTAACAGTAGCAGTAGTTACAGTAGCAGTAGTAGTAACACTAATTGTTGTAATAGTAGCAGTAGTTACAGTAGCAGTAGTAGTAATACTAATTGTTGTAATAGTAGCAGTAGTTACAGTAGCAGTAGTTACAGTAGCAGTAGTTACAGTAGCAGTAGTAGTAACACTAATTGTTGTAATAGTAGCAGTAGTTACATTAGCAGTAGTTACAGTAGCAGTAGTAGTAACACTAATTGTTGTAATAGTAGCAGTAGTTACAGTAGCAGTAGTAGTAATACTAATTGTTGTAATAGTAGCAGTAGTTACAGTAGCAGTAGTAGTAATACTAATTGTTGTAATAGTAGCAGTAGTTACAGTAGCAGTAGTTACAGTAGCAGTAGTAGTAACACTAATTGTTGTAATAGTAGCAGTAGTTACAGTAGCAGTAGTTACAGTAGCAGTAGTAGTAACACTAATTGTTGTAATAGTAGCAGTAGTTACAGTAGCAGTAGTAGTAATACTAATTGTTGTAATAGTAGCAGTAGTTACAGTAGCAGTAGTTACAGTAGCAGTAGTAGTAACACTAATTGTTGTAATAGTAGCAGTAGTTACAGTAGCAGTAGTTACAGTAGCAGTAGTAGTAACACTAATTGTTGTAATAGTAGCAGTAGTTACAGTAGCAGTAGTAGTAATACTAATTGTTGTAATAGTAGCAGTAGTTACAGTAGCAGTAGTTACAGTAGCAGTAGTAGTAACACTAATTGTTGTAATAGTAGCAGTAGTTACAGTAGCAGTAGTAGTAACACTAATTGTTGTAATAGTAGCAGTAGTTACAGTAGCAGTAGTAGTAATACTAATTGTTGTAATAGTAGCAGTAGTTACAGTAGCAGTAGTTACAGTAGCAGTAGTAGTAACACTAATTGTTGTAATAGTAGCAGTAGTTACAGTAGCAGTAGTTACAGTAGCAGTAGTAGTAACACTAATTGTTGTAATAGTAGCAGTAGTTACAGTAGCAGTAGTTACAGTAGCAGTAGTAGTAACACTAATTGTTGTAATAGTAGCAGTAGTTACAGTAGCAGTAGTTACAGTAGCAGTAGTAGTAACACTAATTGTTGTAATAGTAGCAGTAGTTACAGTAGCAGTAGTTACAGTAGCAGTAGTAGTAACACTAATTGTTGTAATAGTAGCAGTAGTTACAGTAGCAGTAGTTACAGTAGCAGTAGTAGTAACACTAATTGTTGTAATAGTAGCAGTAGTTACAGTAGCAGTAGTTACAGTAGCAGTAGTAGTAACACTAATTGTTGTAATAGTAGCAGTAGTTACAGTAGCAGTAGTTACAGTAGCAGTAGTAGTAACACTAATTGTTGTAATAGTAGCAGTAGTTACAGTAGCAGTAGTTACAGTAGCAGTAGTAGTAATACTAATTGTTGTAATAGTAGCAGTAGTTACAGTAGCAGTAGTAGTAATACTAATTGTTGTAATAGTAGCAGTAGTTACAGTAGCAGTAGTAGTAATACTAATTGTTGTAATAGTAGCAGTAGTTACAGTAGCAGTAGTTACAGTAGCAGTAGTAGTAACACTAATTGTTGTAATAGTAGCAGTAGTTACAGTAGCAGTAGTTACAGTAGCAGTAGTAATAACACTAATTGTTGTAATAGTAGCAGTAGTTACAGTAGCAGTAGTTACAGTAGCAGTAGTAGTAACACTAATTGTTGTAATAGTAGCAGTAGTTACAGTAGCAGTAGTAGTAACACTAATTGTTGTAACAGTAGCAGTAGTTACAGTAGCAGTAGTAGTAACACTAATTGTTGTAACAGTAGCAGTAGTTACAGTAGCAGTAGTAGTAACACTAATTGTTGTAACAGTAGCAGTAGTTACAGTAGCAGTAGTAGTAACACTAATTGTTGTAATAGTAGCAGTAGTTACAGTAGCAGTAGTAGTAATACTAATTGTTGTAATAGTAGCAGTAGTTACAGTAGCAGTAGTTACAGTAGCAGTAGTTACAGTAGCAGTAGTAGTAACACTAATTGTTGTAATAGTAGCAGTAGTTACAGTAGCAGTAGTTACAGTAGCAGTAGTAGTAACACTAATTGTTGTAATAGTAGCAGTAGTTACAGTAGCAGTAGTAGTAATACTAATTGTTGTAATAGTAGCAGTAGTTACAGTAGCAGTAGTAGTAATACTAATTGTTGTAATAGTAGCAGTAGTTACAGTAGCAGTAGTTACAGTAGCAGTAGTAGTAACACTAATTGTTGTAATAGTAGCAGTAGTTACAGTAGCAGTAGTTACAGTAGCAGTAGTAGTAACACTAATTGTTGTAATAGTAGCAGTAGTTACAGTAGCAGTAGTAGTAATACTAATTGTTGTAATAGTAGCAGTAGTTACAGTAGCAGTAGTTACAGTAGCAGTAGTAGTAACACTAATTGTTGTAATAGTAGCAGTAGTTACAGTAGCAGTAGTTACAGTAGCAGTAGTAGTAACACTAATTGTTGTAATAGTAGCAGTAGTTACAGTAGCAGTAGTAGTAATACTAATTGTTGTAATAGTAGCAGTAGTTACAGTAGCAGTAGTTACAGTAGCAGTAGTAGTAACACTAATTGTTGTAATAGTAGCAGTAGTTACAGTAGCAGTAGTAGTAACACTAATTGTTGTAATAGTAGCAGTAGTTACAGTAGCAGTAGTTACAGTAGCAGTAGTAGTAACACTAATTGTTGTAATAGTAGCAGTAGTTACAGTAGCAGTAGTTACAGTAGCAGTAGTAGTAACACTAATTGTTGTAATAGTAGCAGTAGTTACAGTAGCAGTAGTAGTAATACTAATTGTTGTAATAGTAGCAGTAGTTACAGTAGCAGTAGTAGTAACACTAATTGTTGTAATAGTAGCAGTAGTTACAGTAGCAGTAGTAGTAACACTAATTGTTGTAATAGTAGCAGTAGTTACAGTAGCAGTAGTAGTAATACTAATTGTTGTAATAGTAGCAGTAGTTACAGTAGCAGTAGTAGTAACACTAATTGTTGTAATAGTAGCAGTAGTTACAGTAGCAGTAGTAGTAACACTAATTGTTGTAATAGTAGCAGTAGTTACAGTAGCAGTAGTAGTAACACTAATTGTTGTAATAGTAGCAGTAGTTACAGTAGCAGTAGTTACAGTAGCAGTAGTAGTAACACTAATTGTTGTAATAGTAGCAGTAGTTACAGTAGCAGTAGTAGTAACACTAATTGTTGTAATAGTAGCAGTAGTTACAGTAGCAGTAGTAGTAACACTAATTGTTGTAATAGTAGCAGTAGTTACAGTAGCAGTAGTAGTAATACTAATTGTTGTAATAGTAGCAGTAGTTACAGTAGCAGTAGTAGTAACACTAATTGTTGTAATAGTAGCAGTAGTTACAGTAGTAGTAGTAGTAATACTAATTGTTGTAATAGTAGCAGTAGTTACAGTAGCAGTAGTAGTAACACTAATTGTTGTAATAGTAGCAGTAGTTACAGTAGCAGTAGTAGTAATACTAATTGTTGTAATAGTAGCAGTAGTTACAGTAGCAGTAGTAGTAATACTAATTGTTGTAATAGTAGCAGTAGTTACAGTAGCAGTAGTAGTAATACTAATTGTTGTAATAGTAGCAGTAGTTACAGTAGCAGTAGTTACAGTAGCAGTAGTAGTAACACTAATTGTTGTAATAGTAGCAGTAGTTACAGTAGCAGTAGTTACAGTAGCAGTAGTAGTAACACTAATTGTTGTAATAGTAGCAGTAGTTACAGTAGCAGTAGTTACAGTAGCAGTAGTAGTAACACTAATTGTTGTAATAGTAGCAGTAGTTACAGTAGCAGTAGTAGTAATACTAATTGTTGTAATAGTAGCAGTAGTTACAGTAGCAGTAGTTACAGTAGCAGTAGTAGTAACACTAATTGTTGTAATAGTAGCAGTAGTTACAGTAGCAGTAGTAGTAACACTAATTGTTGTAATAGTAGCAGTAGTTACAGTAGCAGTAGTTACAGTAGCAGTAGTAGTAACACTAATTGTTGTAATAGTAGCAGTAGTTACAGTAGCAGTAGTTACAGTAGCAGTAGTAGTAACACTAATTGTTGTAATAGTAGCAGTAGTTACAGTAGCAGTAGTAGTAATACTAATTGTTGTAATAGTAGCAGTAGTTACAGTAGCAGTAGTAGTAACACTAATTGTTGTAATAGTAGCAGTAGTTACAGTAGCAGTAGTAGTAACACTAATTGTTGTAATAGTAGCAGTAGTTACAGTAGCAGTAGTAGTAATACTAATTGTTGTAATAGTAGCAGTAGTTACAGTAGCAGTAGTAGTAACACTAATTGTTGTAATAGTAGCAGTAGTTACAGTAGCAGTAGTAGTAACACTAATTGTTGTAATAGTAGCAGTAGTTACAGTAGCAGTAGTAGTAACACTAATTGTTGTAATAGTAGCAGTAGTTACAGTAGCAGTAGTTACAGTAGCAGTAGTAGTAACACTAATTGTTGTAATAGTAGCAGTAGTTAAAGTAGCAGTAGTAGTAACACTAATTGTTGTAATAGTAGCAGTAGTTACAGTAGCAGTAGTAGTAACACTAATTGTTGTAATAGTAGCAGTAGTTACAGTAGCAGTAGTAGTAATACTAATTGTTGTAATAGTAGCAGTAGTTACAGTAGCAGTAGTAGTAACACTAATTGTTGTAATAGTAGCAGTAGTTACAGTAGTAGTAGTAGTAATACTAATTGTTGTAATAGTAGCAGTAGTTACAGTAGCAGTAGTAGTAACACTAATTGTTGTAATAGTAGCAGTAGTTACAGTAGCAGTAGTAGTAATACTAATTGTTGCAATAGTAGCAGTAGTTACAGTAGTAGTAGTAGTAATACTAATTGTTGTAATAGTAGCAGTAGTTACAGTAGCAGTAGTAGTAACACTAATTGTTGTAATAGTAGCAGTAGTTACAGTAGTAGTAGTAGTAATACTAATTGTTGTAATAGTAGCAGTAGTTACAGTAGCAGTAGTTACAGTAGTAGTAGTAGTAACACTAATTGTTGTAATAGTAGCAGTAGTTACAGTAGCAGTAGTTACAGTAGCAGTAGTAGTAACACTAATTGTTGTAATAGTAGCAGTAGTTACAGTAGCAGTAGTTACAGTAGCAGTAGTAGTAACACTAATTGTTGTAATAGTAGCAGTAGTTACAGTAGCAGTAGTTACAGTAGCAGTAGTAGTAATACTAATTGTTGTAATAGTAGCAGTAGTTACAGTAGCAGTAGTAGTAACACTAATTGTTGTAATAGTAGCAGTAGTTACAGTAGTAGTAGTAGTAATACTAATTGTTGTAATAGTAGCAGTAGTTACAGTAGCAGTAGTTACAGTAGCAGTAGTAGTAATACTAATTGTTGTAATAGTAGCAGTAGTTACAGTAGCAGTAGTTACAGTAGCAGTAGTAGTAATACTAATTGTTGTAATAGTAGCAGTAGTTACAGTAGCAGTAGTAGTAACACTAATTGTTGTAATAGTAGCAGTAGTTACAGTAGCAGTAGTTACAGTAGCAGTAGTAGTAGCAGTAGTAGTAACACTAATTGTTGTAATAGTAGCAGTAGTTACAGTAGCAGTAGTAGTAATACTAATTGTTGTAATAGTAGCAGTAGTTACAGTAGCAGTAGTAGTAATACTAATTGTTGTAATAGTAGCAGTAGTTACAGTAGCAGTAGTAGTAATACTAATTGTTGTAATAGTAGCAGTAGTTACAGTAGCAGTAGTAGTAATACTAGTTGTTGTAATAGTAGCAGTAGTTACAGTAGCAGTAGTAGTAATACTAATTGTTGTAATATTAGCAGTAGTTACAGTAGCAGCAGTAGTAATACTAGTTGTTGTAACAGTAGCAGTAGTTACAGTAGCAGTAGTAGTAACACTAATTGTTGTAATATTAGCAGTAGTTACAGTAGCAGCAGTAGTAATACTAGTTGTTGTAATAGTAGCAGTAGTTACAGTAGCAGTAGTAATACTAGTTGTTGTAATAGTAGCAGTAGTTACAGTAGCAGTAGTAGTAATACTAGTTGTTGTAATAGTAGCAGTAGTTACAGTAGCAGTAGTAGTAATACTAATTGTTGTAATAGTAGCAGTAGTTACAGTAGCAGTAGTTACAGTAGCAGTAGTAGTAACACTAATTGTTGTAATAGTAGCAGTAGTTACAGTAGCAGTAGTTACAGTAGCAGTAGTAGTAATACTAATTGTTGTAATAGTAGCAGTAGTTACAGTAGCAGTAGTTACAGTAGCAGTAGTAGTAATACTAATTGTTGTAATAGTAGCAGTAGTTACAGTAGCAGTAGTAGTAACACTAATTGTTGTAATAGTAGCAGTAGTTACAGTAGCAGTAGTTACAGTAGCAGTAGTAGTAATACTAATTGTTGTAATAGTAGCAGTAGTTACAGTAGCAGTAGTTACAGTAGCAGTAGTAGTAATACTAATTGTTGTAATAGTAGCAGTAGTTACAGTAGCAGTAGTAGTAATACTAATTGTTGTAATAGTAGTAGTAGTTACAGTAGCAGTAGTAGTAATACTAGTTGTTGTAATAGTAGCAGTAGTTACAGTAGCAGTAGTAGTAATACTAGTTGTTGTAATAGTAGCAGTAGTTACAGTAGCAGTAGTAGTAATACTAGTTGTTGTAATAGTAGCAGTAGTTGCAGTAGCAGTAGTAGTAATACTAGTTGTTGTAATAATAGCAGTAGTTACAGTAGCAGTAGTAGTAATACTAGTTGTTGTAATAGTAGCAGTAGTTACAGTAGCAGTAGTAGTAATACTAGTTGTTGTAATAGTAGCAGTAGTTACAGTAGCAGTAGTAGTAATACTAGTTATTGTAATAGTAGCAGTAGTTACAGTAGCAGTAGTAGTAATACTGGTTGTTGTAATAGTAGCAGTAGTTACAGTAACAGTAGTAGTAGTACTAATTGTATTAGTAGTTATAGTAGGGGTGGTAATCGTTTTTATACGAAATGTAACACTAATGGTAGTAAAGATGGCAGTTATTGATTCTGCAATCACTTTAGTTGTGGTCATCATTATCATTATCGTCATCATTATCATCATCGAGTACCGGGCCTGCTGGCGTAGGTGATCATGTCTATCCACAACCTTTGATCTTGACAGTTATTTATCATTTCTGTTGTTGACCTTCTGCCAAGCCATTCTCTTAGGCTGTCTGGTATCTTTTCTCTTTACTTCCCTCTATCTCTTTGTCCCTCAATAGTTGTGGTCGAAACACTAAATGAGAAAAAAATGTAAAATTTTTAATTAACGTAGGAATCTTATTTAAAATGCTACATTTGTAGTAGAGAAGAAACTGTAGTACTGGTAGCAGTAATTGCCGTAATATTAGCAACTGTAGTACTATTAGCAGTAATTTAGTAGTAGAGGAAGCGATTGCACTAGTTGTAATAGTGTCAGTAATTGTAGTAGTTGTAAGAACTCTGGCAACACTAGTAGTAGTAATTGTAATACATGCACTAGGATTGACAGTAATTGTTATAGTGTAAGTCTCTGTAAAGTAGTGTTAGCGAGAACAGATCTATAGCAACCGTGACGGTAAATGTAGCAGTAGTAGTGGTAGTAATTATAACACAGTTGTGATAGTTATTACCGAATTAGTTTTTGCAATATTTGTAACAATTTTAAAAGATACAATAATTGTAAAAGTAGTAACATGTGTAACAACATTACCAGTAATTGGGATAGTACTTGTAATTATTTTTGTAGTAAGTATAAGTACTTAATGACATTAAGCTCAGTAGTTTTGCTAGTAATTTCTGTCAAAGTGGCATTACTTTTTGTAGTAAGTATCTGAATAAAATATCAAGAAAGCGGTAAGTAAAATCTGCAATAGTATCAACTAATTGCTGAACGCTATGTCACTAATTGTTGAACTATTCGGAACCAGATCTCCCACAGAACGTTACATTCATCACAGCCCGTCTGTAAGAATCTCCGTCTATAGTCAGACTCCAACAGAACGTTACATTCACCACAGCTCGTCTGTAAGAATCTCTGTTTATAGTCAGACCTCCCACAGAACGTTACATACACCACTAAAAAAAAAAGTAAAGTACCCCCCGTCACGCCAAGTGGCGTATAGGGAAATATGGTGTTAGTGACCCTATATTTTACAGACCTTCAGCACATGATTTTTGGGGTAATGTGGTCGGTATTACGCCCGTGCTGCTTTTACTTTCCCAGAAAAAATCCGGTACCCATTTAAGGCTGGGTGAACCCGGAGCCGTCGGTTGGGATCGAACCCTACCCCTTGTCCGTAGTAGTCCAGTTCACATACACCACTGCTCGTCTGAAATAATCTCTGTCTCTAGCCAGATCTCCCACAGAACGTTACATACACCACAGCTCGTCTGTAAGAATCTCTGTCTCTAGTCAGACCTCCCACAGAACGTTACATTCACCACAGCTCGTCTGTAAGAATCTCTTGTCTCTAGCCAGATCTCCCACAGAACGTTACATTCACCACAGCTCGTCTGTAAGAATCTCTGTCTCTAGCCAGACCTCCCACAGAACGTTACATTCACCACAGCTCGTCTGTAAGAATCTCTGTCTCTAGTCAGACCTCCCACAGAACGTTACATACACCACAGCTCGTCTGTAAGAATCTCTGTCTCTAGTCAGACCTCCCACAGAACGTTACATACACCACAGCTCGTCTGTAAGAATCTCTGTCTCTAGTCAGACCTCCCACAGAACGTTACATACACCACAGCCCGTCTGTAAGAATCTCTGTCTCTAGCCAAATCTTCAGTTCTTTCACTTGTTCCTATACACATTCCGGTGTCGAGGGAGACATCACAGTTCTTGGTCTTCCATTCTGGCAGCCTCATCCATTGCCATCTGATGATGTTGTAGCGTTCTCGGATGTTGTCAGTCCATTTTACTCTGGGTCTACCATGCACACCTCTTTCATCTCCCCTTCTAATATACGTCTTGTCTGGTCTAGAACGGGAGCGGCGATAGCTCAGTGGTTAGTGAACTGGACTACAAAGGTCAAGAGGTTGGGTTCGATCCTGATCGACGGCTTTCGGGTTCACCCAGCCTTTAATGACTCATCATCATCATCATCATCATCATCATCATCATCATCATCATCATCATCATCATCATCATCATCATCATCATCATCATCATTAAGTGCCCTCTCCGCATCGAAGGTTGGCTAGCATGGAGCGCCATTCCTCTCTGTCTCTTGCTTTGATGGTGCAGATTGTCATAGACTGACTTGTCCATCTTTTGATGTTACTCGTCCATGTTAGTCTTGATCTGCCTCTTTCACCTTTTATTTTCCTTTCCAAGATTACTTTTAGTAGGCTTTTAACATCCCCAAAAAATCTCATTTGTCTCTTTTGAACTGTTTTTAATAGCTCGCTTTTCATTTTTAGTTGTTTTAAGACTTCATCATTTGTTTTCTTTTCTTTCCACCAAGCTCTACCTATTCTTCTATAAATCCACATTTCAAAGGCTTCAATTTTCTATTATGTTTTTTTGTGTAATGTCCATGTTTCTGCAACATACAGGAATATTGAGAAGATGTAACATTTTGCTAATCTTAGTTTCAGCCCTCGTGTTATTTGTTTTGATGTTAGTATATTTTTCATGGCATTGAAATTACTTTTTGCCATTCCTATTCTTTTATTTATTTAATGACTACCGGATGTATTTCTGGGAAAGTAAAGCGGCACCGGCGTTATACCGAACACATTACACCAAAAACTATGTACCGAAGGTCTGTAAAAATTATGATCACTAACACCATATTCTTTATTCGCCACTTGGCGTAACGGGGCTCTTGACTTTTATATGATACACAAATACTAATTGTATAGAGGGGGCATCAGTAGCCTAGTTGGGAAAACCACCCGACTGGGCTACCTACGTTCAGACAACCCGTGTTCGATCACCGTGGGAGCAGTGTGAGTTGTACTCGTGGTTGGGGAAAAAAAATACCCCCACCATCGACCCAGTCAGTGGCAGAAATGGGTACCAGGGTATCACCCTGGGAAAGTTAGGAATGCCGACTCGCATTGTGAGTTTCGATGCTTGAAGCGACACTATCCAGAAGTCTCCGAACACTTCTGGATTGGCAGCCGAGGCACATATTTGGTGGAAACTCTGGTGCTAAGACGCCGGTTCAAGTCTCGTACTTGACCTTGACCTTATAAATCTTGTAGCAGTCTTTCCTGGCTATCAAGCCATTTCATTTGTTAAAAGTAGTAATATTGATTTTATTGTCAAAGAGATTTTTATTTGTAGAGTCCCATAGCAATTGTCCTCGTTTAATAAAGCGTTAGTGACTTCATTATTCTAAGCCTCATCTCCATGGGGTGGCCAGTGCTCTTCCCCGTTGTATTTCCTTCCTGGAAAATATTTATAGTGCCGATTTAAGGAGGATGGGTGGACCACAGAAGCGTTTTAAGTTGGAAAATGTGTTGCTTTAACTGTCATTTAAACCCTGAGCCATTCGATCGCTCGGCGAGTCTTCCCTAACCTCATCGCTACCTAGCTAATCTACTGCAATATTGTTTCAGACACTCCAAGTAACACACGAGCTATTTGCCTGATATTTTTAATTTTACATTCCCTTCTTCCTCTTTCCTTCCTCATTTACATTTCAGCGTCTAAGGGAGATATAATTTGACGCATTTTACTTTTCTGTTCGCCTCTGCTGCTGTTATGTTTCCTAGTGTTTGTAATGTTCAGTCAATTCATCATTTTTCGTGTTCGGCCTTTGGGTCTGGTGTTCTCTCAACGTTTATTGAATGTTCGTTGTGTTCTGATCACTCTGCTTTGTCACGTGGTCAAACCACTTTATCTGTTGTTTCTTTATATATTCTATGGCGGGTATACCTTTAATTTCAGTAACATTTCATAATCTCTGTATGCAGGCAATAGGTTGAGTCTTTGCAGATGTCAAAAATACGTAAGGTTATCTTTGTCTACGTCTCCGAACGTGCAGGAGGACGGGGAAATTAAAGAGCGGACAGGTTAGCTAGTTGTGCTGTCGTTGAGGACGGTCAACCAATGGATCGGGCGGACTTCATAAATGCCCTCCGAGATGTTGAAAGGGCACAAGACTTCGACAACCATGAGTCCACGTCATTTCTTCGGATGAAAGAGATGGGAGTTGAGATGGGCACAGCCAGAAACGAGAAACTTAGTGGGCGTGTAAGAAGACTTATCAACCAACATAGAACTGGAGTCGTCAGTCGCTGGTCACTGCGGGACTTGCTGAGGAGGGGATCTGAGCACCTATGGATATGTTCGGAGTACAATGACCATAACCCGAATTTAACTAAATACCATTTTACACAAGAACATATCTAGCTATATTTTACAGGTGTTTTCTATTAGTAGCACACCCCATTCACAGACTTGCAACTTTAAACCCGGATGTTATGGCTGTTCGTTTACTTCTGTACACACAACACGATCTAGTAAATTCCTCATGGGCATCGTTATAAAGGGGATGTGGTTTGGCACTTACGTTAAGCCCGTACAAATTCTGGCCCAGTTGTGCAGATGGTTTTGTTTAGCTTTTATTTGCCAACGTTTATCACATATGAAAGAGTTTGCTAAAAGATACAAAATGTAATAGGAGTTACATGATAATCTTTTTAGCTTTTATGGAGAAATGGAAAATGAAATCGTCTGGCAGTGCAAAATCATGTCTGTAAGGAGCTGTCAAGGGAGGGAGAAAGAGGGGTGGGCAGAGAAAGAGATGGGAAGATAACATTTGCAGATTTCGTCTATGAAGAGTCCTAAAGAGTAAGTGAAGATAGAGAGCGAT
The DNA here is from genome assembly GCA_032433765.1 of Megaustenia siamemsis. Taxonomy (NCBI): domain Eukaryota; kingdom Metazoa; phylum Mollusca; class Gastropoda; order Stylommatophora; family Ariophantidae; genus Megaustenia; species Megaustenia siamemsis. The sequence goes on from JAVIAB010000104.1 coordinate 5,475,005, forward strand.
GGAGAAGGTTGATGAAGTCTGTCAGTGGTGCCAAACAACCCCAAGGAGAAGGTTGATGAAGTCTGTCAGTGGTGCCCAAACAACCCCAAGGAGAAGGTTGATGAAGTCTGTCAGTGGTGCCCAAACAACCCCAAGGAGAAGGTTGATGAAGTCTGTCAGTGGTGCCAAACAACCCCAAGGAGAAGGTTGATGAAGTCTGTCAGTGGTGCCCAAACAACCCCAAGGAGAAGGTTGATGAAGTCTGTCAAGGAGAAGGTTGATGTCAGTGGTGCCACAACAACCCCTAGGATTATGGGCTGGAGAAGAATAAGAAGTTATCATCTTCCACTAAAACACATAAGCGTAAATCAGCTCGCAGAAAAAAAGGACGCAAAAGAAAAGACGCATAAAAAACACAAGAGCGATAATGTCAAAAATAAGACTGAAAATATCAGACCGATACTTTCCGTAAATGATTATATCACCATCATCATCATGTGCCATACTGGTTGGCGTAGGCGATCATGTCCTTCCACAATCTTCTATCCACAGTGCATCCTATCAATTCTGTTGTTGACTGTTTTTCATGCCATGACACCAAGCGATCCAGTATTTTCTCTAATTGTCGTCCACGATATCTCTTTCCTTTTATTTTTCCAGTTGTAACAAATTATTCAATTTTCCTCTTCTCATGATGTGCCCGAAAAATGTTCATTATTTCTTTCTGATGGTTTTTTAAGAGCTCCCTTTTTGTGTTGGCCTCGTTGAGAACTTCCTCATTGGGCTTTTTACCTTCCAGGGAACTTTCAACATTCTTCTGAGAAATCCCATCTCTGTGGCCTCTAATCGTCTTTTCATTTGTTTGTCTACTGTCCATGATTCGCTTCCATAGGTCAGAATTGGTTCTATATAGCACGGATGAACTCTCTTTCTCACTTCTATTGACATAGATTTGTTGCATAAGATATTTTTCATTTTTTAAAAGTGATATTTTGGCCTGAGCTATATTATTTTGATCATTAAATATTATTATTGTTTAAAAAAAAAAAAAAAATTTATATCGCGTTACATATTGGAATTGTGCATCTATAAATCAACGACGTCCCATTCTTGATAAGCTACTGTGCGGCGCCGATATAATGATTTTGCAAGAAACACTTCTTGGTGACAGAACAGTTAGTGCCCCTGGATTTCATTGTTTCTACAATAGAAGACACCTTGGACAGGCCATCCTTGTGCGAAACAACATGATGACAGATGAGGTTAATATGTTTGCGTGGGACAATGCAGAATTGCAGGTACATGCAGTTAGGGTGCAGACCCCAGTTCCTTTCGTGGTTGTAAATATGTATGCCTGTAATGGGAAGGTGGACACACAACAATGGCAGAATCTCTTAGAGTTCGATGAAGAGAATGTCATTTTCTGCGGAGACTTTAATGCTAGAGGAAACCAGTGGGGTAACGTCATAACCAACAAGCAGGGAGAAGACCTAGAGAACGCACTGGTGTCAGTCGATTTAGTGTGCTTGAATGATGGAAGGGCAACAAGAATGGCCACTCGAACAGGGGACTCTGATAGTGTCATAGACCTGGCACTGGTGTCTTCCACCTTCGCACCGGTTTGCAGGTGGAGTGTACTGGGGTTCCACGGAAGTGATCACTATCCATGTGTCCTCCTAATTGAGGAGGGGAGAAATAGAAGTCAGAAAAGGAAACTTCACACATTCCACATGCTCAGAAAAATCGCTAGCCACATTCTGGCACCTTCATCAGAGCATGGATGGCACAACACGACACAGAGATATACCAGATTTCTAGAGCACAGACCAGATGTGCCATAAATCTGATGAGAGCAAAGGGATGGCCCTGCTTGCCAGCTACATTGAGATGACTGAACAAAGAAATGAGGATACGGAGGTCCCTTTCAGAATTGTGTGAGGATGTAGTGATAGAAGAAGATCTCACAATCACAACCGATACCATTCACACGACACTTAAAAGGTCACACAACACTGCTCCTGGTCCAGATGGTGTTCGGTATGATGACATAGGCGATTTAGCTGAAGACAACTTGACAAAACTGGCCAATGAGTTTAATGCCAGCATTCGGAGTGGCCAGATTAAGGAGGAGTGACTACTCAGCTACTTACTACCGCTACCGAAGCCAAACAAGGACCATTCTCAGATCAGTGCCTACAGAATCATCACAATGCAGAACACTGCGGGCAAGCTGCTGAAGAAAATAGTTGCCCGTGTCCTCACCTGTCACCTTGAACAGAAACGCACATTCCCACCCACACTTAGAGGTTATAGATATAACAAAGAGACATGGCTCAATGCGGCAGTCTTTGCCTATGACGTCTTCGAAGGCTTCCACAGACAAGAGGAGACATGTGCTGCTGCTATAGATCTGGAGGATGCATACAACAGGGTACCATTTGAATATCTCATGCATATGCTTCTCAAACTGGCGGTGAAACCCTTCCTCATTAGATGGATCGCCGCGGCACTGTTTCAGAGGAAGGTGATACTCAGATGTGGAAGTTGGTCTTCCGAGCCAACATCCATTTGTCAGGGCTGCCACACGGCTCACCATTGTCACCAGTTCTATTTAACGTGTACACAATAATGATCACGGAACAACAGCTGGATGGGAGGGGAAGAACTATGACTTTTGCTGATGATATTCTGGTATATCGACAGGAAAGAGACAGACGGGGAATCGCCTCCACAATGAAAGACGAACTCGATCGCATTTCTTCCTGGTGTGGGGTTTCAGGTGCCTTGGTTAATCCTAATAAAGCATCAGTTTCATGGTTCTCCCTTAACAATCATATCGTTAATACGACCACACCGGTAGTACGAATGGGAGCTGATGAGGTGACCAGGGATAGGGTGTTGACGTAACTCAGAGTTAAGTTTGATCGCAGCCTGTGTTTTCGGGACCACGTCGACCTTGTGATAACAAAATCCCGCAAAGGATTAGCCGCCTTGAAGGTCATAGCAGCTGCCAACATCGAGCAGAGGCTACTTACTCTTCTGTTCTAGGGATTAGTTCTTGCACCAATCGAGTATGCCCTGACAATTCTTACTGTCAGTAAGACGCAAATTGACAGTAAAAAAAAGTAAAGTACCCCCGTCACGCCAAGTGGCGTATAGGGAAATATGGTGTTAGTGACCCTATATTTTACAGACCTTCAGCACATGATTTTGGGGTAATGTGGTCAGTATTACGCCCGTGCTGCTTTACTTTCCCAGAGCAAATTGACAGGCTGGAGAAAATACAGAATTAAGTTATGCGCATTATCTTGGGGTGTACGAGGGACACTCCCTGTGTAGCAATGAGGTATCTTCTCGACTTTCCAACCATGGATGACAGGATCAAGATCTGGAGAGCACGAGCATACCTGAAGATAAGTGCAGATAAAGAGCATCCATTGCATCATGAGCTCCAAATAGGGAAGGGTATCAGGCTAAAGAGGGTCAAATCATGGGTGGGCCGAGCAGAAGATGTCATCAAACAGGTCTGTGGTCTTATCATCGTTGGCGAGGAGTGGATACCGGTGTCTACGTCATTCATGGGGAGATTCTCGTGTATTGTCACACTCGACAGGAAAAGTAGGGAACAAAACCGGTCGTGGTTAATGCTGAGGTCAACGGTCTCATCTGTGATAACACCGATAAGAAAGATGCAGTCATCTATACAGACGGATCTGTAAGACGACACCAAAGAAGTGCATAGGCATTTACAGCACGCTCGGCAGGCAGAATAGTCAAGGAAGACAGTGGTACATACGTCATGACCACGAGTAGCATGACAATGGAGGTGATGGCAGTGACCAAGGCATTCAAATGGTTAGAGTCACAAGACTACACCCACGCATGTATACTGAGTGATTCGATGAGCATGATAAAAAAAGTGGAGGCGGGATCTGTACGCATGCAATGGTTAGAGTCGTTGCAGAAGTCAAAAATACGTAAGGTCAACTTTGTCTACGTCCCGGGACTTGCTGGAATACGGGGAAATGAAAGAGCAGACAGATTGGCTAGCTGCGCTATTGTTGAGGACGGTCAACCAATGGATCGGGCGGACATCATCAATGCCCCCCAGGAAGTGGGAAGGACACAGGACTTCGACAACCATGAGTCCACGTCACTCCTTCGGATGAAAGAGATGGGAGTTAAGATTGGCACAGCCAGAAACGAGAAACTTAGTGGCCGTGTAAGAAGACTTATCAACCAACACAGAACTGGAGTCGTCAGTCGCTGGACACTGCGGGACTTGCTGAGTGGGGGGGGGGGGGGGATCTGAGCACCTATGGACATGTTCGGAGTGCTATGACGATGACCCGCTAATAACTCAATAACCTTGCTCTCCCCTGATCTCTTAGGTAAATGAGACCTAGTTCTATCCACTAATCTATGTCTTTGCTCTCATCTAATCTCGTTAGTAGATGAGCCTTTCCCAATCCACTGATCTCTTAGGTTGATGAGACCTTGTTCTATCCACTGATCTCTTAGGTTGATGAGACCTTGTTCTATCCACTGATCTCTTAGGTAGATGAGACCTTGTTTTATCCACTGATCTCTTAGGTAGATGAGACCTTGTTCTCCCCTGATCTCTTAGGTAGATGAGACCTAGTTCTATCCACTAATTTATTAGGTAAATGAGACCTATAGCTTGTTTCATAAGTCGTGCCCAACTTTTAAAATCAATATCTTTTAAACCGCTTTTTGTAATTTTTTCAAAATTTGCATGTAAAGTTATAATGATTAGAACCCAACAGGGAATTAATTTCATTAAAAACAAACATTTGGTTATTATTATTGCTTATTTGAGTTATATAAATTTATAACGACCCATTGATGTAGTCAAAACTTAGTGTTTACCGTATTTAAGTTAAAAATAGCGATTACAAATCTATACACGGTCAAATTTACAATTTTGCACGCTTTAAACGTGATCTGTCTGACACAATTAGACACTTTTAGAAAACACGAGGCCTTGTGTGTTCCATTTCCGTTCATTCATAGGTGTAGACGTGGAACGCTAACATTTATCATGGGTCTTAAAATGAAATTCTGCAGTTTACAAAACATCGCAATAAAAATGTATGACTATTTTTGCAAAGAGGCTAAACGAGGAAGATTATTTCATTCTTTAGAAAACCCTGAGAATAGGACAAGACATATTTTGGATTTATCTAAACGGTCATTTAATCGCTGGATTCAAGCACGTGACCGTCAATGTTCCAAATATACAAAATCACAAGGAAGAGCAAAAATGTTGGATAATTTCGACAGTGAACTTATTAGAAGTGAAATTCGCAAAATGTTGGGTATGAATGAAACTGTTACAATAAGAAAATTAAAAGTATCGCTGAAAAAGAACAACAGTATTGAAATATCAAAGTCTACATTATGGAGGAATGTGAGAGCTGCAGGCTTTACATTCAGAAAGTATTCCAATGGACGAAACATCATCTGTGAGAAGCCACATATAGTAGTCATGAGAAGCAAGTACTTACGTGAAGTAAAAGAGGTGCGCAAGCAAGGTTATGATATTGTGTACTTGGATGAAACATGGATCAATGCTCACCACACTAACCAAAGGGAATGGCAGTCATCAGATGGAAAGATTAAGAGATTAATACCTAGCAGCAAAGGACAGCGCTTGATAATTGCTCATGCAGGTAGTCGACAACATGGACTAATACAGAATGCAGAGCTCATTTTTCTTTCAAAATCCATAGACAATCGGGATTATCACTCTGAGATGAATGGTTACATATTTAGACATTGGATTGAAAATTCTGCTCTCCCATCACTAGATCGACCATCTTGCCTAATAATGGACAATGCAGCGTACCACAACATTGTTGCACTTGAAGATAAAGTCCCGACGTCATCCAGTACAAAAGATGCTATTAAGATATGGCTCACAAAGGAGCACATACAATTTAATAACATGTACTTAAAAACTGAATTACTATCTCTAGTAAAGCAAAAACAGAGGACACAGATTTTTCAAATAGATAAGATTATCCAAGAGCACGGTCATATAAGTTTGAGGCGGCCACCTTACCATGCTCATTTAAATCCAATAGAACTAATCTGGGCAAAATTAAAAGGACAAGTGGCAGATGAAAATACAACATTCAAAATATGCGATGTAAAGACTCTTGCTAATCTCGCTTTATTAAATATAGACAAAGATTATTGGGCTAAATGTGAAGACCACGTCTTAAAACAGGAAGAGGAATATTGGAAAAATGATGGTTTGTGGAATGTTCAACCCCAAACAGTTATTAATCTTTTAGACTCGTCTGATTCAGAATGAAAGTATATAGCCCCCACAATGTTGGCCCCTATATTACCTTAAATTATTTCAACAAACGGTCCTTTTCAGGACCACACAACTATGAAAATTGGACATACAGCTTGATATTATCGTCCGTCCTCGAACTGAGCAGACAATAATTATCCTGGTGTTTTGTTTTATCCAGTTATTTCCCCATTACGACCACGTTTTTACCTAGTGAAAATTAATCGTAGACCAGCAACTACGGTAATTTCTATTCTTTAGGGCTTCACAATTTACAATTTTGACAAACATCAAAGAAATATCGCCGCTTTAAGAAAACTGCAGCTGCAAGATATTTGTTAAATATACATTTAAAGGGTCTTTTGCATTCTAATAACATTTGGAAAATTTCAAAAGTATTTAACAAACGGTTAGAGAGTAATAGTGTTTTGAAGTTGGGCATATGTTTTGAAACGAGCTATAGTTCTATCCACTAATCTATGTCTTTGCTCTCATCTAATCTCGTTGGTAGATGAGCCTTTCCCAATCCACTGATCTCTTAGGTTTATGAGACCTTGTTCTATCCACTGATCTCTTAGGTAGATGAGACCTTTCTTTGTTTGGGAGATGAGATATTAATTCGGATGATTACACTGGCACGGGCGATTGAGCAATTATGGATTTTAATTTGTTTGCTGTGATACCGGGGATTTCGAGAATCCAAGAAGAAGAGACTTTGTTCTCCACTGATCTCTTAGGTCGATGAGACTTTGTTCTCCACTGATCTCTTAGGTCGATGAGACTTTGTTCTCCACTGATCTCTTAGGTCGATGAGACTTTGTTCTCCACTGATCTCTTAGGTCGATGAGACTTTTTTCTCCCCTGATCTCTTAGGTCGATGAGACTTTGTTCTCCACTGATCTCTTAGGTCGATGAGACTTTGTTCTCCACTGATCTCTTAGGTCGATGAGACTTTGTTCTCCACTGATCTCTTAGGTCGATGAGACTTTGTTCTCCACTGATCTCTTAGGTCGATGAGACTTTGTTCTCCACTGATCTCTTAGGTCGATGAGACTTTTTTCTCCCCTGATCTCTTAGGTCGATGAGACTTTGTTCTCCACTGATCTCTTAGGTCGATGAGACTTTGTTCTCCACTGATCTCTTAGGTCGATGAGACTTTTTTCTCCCCTGATCTCTTAGGTCGATGAGACTTTGTTCTCCACTGATCTCTTAGGTCGATGAGACTTTTTTCTCCCCTGATCTCTTAGGTCGATGAGACTTTGTTCTCCACTGATCTCTTAGGTCGATGAGACTTTGTTTTCCCCTGATCTCTTAGGTCGATGAGACTTTGTTTTCCCCTGATCTCTTAGGTCGATGAGACTTTTTTCTCCCCTGATCTCTTAGGTCGATGAGACTTTGTTCTCCACTGATCTCTTAGGTCGATGAGACTTTGTTTTCCCCTGATCTCTTAGGTCGATAAGACTTTGTTCTCCACTGATCTCTTAGGTAGATGCGACCTTGTTCTATCCATTGATCTCTTAGGTAGATGAGACCTTGCTTTATCCACTGATCTCTTAGGTAGATGAGACCTTATTCTCCCCTGATCTCTTAGGTAGATGAGATCTTGTTCTATCCACTGATCTCTTAGGTAATTGAGACCTTGTTCTATCCACTGATCTCTTAGGTAGATGAGGCTTTGTTCTATCCCCTGATCTCTTAGATAGATGAGACTTTGTTTTATCCACTGATCTCTTAGGTAGATGAGACCTTGTTTTATCCACTGATCTCTTAGGTAGATGAGACCTTGTTCTCCCCTGATCTCTTAGGTAGATGAGACCTTGTTTTATCCACTGATCTCTTAGGTAGATGAGACCTTGCTCTCCCCTGATCTCTTAGGTAGATGAGACTTTGTTTTATCCACTGATCTCTTAGGTAGATGAGACCTTGTTCTCCCCTGATCTCTTAGGTAGATGAGACCTTGTTTTATCCACTGATCTCTTAGGTAGATGAGACCTTGTTCTCCCCTGATCTCTTAGGTAGATGAGACCTTGTTCTATCCACTGATCTCTTAGGTAGATGAGACCTTGTTTTATCCACTGATCTCTCAGGTAGATGCGACCTTGTTTTATCCACTGATCTCTTAGGTAGATGAGACCTTGTTTTATCCACTGATCTCTTAGGTAGATGAGACCTTGTTCTCCCCTGATCTCTTAGGTAGATGAGACATTGTTCTATCCACTGATCTCTTAGGTAGATGAGACCTTGTTTTATCCACTGATCTCTTAGGTAGATGAGACCTTGTTCTATCCACTGATCTCTTAGGTAGATGAGACCTTGTTTTATCCACTGATCTCTTAGGTAGATGAGACCTTGTTCTCCCCTAATCTCTTAGGTAGATGAGACCTTGTACTATCCACTGATCTCTTAGGTAGATGAGACCTTGTTCTATCCACTGATCTCTTATGTAGATGGGACCTTGTTCTATCCACTGATCTCTTAGGTAGATGAGACCTTGTTCTATCCACTGATCTCTTAGGTAGATGAGACCTTGTTCTATCCACTGATCTCTTAGGTAGATGAGACCTTGTTCTCCCCTGATCTCTTAGGTAGATGAGATCTTTTTCCATCCACTGATCTCTTAGGTAGATGAGACCTCGTTCTATCCACTGATCTCTTAGGTAGATGAGACCTTGTTCTCCCCTGATCTCTTAGGTAGATGAGATCTTTTTCCACCCACTGATCTCTTAGGTAGATGAGACCTCGTTCTATCCACTGAACTCTTAGGTAGATGAGACCTTGTTCTCCCCTGATCTCTAAGGTAGATGAGACCTCGTTCTATCCACTGATCTCTCAGGTAGATGAGACCTTGTTCTATCCACTGATCTCTCAGGTAGATGAGACCTCGTTCTATCCACTGATCTCTCAGGTAGATGAGACCTCGTTCTATCCACTGATCTCTCAGGTAGATGAGACCTCGTTCTAATCAATTGATCTCTCAGGTAGATGAGACCTTGTTCTATCCACTGATCTCTCAGGTAGATGAGACCTTGCTCTCCCCTGATCTCTCAGGTAGATGAGACCTTGTTCTATCCACTGATCTCTCAGGTAGATGAGACCTTGCTCTCCCCTGATCTCTTAGGTAGATGAGACCTTGTTCTATCCACTGATCTCTTAGGTAGATGAGACCTCGTTCTATCCACTGATCTCTCAGGTAGATGAGACCTTGTTCTATCCACTGATCTCTCAGGTAGATGAGACCTCGTTCTATCCACTGATCTCTCAGGTAGATGAGACCTCGTTCTATCCACTGATCTCTCAGGTAGATGAGACCTCGTTCTATCCACTGATCTCTCAGGTAGATGAGACCTTGTTCTATCCACTGATCTCTCAGGTAGATGAGACCTTGCTCTCCCCTGATCTCTCAGGTAGATGAGACCTTGCTCTCCCCTGATCTCTTAGGTAGATGAGACCTTGTCTATCCACTGATCTCTCAGGTAGATGAGACCTCGTTCTATCCACTGATCTCTTAGGTAGATGAGACCTTGTTCTATCCACTGATCTCTTAGGTAGATGAGACCTTGTTCTATCCACTGATCTCTTAGGTAGATGAGACCTTGTTCTATCCACTGATCTCTTAGGTAGATGAGACCTTGTTCTCCCCTGATCTCTCAGGTAGATGAGACCTTGTTCTATCCACTGATCTCTCAGGTAGATGAGACCGTGTTCTATCCACTGATCTCTTAGGTAGATGAGACCTAGTTCTATCCACTGATCTCTTAGGCAGATGAGACCTTGTTCTATCCACTGATCTCTTAGGTAGATGAGACCTTGCTCTCCCCTGATCTCTTAGGTAGATGAGACTTTGTTCTATCCACTGATCTCTTAGGTAATGAGACCTTGCTCTCCCCTGATCTCTTAGGTTGATGAGACCTTGTTCTATCCACTGATCTCTTAGGTAGATGAAACTTTATTCTCCACTGATCTCTTAGGTAGATGAGACCTTGTTCTATCCACTGATCTCTTACGTAGATGAGACCTTGTTCTATCCACTGATCTCTAAGTTAGATGAGGCCTTGTTCTATCCACTGATCTCTTAGGTAGATGAGACCTTGTTCTATCAACTGATTTCTTAGGTAGATGAGACCTTGTTCTATCCACTGATCTCTTAGGTAGATGAGACCTTGTTTTATCCACTGATCTCTTAGGTAGATGAGACCTTATTCTCCCCTGATCTCTTAGGTAGATGAGATCTTGTTCTATCCACTGATCTCTTAGGTAATTGAGACCTTGTTCTATCCACTGATCTCTTAGGTAGATGAGGCTTTGTTCTATCCACTGATCTCTTAGGTAGATGAGACTTTGTTTTATCCACTGATCTCTTAGGTAGATGAGACCTTGTTTTATCCACTGATCTCTTAGGTAGATGAGACCTTGTTCTCCCCTGATCTCTTAGGTAGATGAGACCTTGTTTTATCCACTGATCTCTTAGGTAGATGAGACCTTGCTCTCCCCTGATCTCTTAGGTAGATGAGACTTTGTTTTATCCACTGATCTCTTAGGTAGATGAGACCTTGTTCTCCCCTGATCTCTTAGGTAGATGAGACCTTGTTTTATCCACTGATCTCTTAGGTAGATGAGACCTTGTTCTCCCCTGATCTCTTAGGTAGATGAGACCTTGTTCTATCCACTGATCTCTTAGGTAGATGAGACCTTGTTTTATCCACTGATCTCTTAGGTAGATGAGACCTTGTTTTATCCACTGATCTCTTAGGTAGATGAGACCTTGTTTTATCCACTGATCTCTTAGGTAGATGAGACCTTGTTCTCCCCTGATCTCTTAGGTAGATGAGACCTTGTTCTATCCACTGATCTCTTAGGTAGATGAGACCTTGTTTTATCCACTGATCTCTTAGGTAGATGAGACCTTGTTCTATCCACTGATCTCTTAGGTAGATGAGACCTTGTTTTATCCACTGATCTCTTAGGTAGATGAGACCTTGTTCTCCCCAAATCTCTTAGGTAGATGAGACCTTGTACTATCCACTGATCTCTTAGGTAGATGAGACCTTGTTCTATCCACTGATCTCTTATGTAGATGAGACCTTGTTCTATCCACTGATCTCTTAGGTAGATGAGACCTTGTTCTATCCACTGATCTCTTAGGTAGATGAGACCTTGTTCTATCCACTGATCTCTTAGGTAGATGAGACCTTGTTCTCCCCTGATCTCTTAGGTAGATGAGATCTTTTTCCATCCACTGATCTCTTAGGTAGATGAGACCTCGTTTTATCCACTGATCTCTTAGGTAGATGAGATCTTTTTCCACCCACTGATCTCTTAGGTAGATGAGACCTCGTTCTATCCACTGATCTCTTAGGTAGATGAGACCTTGTTCTCCCCTGATCTCTAAGGTAGATGAGACCTCGTTCTATCCACTGATCTCTCAGGTAGATGAGACCTTGTTCTATCCACTGATCTCTCAGGTAGATGAGACCTCGTTCTATCCACTGATCTCTCAGGTAGATGAGACCTCGTTCTATCCACTGATCTCTCAGGTAGATGAGACCTCGTTCTAATCAATTGATCTCTCAGGTAGATGAGACCTTGTTCTATCCACTGATCTCTCAGGTAGATGAGACCTTGCTCTCCCCTGATCTCTCAGGTAGATGAGACCTTGTTCTATCCACTGATCTCTCAGGTAGATGAGACCTTGCTCTCCCCTGATCTCTTAGATAGATGAGACCTTGTTCTATCCACTGATCTCTCAGGTAGATGAGACCTCGTTTTATCCACTGATCTCTCAGGTAGATGAGACCTTGTTCTATCCACTGATCTCTCAGGTAGATGAGACCTCGTTCTATCCACTGATCTCTCAGGTAGATGAGACCTCGTTCTATCCACTGATCTCTCAGGTAGATGAGACCTCGTTCTAACCACTGATCTCTCAGGTAGATGAGACCTTGTTCTATCCACTGATCTCTCAGGTAGATGAGACCTTGCTCTCCCCTGATCTCTCAGGTAGATGAGACCTTGCTCTCCCCTGATCTCTTAGGTAGATGAGACCTTGTTCTATCCACTGATCTCTCAGGTAGATGAGACCTCGTTCTATCCACTGATCTCTTAGGTAGATGAGACCTTGTTCTCCCCTGATCTCTTAGGTAGATGAGACCTTGTTCTATCCACTGATCTCTTAGGTAGATGAGACCTTGTTCTATCCACTGATCTCTTAGGTAGATGAGGCCTTGTTCTCCCCTGATCTCTCAGGTAGATGAGACCTTGTTCTATCCACTGATCTCTCAGGTAGATGAGACCGTGTTCTATCCACTGATCTCTTAGGTAGATGAGACCTAGTTCTATCCACTGATCTCTTAGGTAGATGAGACCTTGTTCTATCCACTGATCTCTTAGGTAGATGAGACCTTGCTCTCCCCTGATCTCTTAGGTAGATGAGATCTTTTTCCACCCACTGATCTCTTAGGTAGATGAGACCTTGTTCTATCCACTGATCTCTTAGGTAGATGAGACCTTGTTCTCCCCTGATCTCTTTGGTAGATGAGATCTTTTTCCACCCACTGATCTCTTAGGTAGATGAGACCTCGTTCTATCCACTGATCTCTTAGGTAGATGAGACCTTGTTCTCCCCTGATCTCTAAGGTAGATGAGACCTCGTTCTATCCACTGATCTCTCAGGTAGATGAGACCTTGTTCTATCCACTGATCTCTCAGGTAGATGAGACCTCGTTCTATCCACTGATCTCTCAGGTAGATGAGACCTCGTTCTATCCACTGATCTCTCAGGTAGATGAGACCTCGTTCTATCCACTGATCTCTCAGGTAGATGAGACCTCGTTCTAATCAATTGATCTCTCAGGTAGATGAGACCTTGTTCTATCCACTGATCTCTCAGGTAGATGAGACCTTGCTCTCCCCTGATCTCTCAGGTAGATGAGACCTTGTTCTATCCACTGATCTCTCAGGTAGATGAGACCTTGCTCTCCCCTGATCTCTCAGGTAGATGAGACCTCGTTCTATCCACTGATCTCTCAGGTAGATGAGACCTTGTTCTATCCACTGATCTCTGAGGTAGATGAGACCTCGTTCTATCCACTGATCTCTCAGGTAGATGAGACCTCGTTCTATCCACTAATCTCTCTGGTAGATGAGACCTCGTTCTATCCACTGATCTCTCAGGTAGATGAGACCTTGTTCTATCCACTGATCTCTCAGGTAGATGAGACCTTGCTCTCCCCTGATCTCTCAGGTAGATGAGACCTTGCTCTCCCCTGATCTCTTAGGTAGATGAGACCTTGTTCTATCCACTGATCTCTCAGGTAGATGAGACCTCGTTCTATCCACTGATCTCTTAGGTAGATGAGACCTTGTTCTCCCCTGATCTCTTAGGTAGATGAGACCTTGTTCTATCCACTGATCTCTTAGGTAGATGAGACCTTGTTCTATCCACTGATCTCTTAGGTAGATGAGACCTTGTTCTCCCCTGATCTCTCAGGTAGATGAGACCTTGTTCTATCCACTGATCTCTCAGGTAGATGAGACCGTGTTCTATCCACTGATCTCTTAGGTAGATGAGACCTAGTTCTATCCACTGATCTCTTAGGTAGATGAGACCTTGTTCTATCCACTGATCTCTTAGATAGATGAGACCTCGTTCTATCCACTGATCTCTTAGATAGATGAGACCTTGTTCTATCCACTGATCTCTTATGTAGATGAGGCCTTGTTCTATCCACTGATCTCTTAGGTAGATGAGACCTTGTTCTATCCACTGATCTCTTAGGTAGATGAGACCTTGTTCGCCCCTGATCTCTTAGGTAGATCAGACCTTGTTCTATCCACTGATCTCTCAGGTAGATGAGACCGTGTTCTATCCACTGATCTCTTAGGTAGATGAGACCTAGTTCTATCCACTGATCTCTTAGGTAGATGAGACCTTGCTCTCCCCTGATCTCTTAGGTAGATGAGACTTTGTTCTATCCACTGATCTCTTAGGTAATGAGACCTTGCTCTCCCCTGATCTCTTAGGTTGATGAGACCTTGTTCTATCCACTGATCTCTTAGGTAGATCAGACCTTGTTCTATCCACTGATCTCTTAGGTAGATGAGACCTCGTTCTATCCACTGATCTCTTAGGTAGATGAGACCTTGTTCTATCCACTGATCTCTTAGGTAGATGAGATCTTGTTCTATCGACTGATCTCTTAGGTCGATGAGACCTTGTTCTATCCACTGATCTCTCAGGTAGATGAGACCTTGTTCTATCCACTGATCTCTTAGGTAGATGAAACTTTGTTCTCACCTGATCTCTTAGGTAGATGAGACTTTGCTCTCCCCTCATCTTTTAGGTAGATGAGAAATTGTTCTATCCACTGATCTCTCAGGTAGATGTGACCTTGTTCTATCCACTGATCTCTTAGGTAGATGAGACTTTGCTCTCACCTGATCTCTTAGGTAGATGAGACCTTGTTCTATCCACTGATCTCTTAGGTAGATGAGACCTTGCTCTCCCCTGATCTCTTAGGTAGATGAGGCCTTGTTCTATCCACTGATCTCTTAGGTAGATGAGATCTTGTTCTATCCACTGATCTCTTAGGTAGATGATACCTTGTTCTATCCACTGATCTCTTAGGTAGATGAGACCTTGTTCTATCCACTGATCTCTTAGGTATATGAGGCCTTATTCTATTCACTGATCTCTTAGGTAGATGAGACCTTGTTCTATCCACTGATCTCTTAGGTAGATGAGACCTTGTTCTATCCACTGATCTCTCAGGTAGATGAGACCTTGTTCTATCCACTGATCTCTTAGGTAGAGACCTTGTTCTATCCACTGATCTCTTAGGTATAGAGACCTTGTTCTATCCACTGATCTCTTAGATAGATGAGACTTTGTTCTATCCACTGATCTCTTAGGTAGATGAGACCTTGTTCTCCCCTGATCTCTTAGGTAGGTGAGACCTTGTTCTATCCACTGATCTCTTAGGTAGATGAGACCTTGCTCTCCCCTGATCTCTTAGGTAGGTGAGACCTTGTTCTATCCACTGATCTCTTAGGTAGATGAGACTTTGCTCTCACCTGATCTCTTAGGTAGATAAGACCTTGCTCTCACCTGATCTCTTAGGTAGAAGAGACCTTGCTCTCCCCTGATGTCTTAGGTAGGTGAGACCTTGTTCTATCCACTGATCTCATAGGTAGATGAGACTTTGTTGTCCCCTGATCTCTTAGGTAGATGAGACCTTGTTCTATTCACTGATCTCTTAGGTAATGAGACCTTGCTCCCCCCTGATCTTTTAGGTAGATGAGAAATTGTTCTATCCACTGATCTCTTGAGTAGATGAGACTTTGCTCTCACCTGACCTCTTAGGTAGATGAGGCCTTGTCTATCCACTGATCTCTTAGGTAGAATAGGCCTTGTTCTATCCACTGATCTCTTAGGTAGATGAGGCCTTGTTCTATCCACTGATCTCTTAGGTAGATGAGATCTTGTTCTATCCACTGATCTCTTAGGTAGATGGGATCATGTTCTATCCACTGATCTCTTAGGTAGATGAGGCCTTGTTCTATCCAATGATCTCTTAGGTAGATGAGATCTTGTTCTATCCACTGATCTCTTAGGTAGATGAGATCTTGTTCTATCCACTGATCTCTTAGGTAGATGAGGCCTTGTTCTATCCACTGATCTCTTAGGTAGATGAGGCCTTGTTCTATCCACTGATCTCTTAGGTAGATGAGGCCTTGTTCTATCCACTGATCTCTTAGGTAGATGAGGCCTTGTTCTATCCACTGATCTCTTAGGTAGATGAGGCCTTGTTCTATCCACTGATCTCTTAGGTAGATGAGGCTTTGTTCTATCCACTGATCTCTTAGGTAGATGAGGCCTTGTTCTATCCACTGATCTCTTAGGTAGATGAGGCCTTGTTCTATCCACTGATCTCTTAGGTAGATGAGGCCTTGTTCTATCCACTGATCTCTTAGGTAGATGAGGCCTTGTTCTATCCACTGATCTCTTAGGTAGATGAGGCCTTGTTCTATCCACTGATCTCTTAGGTAGATGAGACTTTGCTCTCACCTGATCTCTTAGGTAGATGAGACCTTGTTCTATCCACTGATCTCTTAGGTAGATGAGACCTTGCTCTCCCCTGATCTCTTAGGTAGATGAGGCCTTGTTCTATCCACTGATCTCTTAGGTAGATGAGATCTTGTTCTATCCACTGATCTCTTAGGTAGATGATACCTTGTTCTATCCACTGATCTCTTAGGTAGATGAGACCTTGTTCTATCCACTGATCTCTTAGGTATATGAGGCCTTATTCTATTCACTGATCTCTTAGGTAGATGAGACCTTGTTCTATCCACTGATCTCTTAGGTAGATGAGACCTTGTTCTATCCACTGATCTCTCAGGTAGATGAGACCGTGTTCTATCCACTGATCTCTTAGGTAGAGACCTTGTTCTATCCACTGATCTCTTAGGTATAGAGACCTTGTTCTATCCACTGATCTCTTAGATAGATGAGACTTTGTTCTATCCACTGATCTCTTAGGTAGATGAGACCTTGTTCTCCCCTGATCTCTTAGGTAGGTGAGACCTTGTTCTATCCACTGATCTCTTAGGTAGATGAGACCTTGCTCTCCCCTGATCACTTAGGTAGGTGAGACCTTGTTCTATCCACTGATCTCTTAGGTAGATGAGACGTTGCTCTCACCTGATCTCTTAGGTAGATAAGACCTTGCTCTCACCTGATCTCTTAGGTAGATGAGACCTTGCTCTCCCCTGATCTCTTAGGTAGATGAGACCTTGTTCTATCCACTGATCTCTCAGGTAGATGAGACCTCGTTCTATCCACTGATCTCTTAGGTAGATGAGACCTTGTTCTATCCACTGATCTCTTAGGTAGATGAGACCTTGTTCTCCCCTGATCTCTCAGGTAGATGAGACCTTGTTCTATCCACTGATCTCTCAGGTAGATGAGACCGTGTTCTATCCACTGATCTCTTAGGTAGATGAGACCTAGTTCTATCCACTGATCTCTTAGGTAGATGAGACCTTGTTCTATCCACTGATCTCTTAGATAGATGAGACCTCGTTCTATCCACTGATCTCTTAGATAGATGAGACCTTGTTCTATCCACTGATCTCTTATGTAGATGAGGCCTTGTTCTATCCACTGATCTCTTAGGTAGATGAGACCTTGTTCTATCCACTGATCTCTTAGGTAGATGAGACCTTGTTCGCCCCTGATCTCTTAGGTAGATCAGACCTTGTTCTATCCACTGATCTCTCAGGTAGATGAGACCGTGTTCTATCCACTGATCTCTTAGGTAGATGAGACCTAGTTCTATCCACTGATCTCTTAGGTAGATGAGACCTTGTTCTATCCACTGATCTCTTAGGTAGATGAGACCTTGCTCTCCCCTGATCTCTTAGGTAGATGAGACTTTGTTCTATCCACTGATCTCTTAGGTAATGAGACCTTGCTCTCCCCTGATCTCTTAGGTTGATGAGACCTTGTTCTATCCACTGATCTCTTAGGTAGATCAGACCTTGTTCTATCCACTGATCTCTTAGGTAGATGAGACCTCGTTCTATCCACTGATCTCTTAGGTAGATGAGACCTTGTTCTATCCACTGATCTCTTAGGTAGATGAGATCTTGTTCTATCGACTGATCTCTTAGGTCGATGAGACCTTGTTCTATCCACTGATCTCTCAGGTAGATGAGACCTTGTTCTATCCACTGATCTCTTAGGTAGATGAAACTTTGTTCTCACCTGATCTCTTAGGTAGATGAGACTTTGCTCTCCCCTCATCTTTTAGGTAGATGAGAAATTGTTCTATCCACTGATCTCTCAGGTAGATGTGACCTTGTTCTATCCACTGATCTCTTAGGTAGATGAGACTTTGCTCTCACCTGATCTCTTAGGTAGATGAGACCTTGTTCTATCCACTGATCTCTTAGGTAGATGAGACCTTGCTCTCCCCTGATCTCTTAGGTAGATGAGGCCTTGTTCTATCCAC
The DNA here is from genome assembly GCA_032433765.1 of Megaustenia siamemsis. NCBI lineage: Eukaryota > Metazoa > Mollusca > Gastropoda > Stylommatophora > Ariophantidae > Megaustenia > Megaustenia siamemsis. Next base: position 5,493,320 of record JAVIAB010000104.1, read on the forward strand.
TGATCTCTTAGGTAGATGAGATCTTGTTCTATCCACTGATCTCTTAGGTAGATGATACCTTGTTCTATCCACTGATCTCTTAGGTAGATGAGACCTTGTTCTATCCACTGATCTCTTAGGTATATGAGGCCTTATTCTATCCACTGATCTCTTAGGTAGATGAGACCTTGTTCTATCCACTGATCTCTTAGGTAGATGAGACCTTGTTCTATCCACTGATCTCTCAGGTAGATGAGACCTTGTTCTATCCACTGATCTCTTAGGTAGATGAGACCTTGCTCTCCCACTGATCTCTTAGGTAGTGAGACCTTGTTCTATCCACTGATCTCTTAGGTAGATGAGACGTTGTTCTCACCTGATCTCTTAGGTAGATGAGACCTTGTTCTCACCTGATCTCTTAGGTAGATGAGACCTTGCTCTCCCCTGATCTCTTAGGTAGATGAGACCTTGTTCTATCCACTGATCTCTTAGGTAGATGAGACCTCGTTCTATCCACTGATCTCTTAGGTAGATGAGACCTTGCTCTCCCCTGATCTCTTAGGTAGATGAGACCTTGTTCTATCCACTGATCTCTTAGGTAGATGAGACCTTGTTCTATCCACTGATCTCTTAGGTAGATGAGACCTTGTTCTCCCTGATCTCTCAGGTAGATGAGACCTTGTTCTATCCACTGATCTCTTAGGTAGATGAGACCTTGTTCTATCCACTGATCTCTTAGGTAGATGAGACCTTGTTCTATCCACTGATCTCTTAGGTAGATGAGACCTTGTTCTATCCACTGATCTCTTAGGTAGATGAGACCTTGCTCTCCCCTGATCTCTTAGGTAGATGAGACTTTGTTCTATCCACTGATCTCTTAGGTAGATGAGACCTTGTTCTATCCCTGATCTCTTAGGTAGATGAGACCTTGTTCTATCCACTGATCTCTTAGGTAGATGAGACCTTGTTCTATCCACTGATCTCTTAGGTAGATGAGACCTCGTTCTATCCACTGATCTCTTAGGTAGATGAGGCCTTGTTCTATCCACTGATCTCTTAGGTAGATGAGATCTTGTTCTATCCACTGATCTCTTAGGTAGATGAGACCTTGTTCTATCCACTGATCTCTTAGGTAGATGAGGCCTTGTTCTATCCACTGATCTCTTAGGTAGATGAGGCTTTGTTCTATCCACTGATCTCTTAGGTAGATGAGACTTTGCTCTCCCCTGATCTCTTAGGTAGATGAGAAATTGTTCTATCCACTGATCTCTTAGGTAGATGAGGCCTTGTTCTATCCACTGATCTCTTAGGTAGATGAGACTTTGCTCTCACCTGATCTCTTAGGTAGATGAGACCTTGTTCTATCCACTGATCTCTTAGGTAGATGAGACCTTGCTCTCCCTGATCTCTTAGGTAGATGAGGCCTTGTTCTATCCACTGATCTCTTAGGTAGATGAGATCTTGTTCTATCCACTGATCTCTTAGGTAGATGATACCTTGTTCTATCCACTGATCTCTTAGGTAGATGAGACCTTGTTCTATCCACTGATCTCTTAGGTATATGAGGCCTTATTCTATTCACTGATCTCTTAGGTAGATGAGACCTTGTTCTATCCACTGATCTCTTAGGTAGATGAGACCTTGTTCTATCCACTGATCTCTCAGGTAGATGAGACCTTGTTCTATCCACTGATCTCTTAGGTAGAGACCTTGTTCTATCCACTGATCTCTTAGGTATAGAGACCTTGTTCTATCCACTGATCTCTTAGATAGATGAGACTTTGTTCTATCCACTGATCTCTTAGGTAGATGAGACCTTGTTCTCCCCTGATCTCTTAGGTAGGTGAGACCTTGTTCTATCCACTGATCTCTTAGGTAGATGAGACCTTGCTCTCCCCTGATCTCTTAGGTAGGTGAGACCTTGTTCTATCCACTGATCTCTTAGGTAGATGAGACTTTGCTCTCACCTGATCTCTTAGGTAGATAAGACCTTGCTCTCACCTGATCTCTTAGGTAGATGAGACCTTGCTCTCCCCTGATCTCTTAGGTAGGTGAGACCTTGTTCTATCCACTGATCTCATAGGTAGATGAGACCTTGTTGTCCCCTGATCTCTTAGGTAGATGAGACCTTGTTCTATCCACTGATCTCTTAGGTAATGAGACCTTGCTCCCCCTGATCTCTTAGGTAGATGAGACCTTGTTCTATCCACTGATCTCTTAGTAGATGAGACTTTGCTCTCACCTGATCTCTTAGGTAGATGAGACCTTGTCTATCCACTGATCTCTTAGGTAGAATAGACCTTGTTCTATCCACTGATCTCTTAGGTAGATGAGACCTTGTTCTATCCACTGATCTCTTAGGTAGATGAGATCTTGTTCTATCCACTGATCTCTTAGGTAGATGAGATCATGTTCTATCCACTGATCTCTTAGGTAGATGAGGCCTTGTTCTATCCAATGATCTCTTAGGTAGATGAGATCTTGTTCTATCCACTGATCTCTTAGGTAGATGAGACCTTGTTCTATCCACTGATCTCTTAGGTAGATGAGGCCTTGTTCTATCCACTGATCTCTTAGGTAGATGAGACCTTGTTCTATCCACTGATCTCTTAGGTAGATGAGGCCTTGTTCTATCCACTGATCTCTTAGGTAGATGAGGCCTTGTTCTATCCACTGATCTCTTAGTAGATGAGACTTTGCTCTCACCTGATCTCTTAGGTAGATGAGGCCTTGTCTATCCACTGATCTCTTAGGTAGATAGGCCTTGTTCTATCCACTGATCTCTTAGGTAGATGAGGCCTTGTTCTATCCACTGATCTCTTAGGTAGATGAGACCTTGTTCTATCCACTGATCTCTTAGGTAGATGAGACCTTGTTCTATCCACTGATCTCTTAGGTAGATGAGACCTTGTTCTATCCACTGATCTCTCAGGTAGATGAGACCTTGTTCTATCCACTGATCTCTTAGGTAGATGAGACCTTGTTCTATCCACTGATCTCTCAGGTAGATGAGACCTCGTTCTATCCACTGATCTCTCAGGTAGATGAGACCTTGTTCTATCCACTGATCTCTCAGGTAGATGAGACCTTGCTCTCCCCTGATCTCTTAGGTAGATGAGACCTTGTTCTATCCACTGATCTCTTAGGTAGATGAGACCTTGCTCTCCCCTGATCTCTTAGGTAGATGAGACCTTGTTCTATCCACTGATCTCTTAGGTAGATGAGACCTTGTTCTATCCACTGATCTCTGAGGTAGATGAGACCTTGTTCTATCCACTGATCTCTCAGGTAGATGAGACCTTGTTCTATCCACTGATCTCTTAGGTAGATGAGACCTTGTTCTATCCACTGATCTCTTAGGTAGATGAGACCTTGTTCTATCCACTGATCTCTTAGGTAGATGAGACCTTGCTCTCCCCTGATCTCTCAGGTAGATGAGACCTTGTTCTCCCCTGATCTCTTAGGTAGATGAGACCTTGTTCTATCCACTGATCTCTTAGGTAGATGAGACCTCATTCTATCCACTGATCTCTTAGGTAGATGAGACCTTGTTCTCCCTGATCTCTTAGGTAGATGAGACCTTGTTCTATCCACTGATCTCTTAGGTAGATGAGACCTTGTTCTATCCACTGATCTCTTAGGTAGATGAGACCTTGTTCTCCCCTGATCTCTCAGGTAGATGAGACCTTGTTCTATCCACTGATCTCTCAGGTAGATGAGACCGTGTTCTATCCACTGATCTCTTAGGTAGATGAGACCTAGTTCTATCCACTGATCTCTTAGGTAGATGAGACCTTGTTCTATCCACTGATCTCTTAGATAGATGAGACCTTGTTCTATCCACTGATCTCTTAGATAGATGAGACCTTGTTCTATCCACTGATCTCTTAGGTAGATGAGGCCTTGTTCTATCCACTGATCTCTTAGGTAGATGAGACCTTGTTCTATCCACTGATCTCTTAGGTAGATGAGACCTTGTTCGCCCCTGATCTCTTAGGTAGATCAGACCTTGTTCTATCCACTGATCTCTTAAGTAGATGAGACCTCGTTCTATCCACTGATCTCTTAGGTAGATGAGACCTTGTTCTATCCACTGATCTCTTAGGTAGATGAGATCTTGTTCTATCGACTGATCTCTTAGGTCGATGAGACCTTGTTCTATCCACTGATCTCTCAGGTAGATGAGACCTTGTTCTATCCACTGATCTCTTAGGTAGATGAAACTTTGTTCTCACCTGATCTCTTAGGTAGATGAGACTTTGCTCTCCCCTCATCTTTTAGGTAGATGAGAAATTGTTCTATCCACTGATCTCTCAGGTAGATGTGACCTTGTTCTATCCACTGATCTCTTAGGTAGATGAGACTTTGCTCTCACCTGATCTCTTAGGTAGATGAGACCGTGTTCTATCCACAGATCTCTTAGGTAGATGAGACGTTGCTCTCCCCTGATCTCTTAGGTAGATGAGGCCTTGTTCTATCCACTGATCTCTTAGGTAGATGAGATCTTGTTCTATCCACTGATCTCTTAGGTAGATGATACCTTGTTCTATCCACTGATCTCTTAGGTAGATGAGACCTTGTTCTATCCACTGATCTCTTAGGTATATGAGGCCTTATTCTATTCACTGATCTCTTAGGTAGATGAGACCTTGTTCTATCCACTGATCTCTTAGGTAGATGAGACCTTGTTCTATCCACTGATCTCTCAGGTAGACGAGACCGTGTTCTATCCACTGATCTCTTAGGTAGAGACCTTGTTCTATCCACTGATCTCTTAGGTATAGAGACCTTGTTCTATCCACTGATCTCTTAGATAGATGAGACTTTGTTCTATCCACTGATCTCTTAGGTAGATGAGACCTTGTTCTCCCCTGATCTCTTAGGTAGGTGAGACCTTGTTCTATCCACTGATCTCTTAGGTAGATGAGACCTTGCTCTCCCCTGATCACTTAGGTAGGTGAGACCTTGTTCTATCCACTGATCTCTTAGGTAGATGAGACGTTGCTCTCACCTGATCTCTTAGGTAGATAAGACCTTGCTCTCACCTGATCTCTTAGGTAGATGAGACCTTGCTCTCCCCTGATCTCTTAGGTAGATGAGACCTTGTTCTATCCACTGATCTCTCAGGTAGATGAGACCTCGTTCTATCCACTGATCTCTTAGGTAGATGAGACCTTGTTCTCCCCTGATCTCTTAGGTAGATGAGACCTTGTTCTATCCACTGATCTCTTAGGTAGATGAGACCTTGTTCTATCCACTGATCTCTTAGGTAGATGAGACCTTGTTCTCCCCTGATCTCTCAGGTAGATGAGACCTTGTTCTATCCACTGATCTCTCAGGTAGATGAGACCGTGTTCTATCCACTGATCTCTTAGGTAGATGAGACCTAGTTCTATCCACTGATCTCTTAGGTAGATGAGACCTTGTTCTATCCACTGATCTCTTAGGTAGATGAGACCTTGCTCTCCCCTGATCTCTTAGGTAGATGAGACTTTGTTCTATCCACTGATCTCTTAGGTAATGAGACCTTGCTCTCCCCTGATCTCTTAGGTTGATGAGACCTTGTTCTATCCACTGATCTCTTAGGTAGATCAGACCTTGTTCTATCCACTGATCTCTTAGGTAGATGAGACCTCGTTCTATCCACTGATCTCTTAGGTAGATGAGACCTTGTTCTATCCACTGATCTCTTAGGTAGATGAGATCTTGTTCTATCGACTGATCTCTTAGGTCGATGAGACCTTGTTCTATCCACTGATCTCTCAGGTAGATGAGACCTTGTTCTATCCACTGATCTCTTAGGTAGATGAAACTTTGTTCTCACCTGATCTCTTAGGTAGATGAGACTTTGCTCTCCCCTCATCTTTTAGGTAGATGAGAAATTGTTCTATCCACTGATCTCTCAGGTAGATGTGACCTTGTTCTATCCACTGATCTCTTAGGTAGATGAGACTTTGCTCTCACCTGATCTCTTAGGTAGATGAGACCTTGTTCTATCCACTGATCTCTTAGGTAGATGAGACCTTGCTCTCCCCTGATCTCTTAGGTAGATGAGGCCTTGTTCTATCCACTGATCTCTTAGGTAGATGAGATCTTGTTCTATCCACTGATCTCTTAGGTAGATGATACCTTGTTCTATCCACTGATCTCTTAGGTAGATGAGACCTTGTTCTATCCACTTATCTCTTAGGTATATGAGGCCTTATTCTATTCACTGATCTCTTAGGTAGATGAGACCTTGTTCTATCCACTGATCTCTTAGGTAGATGAGACCTTGTTCTATCCACTGATCTCTCAGGTAGATGAGACCTTGTTCTATCCACTGATCTCTTAGGTAGAGACCTTGTTCTATCCACTGATCTCTTAGGTATAGAGACCTTGTTCTATCCACTGATCTCTTAGATAGATGAGACTTTGTTCTATCCACTGATCTCTTAGGTAGATGAGACCTTGTTCTCCCCTGATCTCTTAGGTAGGTGAGACCTTGTTCTATCCACTGATCTCTTAGGTAGATGAGACCTTGCTCTCCCCTGATCTCTTAGGTAGGTGAGACCTTGTTCTATCCACTGATCTCTTAGGTAGATGAGACTTTGCTCTCACCTGATCTCTTAGGTAGATAAGACCTTGCTCTCACCTGATCTCTTAGGTAGAAGAGACCTTGCTCTCCCCTGATGTCTTAGGTAGGTGAGACCTTGTTCTATCCACTGATCTCATAGGTAGATGAGACTTTGTTGTCCCCTGATCTCTTAGGTAGATGAGACCTTGTTCTATTCACTGATCTCTTAGGTAATGAGACCTTGCTCCCCCCTGATCTTTTAGGTAGATGAGAAATTGTTCTATCCACTGATCTCTTGAGTAGATGAGACTTTGCTCTCACCTGACCTCTTAGGTAGATGAGGCCTTGTCTATCCACTGATCTCTTAGGTAGAATAGGCCTTGTTCTATCCACTGATCTCTTAGGTAGATGAGGCCTTGTTCTATCCACTGATCTCTTAGGTAGATGAGATCTTGTTCTATCCACTGATCTCTTAGGTAGATGGGATCATGTTCTATCCACTGATCTCTTAGGTAGATGAGGCCTTGTTCTATCCAATGATCTCTTAGGTAGATGAGATCTTGTTCTATCCACTGATCTCTTAGGTAGATGAGATCTTGTTCTATCCACTGATCTCTTAGGTAGATGAGGCCTTGTTCTATCCACTGATCTCTTAGGTAGATGAGGCCTTGTTCTATCCACTGATCTCTTAGGTAGATGAGGCCTTGTTCTATCCACTGATCTCTTAGGTAGATGAGGCCTTGTTCTATCCACTGATCTCTTAGGTAGATGAGGCCTTGTTCTATCCACTGATCTCTTAGGTAGATGAGGCCTTGTTCTATCCACTGATCTCTTAGGTAGATGAGGCCTTGTTCTATCCACTGATCTCTTAGGTAGATGAGGCCTTGTTCTATCCACTGATCTCTTAGGTAGATGAGGCCTTGTTCTATCCACTGATCTCTTAGGTAGATGAGGCCTTGTTCTATCCACTGATCTCTTAGGTAGATGAGGCCTTGTTCTATCCACTGATCTCTTAGGTAGATGAGACTTTGCTCTCACCTGATCTCTTAGGTAGATGAGACCTTGTTCTATCCACTGATCTCTTAGGTAGATGAGACCTTGCTCTCCCCTGATCTCTTAGGTAGATGAGGCCTTGTTCTATCCACTGATCTCTTAGGTAGATGAGATCTTGTTCTATCCACTGATCTCTTAGGTAGATGATACCTTGTTCTATCCACTGATCTCTTAGGTAGATGAGACCTTGTTCTATCCACTGATCTCTTAGGTATATGAGGCCTTATTCTATTCACTGATCTCTTAGGTAGATGAGACCTTGTTCTATCCACTGATCTCTTAGGTAGATGAGACCTTGTTCTATCCACTGATCTCTCAGGTAGATGAGACCGTGTTCTATCCACTGATCTCTTAGGTAGAGACCTTGTTCTATCCACTGATCTCTTAGGTATAGAGACCTTGTTCTATCCACTGATCTCTTAGATAGATGAGACTTTGTTCTATCCACTGATCTCTTAGGTAGATGAGACCTTGTTCTCCCCTGATCTCTTAGGTAGGTGAGACCTTGTTCTATCCACTGATCTCTTAGGTAGATGAGACCTTGCTCTCCCCTGATCACTTAGGTAGGTGAGACCTTGTTCTATCCACTGATCTCTTAGGTAGATGAGACGTTGCTCTCACCTGATCTCTTAGGTAGATAAGACCTTGCTCTCACCTGATCTCTTAGGTAGATGAGACCTTGCTCTCCCCTGATCTCTTAGGTAGATGAGACCTTGTTCTATCCACTGATCTCTCAGGTAGATGAGACCTCGTTCTATCCACTGATCTCTTAGGTAGATGAGACCTTGTTCTCCCCTGATCTCTTAGGTAGATGAGACCTTGTTCTATCCACTGATCTCTTAGGTAGATGAGACCTTGTTCTATCCACTGATCTCTTAGGTAGATAAGACCTTGTTCTCCCCTGATCTCTCAGGTAGATGAGACCTTGTTCTATCCACTGATCTCTCAGGTAGATGAGACCGTGTTCTATCCACTGATCTCTTAGGTAGATGAGACCTAGTTCTATCCACTGATCTCTTAGGTAGATTAGACCTTGTTCTATCCACTGATCTCTTAGGTAGATGAGACCTTGCTCTCCCCTGATCTCTTAGGTAGATGAGACTTTGTTCTATCCACTGATCTCTTAGGTAATGAGACCTTGCTCTCCCCTGATCTCTTAGGTTGATGAGACCTTGTTCTATCCACTGATCTCTTAGGTAGATCAGACCTTGTTCTATCCACTGATCTCTTAGGTAGATGAGACCTCGTTCTATCCACTGATCTCTTAGGTAGATGAGACCTTGTTCTATCCACTGATCTCTTAGGTAGATGAGATCTTGTTCTATCGACTGATCTCTTAGGTCGATGAGACCTTGTTCTATCCACTGATCTCTCAGGTAGATGAGACCTTGTTCTATCCACTGATCTCTTAGGTAGATGAAACTTTGTTCTCACCTGATCTCTTAGGTAGATGAGACTTTGCTCTCCCCTCATCTTTTAGGTAGATGAGAAATTGTTCTATCCACTGATCTCTCAGGTAGATGTGACCTTGTTCTATCCACTGATCTCTTAGGTAGATGAGACTTTGCTCTCACCTGATCTCTTAGGTAGATGAGACCTTGTTCTATCCACTGATCTCTTAGGTAGATGAGACCTTGCTCTCCCCTGATCTCTTAGGTAGATGAGGCCTTGTTCTATCCACTGATCTCTTAGGTAGATGAGATCTTGTTCTATCCACTGATCTCTTAGGTAGATGATACCTTGTTCTATCCACTGATCTCTTAGGTAGATGAGACCTTGTTCTATCCACTGATCTCTTAGGTATATGAGGCCTTATTCTATTCACTGATCTCTTAGGTAGATGAGACCTTGTTCTATCCACTGATCTCTTAGGTAGATGAGACCTTGTTCTATCCACTGATCTCTCAGGTAGATGAGACCTTGTTCTATCCACTGATCTCTTAGGTAGAGACCTTGTTCTATCCACTGATCTCTTAGGTATAGAGACCTTGTTCTATCCACTGATCTCTTAGATAGATGAGACTTTGTTCTATCCACTGATCTCTTAGGTAGATGAGACCTTGTTCTCCCCTGATCTCTTAGGTAGGTGAGACCTTGTTCTATCCACTGATCTCTTAGGTAGATGAGACCTTGCTCTCCCCTGATCTCTTAGGTAGGTGAGACCTTGTTCTATCCACTGATCTCTTAGGTAGATGAGACTTTGCTCTCACCTGATCTCTTAGGTAGATAAGACCTTGCTCTCACCTGATCTCTTAGGTAGAAGAGACCTTGCTCTCCCCTGATGTCTTAGGTAGGTGAGACCTTGTTCTATCCACTGATCTCATAGGTAGATGAGACTTTGTTGTCCCCTGATCTCTTAGGTAGATGAGACCTTGTTCTATCCACTGATCTCTTAGGTAATGAGACCTTGCTCCCCCCTGATCTTTTAGGTAGATGAGAAATTGTTCTATCCACTGATCTCTTGAGTAGATGAGACTTTGCTCTCACCTGACCTCTTAGGTAGATGAGGCCTTGTCTATCCACTGATCTCTTAGGTAGAATAGGCCTTGTTCTATCCACTGATCTCTTAGGTAGATGAGGCCTTGTTCTATCCACTGATCTCTTAGGTAGATGAGATCTTGTTCTATCCACTGATCTCTTAGGTAGATGGGATCATGTTCTATCCACTGATCTCTTAGGTAGATGAGGCCTTGTTCTATCCAATGATCTCTTAGGTAGATGAGATCTTGTTCTATCCACTGATCTCTTAGGTAGATGAGATCTTGTTCTATCCACTGATCTCTTAGGTAGATGAGGCCTTGTTCTATCCACTGATCTCTTAGGTAGATGAGGCCTTGTTCTATCCACTGATCTCTTAGGTAGATGAGGCCTTGTTCTATCCACTGATCTCTTAGGTAGATGAGGCCTTGTTCTATCCACTGATCTCTTAGGTAGATGAGGCCTTGTTCTATCCACTGATCTCTTAGGTAGATGAGGCCTTGTTCTATCCACTGATCTCTTAGGTAGATGAGGCCTTGTTCTATCCACTGATCTCTTAGGTAGATGAGGCCTTGTTCTATCCACTGATCTCTTAGGTAGATGAGATCTTGTTCTATCCACTGATCTCGTAGGTAGATGAGATCTTGTTCTATCCACTGATCTCTTAGGTAGATGAGATCTTGTTCTATCCACTGATCCACTGTGCAGTGATGATGATGATTATGATGGTGGTGATGATGATGATGATAGGTAGATGAATGAGATGAGCTCTCCCCTGATCCGATGTCTAACTCTCCCGGATGCAATGTCTAGCTCTCCCATGATTCGATGTCTAGCTCTCCCATGATCCGATGTCTAGCTCTCCCCTGATTCACGGTCTAGCTCTCCCCTTATCCGATGTCTAGCTCTCTCTGATAACACCAATAAACAGGAGATCCATTGTGCAATTGCGCCCGTAGGCAGTGCTACAGAGTTCGTTCAGGTGATCCAGGATTCTTCTCGCATTTTCTCGAGATTGTGGTGTAGGATATATGAACACTTATTGGTTCGTCCTGCGTGCAGTGATGATTTACTTGCTTGCATTCGCCCGATGATTAAAGGAATACACCTCCTCATCATCCGCCCTTAAGAGGACGTTAAGTGGGCGTACCTACGTTGTGTTGTTATTTGCAGGAAAACTGTGATATATACGCCTGTCGTCCCAACACATCCGATTTCAACATGACGTTTTTGAGTACCGGTTATCTTCCCTCTTTGATCCCTATTCGCGTGGCTAGACAAGACGGGTTTGACTTTTACTGGAGGCACCATGGAGAGGTGGAGTAGTGGTTCTGGTTTACCAATCCTGTGAACGATCAGCTGTGGGTCGCTGACAACTTTCAGCTGTTGTGGTGGGAGACGGCCTTACCACCAGTTGTAAGTTGTGCAGTGATGATGATGATGGTGATGATGATGATGATCATGAACAAACAAACGACAACAAGAATCTCAGGTACCAATTTTTAGCGACTGGATGAATCACCGGATCCTTGTCCGTCCAAAATAAAAATCCCTCGCTGCAGGGGATCGAACAAAGACCATTCCGATCAGAAAGCGAGCACACTAACCACTCAGCCACCAACGCTTCACTCTCTTATTCATTAGCATTATCATCATCAATTACAGGGCTTGCTGGTCCCAGGTGATCACGAACTTTCGATCTCGACAGTTATTTATCATTTCTCTTGTTGACCTTCTGCCAAGCCATTCTTTTAACTTGTCTGGTATCTTTTCTCTTTGCTTCCCTCTATCTCTTCGTCCCTTAATTTTTCCAGCTGTTACAATATATTCCAGCTGTTCCCTTCTCATTACATGGCCAAAATATTATGTTTGTTTTTTCATAATATTGGAAATTAGCTCTGTTAAAGAAATAAGTAGAGGAATTCAAGTATTTAGGCACAATATTCACAGAAGATGGAAAAACTAGACAGAGAAATTGACAAGAGAATACAAAAAGCAAATGCTGTCACATACCAGCTTTCACCATTGCTAAGACATCCAAACATTTCTATGCCAGCTAAACAACAAATGATAAATAGCATCTTCATACCAACTTTGTGCTATGAAAGTCAAACATGGACCCTTTCTAAATCACATTTAAGAAAGATCAATACATGTGAGATGTGATGCTTGAGAAAAGTAACAAACAACACAAGAAGAGATAGAATACCAAATGAAATCATAAGAAAAATAGTAGGAACAAAACCCTGCCATGAATATATAGAACAACAACAACTTAAATGGTTTGGCCACCTGGTCAGAATGAATCCTCACCAATCACCATCAAGGGCGTTCTCGAGAATGCACGGAAAAAGACCAAGCGGAAGGCCCAGAAGAAGATGGATAGATGCAGTGACAGAGACATGTAACAACAAAGGAAAATCACTAATTCAGACAGTTCGAGCAGCTCAAGAACGACAAATGATATAACCACGACACCTTTTAGGTATCAGTGAGAAGAGAAAAGAAGAAGATGGATAGATGCAGTGACAGAGACATGTAACAACAAAGGAAAATCACTAATTCAGACAGTTCGAGCAGCTCAAGAACGACAAATGATATAAACCACGACACCTTTTAGGTATCAGTGAAAAGAGAAAAGAAGAAGATGGATAGATGCAGTGACAGAGACATGTAACAACAAAGGAAAATCACTAATTCAGACAGTTCGAGCAGCTCAAGAACGACAAATGATATAACCACGACACCTTTTAGGTATCAGTGAGAAGAGAAAAGAAGAAGATGGATAGATGCAGTGACAGAGACATGTAACAACAAAGGAAAATCACTAATTCAGACAGTTCGAGCAGCTCAAGAACGACAAATGATATAAACCACGACACCTTTTAGGTATCAGTGAAAAGAGAAAAGAAGAAGATGGATAGATGCAGTGACAGAGACATGTAACAACAAAGGAAAATCACTAATTCAGACAGTTCGAGCAGCTCAAGAACGACAAATGATATAAACCACGACACCTTTTAGGTATCAGTGAAAAGAGAAAAGTAGAAGATGGATAGATGCAGTGACAGAGACATGTAACAACAAAGGAAAATCACTAATTCAGACAGTTCGAGCAGCTCAAGAACGACAAATGATATAACCACGACACCTTTTAGGTATCAGTGAGAAGAGAAATGAAGAAGATGGATAGATGCAGTGACAGAGACATGTAACAACAAAGGAAAATCACTAATTCAGACAGTTCGAGCAGCTCAAGAACGACAAATGATATAAAGCACGACACCTTTTAGGTATCAGTGAGAAGAGAAAAGAAGAAGCTCTGTTTTTGATTCGGCTTCTTTTAGAACATCTTCATTACTCTTCTTAGCTGTCCATGGTATTCTCAACATTCTTCTTAAAACCATATTTCTACAGCCTCCAGTGATTTTCTTGTCTATTGTTACATTGTCCATGATTCACATACATATGTTAAGACTTGTTCTACGTAACATTTAAGAACTCTTTTTCTTGTTTCTATTGTCAAAAATGGATTGCATAGTATCTTCCTCATTTTCTGGAAAGCTGCTTTTGTCTGAGCCATTCTGCATCTCACCTCTTTTGTACATCTTCCGTCTGAGGTTAACAAAGTTCCCAAATATTTAAATTAATTCTTCTTCTCTTTTCTCTTTTCACTGATACCTAAAAGGTGTCGTTGTTTATATCATTTGTCGTTCTTGAGCTGCTCGAACTGTCTGAATTAGTGATTTTCCTTTGTTGTTACTTGTCTCTATCACTGCATCTATCCATCTTCTTCTTTTCTCTTTTCACTGATACCTAAAAGGTGTCGTGGTTTATATCATTTGTCGTTCTTGAGCTGCTCGAACTGTCTGAATTAGTGACTTTCCTTTGTTGTTACATGTCTCTTTCACTGCATCTATCCATCTTCTTCTGGGTCTTCCTCTTGGTCTTTTTCCATGCATTCTCGAGAAGAACGTCCTTGATGGTCATTGATAAGAATTCATTCTGACAAGGTGGCCAAACCAATTTACCTGTTTTAATATTGTTCCACTTGTCTTTATTGTATATTGCGGTGATGTCATTTTTGTTGTTGCTACCATTACTTCTGTCTTTTTCCTATTAAGGCGGAGTATTGTATTTTTGCTTTGCTCTATTATACAAAAAAAGAATAAATAGCCCCGTCACGCCAAGTGGCGCATAGGGAATATGGTGGTAATGACTATAATGTTTACAGAACTTCAGTACATGATTTTTGGAGTAATGTGGTCGGTATTACTTTCCCATTAAAAAATCCGGTACCCATTTTTTTTTTGTGTTCGCCAGCTTTTACCTCTGACGAAGTCCCTAGAGACTAGGAACTGAATTTTGCTTGTTAATCCATTTTTCCCTGGCAGCCGTGTTCACAGGGGTCTCTCGCCGCACAGGCAGATAACTCCGACTTCGAAGGTACTCATATTTTTTCAGTCGATGAGTAATTGACGTTTCAAGCCGGGCCTCTCTGCTGAGACCAAGGGTGGTTGCCGCAGAGAGAAATCATAAATAAAAATCCCAACCGGTGTAGGCCGGTATTTGAACCCACAACCTCTCTGTCTCAAGGCCGGCGTCTTGCCTCGAGACCAGCCAGTCCCCCCCCCTCCTTCCCGTACCCATTTAAGGCTGAGTGAACCCGGAAGTCATCGATTGGGATCGAACCCTACCTCTTGTACTTTGTAGTCCAGTTCACTAACCACTGAGCTATCGCCGCTCCCACTTCTTCAACTATAATGTCTAATATTTCTTTGTTGCTACCATTACTTCTGTATTTTTTCTATTAAGGCTGAGTCCTTTATTTTTACTCTCTCATTAATCCGTAGAGAACACACATCTTGGATGGCCGAGTTCATCATCATCATGTGCCATACCGGTTGGCGTAGGCGATCATGTCCTTCCACAATCTTCTATATACAGTGCATCCTATCAGTTCTGTTGTTGACTGTTTTCCCTGCCATGACACCAAGCTATCCAGCATTCTCTCTCTTTGTCGTCAGAGATCTCATTTTCCTTTTATTTTGCCAGTGTAACCAAGTATTCCAACTTTCCTCTTCTCATGATGTGCCCGAAAAATGTTGATTGTTTCTTACTGACGTTTTTTAGGAGCTCCCTTTTTGTGTTGGCCTCTTTGAGGATTTCCTCATTGGTCCCTTTAGCTGTCAAGGGAACTTTCAACATTCTTCTGAGAAATCCCATCTATGTGGCTTCTAATCTTCTTGTCATTTGTTTGTCTACTGTCTATGATTCACTTCTATAGGTCAGAATTGGTTCTATATAGCACCGATGAATTCTCTTTCTTTCTCTCTCTTTCTATTGACATAGATTTGTTACATAAGATATTTTTCATTTTCTGGAATGCTATTTTGGCCTGAGCTATTCTGCTTTTTATTTCTGTGGTGCATCTTCCATCTGATGTTATTATTGTGCCCAAGTATAAGCGAGTTACGTTCGGTAAAAGAGTGCGCAAATATAAGAGGCAAGAGATGAAACAAATTCTGGCAGTAGCCGTTGTAGTGATGGTACAAATGTCTAAATTAGTTAACATCCCGAGTAATAAATCCCAACAAACTTTGAAACACACGAGCGGCTTCAAATAAACACTAAACAGCTTCTGTCAGTAGAAAGAAACATTTATTTCCCCTACTTAACATTACCATCCTGTGCTATGGGCGTCAAGCATATGCGCTGAATTCAGAAGTTAGTCATAACAGAAATGAGATTTCGTAGAAAAATATTCGGAATAACTAAAGAGACCGAATTATATATAAAACCACCGGAAAAAGGACCAATTTAGAACTACATAACGAGATCTTCGTAGGCAGTACGGAGTTCGTGAATATTAGTTGAAACCAGCTTTAGTAAACTAAACTATACTATACTATACTATACTATACTATACTATACTATGCTATGCTATGCTATGCTATGCTTTGTTATGCTATGCTATGCTACGCTACGCCACGCTTTGCTATGCTATGCTATACTATGCTGTGCTATGATATGCTATGCTATGATATGCTATGCTGTGCCGTGCTGTGATGTGCTATGCTGTGCTGTGCTGTGCTATGCTATGCTATGCTATGCTATGCTATGCTATATGCTATGCTATGCTATGATATGCTATGATATGATATGCTGTGCTATGCTGTGCTGTGCTATGCTGTGCTGTGCTGTGCTGTGCTGTGCTATGCTATGATATGCTATGATATGCTGTGCTATGCTATGCTATGCTATGATATGCTATGATATGATATAATATAATATGATATGATATGCTATGATGTGCTATGCTGTGCTGTGCTATGATATGCTATGCTATGCTATGATATGTTATGCTGTGCTGTGCTATGCTATGCTATGATATGCTATGCTATGCTTTGATGTGCTGTGCTGTGCTGTGCTGTGCTATGCTTTGCTGTGCTATGCTATGATATGATATGCTATGCTATGATATGCTATGCTATGATGTGCTGTGCTGTGCTGTGCTGTGCTATGCTTTGCTGTGCTATGCTATGATATGATATGCTATGCTATGATATGCTATGCTATGATGTGCTGTGCTGTGCTGTGCTATGCTATGCTGTGCTATGCTATGATATGATATGCTATGCTATGATATGCTATGCTATGATGTGCTGTGCTGTGCTATGCTATGGTGTGCTATGCTATGATATGCTATGCTATGATATGCTATGCTATGATGTGCTGTGCTGTGCTGTGCTGTGCTGTGCTATGCTATGCTATGATGTGCTGTGCTGTGCTGTGCTGTGATGTGATGTGATGTGCTATGCTATGCTATGATGTGCTGTGCTATGCTATGATGTGCTGTGCTGTGCTGTGCTATGATGTGCTGTGCTGTGCTGTGCTATGCTATGCTATGATGTGCTGTGCTGTGCTGTGCTATGCTATGCTATGCTATGATGTGCTGTGCTGTGCTGTGCTATGATATGCTATGCTGTGCTGTGCTGTGCTGTGTTATGCTATGCTGTGCTGTGCTGTGCTATGCTATGATATGCTATGTTATGCTATGCTATGATGTGCTGTGCTGTGCTGTGCTATGCTGTGCTATGCTATGATATGATATGCTATGCTATGATATGCTATGCTATGCTGTGCTGTGCTATGCTATGCTATGCTGTGCTAAGCTATGCTATGCTGTGCTATGCTATGATATGCTATGCTATGATGTGCTGTGCTGTGCTGTGCTATGCTATGCTATTGTAAACTAAATTGAATCCACAATTCTGGTGATAAGGATAAAGGCATGAAGACTAAGATATTCTTGGAGAAGACAGACAGAAGCAGAGATGAAGATGATGTTGAAGACATGGAATGATCTTAAAATAATGGCAAGAAGCAGAACGGCTTGGAAAGTGTTTGTTGAAGACCATTGTTCCACAGGGAGCTGAAAGTGTTTGTTGAAGACCTATACTCCACAGGGAGCTGAAAGTGTTTGTTCAAGACCTATGCTCCACAGGGAGCTGAAAGTGTTTGTTCAAGACCTATGCTCCACAGGGAGCTGAAAGTGTTTGTTGAAGACCTATGCTCCACAGGGAGCTGAAAGTGTTTGTTGAAGACCTATGCTCCACAGGGAGCTGAAAGTGTTTGTTGAAGACCTATGCACCACAGGTAGCTGAAAGTGTTTGTTGAAGACCTATACTCCACAGGGAGCTGAAAGTGTTCGTTCAAGACCTACGCTCCACAGGTAGCTGAAAGTGTTTGTTGAAGACCTATGCACCACAGGGAGCTGAAAGTGTTTGTTGAAGATCTACGCTCCACAGGTAGCTGAAAGTGTTTGTTGAAGACCTATGCACCACAGGTAGCTGAAAGTGTTTGTTGAAGACCTATGCACCACAGGTAGCAGAAAGTGTTTGTTGAAGACCTATGCACCACAGGGAGCTGAAAGTGTTTGTTGAAGACCTATGCACCACAGGTAGCTGAAAGTGTTTGTTGAAGACCTATGCACCACAGGTAGCTGAAAGTGTTTGTTGAAGACCTATGCACCACAGGGAGCTGAAAGTGTTTGTTGAAGACCTATGCACCACAGGGAGCTGAAAGTGTTCGTTCAAGACCTATGCTCCACAGGGAGCTGAAAGTGTTCGTTCAAGACCTACGCTCCACAGGTAGTTGAAAGTGTTTGATGAAGACCTATACACCACAGGGAGCTGAAAGAAAAAAGAGAAAGTTGGGAATTAGCCACATACTTAAAACAGAAAAGGCCAGTGCTTTTTCTTGCTGTTAATTTGATGTGAAGATTTTTGTATCTCGTCTCCACCCGAAGACTCTTAGAAGAATACATTGTCTACCTACAAATCCGTCCTCTAAAGAAGTAAAATGAACGTGGATGCCCTGTATTATAGTTTAGTTACGACAAGTCAAATGCCTCGGGTCGAAAACAAATCATTTAGATTATGACTTGTTTTCTACCCAAGGCATTCGACTTAAAGCTCGGAATTATTGAGTGTGTACTTGCCATCCCTTTTCGATGAACACTCCCTTGGTCAGATGGGAACATTATTTTGTGAGAGCACTGCTGGGAGGTGGAGCAAGGTCTTGATCAGCTCTGTTGTTCACTAATCCTCACTTAGACAGTTGTGGGTCGCTGGCCGCACTCAGTCAGCTGAGGTTCGCTGGTCACTCTGTCAGCTGGGGTTCGCTGGCCGCACTCAGTCATCTGAGGTACACTGGCCTCACCCAGTCAGTTGGGGTTCGCTGGCCGCACTTAGTCAGTTGGGGTTTGATGGCCGCACTCAGTCAGTTGGGGTTCGCTGGCCCCACTCAGTCAGTTGAGGTTCGCTGGCCGCACTCAGTCAGTTGGGGTTCGCTGGCCGCACTCAGTCAGTTGGGGTTCGCTGGCCGCACTCAGTCAGTTGGGGTTCGCTGGTCGCACTCAGTCAGCTGGGGTACGCTGGCCGCACTCAGTCAGTTGGGGTTCGCTGGTCGCACTCAGTCAGCTGGGGTACGCTGGCCGCACTCAGTCAGTTGGGGTTCGCTGGCCGCACTCAGTCAGTTGGGGTTCGCTGGCCGCACTCAGTCAGCTGGGGTTCGCTGGCCGCACTCAGTCATTTGGGGTTTGCTGGCCGCACTCAGTCAGTTGGGGTTCGCTGGCCGCACTCAGTCAGTTGGGGTTCGCTGGCCGCACTCAGTCAGTTGGGGTTCGCTGGCCGCACTTAGTCAGCTGGGGTTCGCTGGCCGCACTCAGTCATTTGGGGTTCGCTGGCCGCACTCAGTCAGTTGGGGTTCGCTGGCCGCACTCAGTCAGTTGGGGTTCGCTGGCCGCACTCAGTCAGTTGGGGTTCGCTGGCCGCACTCAGTCAGTTGGGGTTCGCTGGACGCACTCATTCAGTTGGGGTTCGCTGGCCGCACTCAGTCAGTTGGGGTTCGCTGGCCGCACTCAGTCAGTTGGGGTTCGCTGGCCGCACTCAGTCAGCTGGGGTACGCTGGCCGCACTCAGTCAGTTGGGGTTCGCTGGCCGCACTAAGTCAGTTGGGGTTCGCTGGTCGCACTCAGTCAGCTGGGGTTCGCTGGTCGCACTCAGTCAGCTGGGGTTCGCTGGTCGCACTCAGTCAGCTGGGGTTCGCTGGTCGCACTCAGTTCAGCCGCTGGATGGACGTCAAAACCTACCTATGTGAAGAAAATCTATAAAAATGTGAAAATATATCTATAAAAATGTGAAGATAAAATATATAAATATGTGAAGATAAAACCTATTGAAATGTGAAGATAAAACCTATTGAAATGTGAAGATAAAATATATTAAACTGTGAAGATATATCTGTAAAAATGTGAAGATAATATCTATACAAATGTGAAGATAAAAAGTAATATATTCTACATAGAATAACAAGAGACTAAATGTCTTATATATTATTTATTATATTGTCTTCTATATTACATATAATCTACATGACCACATATAACGTGTTTTCATTGTCATGTTTCTACTTTCAGTATAGGAATCAACGTTAATAATTAACGCATGAAAAAAAAAGCCAGCAAGAAATCAACAGTTATTCACAGATTCACAAATACATTTCAACAAATTTTACGCCATTTAACACCTTGCGACTTCATACGTCAAATTTGGAGATATCACAACGACTGGTCGTAAGAAACGACCATATACATTGTACTAACTAACTGGAGTTATTCAAATTGAAATACTAGGAACAACAATTCCGGGAATAAATTCTGTGACGGTTTTCTGGAAACAAGGGAGATAATATTTGTAGAGATTGTTGATAAAGGTAAGTCATGAGTTATCTCCTTTTCTTAAATAATATTGTACTATTCATATTATCGTTGTTATTGTTCAGTGTTGTGTCTCATTAATTACGAACCGCACGTCTCCAACACACGTTCCTCAACTCGTTGAGTAGAATCTTTACAATGACTCAACATAATCTATCCATTAATTCAGTTCACACTTATCATCATTAACATCATGTGCCATGCCGGTTGGCGTAGACGATCATATCCTTTCACAATCTTCTATCTACAGTGCATCGTATCAATTCTGTTGTTGACTGTTTTCCATGCCATGACACCAAGCTATCTAGTATATCCCCTTTGCGTCGTCCGAGATCTGTCTTTCCCTGAATTTTACCAGTTGTAACCAAGTATTCCAACTTTCCTCTTCTCATGATGTGCCTCGAAAAATGTTGATTGCTTCTTTCTGATGTTTTTTTATGAGCTCCCTTTTTGTGTTGACTTCTTTGAGAATTTCCTTATTAGTCTTTTTAGCTGTCCAGGGAACTTTCAACATTCTTCTGAGAAATCCCATCTCTGTGGCCTCTAATTATTTGTTTGTCTGGAGGCGGAGGCGCACCTCCCAGCACCAGAGCTGGAAGTTGTCAGCGACCCACAGCTGATGGCTTGCGCCAGGATCGGTGAACCAAAACCATCCAGACCCTGCTCCACCTCTCCGTGGTGCCTCCAGTAACAGACTAACTTGTCCAGTCTGGCCAAGCGTGCAGGGATCGAAGAGGGAAGACAACCCAGTACTCAAAAATGTCGTGCTGAAGTCGGATGTGTTGGGCCGAAAGGCGCAAATATCACAGTTATACTGCAAACCACAACACAACGCAGACACGTCCACTACGTCCTTTTAAGGGCGGATGATGAAGAGGAATATTCTGGTCTACTACGATACTCTAGAATGCTTTAGTCATCGGGCGAACGCAACCAACCAACCAACCATTTGTTTGTCGTGATTCATGATTCGCATCCATAGGTCAGAATTGGTTCTATATAGCACCGATGAACTCTCTTTCTCACTTCTATTGACATAGATTTGTAACATAAGGCGTTTTTCATTTTCTGAAATGCTATTTTGGCCTGTGCGATTCTCCTTTTTATTTCTGTGCTACATCTTCTATCTGATGTTATTATTGTGTCCAAGTATTTGACACGTTGCACTTGACACTCACACACAAATAGTTTTAATTCTATTACTAGAATCTTTACACCGAAGCTATACATTAAACTTATATATGTTCATATGAGATAAGGATAATTTCTGTTCATGTGGGACATGGATAATTTTTGTTCATTTGATATAAGGATAAATTATGTTCATAATAGTATAAAGATAATTTATGTTTTAATGGATCCCTAATAATTTATTTTGTAATGGATCACTAATAATTTACTTTGTAATGGATCCCAAATAATTTATTTTCTCATAGATTCCGAATTATTTCTCTTCTAAAAGATCTCTAATAATTTCTCTTCTAAAAGATCCCTAATAATTTCTCTTCTAAAAGATCCCTAATAATTTCTATTCTTAAATATCCCTGATAATTTCTCTTCTGAAAGATCCCTAATAATTTCTCTTCTGAAAGATCCCTAATAATTTCTCTTCTAAAAGATCCCTGATAATTTCTCTTCTAAAAGATCCCTGATAATTTCTCTTCTAAAAGATCCCTGATAACTCTTCTAAAAGATCCATAATAATTTCTCTTCTAAAAGATCCCTGATAATTTCTCTTCTAAAAGATCCCTGATAATTTCTCTTCTAAAAGATCCCTGATAATTTCTCTTCTAAAAGATCCTTAATCATTTCTCTTCTGAAAGATCCCTGATAATTTCTTTTCAAAAAGATCCCTGATAATTTCTCTTCTGAAAAATCCCTGATAATTTCTCTTCTAAAAGATCCCTAATAATCTCTCTTCTAAAAGATCCCTGATAATCTCTCTTCTAAAAGATCCGTGAAAATTTCTGTTCCCCCGATAACAAGATGCACTGCTGTGATGTCCGAGACATCTTCAACTAGTCGGAACGTCTGTGTGTGTAGATCTCCCCGAGTGCTCTCTAAACACTTACCTGCGCACGTGTTGTAATGTCCCGCCCCACGTGCAAGAGGAACGTGTCCCCCCCCCCCCGCCTCGGTAAAAGTAAAATACCCCCCGTCACGCCAAGTGGCGTATAGGGAATATGATGTTAATGACCTTAAATTTTACAGACCTTCAGCACATGATTTTTGGGGTAATGTGGTCGGCATTACGTCCGTGCCGCTTTACTTTCCCATAAAAAAATATCCGGTACCCATTAAAGGCTGGGTGTACCGGAAGCCGTCGGTTGGGATCGAACCCTACCTCTTGTGCTTTATAGTCCAGTTCACTAACCACTGAGCTATCGCGGCTCGTGCTCCTCCCCCTCCCCGTACCCCGTCTCTCCCCCCCCCCCCCCCCCGGATCATGGCAGCACTAACTCCCCTTTGCTGTTTGAAACCCGCAATTAAACAACAATTTTTGGATTCAAAAGGTATCTGATATTGAAGTGATGGTGATATACGCCAAACGTAATCTGTGCTCCTTCATCTTCTTCTTTCCGTCCTCATTAGCCTTTCAGTATTAAAAGAAGATATAAGTTCAGGTCTTTTGCTCTTCTTTTCGCCTCTGCTGCTTTTATGTTTCCTAGTGTTTCTAATATTCAGTAAATCTATCTTTTCCGTGGTCGACCCTTGAATCTGGTGTTCTCGCAACGTTTACTGAAGGTACGTTATGCTGTGTTTTTATATTTCTGCCTTGTCACGTGGCCAAACAATTTTATTAACTTCAAAAAATATACTAAAGGGAGCTCAAAAACGTAATGCACACTAATTTTTTTTCTCGGCTAATAATAAAGATAGGAATATGAAATTTTGCACACTTGGAATATGACATGTTCCAATTATGTGCACCAAATTGCACAGCATTCTGAAAAATATTACGCAATCTATGAACCGTTAAAATGGAGCTTGTTAACAATGTCCGTTACAAACAGCGAATTGTCATAGAATTTCTGGTTGCGGAAAAAGAAACTGTGGCAAACATTCATAAACGACTGTGTGCAGTGTACAAATGTTCTACAGTCGATAGGTGCGCAGTTAGTCGCTGGGTTAAGAGAATTAAAGCTGCAGAAAGTGTACGAGTGGAGCTGCATGATTTACCGCGTTCTGGACGTGTTGCCTCGGCTACCAGCACAGACATGTTAAACCGGGCTGATGCCATTATTCGTAAGGATAGGCGTATCACTTGTCAGCAATTGGCATTGCAGCTTACAGTCAGCAAGGAAGTGCAATCGCAATTTTTAAAACTCTCGGATATTCAAAGATTTGCGCTCGATGGGTTCCTCGGTGCCTAACAAATGATCACAGAGTTCAAAGGAAAACATTCTGTTCTGAATTGTTGGAGCGTTTCGGTGTTGAAGGAGAAATGTTTTTGTCAAAAATTGTTACCGGTGACGAAACGTGGGCACATTATTATGAGCCTGAAACAAAAATGCAGTCAATGGAATGGCATCATCCGCAGTCACCAAAAAGAAAAAAATTCAAAACATCTCCATCAGCCGGAAAGGTGATGATCACTGTCTTCTGGGACATTGATGGTGTGATTCTTGTTGATGTAATGACAAGAGGTGAGACAATCAACTCGACAGCTTACATCAATACACTGACAAAACTCAAAAATCGGTTCCACAGAGTTCGGCCTAATAAGCCATCTGCAGATTTGTTGCTTCAACATGACAATGCACGCCCTCACACAAGTCTGGTAACACGGGAAGCAATCAACAAATTTGGTTGGACTGTACTGCCCCATCCTCCTTACAGCCCTGATCTGGCTCCCTCAGATTTCCATCTGTTTGGACCACTCAAAAAATTCCTGCGTGGGACACACTTTGACAATGATGAGGATGTGATCCGTGCAGTTAAAAAATGGCTATGCCAGCAGGACAAAACTTGGTACAAACGAGGCATTCATGACCTAGTTTCGCGTTGGCGTAAGGCAATACGCTTGGACGGAGATTATGTTGAAAAATAGGTAGTGTAAAGGGGATGTTCAGCTACAATCTGTGAAAATTTCATACATTTTGCCCGAATGGTTTCCGAGAAAAAAATTGGTGTGCATTACTTTTTGACCTCCCTACGTATATATTCTATGGCGGGAGCTATTCCTAGTATTTTCTCAGTTCTTAATTTCTGATCTTATCTCTCAGACTATTTCCTGTCATTCGTCTAAAACATTTCATCTCAGTAGAATTTATTTTTCTTATTGTTTTTGCATCTAAAGTCCAGGACTGGCATTGGTAGCACAACGTTGGGATGAAGATTGTATTGTAGAGTGCCCGTTTTGCCTCCAGAGTTATTTGCTGGTTGGACAATAGTGGTGAAAGCTATCCAATGATTTGACAAGCTTTGAGCTTGTGCATGAATTTCTTAAAATTCTGAATATCCTGAAATCGTCGTTTCATTTATTTATTTACTGTCCATGGTTCGCTTCCATTAGTCAGAATTGGCTCTATATAGCACCGATGAGCTTTCTTTCTCACTCCCGTTGACATATACTTGTTGCATAAGACTTTTTTTTTCAAAATACGAACGTGAAACATGAACAATCTATGCACCATCGCCACACGGGGGATGTGTGGACTCGATGCACGGTTTCGCTGAAATGGCGAATTATTATTAATTTTTTTTTTTTACAAAAGAAGACAATACAGACTATTGACATTTCGGCTTACACACGGCCTTCCGCGGAAAACAACGAGATCAGAAACGAACGGATACACAAGAGAAATATAAGTAAAAAGTAAAGAGCCCCCGTCAAGCCAAGTGGAATATGGTGTTAGTGACCATAAATTTTACAGACCTTCAGCACATGATTTTTGGGGTAATGTGGTCGGTATTACGCCTGTGCCGCTTTACTTTCCCGGAAAAAAATCCAGTACCCATTAAAGACTGGGTGAACACGACAGCCTTCGATTCGGATCGAACCCTACCGATTGTCCTTTGTAGTCCAGTTCACTAACCACTGAGCTATCGTGGCTCCAAGGGAACTCAACTAAATGTTAGAAAAATAAAACGAAAACATGCAAGAGACCTCAGATTACATCTCCCCTCGACGCAGTAAGGCAAATGAGGAAGGAATAAAAGAACAACAACTAAAACAAAGCAAAACGTATATTCAGGGTAGAGAAAACAGCAACACTGGATAATATTGGGAAGGTGGTTGGATTTAACAAATGTTTGTTTTAATTTGGCCCTGGCAGCGACATACTGCATATTTGTTGCTAACTTTACACTTGAAAAAAAAGAGCAGAAGTGTAGAAAAGCAGAACAAAAACTCCCAACAATAATTTGTGTTGTTTTATATGGCGCTAAAACATCTCTTTCTATCTATCTATTGTCCTTTCGAGCCGAAGACGGCACATAGGGCAGAACCACAATCTCAGAAACAGAAACCTTGCGTGCTAAAATGGCACATATTGCAGAGATCACTGCTTCTAAAATCTATGGCTCTGTTTCCATAACAATACTTTTTACAATGGCAGCTTGTCAAGCCATCGATCAACCTCCTTAGTCGCCTCTTACGACATGCCTGGAAGTTCACAGTGTCACTATTATTTACCTACCTCATAATAAGGCCTCGGTAACACACGGGATAATACATCTCTTTAGACGATCTTTATTCTCCTTTGTTTATTGCCACGTGTGCTTGTAAACGTCTTCTATAGGAAGCTGTTTACTGTCAAATACGTTGTATGCCAAAACATTACATTTATCATTTTTTGGAATTTACAAACATTTACATACCCCATAAATTGTTATCTATTTTATTTGTTCTGCCCTTTCTCTTATTCTTATATTCAATTTTCCGATAACACATATCACTTCACGAGTATTATGTCTTTTGTTGTTTTATATTAATGTCTTATTCAGTGCATGCTTTTATGACTATTTAGTATATTTCCGAGACAGATAGCGAGGGCTTAAATCACGAACAAAGAACTCGGAAGGCGGTTCGTCTTTCCTATTAAGAAAAAAGCAAAACGGTAAAAATTAACAGAATACTCGGGGGTCGTATATTTCTAGTCTCAGCATGCAGCTGTTGAAGAGCTGGGCCAAGTCTGTCAGCTTTCCCCTGGATGTTTTAGAAGCCTGAGATCGTTCTGTCAGCTGGTCCGGTGTTCGTTGCTGACGTTTTGGCTTCAGGAAGGTTTGTTTTACTCCATTCACCTGTAGAGGTGTTTCATCGGCAAGTGGAGAACATACAAGCGGACGACAAGCGTTCAGTTCAAGCAGATATTTTTAATTTTATTTTATATTTTTTATTTTATTTTATATTTTGTTGTTGTTGGGAGGGAGGGTATTGTTCGGTATACAGACTGGGTGGTAGAAAGAGTGGTAGTGGATCAAATAGACAAGCTGACACGTAGACAGACTGACAGGCAATCAGATAGGCAATGAGGCAAGGAGACAAAGTGATAGAGATGTAGACATAGACAGACAAAAGGAATATTTATTTCCAGGTTTAATTTCAACATACGTACATTCAAACAGATATGTTCAAGGGGGCGACTGTGAGATCGAGGGTGGACATATGAACTAGTTTATAATTTCACAAATTCACATTGCAGAGGGATCTTACAGCCTGTTGTTTGATGAGCGACAGGGATAGTCCGATGACTGTGTTTCATATTCTCGGATTTGGGGTAAAAAACGATGGCCTAACATCATCAAGCGCTATACACACAAAAAAATATGACGATCACCATCTCCAGGGGGACGTGAACTTCCGGTCAATATGGTGGATAGGCGGTAGGAACCATTAAAGGCTATGTCTGAAAGTGGTCCTTTTTTACAGTTTCCTCTTATTCCAAGTCCGGCTTGTTGCAGGAGCTACTGAGTTAAGTGCTCTGTGCACACTGTGAGCTGTGCGTTTCATATGTTTTGATCGTGTTTCGATATTCCAATTGTTTACGATGAATGATGATATCGTATAGCAGGGAATAGTTGGATGTGTTCACTTTCTG
Source organism: Megaustenia siamemsis (assembly GCA_032433765.1). Taxonomy (NCBI): domain Eukaryota; kingdom Metazoa; phylum Mollusca; class Gastropoda; order Stylommatophora; family Ariophantidae; genus Megaustenia; species Megaustenia siamemsis. The sequence goes on from JAVIAB010000104.1 coordinate 5,520,710, forward strand.
TGCGGTTTCGCCTTATGTCTTTTAGCATGTGCTGAGACTGCTATGATGTGGACTGCAGCTATCTTTCTTTGTACGTTGATCGTTGTTTGATGAGATATTATTTCGGGTAAATTCCACTAGCACGGGAGGTTGAGCAATTATGGATTTTAATTCGTTTGCAGTGATACCGGGGCCTACCATAACCATACCTTCAAAATTACAAGTCTATTTTGGACATAATTTTTAGGTTTCAAATTGTTAACTGCTTAACTCAAAAAAAGTCTGTTAACAATATTTCCTAATTAAAATTTCTAAAAGTCTATATAAATTAAAGACAGCATTTTAGAGAACAGAAAACACAGTTTATTAGGCATAACAATATTGGCTAAGGGGACACTATTTTTCCAATTATCAAAAACGTTATTCGGGAATGCAAGAGTTAATTTATTTTGTTATTTTTAGAAGCTTTGATCATTAATAATAAGAGAAAACAATCAGTGAGTTAAATTGGAGTCTCTTTAATCGTGTAGCGTTGCAGGGATTTCCAGAACTTAGATTAGTTAAGTTTCGTTTGGTTTGGTTTAGTTTGGTTTAGCTTAGTTTGGTTTTGTTTATTTCAGTTTGGATTAGTTTAGTTTGGCTTATTTTAGTTTAGATTAGTTTAAAGTGGTTTGGTTTAGTTTAGTTTAGTTTAATGTGATTTAGTTTAGATGGTTTATTTTAGTTTGATTTGGTTTATTTTGGTTTAGTTTAATTTAGTTTAGTTTATTTTAATGTGGTTTGGTTTACTTTAGTTTAGTTTAGATGGTTTGGTTTGGTTTATTTTAGTATATTTTAGTTTGGTTTGGTTAGGTTTGGACTATTTTATTTTAGTATAGTTTAGTTTGGTTTAGTTTAATTTGGTTTAGTTTATTTAGTTTAGTTTTGTTTTATTTTAGTCTACCATTTCTTGTAGCTCATTCTCTTCTCTGCTTTTAAGACTGTGTCACCCGCATATCGCAAATTATTTATGTTGTGACCGTTGACTTCAATTCCTTTTTTGTCTACTATTGATCTCATAATATGTTTGCTGTAAAGTGAAAACAAATCCGGCGACAGAACACAGCCTTGTCTGACTCCTTGATTGATATATTTTCTAACATCATTCTCATCATCAAGTGTCGTCTCCGCAACGAAGGTTGGCTACCATGGAGCACCATTCTGCTCTGTCTCTTGCTTTGATGGTGCAGGTTGTCATAGGCTTATTTGTCCATCTTTTGATGTTACTCGTCCATGTTAGTCTTGGTCTGCCTCTGCCTCTTTTACCTTGTATTTTCCCCTCCAGGATTACTTTTAGTAGGCTGTTGTGTCTTTTGACATGGCCCAAAAATCCCATTTGCCTTGTTTGAATTGTGTTTAGTAGTTCTCTTTTCATTTTTAGTTGTTTGAAGACTTCATTGTTTGTTTTCTTTTCCTTCCATCCAATTCTACATATTCTTCTATATATCCACATTTCAAAGGCTTCAATTCTCTGTTATGTTTTCTTGTCTAATACCCATGTTTCTGCACCATATAAGAATATTGAGAAGATATAACATTTTGCTATTCTTAGTTTTAGCCCTGGTGTTATTTGTTTTGATGTTACTATGTTCTTCATAACATTAAACTTACTTTTTGCCATTCCTCTTCTTTTGTTTATTTCAGTTGTACATTTTCCATCACTGGTTATAGTATGCCCAAGGTAGTTGTAGTTCTGAACTGTCTCCAGGTCTATTCCTTCTATTTTGATATCCACTTGTGGGTATTGAGTATTTTCTTTGTTTATGATCATAGTTTTAGTCTTTTTGATATTCATATCTAGTCCATATTTTTTGCTTATCATGTTTATTACATTAAGTAATTGTTGTAGATCTTTAGGATTTTCTGCTAGTAGTACAGTATCATCAGCATATCTTAGGTTATTGATTATCTTTCAATTAATTTGTAGGCCTTTCCATTAATTTCTAACATATAAACAGCATCTTGTGCAGACCAGAGCCCATTCTAACATATAAACAACATATTGTGCAGACCAGAGCCCATTCTAACATATAAACAACATATTGTGCAGACCAGAGCCCATTCTAACATATAAACAACATATTTTGAGCCATCAGAACTAAGCTGATCAGGGGGCTGACGCCTGCGATTCATGACCCAGACGAGACCCCATCTGTAACGGCGATGAAGATCCCAACTACTATCTTGACGAGGTCCGCTTCTGAAGACCAGATTACCGCCTGCTGTGAAGCTCTGTATAACGAGCTTCCACTCATCAAATCGGAATTCTTTGGAAAATCTATTTGAAAGAACGCATTACTCAACACTAACTTTAATAATAACAACGCAGGAGATATTCATCAAACATGCTAGTGTAACATCAAACATGTCCCATATAAATGAAATAACAAAACAATTTTGATGTTTTTGAGAAATATTTCGATTTGTTTTATCTTTTACACAGCAGGGACAATGCTCACTTGTATCCATGTTTTACGGCTAAGCTAGATTTGATGTCTGTGGCAACGTTAAGGTCTTTCTCAAGTTCTCCCCACTTTATGTGGGTAGTAGTAAATGATGAGTGAAGCGGTTTTCAAAATAATGAAAAAGAGTCATCATTTTTATCATCAAGTACCGTGCCTGCTGGCGTAGGTGATCATGTCTCTCCACAACTTTTGATCTCGACAGTTATTTATCATTTCTGTCGTTGATCTTCTGCCAAGCCATTCTCTTAAGCTGGCTGGTATCTTTTCTCTTTGCTTCCCTCTATCTCTTCGTCCCTCAATTTTCCAAGTTGTTAACAATATATTCCAATTGTTCTCTTCTCATTACGTGGCCCAAAAATGATGATTGTTTCTTCCTAACATTGGAAATTAGCGCTCTTTTTGCTTTGGCCTCTTTCAGAATGTTTTCATTACTTTTCTTGGCTGTCCATGGTATTCTCAACATTCTTCTGTAAAACCACATTTCTACAACCTTCAGTGATTTTCCTGTCGGTTGTACTATTTTCCATGATTCACATCCATATGTTAAGACTGGCTCTACATAACATTTAAGAACTCTTTTTCTTGTTTCTATTGTCAAAAATGGATTGCACAGTATCTTCCTTATTTTTTGGAAAGCTGCTTTTGCCTCAGCTATTGCATTTTACATCTGTTGTACATCTACCATCTCACTTCTGTTGTACATCTACCAGCTCACCTCTGTTGTACATCTACCATCTCATCTCTGTTGTACATCTACCATCTCACTTCTGTTGTACATCTACCAGCTCACCTCTGTTGTACATCTACCATCTCGTCTCTGTTGTACATCTACCAGCTCACCTCTGTTGTACATCTACCATCTCACCTCTGTTGTACATCTACCATCTCACTTCTGTTGTACATCTACCAGCTCACCTCTGTTGTACATCTACCATCTCATCTCTATTGTACATCTACCATCTCACTTCTGTTGTACATCTACCATCTCACCTCTGTTGTACATCTACCATCTCATCTCTGTTGTACATCTACCATCTCACTTCTGTTGTACATCTACCAGCTCACCTCTGTTGTACATCTACCATCTCATCTCTGTTGTACATCTACCAGCTCACCTCTGTTGTACATCTACCATCTCACCTCTGCTGTACATCTACCATCTCACCTCTGTTGTACATCTACCATCTCACCTCTGTTGTACATCTACCATCTCACCTCTGTTGTACATCTACCATCTCACCTCTGTTATACATCTATCATCTCACCTCAGCTGTACATCTATCATCTCACCACTGTTGTACATCTACCATCTCACCTCTGTTGTACATCTACCATCTCACCTCTGTTGTACATCTACCATCTCATCTCTGTTGTACATCTACCATCTCACCTCTGTTGTACATCTACCATCTCGTCTCTGTTGTACATCTACCATCTCACCTCTATTGTACATCTACCATCTCACCTCTGTTGTACATCTACCATCTCACCTCTGTTGTACATCTACCATCTCACCTCTGTTGTACATCTACCATCTCATCTATATTGTAAATCTCAATATTGCAGTCTCGTCTATTTACTTGAAATGTAGTTGTAGCTGTAGTTGTAGTTGTAGCTGTAGTTGTAGCTTTAGTTGTAGCTGTAGTTGTAGTTGTAGCTTTAGTTGTAGCTGTAGCCGTAGCTGCAGCCGCAGTTGTAGCTGTAGTTGTAGCTGTAGATGTAATTGCAGCTGTAGCTGTAGTTGCAGCTGTAGCTGTAGCTGTAGTTGTAGCTTTAGTTGTATCTGTAGTTGTAGTTGTAGCTTTAGTTGTAGCTGTAGCCGTAGTTGTAGCTGTAGCTGTGGTTGTAGCTTTAGTTGTAGCTGTAGTTGTAGTTGTAGCTGTAGTTGTAGCTGTAATTGTAGCTGTAGATGTAGCTGTAGATGTAGCTGTAGTTGTAGTTGTAGCTGTAGTTGTAGTTGTAGCTGTAGCTGTAGTTTTAGTTGTAGTTGTAGCAATAGCTGTTCCTGTAGCTGTAGCAGTTTTTGTAGCTGTAGTGGTAGCTGTTGCTGTAGTTGTAGCTGTAGCTGTAGTTGTAGGTGTAGCTGTAGCTGTAGTTGTAGCTGTAGCTGTAATTGTAGCTGTAGCTGTAGCTGTAGTTGTAGTTGTAGCTGTAGCTGTAGTTGTAGCTGTAGCTGTAGTTGTAGTTGTAGCTGTAGTTGTAGTTGTAGCTGTAGTTGTAGCTGTAGTTTTATCTGTAGTAGCTGTAGTTGTAGTTGTAGCTGCAGTTGTAGCTGTAGTTGTATTTGTAGCTGTAGTTGTACCGGTAGTTGTAGCTGTTGTTGTATCTGTAGATGTACCTGTATCTGTAGTTGTAGTTGTAGCGGTAGTTGCAGCTGTAGTTGTAGCTGTAGTTGTAGCTGTAGTTGTAGCTATAGTTGTAGCTGTAGCTGTAACTGTAGCTGTAGTTGTAGCTGTAGTTGTAGCTATAGTTGTAGCTGTAGTTGTAGCTGTAGCTGTAGTTGTAGTTGTAGCTGTAGTTGTAGTTGTAGCTGTTGCTGTAGTTGTAGCTGTTGCTGTAGTTGTAGCTGTTGCTGTAGTTGTAGCTGTAGCTGTAGTTGTAGTTGTAGCTGTAGTTGTAGTTGTAACTGTTGCTGTAGTTGTAGCTATAGTTGTAGCTGTATTTGTAGCTGTAGCTATAGCTGTAGATGTAGTTGTAGCTGTAGCTGTAGCTGTAGTTGTAGCTGTAGCTGTAGCTGTAGTTGTAGTTGTAGCTGTTGCTGTAGTTGTAGCTATAGTTGTAGCTGTAGTTGTAGCTGTAGTTGTAGCTGTAGCTGTAGTTGTAGCTGTAGCTGTAGCTATAGCTATAGCTGTAGCTGTAGCTGTAGTTGTAGCTGTAGTTGTAGCTGTAGCTGTAACTGTAGCTGTAGTTGTAGCTGTAGTTGCAGCTGTAGTTGTAGCTGTAGTTTTATCTATAGTAGCTGTAGTTGTAGTTGTAGCTGCAGTTGTAGCTGTAGTTGTATTTGTAGCTGTAGTTGTACCGGTAGTTGTAGCTGTTGTTGTATCTGTAGATGTACCTGTATCTGTAGTTGTAGTTGTAGCGGTAGTTGTAGCTGTAGTTGTAGCTGTAGTTGTAGCTGTAGTTGTAGCTATAGTTGTAGCTGTAGCTGTAACTGTAGCTGTAGTTGTAGCTGTAGTTGTAGCTATAGTTGTAGCTGTAGTTGTAGCTGTAGCTGTAGTTGTAGTTGTAGCTGTAGTTGTAGTTGTAGCTGTTGCTGTAGTTGTAGCTGTTGCTGTAGTTGTAGCTGTTGCTGTAGTTGTAGCTGTAGCTGTAGTTGTAGTTGTAGCTGTAGTTGTAGTTGTAGCTGTTGCTGTAGTTGTAGCTATAGTTGTAGCTGTATTTGTAGCTGTAGCTATAGCTGTAGATGTAGTTGTAGCTGTAGCTGTAGCTGTAGTTGTAGCTGTAGCTGTAGTTGTAGTTGTAGCTGTTGCTGTAGTTGTAGCTATAGTTGTAGCTGTAGTTGTAGCTGTAGTTGTAGCTGTAGCTGTAGTTGTAGCTGTAGCTGTAGCTATAGCTATAGCTATAGCTGTAGCTGTAGTTGTAGCTGTAGTTGTAGCTGTAGCTGTAACTGTAGCTGTAGTTGTAGCTGTAGTTGCAGCTGTAGTTGTAGCTGTAGTTGTAGCTGTAGTTATAATTATACGTTGTCGAAGGCCTTGGCATCACTGGAAACGAATTAAGATCTCATCTCATTGAAAAATCTAAACAACGAAAAGCAGCTGCAGTCCGCAACATAGCAGCCACAGCACACAACAAAACACATCAGGCGTAACCGCACCGAAAATGAACTCAGCCTAACTGTCCTTCGTTATACTTTAAATTTATAATGGAAGAAGCGAATGTTTTCTATCTGTATCATCTTCGTCTTTCCTTCCTCATTTGCCTTCCAGCGTTGAGGGGAGATACAATTTGCATCTTTTGTTCTTCTGTTGGCTTCTGCTGCTGTTATTTTTCCCAATGTTTCTAATATTCCGTCAATCCATATTTTCTGTGCTCGGTATTTGAGTCTGGTGTTCTCACAACGTTTATTGCAGACTCGTTGTGTTGCGTTTTGATCTTTTTGTCTTGTCACGTGGCCAAACCATTTTATCTATTGTTTCTTTATATATTCTCTCTCTCTCTCTCTCTCTCTCTCTGCGATCAAGACTCAATCAGAGTAGGATTCCAGACTCTCTCATGAAGTCAGCTGTCTGTTTAAGCGAATCGATTGCCCCATATAGTTTCTCTTCTAGGGAAGCTTTATATATTCTATGGCGGGGGCTATTCCTAGCTTTTTTCTCAGCTCTTCATTTCTGATCTTATCTCTCAGACTGTTTCCTGCCATTCGTCTAACACATTTCATCTCAGTAGAGGTTATCTTTTCTATTGTTCTTGCATTTAGGGTCCAGGTCTGGCATTGGTAGCACAACGTTGGGATGGAGATTGATCTTTCTGACAACACACAAATCAACTAAAGTATTGGTGACAAAGAGCTGTGCCTTAAACATCCAACACTATACACCTTCTCTCCTGCCTTAACATCCAACACTTTACACCTTCTCTCCTACCTTAAACATCCAACACTTTACACCTTCTCTCCTACCTTAAACATCCAACACTTTACACCTTCTCTCCTACCTTAAACATCCAACACTTTACACCTTCTCTCCTACCTTAAACATCCAACACTATACACCTTCTCTCTTGCCTTAAACATCCAACACTATACACCTTCTCTCCTGCCTTAAACATCCAACACTATACACCTTCTCTCCTACCTTAAACATCCAACACTTTACACCTTCTCTCCTACCTTAAACATCCAACACTATACACCTTCTCTCCTACCTTAAACATCCAACACTTTACACCTTCTCTCCTACCTTAAACATCCAACACTTTACACCTTCTCTCCTACCTTAAACATCCAACACTATACACCTTCTCTCCTACCTTAAACATCCAACACTTTACACCTTCTCTCCTACCTTAAACATCCAACACTATACACCTTCTCTCCTACCTTAAACATCCAACACTATACACCTTCTCTCCTACCTTAAACATCCAACACTATACACCTTCTCTCCTACCCTAGACATCCAACACTATACACCTTCTCTCCTACCTTAAACATCCAACACTATACACCTTCTCTCCTACCTTAAACATCCAACACTATACACCATCTCTCCTACCTTAAACATCCAACACTATACACCTTCTTTCCTGCCGTAAAAATCCACACAAGACAATTTAAAAAAAAATAATATAAAAAAGTAAAACTAAAGTACCCTCGTCACGCCAAGTGGCGTATAGGGAATATGGTGTCAGTGACCATAACTTTTACAGACCTTCAGCACATGATTTTTGAGGTAATGTGATCGGTATTACGCCCGTTCCACTTTACTTTCCCCGAAAAAATCCGGTACCCATTAAAGGCTGGGTGAACCGGTGGCCGTCGGTTGGGATCGAACCCTACCTCTTGTCCTTTGTAGTCCAGTTTACTAACCACTGAGCTATCGCGGCTCCTAAAAAGTAATATATTTCACATAAATTCCCACCCAAATACCACCCTACGCAAACACCACACTTCCGTTGCCAGAAAACCCACCTTGAAATCCTGCACCAGTCGGTATTCTCCGTATCCGGTCGGGCAACGAATTTCACCGAATCTTGAAAAGAAAATTGACATTCTTCCACTTATTGTTGAGCCATTCTCAAACGGAATGTAAGAACCAAAAGTGATTATTTTGTTTATTTTAGGCCAAAAATATTTCTTGTGGCTTCGTTTATGTTGTTGCTTGATAAGTAGATAATTTTGTAGACAATTCGATTATTGTAAGGTTAAAGAAAGGTTTTAAGATAACGATTGTGGAAACAGTGGTCTTGAGTGAGGTTAATGGGGTTTTACTAAATTGGGGTATTACAAAGATGTTAGAAAGTGGAGAGTTTCTTTGTTGTTTGATATTGTGTAGTTTTGTTGCTTGATGGGTTTCTTGTTAAAATTAGGAACTCTTGAAATATGATTTAGTCAGAAAATTCTGTTTGTATGTAAATTTGGTGGAGTTTTGTGTTGTTGTGTGTGGATTTAAAAGTGCGTGGTGTTTTTTGTGTTGTTTTGTGTAGATTTAAGTGTGGATGGTGGAGTTTTGTGTTGTTGTGTGTGGATTTAAGTGTGGATGGTGGAGTTTTGTGTGGATTTAATTGTGGGTATGAGTTTTGTGTTGTTGTGTGTGGATTTAATTGTGGGTATAAGTTTTGTGTTGTTGTGTGTGAATTTAATTGTGGGTATGAGTTTTGTGTTGTTGTGTGTGGATTTAAATGTGGATGGTGGAGTTGTGTGTTGTTGTCTGTGGATTTAACTGTGGATGGTGGAGTTTTGTGTTGTTGTGTGTGGATTTAATTGTGGGTATGAGTTTTGTGTTGTTGTGTGCGAATTTAAATGTGGATGGTGGAGTTTTGTGTTGTTGTGTGTGGATTTAAATGTGGATGGTGGAGTTGTGTGTTGTTGTGTGTGGATTTAAATGTGGATGGTGGAGTTGTGTGTTGTTGTGTGTGGATTTAAATGTGGATGGTGGAGTTTTGTGTTGTTGTGTGTGGATTTAAATGTGGATGGTGGAGTTGTGTGTTGTTGTGTGCGGATTTAAATGTGGATGGTGGAGTTTTGTGTTGTTGTGTGTGGATTTAATTGTGGGTATGAGTTTTGTGTTGTTGTGTGCGGATTTAAATGTGGATGGTGGAGTTTTGTGTTGTTGTGTGTGGATTTAATTGTGGGTATGAGTTGTGTGTTGTTGTGTGCGGATTTAAATGTGAATGGTGGAGTTTTGTGTTGTTGTGTGTGGATTTAATTGTGGGTATGAGTTTTGTGTTGTTGTGTGCGGATTTAATTGTGGGTATGAGTTTTGTGTTGTTGTGTGTGGATTTAATTGTGGGTATGAGTTTTGTGTTGTTGTGTGTGGATTTAAATGTGGGTATGAGTTTTGTGTTGTTGTGTGTATTGATTTAAATGTGTGTGATGGAGTTTTGTGTATTTTTGTGTGTATTGATTTAAATGTGTGATGGAGTTTTGTGTTTTTTGTGTGTATTGATTTAAATGTGTGTGATGGAGTTTTGTATTTTTTTGTGTATTGATTTATATGTGTGTGATGGAGTTTTGTATTTTGTGTGTGTATTGATTTAAATGTGGGTGATGGAGTTTTGTGTGGAGTTTAAATTGTAATTATGCGGTCATCATTACTCTTATCTTCATCTTCATCATTATCATCATTTCATCGACTCTAAATGTCGATGACTACTATCCTTGCCTCGCTAATCAATGTTCTCTCTACTGTCTATTTGATACAAATTTTGTTTATTTTCTATTTCTTTTGTTGCGTTCTAAATAAGTAGTGCCGTAATATTTTGTTTGTTATTTCTGATGAAGGCTTTTGCCGAAACGTTGCATCTTGTCTTGTCTTTCTATTAGTTTAGCTGCCCCATACCATTTTCTGTTTATCTTATATAGTGTGTTAAAAAAAAAGTAAAGTACCCCCGTTCCGCCAAGTGGTGTATAGGGAATATGGTGTTAGTGACCATACATTTTACAGACCTTCAGCACATTATTTTTGGGGTAATGTGGTCGGTATTACGCCCGTGCCGCTTTACTTTCTCAGAAAAAAATCATCCGGGACCCATTAAAGGCTCAGTGAACCGGAAGCAGTCGGTTGGGATAGAACTCTACCTCTTGTCCTTTGTAGTCCATTTCACAACCACTAAGCTATCGCGGCTCCCAAATAGTGTGTTAAGAGATAAAATAATGTGGATTAACAATCAAGTAGTGGAGCTCCGTGTACTTCTATGTGGAGTCGATTTTATATGTTGGAGATGAGAGTATTTTGTGTGGACACAAATTTGAATAATGGATTTAATGGATATGGGAAATACAGTTGACATTAACAAAGTAACAATAGGAGAAATGCCTCTACTAGACGTACAATCTTACATATATCTGGGCAGTAATATAGACAAAGATGGAGGAACAGAAAATGATACCAAAATAAGGATATCAAAAGCAAGAGGGGCATTCGTTGCACTGGGAAACATATGGAAGTCCAAAGAAATTAAGTTCAATACACAAATACACAATTTTAATTCAATGTTGCTTGCGTTCGCCCGATGACTAAAGAAGTGCACATTTTCATCATCCGCCATTAAAAGGACGTTAAGTGGGCGTGTCTGCGTTGTGTTGTAGTTTTGAATTGTATAACAGTGATATCTGCTCCTTTCGGTCAGACTTCAGCAATGAACTCCAATGATAAGTCAGTCCAGTGAAACATGGAAAACAACAAAAATGGCAATCAGGAAATACAGACCTCCCTTTAACAAATGCTTCAGCAGAATAAAAGGATGGAAATGGCAGGACAAAATCACTAACATAGAGTTATGGAAATGTACCAGTCAAACACCAGTGGATAAAGAGATACAGCGAAGATGATGGCGCTGGATAGGACACACACTGCGGAAGACAACTGAGAGTAACAAGAGGCCCTTTTTTGGAATCCCCAGGGGAAAACGACAAAGAGAAAGACCAAGATATTCTTGGATAATACAGATGAAAGCAGAGATGAAGATGATGGGTAAGATATGGAATGATCTTAAAACATGGCAAGAAACAGAACAGCTTGGAAAGTGATTTTGAAGACCTATGCTCCACATGGAGCTGAGAGTGTTTGTTGAAGACCTATGCTCCACAGGGAGCTGAGAGTGTTTGTTGAAGACCTATGCTCCACAGGGAGCTGAGAGTGTTTGTTGAAGACCTATGCTCCACAGGGAGCTGAGAGTGTTTGTTGAAGACCTATTTATTTTTGACAATAGAAACAAGAAAAAGTTTTTAAAAGTTATGTCTTAATATATGGATGTGAATCATGGATAATAGAAGAACAGACAAAAAACCACTGGAGGCCGTTGAAATGTGGTTTTACAGAAGAATGTTGAGAATACCATGGAGAGCTAAGCAGAGTAACGAAAACGTTGTGAAAGAGGTCAAATCAAAAAGAGATCTAATTTCCAATATTAGGAAGAAACAGTCATCACTTTTGACCATGTTTTGAACTGAAGGGAACAGCTGGAATATATTGTAACAACTGGGAAAAATGAGGGACGAAGAGATAGAGGGAATGAAAGAGAAAAGATAACAGACAGCTTAAGAGAATGGCTTGGTAGAAGGTCAACAACAGAAATGATAAATAATTGTCGTGATCGAAAGTTATGAAGAGATATGATCACCTACACCAACAGGCATGGTACTTGATGATGATGATTATGATTCCATGAAATGTCTGTACAAAATTCTTGGAATTTCTTTTGAAAGCGACTTCAAATTCCAAGAAATGCTCAACAGGTGCAGCCAAGAGGGAACGTTATGGGCGATAATCACAGACGCTGCAACTAGAAAGGTCAAGTACTTAGCCCAGACCTTGAAACACACAGTTCATTGCAGTTGTTTTCTTATCAACATCATGTTCCATACCGGTTGGCGTAGTCGATCATGTCCTTCCACAAATTTCTATCCACAGTAAAACAAAAAGTAAAGTACCCCCGTCACGCCAAGTGGCGTATAGGGAATATGGTGTTAGTGACCATCAATTTTACAGACCTTCAGAACATGATTTTTGGGGTAATGTGGTCGGTATTACGTCCGTGTCGCATTACTTTCCCAGGAAAATATCCGGTACCCATTTATGACTGGGTGAACCCGGAAGCCGTCGGTTGAGATCGAACCCTACCTCTTGTCCTTTGTAGTCCAGTTAACTAACCACTGAGCTATCGCGGCTCCCCTTCTATTCACAGTACATCGTATCAATTCTGTTGTTGACTGTTTTCCACGCCATGATACCAAGGTATGTAGTATCTACTCTCTTTGTCCTCCTCGATCTCTCTTTCCCTGTATTTTGCCAGTTGTTATCAAATATTCCAACGATCATTCTCTCATGAAGTGCCCGATAAATGTTCATCATTGCACTCCGAACATGTCTATAGGTGCTCAGATCCCCTCCTCAGCAAGTCTCGCAGTGTCCAGCGACTGACGACTCCAGTTCTATGTTGGTTGATAAGTCTTCTTACACGGCCACTAAGTTTCTCGTTTCTCACTGTGCCCATCTTAACTCCCATCTCTTGCATCCGAAGGAGTGACATGCACGCCTGGTTGTTATCTAGTATCTTCTCTCTTTGCCGTCCTCGCTCTTTCTTTTCCTGTATTTTGCCAGTTATAATCACAAATTTCCTATTTTCATTAACTTCTTATTTCCTTCGTCAATTGCCTTTCAGCGTCGAGGGGAGATATAATTTGCGGTATTTTGTTCTTCTGTTCGCCTCTGCTGCTGTTATGTTTCCTAGTGCTTCTAATATTCCGTCAATCAATCTTTTTTGTTGTCGGCTCTTGGGTCTGGTTTTCTCGGAACGTTTTTTGAAGACTCATTGTGTGGCTCCACAGAATGTTGAAAGTGCTTGCTGACGACCTATTCTCAAAGGGGAGCTGAAAGGTAAAATAAGAATGAGTAAAACAAATGCACCCACTTTGAGACATGTTTTGGATACGCCTATAATTAACGTGCGCCAACCTTCCCATTTATGAGATATCACAACTTGCACAGTTTAACAAACTTTCATGAAAAAACACGTCCCCTCAAGTCCCACAAGTTATCAGCAGGCGTCAGGGCGTCTAAGGTAAACGATGGAATCCTCAAATATAACACACACACACACACAAACACCGGGGTTTGTTATCATCGACCCCGCCGTATATGCGAAGCACGTAACGCTGTATTAAAAAAAAGAACTCCAAAGATTAAACGAGATAATATATTCGGTGGTTGCTCTTTAGGTTGTCCGAAAATCAACAAAAACTGCACATGAGGCAAAAGTCAGAAATCTGTTCTTCGTTCCTTCCTCATTTTTCTATTAACATCGAGGGAATATATACAAATAATAATAAAATAATATTATTATAGAGAGTAAAAAGATGGAAATTGTAGGACAGTATCATTAACATAGAATTATAGAAATGTACCAGTTAAAAACCAGAAATTCTTCTCGAGAATACATGGAAAAATACCAAGAGGATGACCCAGAAGAAGATGGATAGATGCAGTGACAGAGACACGTAACAACAAAGGGAAATCACTAATTCAGACAGTTCGACCAGCGCAAGAACGACAAATGATATAAACCACGACACCTTTTAGGTATCAGTGAAAAGAGAAAAGAAGAAGATGGATAGATGCAGTGACAGAGACACGTAACAACAAAGGGAAATCACTAATTCAGACAGTTCGACCAGCGCAAGAACGACAAATGATATAACCACGACACCTTTTAGGTATCAGTGAAAAGAGAAAAGAAGAAGATGGATAGATGCAGTGACAGAGACACGTAACAACAAAGGGAAATCACTAATTCAGACAGTTCGACCAGCGCAAGAACGACAAATGATATAAACCACGGCACCTTTTAGGTATCAGTGAAAGAGAGAAAGGAAGAATAAGATGAAATACCAGTGGATACAGCGAAGACGAAGGCGCTGGATAGGACACACACTACTGAAGCCAACTGAGAGTATTACACAACAGGCCCTTTTTTGGGATCCCCAGGGGAAAAGCCAAAGAGGAAGACCAAGGAATTCATGGAGAAGACAGAAGCAGAGGTGAAGATGATGGGGAAGACATGAAATGACATTAAAAGATTGGCAAGAAACAGAACGGCTTGGAAAGTGTTTGTTGAAGACCTATGCTCCACAGGAAATTGAACGTGTTTGTTGAAGACCAATGCTCAACAGGTAACTGAAAGTGTTTTTTGAAGACCTATGCTCCACAGGAAGTTGAAAGTGTTTGTTCAAGACCAATGCTCCACAGGTAGCTGAAAGTGTTTGTTGAAGACCTATGCTCCACAGGAAGTTGAAAGTGTTTGTTGAAGACCTATGCTCCACAGACAGCTGAAAGTGTTTGTTGAAGACCTATGCTCCACAAGTAGCTGAAAGTGTTTGTTGAAGACCTATGCTCCACAGGTAGCTGAAAGTGTTTGTTGAAGACATATGCTCCACAGAGAGCTGGAAGTATTTGTTGAAGACATATGCTCCACAGGTAGCTGAAAGTGTTTGTTGAAGACTTATGCTCCACAGGGAACTGAAAGGAAGAAGAGAGAGATTATTATAGAGGGAAACTTCCGAGGTGATAGATCATCGAATCATTTCAGGGGAAGAGGTATGTTTACAAGACTTGGAAAAAATAACAAATAATCAACATAAAAAAAAACGGCAACCAAAAATGGATGTCGGTCCATGGTAGCCAACCTTCGATGTGGAGACGGCACCAAGTGAAAGGTGCGACATGGTAGCCAACCTTCGATGTGGAGACGGCACCAAGTGAAAGGTGCTACATGGTAGCCAACCTTCGATGTGGAGACGGCACCAAGTGAAAGGTGCTACATGGTAGCCAACCTTCGATGTGGAGACGGCACCAAGTGAAAGGTGCTACATGGTAGCCAACCTTCGATGTGGAGACGGCACCAAGTGGAAGGTGCTACATGGTAGCCAACCTTCGATGTGGAGACGGCACCAAGTTGAAGGTGCTACATGGTAGCCAACCTTCGATGTGGAGACGGCACCAAGTGAAAGGTGCTACATGGTAGCCAGCCATCGATGTGGAGACGCCACCAAGTGGAAGGTGCTACATGGTAGCCAACCTTCGATGTGGAGACGGCACCAAGTGGAAGGTGCTACATGGTAGCCAACCTTCGATGTGGAGACGGCACCAAGTGGAAGGTGCTACATGGTAGCCAACCTTCGATGTGGAGACGGCACCAAGTGAAAGGTGCTACATGGTAGCCAACCTTCGATGTGGAGACGGCACCAAGTGGAAGGTGCTACATGGTAGCCAACCTTCGATGTGGAGACGGCACCAAGTGGAAGGTGCTACATGGTAGCCAACCTTCGATGTGGAGACGGCACCAAGTGAAAGGTGCTACATGGTAGCCAGCCATCGATGTGGAGACGCCACCAAGTGGAAGGTGCTACATGGTAGCCAACCTTCGATGTGGAGACGGCACCAAGTGGAAGGTGCTACATGGTAGCCAACCTTCGATGTGGAGACGGCACCAAGTGGAAGGTGCTACATGGTAGCCAACCTTCGATGTGGAGACGGCACCAAGTGGAAGGTGCTACATGGTAGCCAACCTTCGATGTGGAGACGGCACCAAGTGGAAGGTGCTACATGGTAGCCAACCTTCGATGTGGAGACGGCACCAAGTGGAAGGTGCTACATGGTAGCCAACCTTCGATGTGGAGACGGCACCAAGTGGAAGGTGCTACATGGTAGCCAACCTTCGATGTGGAGACGGCACCAAGTGAAAGGTGCTACATGGTAGCCAACCTTCGATGTGGAGACGGCACCAAGTGAAAGGCGCTACATGGTAGCCAACCTTCGATGTGGAGACGGCACTCAATGAATGGCGCTCCATGGTAGCCAACCTTCGATGTGGAGACGGCACTCAATGGATGGCGCTCCATGGTAGCCAACCTTCGATGTGGAGACGGCACCCAATGTATGGCGCCCCATTGTAGCCAACCTTCGATGTGGAGACGGCACCCAATGTATGGCGCCCCATAGTAGCCACCCTTCGATGTGGAGACGGCACCCAATTGATGGCGCTCCATGGTGGCCAACCTTCGATGTGGAGACGGCACCCAATGTATGGCGCTCCATGGTAGCCAACCTTCGAAGTGGAGACGGCACCCAATGTATGGTGCTCCATGGTAGCCAACCTTCGATGTGGAGACGGCACCAAGTGGATAAAGAAAGAATAACTATATTTAAAAAAAGTTATAGTTACTGAATTTTTGCCATTTATGGTAGCTCAGTGGTTAGTTAACTGGGCCACTAAGGACAAGAGGTCTCGGGTTCGAATCTGGTCAACGTCTTTCAGGTTAACCCAAAGTTTGTTTCTGTGAAAGCAAAGTAACACAATAGGAAATACCGGTCTTAGCATCTGTATGTAAATCATGGACAACAGGACAACAGACAAGAAAATCACTGGAGGCTGTAGAAATGTGGTTCTACAGAAGAATATTGAGAATATCATGGACAGCTAAGAAGAGTAATGAAAATGTTCTGAAAGAGGCCAAAGGAAAAATAGAGCTAATTTCAAATATTAGGAAAAAACAATAATTTTTTGGGCCATGTAATGAGAAGGGAACAGTTGGAATATATTGTAACAACTGGAAAAATTGAGGAACGAAGAGATAGAGGGAAGCAAAGAGAAAAGATACCAGACAGCTTAAGAGAATGGCTTACCAGAAGGTCAACAACAGAAATGATAAATAGCTGCCGAGATCGAAAATTGTGGAGAGACATGATCATCTACGCCAGCAGGCAATGTACTTGATGATGGTGATGATATATATATATATATATATATATATATATATATATATATATATATAGCTACGCCCAGCCATATTTAATCGTATTTTACCTAATGCCTGATACAGCACAACGGCCTTGCCCTTGCTTGCCTACCGTGCCACCTCCGCATCACAGAGTGGGCGTTATTACTGACACTGTAATAAAAACGGCAACCAAAGTTCGACAACTCTTATCTCAAATTCTCAAATTAGTCAATTGATATTCCTTCTTTTAAAAAAATTAATGTAATAAATTATCTCGGGAAAAAAAACACATTTATTAAGATATAAAATTGTTATTTTTGTGTGTGTTTGGTGTCCTAGACATTACACACGCCTTCTTAAAATATATTGATGCTAAAAATGATGAAAACGTACCATGGCAGCATGAATGGCTATAAAAGTTCTAGGATGGTTCCTAAAATGCCACTTTGAAGTTGAAATTAGCAGCCGTGAACATGAAATATAAAAAAATATTTCCTGTGAATAAAAAGTTTGAGAAATATCTCATGAGAGCTCAGCGCTACTTCTATCCGCTAGTGGGTGTTGATAACCAACTGATAACCTGACTTCATGGGTCGAGGTATATCAAGGGTCAGATAGACAGAGATGGCAGTACAACTTTCTTAAATGACAAACTACTCTACTTGATAACTGTTAGCTAAAGAGCCGAAACACTAAGACACTAAAGAGCTGAAACACTAAGACACTACAGTGCTGAAACACTAAGACACTAAAGGGCTGAAACACTAAG
This sequence comes from Megaustenia siamemsis, assembly GCA_032433765.1. NCBI lineage: Eukaryota > Metazoa > Mollusca > Gastropoda > Stylommatophora > Ariophantidae > Megaustenia > Megaustenia siamemsis. The sequence continues at coordinate 5,538,399 of JAVIAB010000104.1, forward strand.
ACACTAAAGTGCTGAAATACTAAGACGCTAAAGTGCTGAAACACTAAGACGCTAAAGAGCTGAAACAATAAGACACTAAAGTGCTGAAACACTAAGACACTAAAGAGCTGAAACACTAAGACACTAAAGAGCTGAAACACTAAGACACTAAAGAGCTGAAACACTAAGACACTACAGTGCTGAAACACTAAGACACTACAGTGCTGAAACACTAAGACACTACAGTGCTGAAACACTAAGACACTACAGTGCTGAAACACTAAGACACTACAGTGCTGAAACACTAAGACACTAAAGAGCTGAAACACTAAGACACTAAAGAGCTGAAACACTAAGACACTACAGTGCTGAAACACTAAGACACTACAGTGCTGAAACACTAAGACACTACAGTGCTGAAACACTAAGACACCAAAGTGCTGAAACACTAAGACACCAAAGTGCTGAAACACTAAGACACCAAAGTGCTGAAACACTAAGACACCAAAGTGCTGAAACACTAAGATACCAAAGTGCTGAAACACTAAGACACCAAAGTGCTGAAACACTAAGACACTACAGTGCTGAAACACTAAGACACTAACATCAACATATTTGATACGATGCACAGTGGATATAAGATTATAAAAGAAGATGATCAACTACCCCAACCGATATGGCACAAGATGATAGTAAAGAAAAACATTCATACAAAGCAACAAGAAAAATAAAAAGACCATTTTGTGAATACTTTATTCTACAAGAAAGGACGGAGTTAATCAACAGCACTGGTAGATGTATCACGAAACACATCACTGTTGTCAGGTCCAAACATATGTTTTGAGTTGTGGAGATGTAAACATTTGTGAGGCATTCTCCTCTTTAAGGCCTAATTTTAAGAGGTCGTTAAATGAAGGTAGATGCGTTGTTCTGGGGGTTTATAACGACTATATGCGACTTTTGGCTTAATTAAGGATGCCCACAAAAGCTGAGCTTGGTTTCTGGTAGTTATCATCATCATCATCATCATCATCCTCATCATCATCATCATCATCATCGAGTGCCATCTCCGCAACGAAGGTTGGCTACCATGGATCACCATTCCACTCTGTTTCTTGCTTTGATGGTGCAAGTTGTCATAGGCTGATTTGTCCATCTTTTGATGTTACTCGTCCATGTTAGTCTTAGTCTGCCTCTGCCTCTTTTGCCTTGTATTTTCCCCTCCAGGAATACTTTTAGTAGGCTGCTGTGTCTTTTAACATGGCCCAAAAATAGCATTTGGATAGTCATAGGAACCACTTTTGTTGGAATATTTTTATGCATTGCTGGCTCCAATTGCTTCATTTCATGAAGTTATTCAGTTTCATTTTCTTGGTTGTCATCATTTAGTGGGTTATCATCATTGTCATTCAGTTATTTGTGGGTTATCATCATTTTTGTGGCTTATCGTCATTGAGTTATGCGTGGGTTATCATCATTGTCATCATTTAGTGGGTTATCATCATTGTCATTCAGTTATTTGTGGGTTATCATCATTTTTGTGGCTTATCGTCATTGAGTTATGCGTGGGTTATCATCATCTTCGGTCTATCTATCTATTGTCCTTTCGAGCCGAAGACGGCACATAGGGCAGAACCACAATCTCAAAAACAGAAACCTTGCGTGCCAAAATGGCACCTATTGCAAAGATCACTGGTGCTAAAATCTATGGCTCTGTGGTTTCCATAACAATATTTTATACAATGACAGCTTGTCAAGCCATCGATCAATCTCCTTAGTTGCCTCTTACGACATGCCTGGAAGGTCACAGTGTCACTATTATTTGTGGTCTACCACCATCTTGTATGCTATCATTTTGTGGGTTATCATCATTTCGTTGGTTATCATCATTTTGTGGGTTATATCATTTTGTGGGTTATTTCATTTTGTGGGTTATTTCATTTTGTGGGTTATTTCATTTTGTGGGTTATTTCATTTTGTGGGTTATTTCATTTTGTGGGTTATTTCATTTTGTGGGTTATTTCATTTTGTGGGTTATTTCATTTTGTGGGTTATCATCATTTTGTGTGTTATTAACAATTTAGTTTCTTTTAATGAGGTGTCATCATTGAGTTACTTGTAAGTTATGATAATTTTGTGGCTCATCACCACTGAGTGAGTTATGAGTTATCATCATTGAATTATTTGTGAGTTATCATCATTGAATTATTTGTGAGTTATCATTATTGAGTTTTTGTGTGAGTTTTCATTATTGAGTTGTTGGTGGGCTACCATCATTGCACATCGAACATACCCATAGGTGCTCAGATCCTCTAATCAGAATGTCCTTGAAACAGTTGTTTGTATTCACATCAAAGTGACACTTTCGTTCTAGTCTAGGAAACTTTGAGGCATGTATGGATGAAGACGTGTTCAGTCTAGTACATTCCCCTCATTTTTAAAACTGATATTGCATGGGACGACAATATCAACACATGATAAATAGCATCTTCATACCAACTTTGTGCTATGACAGTCAAACATGGACCCTTTCTAAATCACACTTAAGAAAAATCAATACATGTGAGATGTGATGCTTGAGAAAAGTAACAAACAACACAAGAAAAGATAGAATACCAAATGAAACCATAAGAAAAATAGTAGGAACTAAACCCTGCCAAGAATATATAGAACAACAACAACTTAAATGGTTTGGCCACCTGGTCAGAATGAATCCTCACCAATCACCATCAAGGGCGTTCTTCTCAAGAATGCATGGAAAAAGACCAAGAGGAAGACCCAGAAGAAGATGGATAGATGCAGTGACAGAGACATGTAACAAGAAAGGAAAGTCACTAATTCAAACAGTTCGAGCAGCTCAAGAACGACAAATGATATAAACCACGACACCTTTTAGGTATCAGTGAGAGAGAGAGAGAGAGAGAGAGAGAGAGAGAGAGAGAGAGAGAGAGAGAAGAAGAAGAAGATTGCATGGGCGTGCTTCAAGTTCGTGAGACCAGACATAAAACGTCACATATTTAGCTACAGTCAACATTTATGTGTGAGGGATATTTTATAGTATTTAACGCTCGTCACAAAAAATATGTTGGTAAACTTTAGGGGTTTCCGTAATAAAAAAAAAAGGGAAAGCTTTAGAGATTTCCGTATAAAAAAATATCGGTAAACTTTAGGGGTTTCCGTAACAAAAAAATGTTGGTAAACTTTAGGGGTTTCCGTAACAAAAAAATGGGTAAACTTTAGGGGTTTCCGTAACAAAAAAATGGGTAAACTTTAGGGGTTTCCTTACCAAAAAAAAATGGGTAAACTTTAGTGGTTTCCGTAACAAAAAATGTTGGTAAACTTTAGGAGTTTCCGGGTCTTAATATTCATTTTTTACCACAAAACTTTTTAAATTTTAAGATATAATTTCTTTTAATCTCTGTGTGTTTATCTTAGAAGAAGCATGTGCATGTTATTACTATCAAATAACCATCAACATATGCAAGAAGTATGTGTATGTTATTACTATCAAATAACCATCAACATATGCAAGAAGCATGTGTATGTTATTACTATCAAATAACCATCAACATATGCAAGAAGTATGTGTATGTTATTACTATCAAATAACCATCAACATATGCAAGAAGTATGTGTATGTTATTACTATCAAATAACCATCAACATATGCAAGAAGTATGTGTATGTTATTACTATCAAATAACCATCAACATATGCAAGAAGCATGTGTATGTTATTACTATAAAATAACCATCAACATATGCAAGAAGTATGTGTATGTTATTACTATCAAATAACCATCAACATATGCAAGAAGTATGTGTATGTTATTACTATCAAATAACCATCAACATATGCAAGAAGTATGTGTATGTTATTACTATCAAATAACCATCAACATATGCAAGAAGTATGTGTATGTTATTACTATCAAATAACCATCAACATATGCAAGAAGTATGTGTATGTTATTACTATCAAATAACCATCAACATATGCAAGAAGTATGTGTATGTTATTACTATCAAATAACCATCAACATATGCAAGAAGCATGTGTATGTTATTACTATCAAATAACCATCAACATATGCAAGAAGCATGTGTATGTTATTACTATCAAATAACCATCAACATATGCAAGATAAAATGAGCATACTTGATAAGAGATCACCACAGCTGCGACTGAAAATAGAAATAAAACAAAATTATGAGAATTAATGCAGTTGGGAATAACTAAATAACAATAGGAGAAATACCTCTACTAGACGTGCAATCTGACATATATCAGGGCAGTAATATAGACAAAGAGCAAGGAACAGGGTGTCCGGTTAGCGCAATCGATAGGCGGTTGGCTTACCACGGCAACAGCCGGGGTTCGTACCCTGGCGAGGACACCTGGGTTTTACTAATTCCCTAAAAATTAGTACCTCTGAAGTCGGAGTAAATCTGCCTGCATGGCGAGGGACATCCTGTAATGGGATAAAACAGACTTTACACGCAAAATTCAGTCCCACAAAATTGAGTGGGTGGGACTTCGTCAGAGGTCAAAGCTGACGAAAGCGAACGAACGAACGAGCAAGGAACAGAAAAATGATATCGAAATAAGGATATCAAAAGTAAGAGAAGCATTTGATGCACTGGGAAACATATGGAAGTCCAAAGAAATTTAAAAAAAAGGTTAAATACAAAAAGGAAAACTGCAATGTCAAGTCGTAAACACAAAGATCTTCACTGAACGTGAACACAAAGATCGTCACTGAACGTGAACACAAAGATCGTCACTGAACGTGAACACAAAGATCTTCACTGAACGTGAACACAAAGATCTTCACTGAACGTGAACACAAAGATCTTCACTGAACGTGAACACAAAGATCTTCACTGAACGTGAACACAAAGATCTTCACTGAACGTGAACACAAAGATCTTCACTGAACGTGAACACAAAGATCTTCATGAACGTAAACACAAAGATCTTCATGCGCGTGAGTACAAACCTCTTAACGAACGTGAGCAGAAAGCTCTTAACGAACGTTAGCACAGAGCTCTTAACGAACGTTAGCACAGAGCTCTTCATGAACCTGAACACAGTTCTTCATGAACATAAACAGAGAGTTCTTTACCGAACGTAAAAATACAGCTCTTCGTGAACGTAAACACAGAGTTCTTTACCGAACGTAAAGAGCACGTAATTATCTAGAACACAACACGCATACAAAGTGTATTATCAACTTCTTTTTCTTACTTCGTCTCTCCCTTCTTCTTCCTCCTCCTTCTACTTACTTCTTCTACCTCCTCCTACCTACTTCTACCTCCTCCTACCTACTTCTTCCTTCTACCTCCTCCTTCTACTTACTTCTTCTACCTCCTCCTACCTACTTCTACCTTCTACCTCCTCCTTCTACCTACTTCTTCTACCTCCTCCTACCTACCTCTTCCTTCTACCTCCTCCTACCTACCTCTTCCTTCTTCCTCCTCCTCCTTCCTCCTCCTTCTACCTGCTTATTCCTCCTCCTCCTTAATTTCTCCTTTCCCTTTCTTCTTCTTCCTCCTAATTTCCCCTTTCCCTTTCTTCTTCTTCCTCCTAATGTCTCCTTTCCCTTTCTTCTTCTTCCTCCTAATGTCTCCTTTCCCTTTCTTCTTCTTCCTCCTAATGTCTCCTTTCCCTTTCCTCTTCTTCTTCCTATTTTCCCCCTTTCCCTTTCTTCTACTTCCTTTTTTCCCCGTTCTTCTTCCTCCTAATTTCTCCTTCCCCTTTCTTCTTCTTCCTTTTTTCCCCGTTCTTCTTCCTCCTAATTTCTCCTTTCCCCTTTCTTCTTCTTCCTTTTTTCCCCGTTCTTCTTCCTCCTAATTTCTCCTTTCCCCTTTCTTCTTCTTCCTTTTTTCCTCTGTTCTTCTTCCTCCTACCTCTCTACCCTATAACTCAATTGATCGATGAGACACCACAGACCGCACCCTTCTCATACATATCTACACTCATTTATACTTTCAGACTCTCCAAAATCGAGGTATGATGTTATCTTCCCATCTCTCTCTCTCTCTCTCCATACCTCTCCACCTCCTTTCTTTAAGTTCCTCCCAGAATGCTCTTTGCTAGACTAGACGATCGAGTCACGTGCCCAAACCATTTCATTTTGGTTTCTTCACAATAGTCAAACCATCATCGTGTGCTCCGATTGCTTGTTGTATCCTTTTGTGAACCTTTCCATTTGTGAAACGATTTAATTAAGATATACCCTGCCTCAGCAAGGCCAGCTCCTTGTCGTGGGGATGAGGCTTAACAGTCACCAGGGACTGAAAACCAAGACTGGCCAGGCCTTCCTACAACCGAGCAAGACCACAGTCTGCTCTAGCAGGTTTAAGTGCTGAAGTCGGAGGCAACCAGCCAAAAGGCGCACTAAAACAATCAGGATGCCACGCACTCAAGCCAATGGGAAGTATGTCTTTAACCGCAAATCGATATGGCACTCGCCCTGTGACGGACACTCACGCAGGTGCAGACCCGGACCCTCAGCCTCGAAAGGGCCCAACCTATAATTTAAATAGGAAACGACATTGCAGATATAGACAATACTTCAGGTGAACGAAAGATAGATAGATATGCCCAAAAATTTACTACAACATTTGTGATACGATCTAAGTAAGAGATGTCCAAATCATTACGATAACATTTGTGATATGGACTAAGTAAGAGATGTCCAAAACCTTACGATAACATGTCATCTCCAACAGCTTGTATTTTCTTCTGTAGCTCTGCTGCAAGTGTCCATGTTTTTCAAGCATATATACACATAAGAACTTCCGGTCAATATGGCGGCGAGGCGGCAGAAACCGTTGAAGCTCTGTCTGAAAAGTGTTACTTGTTGCAGTTTCCTCATATTCCAAGTCCGGCTTGCTGCGGGAGCTACTGAGTTTAGTGCTCTGTGCACACCGTGAGCTGTGTTTTTCATGCGGATCGTGTTTCGATATTCAGATTGTTTACGATGAATGATGATATCGTATTATGAAAGACAGTTCAGCTGCGTTCACTTTCAGTGGCGTTTGGCCGTATGTCTTTTGGCGTGTGCTGTAGCTGCTATAATGAGGGCAGCAGCTGCCTTTCTTTGTTTGAATCCTTCAATGTGATGAGTTTTAATTCAGATGATTCCACTGGCACGGGCGGTTGAGCAATTATGGATTTTAATTCGTTTTCTGTGATACCGGGACCTTTGATTAACTACAAACACATAAACAGATATAAACACATAAACAGATAAAAACAGATAAATACAGATAAAAATAAGTCAACGTTTCTTGTGAAGTGTCAGGTAAGATGGTGGTTGTGTCCGTAGCTATTTTCCTCCTAACGGAACATTTCATGAACAATGTCAGGTTGCCCTGAAAATTCTCTGGTACCCATTTTCAAAGTCTGAGCGAAATCTTGTATGTCCGGAACAAAAAAAAAATACCAGTTTTATCTGGAAATCAAACGTGAAAGCCACGGGTCGCAATAACCTAGCAGTTAAAATGGTTAAAAAAAAATGATAAAAGCTAAATATAAACAAGAAAAGAAAAAAAATGTCAAAACAAAAACGAGATGCTTAAGAAAAAATCTAAACGCGAAAAAAAAATGCACACTCAGAAATGAGGATATCAGGAACCGACGGCCACCGGTTCACCCAGCCTTTAATGGCTACCGGATTTTTTGTGTGGAAAAGTAAAGCGACACGGGCGTAATACCGACCACATTACACCACAAATCATGTGCCGAAGGTCTGTTAAATGTATGGTCACAAACACCATATTCCCTATACGCCACTTGGCGTGACGGGGGCACTTTTTTGATTGACAGGTCTTGACATCTCCGAGTCCAAAAAAAAGACATAGTGAGCAGAGAAATGCAGAAAGTTGTTGATATATGTAAATGGTGTCAGAACAATACTCGTGATTATGACGTGAAGCAGAAGACTCCACCTCTGCGTGGTGCCCCTAATATCAGACTCAACCAGTTTGCTAAAACGAGTTGGGATTGTGAAGGAAGACAATCCCGGGCTCAAAAATGAAAAGCTGGCGTCGGATGTGTTGGTTTGAAAGGCTCAGAAAGTGCAGGACCCAGTAAAACGCAACAAAAGAAGACCAAAAAAAAAAAAAACCCCAGATTTACGCCCACTTAAACGCACTTTTATGTTCGGACAATAGACAGGCAGAGACTTAAGTCGAACGCAGAAAAAAATAAACATGTATGTACCCTCCCCCTCTCGGCATAATGTCGATTTAAACTCGACATTTGTCGAATGGCTTGAGACACAACCTCTACAAAAGCATTAAATCTACACTCAGAAATCTTAACCATTTCAGACAGACTCTTACGACAACACGTGCTCCCAGACACATGAACCAGCATTCACTGCGCCACGTAGTCATGTTCCATAACCCAGGTCGAAACAATCCGTGTTTAATTACTTCCCTTTAAGATAAGGGCCCAAAACTCATGAAAAGTAAGCTATTAAATATATAACAAAAGAAAGATGTATCGCCGTTATCTTTGATAACTTCAAAATGTACATAAAATGGCGACAATAAAACAGCAGAAGTTCATGCACAAAGATAAAAATAAACTCATATAATAGGCAAGGGAAGCTGAATAAAGAGATTGGGAAGAAAATAACGACATTCAGGGGCTGCAGTTTTTGGTTTTATGATTCAGTTTCACATTTTTTATTATCCCAACATTCCTGTATGGTTAAGAAATATGGAAATTAGACAAGAAAACAGAACAGAAAATTGAAGCCTTTGAAATGTGGATTTATAGAAGAATAGGTAGAATTGGATGGAAGGAAAAGAAAAAAAGTGATGAAGTTTTAAAATAAATAAAAATGTTGTTGTTGCGTCCGCCAGCTTTGACCTCTGACGAAGTCCTTAGAGACTAGGAACTGAATTTTGCGTGTTAATTCATTTTTCCCTGACAGCCATGTGCACAAGGGTCCCTCGCCGCACAGGCAGATAACTCCGACTTCTGAGGTACTTATGTTTTTTTTCCGTCGTTGAGTAATTGACGTTTCAAGCCGGGCCTCGCTGCTGAGACCAGGGGTGGTTGCCGAAGAGAGAAATCATGAATAAAAATCCCAACCGGCGTAGCCGAGATTTGAACCCACAACCTCTCTGTCCTGAGGCCGGCGTCTTGCCTCGAGACCAACCAGTCCCCAATGGACTGAGAATATGAGGAAACTGCAAAAAGGAACACTTGTCATGCATAGATTGGTTGATTTACTGTTTTAAAAAAATGAAGTATTTACTGCGGAATCAATAGAAGCTGGTCTCTGTTAATTTACAGCAACTTAGGTACAAATGTTGGATACTTTACTCAACAGAAATCGAAATGGTCATATTAAGCTAGTTAGATAAGTTATACTTGCGTCAATTGGACTTACACAGATGAGTGTGTGTATGCAAATATTGTTTGGGACATAATTGGGTAAGTTGAACACGTAACATAATATCATTTGGGACATAATTGGGTAAGTTGAACACGTAACATAATATCATTTGGGACATGACTGGATAAAGTGAACACGTAACAAAATATTATTACTAAAAATGAAAAGAGAACTACTAAATGCAATTCAAACAAGACAAATGAGATTTTTGGGGCATGAGAAAAGACACAACAGCCTTACTAAAAGTAATTTTGGAAGGGAAAATACAAGGTAAAAGAAGCAGAGGGAGACCAAGACTAACATGGATGAATAAAATCAAAAGATGGACAAGTCAGCCTATGACAACCTGCACCATCAAAGTAAGAGACAGAGTGGAATGACGCTCCAAGGTAGCCAACCTTCGATGCGGAGACGGCACTCGGTGATTATCTGTATTATTTAAAACATGTGAAATGGGAAATGTGATGTATGAAATGAGGCTGAAGTGAAAGCAAGAAATTATGTACATATGAAGAATCATCAACATCATGTGCCATACCAGTTTCCGAATATGATATGTCCTTCCATAACTTTCTGTCATCAGTACATACTATCAGTTCTGTTGATTCTTTACCATGCCATGACACCAAGCTATCGTGACTTCCGGCCAATATGGTGGATAGGCGGCAAGAACCGCTGAGACTCTGTCTGAAAAGTGTTCCCTGTTGCAGTTTCCTCATTTTCCAGGTCCGGCTTGCAGCCAGAGCTACTGATTTTAGTGCTCTGTGCACACCGTGAGCTGTGTATTTCGTCCGGATCGTGTTTCGATATTCCGATTGTTTACGATGAATGTTGATATCGTATGACGAAGGGCAGTTCAACTGCTTTCACTTTCGGTGTGGTTTGGCCTTATGTCTTTTGGCGTGTGCTGTAGCTGCTATGATGGGGGCTGCAGCTGCCTTTCTTTGTTTGGATCTTTCAGTGAGATGAGATGTTAATTCAGATGATTCCACTGGCACGGGTGGTTGAAAAATTATAGATTTTAATTCGTTTGCAGTGATACCGGGACCTTCGACTAACAACAACTAATATTACTACCAAGCTATCTAGTATTTTTATCTGTTTTTGTCGTCTGCGAAATCTTTTTCCTGTATTTTGCCATTTGTCACCATATATTTCAAATTTCCACTTCTCATGATGCCCCTTTAAGATCTTCGAAGATACGGCTATGGTTATGGTTATGGTTATGGTTATGGTTACGGTTATGGTTATGGTTATGGTTATGGTTACGGTTATGGTTATGGAAGGCCCCGGTATCACTGCAAACGAATTAAAATCCACAATTGCTCAACCGCCCGTGCCAGTGGAATCATCCGAATTACTATTTCATCTCCCAAACAAAGAAAGGTAGCTGTAGTCCTCATAGCAGTCTCAGCACACGCCAAAAGACATATGACGAAACCGCACAGAAAGTAAACACAACCGTATATTCACTGTCTTACGATATCATTGTTCATCGTAAACAATCGGAATATTGAAACGCGATTAAAACGGATGAAACGCACAGCTCAACGTGTGCACAGAGCAATTAACTCAGTAGCTCCTGCAACAAGCCTGAAAGTATATCTTCGAAGTATATCTCTCAACCTATAGAGACTAACGACATCGCCGTTGTGTTGGTTGACAAGTCCACTTTAGCTTCCTACATAGCGCCCTTGTCTAGCATCTCCCACTTTGACATCCTATTCCTGCATTCTCTTTATTATTGCTGATTCAGTCTCATTAACAAAAATGTTTATTTGTTCAACATTCCTGTGGCCGTTCAGAAAATGAGCGCAAAATGTGTCAAATTTATTTGACTAAATTCTTATTGAGTTATTGAATTATTTGCTGGTCATCATCATTGCACTCCGAACATGTCTATAGGTGCTCAGATCCCCTCCACAGCAAGTCCCGCAGTGTCCAGCGACTGACGCCTCCAGTTCTATGTTGGTTGATAAGTCTTCTTACACGGCCACTAAGTTTCTCGTTTCTGGCTGTGCCCATCTTAACTCCCATCTCTTGCATCCGAAAAAGTGGACTCATGGTTGTCGAAGTCCTGTGTCCTTTCAACATCTCGGAGGGCATTGATGGTGTCCGCCCGATCCATTGGTTGACCGTCCTCAACGATAGCACAGTTAGTCAACCTGTCCGCTCTTCCATTTCCCTGTACTCCCGCATTTTAATGAACGCCGACAAAGGTGACCCTACATATTTTTGACTTCAGCAGTGACTCTACCCATTGCATGCGTACAGATCCCGCCTCCACCTTTCTTATCATGCTCATCGAATCACTCAGTATACAGACGTGGGTGTAGTCTTGTGACTCTAACCAGATGAATTCCCTGGTCACTGCCATCACCTCCATTGTCATGCTAATCGTGGATACATCATCGTCATTCTCATCATCATCGTCATCTTCATCTCCATCGACATCGTCTTTGCCTTCGACATCGCCTTCGTCATCGCCATCGCCTTCGTCATCTTCATCACCTTCGCCTTCATGTTCGCCTTCGTCTTCGCCATCGTCTTCGCCATCGTCTTCGCCATTGTTTTCGTCATCATCGGCTTCGTCATCATCGGCTTCGTCTTCGTCATCATCGGCTTCGTCTTCGTCATCATCGGCTTCGTCTTCGTCATCATCGGCTTCGTCTTCGTCATCGTCGGCTTCGTCATCGTCTTTGCCACCGTCTTCATCATCGTCATCGTTTTCGTCATCATCGTTTTCGTCATCATCGGCTTCGTCATTATCGGCTTCGTCTTCGTCATCGTCTTCGTCTTCGCCATCGTCATCGTCTTCGTCTTCGTTTTCGTCATCATCGGCTTCGTCTTCGCCATCGTCTTCGCCATCGTCTTCACCATCGTCTTCGCCTTCGTCTTCGCCATCGTCTTCGCCATCGTCTTCGTCTTCGCCATCGTCGTCGTCTCCGTCATCGTCTTGGTCATCGTCTTCATCGTGCCATCATCAAGTACTGTAGTAAGTGACTATGACCTCCCACAGCTTCACATCCCTACATCTGTTTATCAATTCTACAATCCCCCTTCCACCCTCAAATCCAATCCCAGAAATTATCCTGCATCTCTTCATTCTGTTTTCCTCTATTTCTTTTACCCACGATTCTCCCATTTGTCACAATATATTAATAAATAATTCCCCCTTCTCAGAACACAGCCAAATATAATGATATTATTTTTCTCATTTTGCAAACAAGATTATTTTTTTGCTTTTCCCTCTTTTCAAACGTCCACATTATTCCTTGCATCTGTTCATGGTATTCTGAACATTCTTCTGCACAACCACTATATGACTGCCAATGATGTTCTTGTCTGTTGTACTATTATCCAAAATGCATATCCATACGTTAAGATTGGCTCCATGTTAATGCGAAGAACGATTTTTCTTTTTTCCACTGACAAGAATAGATTACATAATGTCTTCCTCACTCTTTGGATTTTTTTACACCAGCGGTTTTCAAACTATCCTATACCCCCCCCCCCCTATTACCCACCCCCCCCATTAAATTCGTTGTGTAGTTGCGGGCCCCTCTCGAACACGTGTTGTAATCGCGGACCCCCACTAAACACGTGTTGTAATCGCGGACCCCCACTAAACACGTGTTGTAATCGCGGACCCCCACTAAACACGTGTTGTAATCGCGGACCCCAATTAAACACGTTTTGTATTCGCGGACCCCCATTAAACACGTGTTGTAATCGCGGACCCCAATTAAACACGTTTTGTATTCGCGGACCCCCATTAAACACGTTTTGTATTCGCGGACCTCCATTAAACTCGTGTTGTATTCGCGGACCTCCATTAAACACGTTTTGTATACGCGGACCCCCATTAAACAAGTTTTGTATTCGCGGACCCCCATTAAATACGTTTTGTATTCGCGGACCCCCATTAAACACGTTTTGTATTCGCGGAACCCCATTAAACACGTTTTGTATTCGCGGACCCCCATGAAACACGTTATGTCTTTGCGGACCCCAGGTTTCATTTTCAACTCAAGGTTTAAAACCAAAAAGTGCATCAACTATTTTATGTGGTAAACTTCAATAAATATCACAAATCTCGTCACTCTCATACGAACCGATTAGTCTATAAAATATCTCACACTATTCTTCATTCCTCACACAGTCTTAATATCAGAGACAGAGAATGGGCCACAGGAAATGATAGACATAATAGTAAAAGAATGCAACAAAAAAGGTCTCAGTCTGAATAGTAAGAAAACAGAAGTAATTGTCATATCGAAGAAACAATCATCACCATCATGCAGCATAAAAATAAACAGGACAAATCTGAAACAAGTGCAACGTTTCAAATACTTGGGCACAATAATAACATCAGATGGAAGATGCACCACAGAAATAAAAAGCAGAATAGCTCAGGCCAAAATAGCATTTCTGAAAATGAAAAATATCTTATGCGACAAATCTATGTCAATAGAAATGAGAAAGAAAGTTAATCTGTGCTATATAGAACCAATTCTGACCTATGGAAGCGAATCATGGACAATAGACAAACAAATGAAAAGACGATTAGAGACCACAGAGATGGGATTTCTCAGAAGAATGTTGAAAGTTCCCTGGACAGCTAAAAAGACCAATGAGAAAGTTCTCAAAGAGGCCAACACAAAAAGGGAGCTCTCTAAAAAACATCAGAAAGAAGCAATCAACATTTTTTTGGCACATCAGGAGAAAAGGAAAGATAGAATACTTGGTTACAACTTGCAAAATATGTGGACAGAGAGATCACGAACAATAAAGAGAGAAAATACTGAATAGCTTGGTGTCATGGCATGGAAAACAGTCAACAACAGAACTGATACGATGCACTGTGGATAGAAAATTGTGGAGGGACATGATCGCTGACACCAACCGGTACGGCACACGATGATGATGGTTCCTCATTCCTTCGTGTACCCCCCGAGACGCTAGTTTGAGAAGCACTGCTTTAAACCTTCGTCCCATATATTCTACATCTCACATCTTCTCTACGTCAACCTTCTAAAGTTATCATCGTTCCCAGCTATTTAAATTAGTTGGCTTGTATACTGTCACATTTAATTTAATTCTGTGTATAAGAGATACCTTCTTTTTTCTATTTCACCTATTACTTCTGCATTTTTGCTATTGAGAAAAGATTTTTATTTTTACGTTTCATCACAATAATGGCAATCATACTTTGTGACTCACTTTCATTCTTATAGATAAAGACAACGCCATCAGCAATGCTTAAATTGATTATATTTTTATATTTAGCTACATACATATATATTCTAGGTATATTCTTTATAAATTACATATTGCACTATTTGTAGATGTACAACAGAGGTGAGGTGCAGAATGGCTCAGGCAAAGGAACATTCCAAAAAATGAGGAGGAGACTGTGCAATCCACTTTTGACAATAGAAACAAGAAAACGAGTTTTTAAATGTTATGTAGAGGCAGTCTTGACATATGGATGTGAATCATGGACAATAGGACAACAGACAAGAAAATGATTGGAGGATGTAGAAATGTGGTTTTACAGAAGAATGTTGAGACTACCATGGACAGCTAAGAAGAGTAAAGAAAATCGTTCTGAAAGAGGCCAAAGGAAAAATAGAGATAATATATCCAATATTAGGAAGAAACGGTCATCATTTTTTGGCCATGTAATGAGAAGAGAACAGCTGGAATATATTGTAATAACTGGGAAAATTGAGGGACGAAGAGATAGAGAGAAACGAAAAGTAAAGATACGAGACAGCTTAAGAAAATGGCTTGACAGAAGGTCAAAAACCATGGCTTAGTTCAAGATTAGGGATGGATAGAGAGACCTTACCATGGCTGTGTCCAAAAAAAGTGTTGGATAGGGAGACCTTACCGTTGCTGTGTCCAAGAAAAGTGTTAGATAGAGAGACCTTACCGTTGCTGTGTCCAAGAAAAGTGTTGGATAGGGAGACCTTACCGTTGCTGTGTCCAAGAAAAGTGTTAGATAGAGAGACCTTACCGTTGCTGTGTCCAAGAAAAGTGTTGGATAGAGAGAGGGACCTTACTGTTGCTGTGTCCAAGAAAAGTGTTGGATAGAGAGAGAGAGACCTTACCATGGCTGTGTCCAAAAAAAAGTGTTGGATATAGAGAGAGACCTTACCATGGCTGTGTCCAATAAAAGTGTTGGATATAGAGAGAGACCTTACTATGGCTGTGTCCAAAAAAAAGTGTTGGATAGAGAGAGGGACCTTACTGTTGCTGTGTCCAAGAAGAGTGTTGGATAGAGAGAGAGAGACCTTACCATGGCTGTGTCCAAAAAAAAGTGTTGGATATAGAGAGAGACCTTACCATGGCTGTGTCCAATAAAAGTGTTGGATATAGAGAGAGACCTTACCATGGCTGTGTCCAAGAAAAGTGTTGGATAGAGAGAGAGACTTAACCATGGCTGTGTCCAAGAAAAAAGTGTTGGATAGAGAGAGACCTAACCTTTGCGGTGTCCAAGAACAGTGTTGGATAGAGAGAGAGAGACCTTACCATGGCTGTGTTCAAAAAAGTGTTGGATAGTGAGAGATACCTTACCTTTGCTGTGTCCAAGAAAGTGTTGGATAGAGAGAGAGACCTTACCGTTGCTGTGTCCAAGAAAAGTGTTCGATAGAGAGAGAGACCATACCGTTGGTGTGTCCAAGAAAAGTGTTCGATAGAGAGAGAGACCTTACCGTTGGTGTGTCCAAAAAAAGTGTTGGATAGAGGGAAAGACTTTACCGTTGCTGTGTCCAATAAAAGTGTTGGATAGAGAGAGAGAGAGACCTTACCGTTGCTGTGTCCTAGAAAAGTTTTGGATACAGAGACCTTACCGTTGCTGTGTCCAAGAAAAGTGTTGGATAGAGAGAGAGAGAGACCTTACTGTTGCTGTGTCCAAGAAAAGTGTTGGATACAGAGAGAGACCTTACTGTTGCTGTGTCCAAGAAAAGTGTTGGATAGAGATAGAGAGAGACCTTACTGTTGCTGTATCCTAGAAAAGTGTTGGATAGAGATAGAGAGAGACCTTACTGTTGCTGAGTCCTAGAAAAGTGTTGGATAGAGAGATCTTACTGTTGTTGTGTCCAAGAAAAGTGTTGGATAGAGAGAGAGAGACCTTACCGTTGTTGTGTCCAAGAAAAGTGTTGGATAGAGAGAGACCTTACCGTTGTTGTGTCCAAGAAAAGTGTTGGATAGAGAGATCTTACTGTTGTTGTGTCCAAGAAAAGTGTTGGATAGAGAGAGAGACCTTACTGTTGTTGTGTCCAAGAAAAGTGTTGGATAGAGAGAGACCTTACTGTTGCTGTGTCCAAGAAAAGTGTTGGATAGAGAGAGAGACCTTACCGTTGTTGTGTCCAAGAAAAGTGTTGGATAGAGAGAGACCTTACCGTTGTTGTGTCCAAGAAAAGTGTTGGATAGAGAGACCTTACTGTTGTTGTGTCCAAGAAAAGTGTTGGATAGAGAGAGAGACCTTACTGTTGTTGTGTCCAAGAAAAGTGTTGGATTGAGAGAAAGACCTTACTGTTGTTGTGTCCAAGAAAAGTGTTGGATAGAGAGATCTTACTGTTGTTGTGTCCAAGAAAAATGTTGGATAGAGAGACATTACCGGTGGTGTGTCCAAGAAAAGTGTTGGATAGAGAGACCTTACCTTTTGTTGTATCCAAGAAAAGTGTTGGATAGAGAGATCTTACTGTTGTTGTGTCCAAGAAAAATGTTGGATAGAGAGACATTACCGGTGGTGTGTCCAAGAAAAGTGTTCGATAGAGAGACCTTACCTTTTGTTGTATCCAAGAAAAGTGTTGGATAGAGAGATCTTACTGTTGTTGTGTCCAAGAAAAATGTTGGATAGAGAGACATTACCGGTGGTGTGTCCAAGAAAAGTGTTGGATAGTGAGACCTTACCTTTTGTTGTATCCAAGAAAAGTGTTGGATAGTGAGATCTTACTGTTGTTGTGTCCAAGAAAAATGTTGGATAGAGAGACATTACCGGTGGTGTGTCCAAGAAAAATGTTGGATAGAGAGACATTACCGGTGGTGTGTCCAAGAAAAGTGTTGGATAGAGAGACATTACCGGTGGTGTGTCCAAGAAAAGTGTTGGATAGAGAGACATTACCGGTGGTGTGTCCAAGAAAAGTATTGGATAGAGAGACATTACCGGTGGTGTGTCCAAGAAAAGTGTTGGATAGAGAGACCTTACTGTTGTTGTGTCCAAGAAAAGTGTTGGATAGAGAGACATTACTGTTGTTGTGTCCATGAAAAGTGTTGGATAGAGAGATCTTACTGTTGTTGTGTCCAAGAAAAGTGTTGGATAGAGAGATCTTACTGTTGTTGTGTCCAAGAAAAGTGTTGGATAGAGAGACCTTACTGTTGTTGTGTCCAAGAAAAGTGTTGGATAGAGAGACATTACTGTTGTTGTGTCCATGAAAAGTGTTGGATAGAGAGACCTTACTGTTGTTGTGTCCAAGAAAAGTGTTGGATAGAGAGACATTACTGTTGTTGTGTCCATGAAAAGTGTTGGATAGAGAGACGTTACTGTTGTTGTGTCCATGAAAAGTGTTGGATAGAGAGACATTACCGGTGGTGTGTCCAAGAAAAGTGTTGGATAGAGAGACGCTGTTGTGGCATAGGCCTCCTAAAAGATGCTGAAGGGAGCTGATGTGGTTGCTCAATGACATCATAGCTTCAAATTCCCATGATAACAGAGCAGAGAAAAGAAAAAAAAAATCAAAGGTTAAAGAAGCCCTGGATGACAAAGTGAAACGATGTAAACTAATAGTGAGTTTCGGAAACGAGTTCATGCACAATTATAAAACCGTTTAAGTAAAATATCATCATCATCGAGTGCCATCTCCGCAACGAAGGTTTTTGGAGCTCCATTCTGCTCTGTCTCTTGCTTTGATGGTGCAGGTTGTCATATGCTGACTTGTCCATCTTCTGATTTTATTCGTCCATGTTAGTCTTGGTCTGCCTCTTTTACCTTGTATTTTCCCCTCCAGGGTTACTTTTAGTAGGCTGTTGTGTCTTTTAACATGGCCTAAAAATCGCATTTGTCTTTTTTGAATTGTGTTTAGTAGTTCTCTTTTCATTTTTAGCTGTTTTAAAACTTCATCATTTGTTTTTCTTTTCCTTCCATCCAATTCTTCCTGTTCTTCTATATATCCACATTTCAAAGGCTTCAATTCTCTGTTCTGTTTTCTTGTCTAATGTCCATGTTTCTGCACCATACAGGAATATTGAGAAGATGTAACAATTTGCTATTCTTAGTTTTAGCCCTGGTGTTATTTGTTTTGATGTTAGTATGTTCTTCATGGCATTAATATTACTTTTTGCTATTCCTATTCTTTTGTTTATTTCAGTTGTACATTTTCCATCACTGGTTATAGTATGTCCAAGGTAGTTGTAGTTCTGAACTGTCTCCAGGTCTATTCCTTCAATTTTGATATCCACTTGTGGGTTTTGAGTATTTTCTTTGTTTATTATCATAGTTTTAGTCTTTTTGATATTCATATCTAATCCATATTTTTTGCTTGTCGTGTTTATTTCAATAAGTAATTGTTATAGATCTTTAGGATTTTCTGCTGGTAGAACAGTATCATCAGCATATCTTAGGTTATTGATTATCTCTCCATTAATGTTTAGGCCTGGCATCTCTGTGATGTTTTTAAAGATTTGCTCAGTAATATAAGAAATATAAATTATACAGCGAATAAATCCAACGAAGAAAATCGTAAACAGTCCAATAAAAAAAAAATGAGCTGTTAAAAACAGATAGAAACAGAAGAATACATGGTTACAACTGGCAAAATACAGGGAAAGAGATGTCGTGGACAACAATGAGATACTATATAACTTTGTGTCATGGCATGGAAAACAGCCAACAACAGAATTGATACGGCAAACTATGGTCAGATAATTGTGGAAGGGCATGATAACCGACTTAGCCAACATGTCCCGTGATGATATATAAAGAGGAGTGATTGTAACTCGATGAAACAGTTCGACGGTGATGATTTGCTTCCTTAAGACAGCAGATGGTACTAATTAGACCTGGAGACGGAAGGAAGTCAGAAGTTTTTATCAAAGCTTTACTCGTGCCATGGCTGAGAGCATTAATTATTTAATTGAGAAATAATATCGTTAAAGAGACCACTAACGGTATCGGGAAATTGATAACTCCCAGATGTGGCGCCATCTCCACATTAAAGGGGAGACAGTTGAAAGATGAAACCTCGTGTAACTGGTTCTAGGTAAACATTATTTTTGCTCAAATTTGAGATAACGGTTTTGAAGTGGATTTGTTAAAAAAAAAAAAAAAACTGTGTTCTTGTATTTTGTATTTTGCAAGGTGAGCAAAAAAAAAAAAAACAGTCCCTAATTTTTAACAGATTTAGAGGTGGATTGGTTGGTCTCGAGGCAAGTCACCGACCTCGAGACAGAGAAGTTGTGGGTTCAAATCCCGGCTGCACCGGTTGGGATTTTTATTTATGATTTCTCTCTGCAGCAACCACTATTGGTCTCACAAAAAAAGTATTTTCTTCTTCCTCTCCTACTTTTTCTTCTTCCTCTCCTACTTTTTCTTCTTCCTCTCCTACTTTTTCTTTTTCCTCTCCTACTTTTTTTTTTCCTCTCCTACTTTTTCTTCTTCCTCTCCTACTTTTTCTTTTTCCTCTCCTACTTTTTCTTCTTCCTCTCCTACTTTTTCTTCTTCATCTCCTACTTTTTCTTTTTCCTCTCCTACTTTTTCTTCATCCTCTCCTACTTTTTCTTCTTCATCTCCTACTTTTTCTTTTTCCTCTCCTACTTTTTCTTCATCCTCTCCTACTTTTTCTTTTTCCTCTCCTACTTTTTCTTCATCCTCTCCTACTTTTTCTTCATCCTCTCCTACTTCTTTTTCCTCTCCTACTTTTTCTTCATCCTCTCCTACTTCTTTTTCCTTTCCTACTTTTTCTTCATCCTCTCCTACTTTTTCTTCATCCTCTCCTACTTTTTCTTCATCCTCTCCTACTTTTTCTTCATCCTCTCCTACTTTTTCTTCATCCTCTCCTACTTTTTCTTCATCCTCTCCTACTTTTTCTTCTTCCTCTCCTACTTTTTCTTCTTCCTCTCCTACTTCTTTTTCCTCTCCTACTTTTTCTTCATCCTCACCTACTTCTTTTTCCTCTCCTACTTTTTCTTCATCCTCTCCTACTTCTTTTTCCTCTCCTACTTTTTCTTCATCCTCTCCTACTTTTTCTTCATCCTCTCCTACTTTTTCTTCTTCCTCTCCTACTTTTTCTTCTTCCTCTCCTACTTCTTTTTCCTCTCCTACTTTTTCTTCTTCCTCTCCTACTTTTCTTCTTCCTCTCCTACTTCTTCTTCCTCTCCTACTTTTTCTTCATCCTCTCCTACTTTTTCTTCATCCTCTCCTACTTTTTCTTCATCCTCTCCTATTTTTTCTTCATCCTCTCCTACTTTTTCCTCTCCTACTTTTTCTGCATCCTCTCCTACTTTTTCTTCATCCTCTCCTACTTTTTCTTTATCCTCTCCTACTTTTTCTTCATCCTCTCCTACTTTTTCTTCATCCTCTCCTACTTTTTCTTCATCCTCTCCTACTTTTTCTTCATCCTCTCCTATTTTTTCTTCATCCTCTCCTACTTTTTCCTCTCCTACTTTTTCTTCATCCTCTCCTACTTTTTCTTCATCCTCTCCTACTTTTTCTTCTTCCTCTCCTTCTTTTTCTTCTTCCTCTCCTACTTTTTCTTTTTCCTCTCCTACTTTTTCTTCTTCCTCTCCTACTTTTTCTTCTTCCTCTACTACTTTTTCTTTTTCCTTTCCTACTTTTTCTTCATCCTCTCCTACTTTTTCTTCTTCCTCTCCTACTTTTTCTTCATCCTCTCCTACTTTTTCTTCTTCCTCTCCTACTTTTTCTTCTTCCTCTCCTACTTTTTCTTTTTCTTCTCCTACTTTTTCTTCATCCTCTCCTACTTTTTCTTCTTCCTCTGCTACTTTTTCTTCTTCCTCTCCTACTTTTTCTTCTTCCTCTACTACTTTTTCTTTTTCCTCTCCTACTTTTTCTTCATCTTCTCCTACTTTTTCTTCTTCCTCTCCTACTTTTTCTTCATCCTCTCCTACTTCTTCTTCCTCTCCTACTTTTTCTTCTTCCTCTCCTACTTTTTCTTCTTCCTCTCCTACTTTTTCTTCTTCCTCTCCTACTTTTTCTTTTTCCTCTCCTACTTTTTCTTTTTCCTCTCCTACTTTTTCTTCTTCCTCTCCTACTTTTTCTTTTTCCTCTCCTACTTTTTCTTCTTCCTCTCCTACTTTTTCTTCTTCATCCCCTACTTTTTCTTTTTCCTCTCCTACTTTTTCTTCATCCTCTCCTACTTTTTATTCTTCCTCTCCTACTTTTTCTTTTTCCTCTCCTACTTTTTCTTCATCCTCTCCTACTTTTTCTTCTTCATCTCCTACTTTTTCTTTTTCCTCTCCTACTTTTTCTTCATCCTCTCCTACTTTTTCTTTTTCCTCTCCTACTTTTTCTTCATCCTCTCCTACTTTTTCTTCATCCTCTCCTACTTCTTTTTCCTCTCCTACTTTTTCTTCATCCTCTCCTACTTCTTTTTCCTTTCCTACTTTTTCTTCATCCTCTCCTACTTTTTCTTCATCCTCTCCTACTTTTTCTTCATCCTCTCCTACTTTTTCTTCATCCTCTCCTACTTTTTCTTCATCTTCTCCTACTTTTTCTTCATCCTCTCCTACTTTTTCTTCTTCCTCTCCTACTTTTTCTTCCTCCTCTCCTACTTTTTCTTCTTCCTCTCCTACTTCTTTTTCCTCTCCTACTTTTCTTCTTCCTCTCCTACTTCTTTTTCCTCTCCTACTTTTTCTTCATCCTCTCCTACTTCTTTTTCCTCTCCTACTTTTTCTTCATCCTCTCCTACTTTTTCTTCACCCTCTCCTACTTTTTCTTCTTCCTCTCCTACTTTTTCTTCTTCCTCTCCTACTTCTTTTTCTTCTTCCTCTCCTACTTCTTCCTCTCCTACTTTTTCTTCATCCTCTCCTACTTTTTCTTCATCCTCTCCTACTTTTTCTTCTTACTCTCCTACTTTTTCTTCTTCCTCTCCTACTTCTTTTTCCTCTCCTACTTTTTCTTCTTCCTCTCCTACTTTTTCTTCATCCTCTCCTACTTTTTCTTCATCCTCTCCTACTTTCTCTTCATCCTCTCCTACTTTTTCTTCCTCCTCTCCTACATTTTCTTCATCCTCTTCTTCTTTTTCTTCATCCTCTCCTTCTTTTTCTTCTTCCTCTCCTACTTTTTCTTCATCCTCTCCTACTTTTTCTTCTTCCTCTCCTACTTTTTCTTCTTCCTCTACTACTTTTTCTTTTTCTTCTCCTACTTTTTCTTCATCCTCTCCTACTTTTTCTTCCTCCTCTCCTACTTTTTCTTCTTCCTCTACTACTTTTTCTTTTTCATCTCCTACTTTTTCTTCATCCTCTCCTACTTTTTCTTCTTCCTCTCCTACTTTTTCTTCTTCCTCTCCTACTTTTTCTTTTTCCTCTCCTACTTTTTCTTCATCCTCTCCTACTTTTTCTTCATCCTCTCCTACTTTTTCTTCATCCTCTCCTACTTTTTCTTTTTCCTCTCCTACTTTTTCTTCATCCTCTCCTACTTTTTCTTCTTCCTCTCCTACTTTTTTCTTCATCCTCTCCTACTTCTTCTTCCTCTCCTACTTTTTCTTCTTCCTCTCCTACTTTTTCTTCTTCCTCTCCTACTTTTTCTTTTTCCTCTCCTACTTTTTCTTCTTCCTCTCCCACTTTTTCTTCTTCCTCTCCTACTTTTTCTTCTTCCTCTCCTACTTTTTCTTCTTCCTCTACTACTTTTTCTTCTTCCTCTCCTACTTTTTCTTCTTCCTCTCCTACTTTTTCTTCTTCCTCTCCTACTTTTTCTTTTTCCTCTCCTACTTTTTTTTCTTCCACTCCTACTTTTTCTTCTTCCTCTCCTACTTTTTCTTCTTCCTCTCCTATTTTTCCTTCTTCCTCTCCTACTTTTTCTTCTTCCTCTCCTACTTTTTCTTTTTCCTCTCCTAATTTTTCTTCATCCTCTCCTACTTTTTCTTTTTCCTCTCCTACTTTTTCTTCATCCTCTCCTACTTATTCTTCATCCTCTCCCACTTTTTCTTCCTCCTCTCCTACTTTTTCTTCTTCCTCTCCTACTTTTTCTTCTTCCTCTCCTACTTCTTTTTCCTCTCCTACTTTATCTTCATCCTCTCCCACTTTTTCTTCCTCCTCTAATACTTTTTCTTCTTCCTCTCCTAGTTTTTCTTCTTCCTCTCCTAATTCTTTTTCCTTTCCTTCTTTTTCTTCATCCTCTGACACTTTTTCTTCCTCCTCTCCTACTTTTTCTTCATCCTCTCCTACTTCTTTTTCCTTTCCTACTTTTTCTTCATCCTCTCCTACTTTTTCTTCATCCTCTACTACTTTTTCTTTATCCTCTCCTACTTTTTCTTCATCCTCTCCTACTTTTTCTTCATCCTCTCCCACTTTTTCTTCCTCCTCTCCTACTTTTTCTTCATCCTCTCCTACTTTTTCTTCATCCTCTCCTACTTTTTCTTCATCTTCTCCTACTTGTTCTTCATCCTCTTCTACTTTTTCTTCATCCTCTCCTATTTTTTCTTCATCCTCTCCCACTTTTTCTTCCTCCTCTACTACTTTTTCTTCATCCTCTCCTACTTTTTCTTCATCCTCTCCTACTTCTTTTTCCTCTCCTACTTTTTCTTCATCCTCTCCTACTTTTTCTTCATCCTCTCCTACTTTTTCTTCTTCCTCTCCTACTTTTTCTTCTTCCTCTCCTACTTCTTTTTCCTCTCCTACTTTTTCTTCTTCCTCTCCTACTTTTTCTTCTTCCTCTCCTACTTCTTTTTCCTCTCCTACTTTTTCTTCCTCCTCTCCTACTTTTTCTTCATCCTCTCCTACTTTTTCTTCTTCCTCTCCTACTTTTTCTTCCTCATCTCCTACTTTTTCTTCCTCCTCTCCTACTTTTTCTTCCTCCTCTCCTACTTTTTCTTCCTCCTCTCCTACTTTTTCTTCTTCCTCTCCTACTTTTTCTTCCTCCTCTCCTACTTTTTCTTCCTCCTCTCCTACTTTTTCTTCTTCCTCTCCTACTTTTTCTTCTTCATCTCTTACTTTTTCTTCCTCCTCTCCTACTTTTTCTTCATCCTCTCCTACTTTTTCTTCCTCCTGTCCTACTTTTTCTTCTTCCTCTCCTACTTTTTCTTCCTCCTCTCCTACTTTTTCTTCCTCCTCTCCTACTTTTTCTTCCTCCTCTCCTACTTTTTCTTCTTCCTCTCCTACTTTTTCTTCTTCCTCTCCTACTTTTTCTTCATCCTCTCCTACTTTTTCTCCATCCTCTCCTACTTTTTCTTCCTCCTCTCCTACTTTTTCTTCATCCTCTCCTACTTTTTCTTCATCCTCTCCTACTTTTTCTTCATCCTCTCCTACTTTTTCTTCATCCTCTCCTACTTTTTCTTCATCCTCTCCTACTTCTTTTTCCTCTCCTACTTTTTCTTCATCCTCTCCTACTTTTTCTTCATCCTCTCCTATTTCTTTTTCCTCTCCTTCTTTTTCTTTTTTCCTCTCCTACTTTTTCTTCATCCTCTCCTACTTTTTCTTCATCCTCTCCTACTTCTTTTTCCTCTCCTACTTTTTCTTCATCCTCTCCTACTTTTTCTTCATCCTCTCCTACTTCTTTTTCCTCTCCTACTTTTTCTTCATCCTCTCCTACTTCTTTTTCCTCTCCTACTTTTTCTTCATCCTCTCCTACTTTTTCTTCATCCTCTCCTACTTTTTCTTCATCCTCTCCTACTTTTTCTTCATCCTCTCCTACTTTTTCTTCATCCTCTCCTACTTTTTCTTTACCCTCTCCTACTTTTTCTTCATCCTCTCCTACTTTTTCTTCATCCTCTCCTACTTCTTTTTCCTCTCCTACTTTTTCTTCATCCTCTCCTACTTTTTCTTCATCCTCTCCTACTTTTTCTTCATCCTCTCCTACTTTTTCTTCTTCCTCTCCTACTTTTTCTTCTTCCTCTCCTACTTCTTCTTCCTCTCCTACTTTTTCTTCATCCTCTCCTACTTTTTCTTCTTCCTCTCCTACTTTTTCTTCTTCCTCTCCTACTTCTTCTTCCTCTCCTACTTTTTCTTCATCCTCTCCTACTTTTTCTTCTTCCTCTCCTACTTTTGCTTCATCCTCTCCTACTTTTTCTTCTTCCTCTCCTACTTTTTCTTCTTCATCTCCTACTTTTTCTTCTTCCTCTCCTACTTTTTCTTCATCCTCTCCTACTTTTTCTTCATCCTCTCCTACTTTTTCTTCTTCCTCTCCTACTTTTTCTTCATCCTCTCCTACTTTTTCTTCATCCTCTCCTACTTTTTCTTCATCCTCTCCCACTTTTTCTTCATCCTCTCCCACTTTTTCTTCATCCTCTCCCACTTTTTCTTCATCCTCTCCCACTTTTTCTTCATCCTCTCCCACTTTTTCTTCATCCTCTCCTACTTTTTCTTCATCCTCTCCCACTTTTTCTTCCTCCTCTCCTACTTTTTCTTCATCCTCTCCTACTTTTTCTTCTTCCTCTCCTACTTTTTCTTCCTCCTCTCCTACTTTTTCTTCATCCTCTCCTACTTTTTCTTCTTCCTCTCCTACTTTTTCTTCCTCCTCTCCTACTTTTTCTTCCTCCTCTCCTACTTTTTCTTCCTCCTCTCCTACTTTTTCTTCCTCCTCTCCTACTTTTTCTTCCTCCTGTCCTACTTTTTCTTCTTCCTCTCCTACTTTTTTCTTCTTCCTCTCCTACTTTTTCTTCCTCCTCTCCTACTTTTTCTTCCTCCTCTCCTACTTTTTCTTCTTCCTCTCCTACTTTTTCTTCTTCATCTCCTACTTTTTCTTCCTCCTCTCCTACTTTTTCTTCATCCTCTCCTACTTTTTCTTCCTCCTCTCCTACTTTTTCTTCTTCCTCTCCTACTTTTTCTTCTTCCTCTCCTACTTTTTCTTCATCCTCTCCTACTTTTTCTTCATCCTCTCCTACTTTTTCTTCTTCCTCTCCTACTTTTTCTTCATCCTCTCCTACTTCTTTTTCCTCTCCTACTTTTTCTTCATCCTCTCTTACTTTTTCTTCATCCTCTCTTACTTTTTCTTCATCCTCTCCTACTTTTTCTCCATCCTCTCCTACTTTTTCTTCATCCTCTCCTACTTTTTCTTCATCCTCTCCTACTTTTTCTTCATCCTCTCCTACTTTTTCTTCTTCCTCTCCTACATTTTCTTCTTCCTCTCCTACTTTTTCTTCTTCCTCTCCTACTTTTTCTTCTTCCTCTCCTACTTTTTCTTCTTCCTCTACTACTTTTTCTTTTTCCTCTCCTACTTTTTCTTCATCCTCTCCTACTTTTGCTTCTTCCTCTCCTACTTTTTCTTCATCCTCTCCTACTTCTTTTTCCTCTCCTACTTTTTCTTCATCCTCTCCTACTTCTTTTTCCTCTCCTACTTTTTCTTCTTCCTCTCCTACTTTTTCTTTTTCCTCTCCTACTTTTTTCTTCTTCCTCTACTACTTTTTCTTCATCCTCTCCTACTTTTTCTTCTTCCTCTCCCACTTTTTCTTCTTCCTCTCCTACTTTTTCTTCATCCTCTCCTACTTTTTCTTCTTCCTCTCCTACTTTTTCTTCATCCTCTCCTACTTTTTCTTCATCCTCTCCTACTTTTTCTTCTTCCTCTCCTACTTTTTCTTCATCCTCTCCTACTTTTTCTTCATCCTCTCCTACTTTTTCTTCATCCTCTCCCACTTTTTATTCCTCCTCTCCTACTTTTTCTTCATCCTCTCCCACTTTTTCTTCCTCCTCTCCTACTTTTTCTTCATCCTCTCCTACTTTTTCTTCTTCCTCTCCTACTTTTTCTTCCTCCTCTCCTACTTTTTCTTCATCCTCTCCTACTTTTTCTTCTTCCTCTCCTACTTTTTCTTCCTCCTCTCCTACTTTTTCTTCCTCCTCTCCTACTTTTTCTTCCTCCTCTCCTACTTTTTCTTCCTCCTCTCCTACTTTTTCTTCCTCCTGTCCTACTTTTTCTTCTTCCTCTCCTACTTTTTTCTTCTTCCTCTCCTACTTTTTCTTCCTCCTCTCCTACTTTTTCTTCCTCCTCTCCGACTTTTTCTACTTCCTCTCCTACTTTTTCTTCTTCATCTCCTACTTTTTCTTCCTCCTCTCCTACTTTTTCTTCATCCTCTCCTACTTTTTCTTCCTCCTCTCCTACTTTTTCTTCTTCCTCTCCTACTTTTTCTTCTTCCTCTCCTACTTTTTCTTCATCCTCTCCTACTTTTTCTTCATCCTCTCCTACTTTTTCTTCTTCCTCTCCTACTTTTTCTTCATCCTCTCCTACTTCTTTTTCCTCTCCTACTTTTTCTTCATCCTCTCTTACTTTTTCTTCATCCTCTCTTACTTTTTCTTCATCCTCTCCTACTTTTTCTCCATCCTCTCCTACTTTTTCTTCATCCTCTCCTACTTTTTCTTCATCCTCTCCTACTTTTTCTTCATCCTCTCCTACTTTTTCTTCTTCCTCTCCTACATTTTCTTCTTCCTCTCCTACTTTTTCTTCTTCCTCTCCTACTTTTTCTTCTTCCTCTCCTACTTTTTCTTCTTCCCCTACTACTTTTTCTTTTTCCTCTCCTACTTTTTCTTCTTCCTCTCCTACTTTTTCTTCTTCCCCTACTACTTTTTCTTTTTCCTCTCCTACTTTTTCTTTTTCCTCTCCTACTTTTTCTTCTTCCCCTACTACTTTATCTTCATCCTCTCCTACTTTTTCTTCTTCCTCTCCCACTTTTTCTTCTTCCTCTCCTACTTTTTCTTCATCCTCTCCTACTTTTTCTTCATCCTCTCCTACTTTTTCTTCTTCCTCTCCCACTTTTTCTTCTTCCTCTCCCACTTTTTCTTCTTCCTCTCCCACTTTTTCTTCTTCCTCTCCCACTTTTTTCTTCATCCTCTCCTACTTTTTCTTCTTCCTCTCCTACTTTTTCTTCATCCTCTCCTACTTTTTCCTCTTCCTCTCCTACTTTTTCCTCTTCCTCTCCTACTTTTTCTTCATCCTCTCCTACTTTTTCTTCCTCCTCTCCTACTTTTTCTTCTTCCTCTCCTACTTTTTCTTCTTCCTCTCCTACTTTTTCTTCATCCTCTCCTACTTTTTCTTCATCCTCTCCTACTTTTTCTTCTTCCTCTCCTACTTTTTCTTCATCCTCTCCTACTTCTTTTTCCTCTCCTACTTTTTCTTCATCCTCTCTTACTTTTTCTTCATCCTCTCTTACTTTTTCTTCATCCTCTCCTACTTTTTCTCCATCCTCTCCTACTTTTTCTTCATCCTCTCCTACTTTTTCTTCATCCTCTCTTACTTTTTCTTCATCCTCTCCTACTTTTTCTTCATCCTCTCCTACTTTTTCTTCTTCCTCTCCTACTTTTTCTTCATCCTCTCCTACTTCTTTTTCCTCTCCTACTTTTTCTTCATCCTCTCTTACTTTTTCTTCATCCTCTCTTACTTTTTCTTCATCCTCTCCTACTTTTTCTCCATCCTCTCCTACTTTTTCTTCATCCTCTCTTACTTTTTCTTCATCCTCTCTTACTTTTTCTTCATCCTCTCCTACTTTTTCTCCATCCTCTCCTACTTTTTCTCCATCCTCTCCTACTTTTTCTTCTTCCTCTCCTACTTTTTCTTCATCCTCTCCTACTTCTTTTTCCTCTCCTACTTTTTCTTCATCCTCTCTTACTTTTTCTTCATCCTCTCTTACTTTTTCTCCATCCTCTCCTACTTTTTCTCCATCCTCTCCTACTTTTTCTTCTTCCTCTACTACTTTTTCTTTTTCCTCTCCTACTTTTTCTTCATCCTCTCCTACTTTTGCTTCTTCCTCTCCTACTTTTTCTTCATCCTCTCCTACTTCTTTTTCCTCTCCTACTTTTTCTTCATCCTCTCCTACTTCTTTTTCCTCTCCTACTTTTTTCTTCATCCTCTCCTACTTTTTCTTCCTCCTCTTCTACTTTTTCTTCTTCCTCTCCTACTTTTTCTTCATCCTCTCATACTTCTTTTTCCTCTCTTACTTATTCTTCCTCTACTACTTCTACATCTTACTCTTCCTCTCCTACTTCCTCTTCCTCTCCTACTTCTTCTTCCTCTGCTACTTCTACATCTTCCTCTTTCTCTGCTACTTCTTCTTCTTCTACTACCTCTTCTCCTACTTCTTCTTCCTTTCCTACTTCTTCTTCCTCTGCTACTTCTACATCTTCCTCTTTCTCTCCTACTACTTCTTCTCCTACTTCTTCTTCTACTTCTTCTTCTCCTACTACCTCTTCTCCTACTTCTTCTTCCTTTCCTACTTCTTCTTCCTCTGCTACTTCTTCTCCCTCTTCCTCTCCTTCTTTTTCTACTTCTTCTTTCTATTCCACTCCTTCTTATTCATGTACTTCCTCATCTTCTACTTCTCCTTCTTCCTCTTCCTGTTATTCTCCTTCTTCTTCCTGTTCTCCTTCTTCTTCCTGTTCTCCTTCTTCTTCCTCAATTTGTTCTCCTCTTCTTTTCTTCCACTTCTTCTTCTTATACCCATTCTTCTTCATCATCTACTTCCCGTTTCTCCATCTCCTTCTTCTTCTCCTTCTTCTTTCCAGGTAAATCAAGGATGGTTTGTATACTCACCTTACACTTTGCCCATCAATACTTTGATTTCGAGTAAAACCACTCAGGAAGATCTCAGGAGGGCATCACTTCCAGTACGGAAGCTCTTATTCAATGGAACGGAAGATATGCCAGAAACCGATTTTCTCCGTGGATTTCACAGTTTGATAAATATCAATATACATGTTTATATTTATCTGATATATAACAACAACCAAACAGGATAATTCCAACATATAAAGCAACGAGTCAGACAAGGCTGTGTTCTGTCGCCGGATTTGTTTTCACTTTACAGCGAATATATTATGAGATCAATAGTAGACAAAAAGGGAATTGAAGTCAACGGTCACAACATAAATAATTTGCGATATGTAGATGACACAGTCTTAATAGCAGAGACAAAGAATGAACTACAAGAAATGATAGACATAATAGTTAAAGAAAGCAACAAGAAAGGTCTCAGTCTGAATAGTAAGAAAATAGAAGGTAATGGTTATATCGAAGAAATAATCACCACCATCATGCAGTATAAAAATAAACAGGACAAATCTGAAACAAGTGTAACGTTTGAAATACTTGGGCACAATAATAACATCAGATGGGAGATGCACCACAGAAATAAAAAGCAGAATAGCTCAGACCAAAATGGCATTTCATAAAATGAAAAATATCTTATGCAACAAATCTATATCAATTAAAATGAGAAATAGAGTTCAACGGTGCTATATAGAACCAATTGTGATCTATGGAAACGAATCATGGACAGTAGACAAACACATGAAAAGACGATTAGAGGCCACAGAGATGGGATTTCTCAGAAGAATGTTGAAAGTTCCCTGGACAGCTAAAAAGACCAATGAGGAAATTCTCAAAGAGGCCAACACAAAAAAGGAGCTCTTAAAAAACATCAGAAAGAAAAATCAATATTTTGTCAGGCACATCATGAGAAGAGGAAAGTTGGAATACTTGGTTACATCTGGCAAAATAAAAGGAAAGAGAGATCGCGGACGACACAGAGAGAGAAAATACTGGAAAGCTTGGTGTCATGGCATGGAAAACAGCCAACAACAGAACTGACACGATGCACTTTAGACAGATGATTATGGAAGGACATGATCGCCTACACCAACCGGTATGGCACATGATGATGATGATATATAACAAATTATATACGATTTTATTTTAGATAACTGAACACGGAATGTCACTAATATCAAGATACTATCTATTGTCCTTTCGAGCCGAAGACGGCACATAGGGCAGAACCACAATCTCAAAAACAGAAACCTTGCGTGCCAAAATGGCACATATTGCAGAGATCACTGCTTCTAAAATATACGACTCTGTTTCCATAACAATACTTTTTACAATGGCAGCTTGTCAAGCCATCGATCAACCTCCTTAGTCGCCTCTTACGACATGCCTGGAAGGTCACAGTGTCACTATTCTTTACTTCCCTCATAATGTGGCCCCGGTAACACAAGGGAGTCAAGATACTATAAGTCATGCAAAATAGCATCCTGTTTATACTAATCAAATTGCAAGTGACGCACGGTGCGGCTAAACGTACGCGACCAAAATTGACATGCCGCACGGTGCGTCGAAACGTACGGAAACACGTACATGAACTACGTGGCTCTGGATGTTCGTCCTATGGTGATTTTTTTTTTAATTGGCACAACAAAATCATTTACAGATTTACACTAGATTTACAAGTGTCATGCTGTGGTCGGATATGTCGGTCCGAAGGGCGTAAATAACGCAGTTTACATTTACCTATCGACACAACGCATCTGCGATCATTTACTTTCTTTAGACAATGGACGATGGCGAGGAGCAAAAGTTGGATGACAACAGGAAAAGAAAAAGAGGAAGAACAACGAGAAAGAGAAGAACAAATAGGAGAAAAAGAATAACAAGAACTAGGAGAAGAAGAAAAAGATGAAAGAAGAAAAGGGAGAAAAAATAGAAGAAAAGGGAGGAAAGAGAAGAAGGAGAACAGAAAAAGATGGAGTAGAGGAAGAAAAAAGAAGAAGAAGAAAGAGGAGGAGAAGAGAAAAGATGAAGGAGAAGATGAAGAAAATAGAAGAAGAAGAAAGAGGAGAAGAACAAGAGGGAGAAGAAGAAAGAGTGGGAGATGAAACGGGAGAAGAAAGAGTGGGAGATGAAAAGGGAGAAGAAAGAGTAAAAGAAGAAAAGGGAGAAGAAGAGTGGGAGATGAAAAGGGAGAAGAAGAAAGAATGGGAGATGAAAAGGGAGAAGAAAGAGTAAAAGAAGAAAAGGGAGAAGAAGAAAGAATGGGAGATGAAAAGGGAGAAGAAAGAGTGGGAAACGAAAAGGGAGAAGAAGAAAGAATGGGAGATGAAAAGGGAGAAGAAAGAGTAAAAGAAGAAAAGGGAGAAGAAGAAAGAGTGGGAGATGAAAAGGGAGAAGAAAGAGTAAAAGAAGAAAAAGGGAGAAGAAGAAAGAATGGGAGATGAAAAGGGAGAAGAAAGAGTGGGAAACGAAAAGGGAGAAGAAGAAAGAGTGGGAGACGAAAAGGGAGAAGAAGAGTAGAAGAAGAAAAGGGAGAAGAAGAAAGAGTGGGAGACGAAAAGGGAGAAGAAGAAAGAGTGGGAGACGAAAAGGGAGAAGAAGAAAGAGTAGAATGTGAAAAGGGAGAAGAAGAAAGAGTAGAATGTGAAAAGGGAGAAGAAGAAAGAGTGGAAGGTGAAAAGGAAGATGAAGAAGTAAAAGAAGAGGAAAGAGGGGAAGAAGAAAGAAGATAAGAGAAAAATATGAAGAAGAGAAAGAAAATGAAGAAGAAAAGCAGAAGAAAAGAAGAAAGAGGAGAAGAACAAAAAGGATGAAAAGACTAATAAAAGAACAAAAGAATAAGGGGTAGAAACAGTAATGATCGCCTAAAAGTCTTATCCACTGAACATAAACAACCTGTTCAAGATTGAGTATGTTTGTTCTCAGCCGGATCTGTTTGCCTCACAATCTGTCTCACATAAACAGTGAGTTCTGTTCCTACAATGCAATAGCTACTCAATTAAGATGTTTCAAATTTGACGATAAGACAAGACTAAAGGAAAACCAACGTTTCGACCATGACGATCTTCATTAGGGGACACTCAAAGCCAAAAAAATTAAAAGTCTTTAAAATGCGTAGGATATTATTTAAGTGAGGAAAGATGTTGAGTTACAAGAAATGTTAGACATTAATCTAACTATATCGTATAGTGAGATTATGTTAAGATCCATAAAGGGCATGCCTGGAATAACAATTGGAGGTCGTAACATAAATAATCTAAGGCATGCTGATGATACAGTCTTAATCGCTAAGAGGGAAAATGAGTTAATGAAATGTTAACATTAAAGTGAATGAAAGCAAAAATAAAGTATTCAGCCTTAATAGCTGAATAAAATAACTTTAAAAAAGACGGAAGCAATGGTAACAAGAAAGAAAAATACATCGCCACAATGCACAATAAAGACAAGTGGAACAATAAATAAAACGTAAATCAATTTAAATATCTGGGAACAATGTTAACCTCAGATGGTAGATGTACAACAGAGATGCGGAATGGCTCAGGTAAAAGCAGCTTTCCAAAAAATAAGGAAAATACTGTGCAATTCATTTTTGACAATAGAAATAAGAAAAAGAGTTCTTAAATGTTATGTAGAGGCAGACCTAATGAATGGATGAAGAAATAATCACCACCATCATGCAGTATAAAAATAAACAGGACAAATCTGAAACAAGTGTAACGTTTGAAATACTTGGGCACAATAATAACATCAGATGGGAGATGCACCACAGAAATAAAAAGCAGAATAGCTCAGGCCAAATTAACATTTCAGAAAATGAAAAAATATCTTATGCAACAAATCTATGTCAATAGAAGTGAGAAAGCGAGTTCATCGGTGCTAAATAGAACCAGTTCTGACGTATGGAAGCGAATCATAGACAGTAGACAAACAAATGAAAAGACGATTAGAGACCACAGAGATGGGATTTCTCAGAAGAATGTTGAAAGTTCCGTGGACAGCTAAAAAGACTAATCAGGAAATTCTTAAAGCGGCCAACACAAAAAGGGAGCTCCTAAAAAACACCAGAAAGAAACAATCAACATTGTTCGTGCACATCATGAGAAGAGGAAAGTTGGAATACTTGGTTACAACTGGCAAAATAAAAGGAAAGAGAGATCGTGAACGATAAATAGTGAAAAAACTGGATAACTTGGTGTTTGTTTTTTTTTCGTTCGCCCGTTTTTACTGAATTTTGCGTTTTATTCCATTTTTCTCTGGCAGCCGTGTGCACAGGGGTCCCTCGCTGCACAGGCAGATAACTCCGACTTCGGAGGTACTCATATTTTTTCCGTCGATGAGTAATAGACGGCTTCAAGCCGGGCTTCACCGCTGTGACCTGGGGTGGTTGCCGCAGAGAGAAATCATAAATAAAAATCCCAGCCGGGATTTGAACCCACATCCTGTCTGTCTCGAGGTCGGCGTCTTGCCTCGAGACCAACCACTCCCCAAAGCTTGGTGTCATGGCATGGAAAACAGTCAAGAACAGAACTGATACAATGCACTGTAGATAGAAGATTGTGGAGGGACACGACTGCTTACGCTTACCGGTATGGCACATGATGATTGTTAAACATTTCTCGTGATGCGGAGGTGTAATAAGAATTTTGACCCGAACTCTCCATTTCGACTACATAGAACAATCGGCTTTATTTTCCTATTATACATGCCCCCCTCCCCTTTCAACTCTACAATCTAATCCACTCAGCCAGACCCTAGTAATAGTATGATCTAAAGTGAAAGTGGCGTAAAGATTTTTACGTTTTCATTTACCATATTTCCTGAAAAAAAAAAAGAATATATCAAAAGCAAGTGGACCCTTTGTTGCACTGGGAAACATATGGAAGTCCACGGAGATTAGGTTAAATACTAAAATAAAAAATTTCAACTCGAGTGTTAAGTAAGCCCTATTATATAACTGTGAAACATGGAGAACAAAATTGACAATCATGAAGATACAGACTTTCATTAATGGATGCTTACGCAGAATAAAAGGATGGAAATGGCAGGACAAAATCACTAACATAGAATTATGGAAATGTACTAGTCAAATACCAGTGGGTAAAGGGATACAGCGAAGACGATGGCGCTGGATAGGACACACACTACGGAAGCCAACTGAGAGTATTACACAACAGGCCTTTTTTTGGAATCCCCAGGGGAAAAGACAAAGAGGAAGACCAAGATATTCTTGGAGAAAAAAGACAGAAGCAGAGATGAAAATGATGGGGGAAGACATGGAATTATCTTAAAAGAATGGCAAGAAACAGAACGGCTTGGAACTTGTTTGTTGAAGACCTAAGCTCCAAAGGAAGCTGGAAGTGTTTGTTGAAGACCTATGCACCATAGGGAGTTGAAAGTTTTTGTTGAAGACCTATGCTCCACAGGGAGGTGAAAGTGTTTGTTGAAGACCTATGCACCATAGGGAGTTGAAAGTGTTTGTTGAAGAACTATACTCCGCGGGGAGCTGAAAGTGTTTGTTGAAGAAATATGCTCCACTGGGAGCTGGAAGTGTTTGTTGAAGACCTATGTTCCACTGGGAGCTGAAAGTGTTTGTTGAAAAACTATACTCCGCAGGGAGCTGAACGTGTTTGTTGAAGAAATATGCTCCACAGGGAGGTGAAAGTGTTTGTTGAAGACCTATGCACCATAGGGAGTTGAAAGTGTTTGTTGAAGAACTATACTCCGCAGGGAGCTGAAAGTGTTTGTTGAAGAAATATGCTCCATAGGGAGTTGAAAGTGTTTGTTGAAGACCTATGCACCACAGGGAGTTGAAAGTGTTTATTGAAGACCTATGCTCCACGGGGAGTTGAGAGAGTTTGTTGAAGACCTATGCTCCACAGGAAGCTGAAAGTGTTTGTTGAAGACCTATGCTCCACAGGTAGTTGAGAGTGTTTATTGAAGACCTATGCTCCACAGGTAGTTGAGAGTGTTTATTGAAGACCTATGCTCCACAGGTAGTTGAGAGTGTTTATTGAAGACCTATGCTCCACAGGGAGTTGAGAGTGTTTGTTGAAGACCTATGCTCCACAGTGAGTTGAGAGTGTTTATTGAAGACCTATGCTCCACAGTGAGTTGAGAGTGTTTATTGAAGACCTATGCTCCACAGGGAGTTGAGAGTGTTTGTTGAAGTCCTATGCTCCACAGGGAGTTGAGAGAGTTTGTTGAAGACCTATGCACCATAGTGAATTGAAAGTGTTTGTTGAAGACCTATGCTCCACAGGAAGCTGAATGTGTTTATTGAAGACCTATGCTCCACTGGGAGTTGAGAGAGTTTGTTGAAGACCTATGCACCATAGTGAATTGAAAGTGTTTGTTGAAGACCTATGCTCCACAGGGAGCTGAAAGTGTTTATTGAAGACCTATGCTCCACAGGGAGTTGAAAGTGTTTATTGAAGACCTATGCTCCACAGGTAGTTGAGAGTGTTTATTGAATACCTATGCTCCACAGTGAGTTGAGAGTGTTTATTGAAGACCTATGCTCCACAGTGAGTTGAGAGTGTTTATTGAAGATCTATGCTCCACAGGAAGCTGAAAGTGTTTATTGAAGACCTATGCTCCACAGGTAGTTGAAAGTGTTTATTGAAGACCTATGCTCCGCAGGGAGCTGAAAGGTAGAAGAAGAAGACGCAGGCGCAGCCATCGTTACGGAGAGAGCGTTACAGCGGAAATAACGTCCTTTCAAGAACACATTTTATTGGAGAGAATTAAATGGCTGGAGGTGTGGTATAGAGATAGTCGTCATGTGAATGTGGAAGGTGATTTAGAAGCGGACAAGGGAGTTGTGTTGGTGCTGCAGGGTCAACGTGCAGCGGGGGGACTTTTGTGAATTGTGAGTTATGTTGCAAGCTTGGAGAGAATGTCATCATAGGTTTCTGCATCATGTTCTACCGCTGACGTTGTTATAGCGACCTTCCTTCCTTCCTTCCTTCCTTCCTTCCTTCCTTCCTTCCTTCCTTCCTTCCTTCCTTCCTTCCTTCCTTCCTTCCTTCCTTCCTTCCTTCCTTCCTTCCTTCCTTCCTTCCTTCCTTCCTTCCTTCCTTCCTTCCTTCCTTCCTTCCTTCCTTCCTTCCTTCCTTCCTTCCTTCCTTCCTTCCTTCCTTCCTTCCTTCCTTCCTTCCTTCCTTCCTTCCTTCCTTCCTTCCTTCCTTCCTTCCTTCCTTCTTCCTTCCTTCCTTCCTTCCTTCCTTCCTTCCTTCCTTCCTTCCTTCCTTCCTTCCTTCCTGCCTGCCTGCCTGCCTGCCTGCCTGCCTGCCTGCCTGCCTGCCTGCCTGCCTGCCTCCCTTCTTTCCTTCCTCCCTTCTTTCTTTCCTTCCTCCCTTCTTTCCTTCCTTCCTCCCTCCCTCTCTCCTTCCTTCCTTCCTTCCTTCCTTTCTTCCTTTCCTTCTTTCCTTCCTTCCTTCCCTCCTTCCCTCCCTCCTTCCCTCCCTCCTTCCCCCCTCCCTCCCTCTATCCCTTCCTTCCCTCACTCCCTCCCTCAATCCTTTCCTTCCTTCCTTCCTTCCTTCCTTCCTTCCTTCCTTCCTTCCTTCCTTCCTTCCTTCTTTCTTCCCTGTTACTCTCCTTTCTTTCTTCCTCTCTCAACACCTCCTTCTGACCTTTCACCATATTTTTCCCTCTTTTCTTTCTTGCTCCATTTTTCCTCTTCCCCTCTCCTTTCTTCCTTCTCTCCAGTCCCACATTTCTTACATACCCATCTATTCATTCTCTTATTCATCTAAACAACCACACCCCCATCCCGCTCCTCCATTTGCTCATTCATTACTTATTTCTTCCTCTCCCCTCCATACTCGGGACATCACGTCTACATCACGACACTTCACAAACGTATAACCCCTCCCCCCCCCTCCCAAAACAGCTCCGAAGTAACCCCAGCCGCGCCAAATCGCTAATTTACCTCAAACATTGAAAACTCTCAACGAACGCTGCACAGTTTAGCGTCTAGCCACAATACACCCACTTGCAAACCCATCTAACCCACTTCAGTTCTACCCCGACGTGTATTGGCCCTTACAAACACCACCCCCCCTGTGGTAAACGATCAGTTTTAACCTTTTCTCCCCCCTCCCACGCTCTTCATTAATACCCACCCCCTCCTTCCACACATCCACATACCCCAAACTGTTTCCCTTTACGTTGGCACTTTCAGCGCCTTACCTGCAGGGTCCTATATAGTTTGTCGTTCCAAGTTAGCGCTCACTTCGTGAAACGACTGCTGGCATATTTTCGGAACTTTTCATTTTCATTTCTTGCTTCTTCATTTCCAAAACGTTGGAATATTTACAAACGGATATGTCGAAAGGGGAACTCATCAAACGACGATTTTCTTTTGTTGATTTCTTGTGGATTTGAAGAAAACCTTTCCGATTTCATTTCGTGATTTAGTCTGTCGGTTTTTAGTGGCTATTTAGTCTGTCCGTTTTAGTTAAGTTTCTTGCATATTGATCAACAATCGCCACCACCACCATCATCATCATCATAATCATCATCATCATCAAGTACCATGCCTCCTGGCGTAAGTGATCATGTCTATCCACAAATTTATATCTCGACAATTCGACAGTAATCATTTCTACTGATGACCTTCTGCCAAGCCATTCTCTTAAGCTGTCTGGTATTTTTTTCACTTTGCTTCCCTCTATCTCTTCGTTCCTCAATTTTCCCAGTTGTTACAATATATTCCAATTGTTCCCTTCTCATTACATGAACGTAAAATGATGATTGTTTCTTCCTAATATTGGAAATTAGCTCTCTTTTTGCTTTGACCTTTTTCAGAACCTCTTCATTACTCTTCTTAGCTGTCCATGGTATTCTCAACATTCCTCTGTAAAACCACATTTCTACAGACTCCAGTGATTTTCTTGTCTGTTTTCCTATTGTCCATGATTCACATCCATATGTTGGGACAGGCTCTACCTAACATTTAAGAAATCCTTTTCTTGTTTCTTTTGTCAAAAATGGATTGCAGAGATTCTTAATTTTTTTTTGAGAATTGCTTTTGCCTGAGCTATTGTGCATCTCTCCTCTGTTGTTACATCATTATAGTTACAAAGTTAAAAAAAAAAAGAAAAGTAAAGAGCGCCCGTCACGCCAAGTGGGAATATGGTGTTAGTAACCATATCTTTTATAGACCTTCGGTACATGATTTGGTGGGGTTCTGTGGTCGTTGCTACGCCCTTGTCGCTTTACTTTCCCAGAAAAAAAAATATCCGGTACCTATACAAGTCTGGGTGAACCGGGAAGCCGTCGATCAGGATCAAACCCTTCTCCCTTGTAATCCAGTTCACCGACCACTGATCTATCGCGACTCCCAAGTTACACAGTTCTAGTTAATATTACTATGTCTTGTATAGGCAAACGGGGATAGCTCGAACAAGCATAATTATACTCGAGCAGTGCTTATTAATACAACAAAATAAAAATTTTCAACTGCAATGTTAAGTCAGTCCTATTATGTGCTGTGAAACATGGAGAACAACAAAATTGGCAATCATAAAGATACAGACATTCATTAATGGATGCTTACGCAGAATAAAAGGATGGAAATGGCAGGACGAAATCACTAACATAGAATTATGGAAATGTACCAGTCAAATACCAGTGGATAAAGAGATACAGCGAAGATGATGGCGCTGGATAGGGCACA
Organism: Megaustenia siamemsis; assembly: GCA_032433765.1. Taxonomy (NCBI): domain Eukaryota; kingdom Metazoa; phylum Mollusca; class Gastropoda; order Stylommatophora; family Ariophantidae; genus Megaustenia; species Megaustenia siamemsis. Next base: position 5,578,188 of record JAVIAB010000104.1, read on the forward strand.
CACCACGGAAGCCAACTGAGAGTATTACACAACAGGCCCTTTTTGGAATCCCCAAAGGAAAAAAACAAAGAGGAAGACTAAAAAATTCTAGGAAAAGACAAACAGAAGCACAGATGAAGATGGTGGGGAAGACATGCAATGATCTTAAAAGAATGGTAAGAAACAGAACGGCTTTGACAGTGTTTGTTGAAGATCTATGCTCCACAGGGAGCTGAAAGTATTTGTTAAAGACCTATGCTCCACAGGGAGCTGAAAGTGTTTGTTGAAGACCTATGCTCCACAGGGAGCTGAAAGTATTTGTTAAAGACCTATGCTCCACAGGGAGCTGAAAGTGTTTGTTGAAGACCTATGCTCCACAGAGATCTGAAAGTGTTTGTTGAAGACCTATGCTCTACAGAGATCTGAAAGTATTTGTTGAAGACCTATGCTCCACAGGAGCTGAAAGTGTTTGTTGAAGACCTATGCTCCACAGAGAGCTTAAAGTGTTTGTTGAAGACCTATGCTCCACAGAGATCTGAAAGTGTTTGTTGAAGACCTATGCTCCACAGAGAGCTGAAAGTGTTTGTTGAAGACCCATGCTCCACAGAGAGCTTAAAGTGTTTGTTGAAGACCTATGCTCCACGGAGATCTGAAAGTGTTTGTTGAAGACCTATGCTCCACATGGAGCTGAAATGTAGAAGAGGATAAGAGTGCTTATTTATACTTCAATCTCGTGACTGTTTGTACAGAAACATAATCGAACACGAACTCCGTGACGCAAGCTTTCGTATCTTAGACTGAATTAATAATTGATAACTTTGATCACTTTTTCAAATGTTACTTATTATGATTTTCCTGAGATCAATAGTTGACAAAAAAGGAATTGAAGTCAACGGTCACAACATAAATAATTTGCGATATGTGGATGACACAGTCTTAATAGCAGAGACAGAGAACGAACTACAATAAATGATAGACATAATAGTTAAAGAAAGCAACAAGAAAGGTCTCAGTCTGAATAGCAAGAAAACAGAAGTAATGGTTATATCGAAGAGACAATCATCACCATCATGCAGCATACAAATAAACGAGACAAATCTGAAACAAGTACAACGTTTCAAATACTTGGGCACAATAATAACATCAGATGGGAGATGCACCACAGAAATAAAAAGCAGAATAGCTCAGGCCAAAATGGCATTTCAGAAAATGAAAAATATCTTATGGAACAAATCTATGTCAATAAAAATGAGAAAGAGAATTCATCTGTGCTATATAGAACCAATTCTGACCTATGGAAGCGAATCATGGACAGTAGACAAACACATGAAAAGAAGTTTAGAGGCCACAGAGATAGGATTTCTCAGAAGAATGTTGAAAGTTCCCTGGACAGCTAAAAAGACCCTTGAGGAAGTTCTCAAAGAGGCCAACACAAAAAGGGAGCTCTTAAAAAACATCAGAAAGAAACAAACAACATTTTTCGGGCACATCATGAGAAGAGGAAAGTTGGAATATTTGGTTACAACTGGCAAAATAAAAGGAAAGAGAGATGCGGACGACAAGGAGAGAAAATACTGGATAGCTTGGTGTCATGGCATGGAAAACAGTCAACAACAGAACTGATACGATGCACTGTAGATAGAAGATTGTGGAGGGACATGATAACCTACGCCAACCGGTGAGGAAGATGATGATGACTTATTGTGATTAAATTAAAGCCGCTTATTGAAATGACTAAATAATACGTTTTTATTGTGAAGAAAGTGTTATTATATCGTGTAATGTACACACAGTAATGTACACACAGTAATATTCACACAGTTCAGTGAATGAATAATAATGTAATAATTGTGTTTTTTTCAAATCATACACATTTGTTATAACGTAGATCAATACTCCATTATTGAAACGAAACATGGACATATACAATAGAGCTACAGAAGAAAATACATGCTATGGAGATGACATGTTATCGTAAGGTTTTGGGCATCTCTTACTTAGATCGTATCACAAATGTTATCGTAAGGTTTTGGACATCTCTTACTTAGATCGTATCACAAATGTTATCGTAAGGTTTTGGACATCTCTTACTTAGATCGTATCACAAATGTTATCGTAAGGTTTTGGGCATCTCTTACTTAGATCGTATCACAAATGTTATCGTAAGGTTTTGGACATCTCTTACTTAGATCGTATCACAAATGTTAGCGTAAGGTTTTGGACATCTCTTACTTAGATCGTATCACAAATGGAAAAGTTCACAAAAAGGTACAACAAACAATCGGAGTACATGCTATTTGGATATTGTGAAGAAACATAAAATAAAATGGTTTCGTCATGTATCTCAATCATCTATCCCAGCAAACTTTTGTAGCGAACTGTGAAAGGAGTGAAAAAGAAAGGCAGAAAATGAAATTGGAAGATAACATCAACGAATAGACACGGACTTTGCAGAGTCCGTTGCTGTAGCTAGTAAAGTCATGACTAGACTTACATCTAAAACTACGCTACATTGTAACTAAACTAGGGAAGAGTTGCGCTCATGTTCCTCGTTCACTCAGGGTTTGTTAAACGCAATGCTTGAGTTACGATGAGATCGATGGTTCAGTGGCTAGTAAAGTCGTTTCCTGACACAAAATGTACAGGATCAACCCCATAAGAGACTTGTGATTATTTTTCAGAGCGACAAAGCTCCGAGTTTCACCCAGTCTCTAGACAGTGAGTTTAAGTGACATAAAAGGAAAGAGAAATCGCGGACGACAAAGCTCTAGGTTTCACCCAGTCTCTAGACAGTGAGTTTAAGTGACATAAAAGGAAAGAGAAATCGCGGACGACAAAGAGAGACAATACTGGATATCTTGGTGTCATGGCATGGAAAACAGTCAACAACAGAATTGATTCAATGCAGCACGGATAGAATATAGTGGAAGGATATCATTGCTTACGCCAATCGGTATGGCATATATTGATGATGATGAAACAGTTGGTATTGGTCGTTTCAAATCTAAATGTTCACGATTAACATGAAATATCTCCTCTTTCCCTGCACTTACAAACTTGATTTTTTGCATCTGGTCTTGTTTTTCCAAGGTCCCACCGATTTCACAAAATTTAATGATGTAGGAAGTATGCTTCATCATGAAGCAGCACTTTCCTTTGATCTCAGTGAATTTACGGATCTTTTTGCTCCTGGAGAAAATAATTTACCGTACATTAATGGAAATCAGCTTCTCGGCATAGGCGTCTCTACACAACTTGAAAGTTGGAGGCGTTTATCAACTGTTTACTTTCTATTGTTTACTTTCTTTAAAATACTATGAGAATGTCAATGTTATAGCCTTTACAGACGGTCTAAAACAAATCAGCGTATAAACAGTTCCATTAATGAAAACTATTTAAACAATATACAACAAAGAATACATTTAAAAAAAATTAATTATCCGTTGCGAGCGATAACGAGCATGACATATCAAGCAAAGTTATTGTTTATGGGTACGCATGTGACTAAAGAGTCCGATGTAAGCACGGGATCCTCTTCACTGTAAAGAGCTACATTGTTCGTTTTATGTCTTTCCATGTGACTTTCATTATTTTACGTAAACAAGACATATGAAAGTGATTTAGTTTCTTTGCATGCCTGCAGTACACATATCAAGAATCTTTACATTTTCAAACGTTATCAACTTTAGCTAAAGATTGATCATGCGGACATATAAAAACGTCCATTATTATTTCATTTATTCTGAATCAGAGGAGTCTAACATATTGATTACTAATCTGGGCTGAACGAACGATAGTCCATCTTTTTTCCAATAGTCATTTTCTTCTTTTAAGACATCTTCACATTTGCACCAAAATCTTTGTCAATCTGTGATAGAGCAGCATATGTCAGTCCTTTTATATCGCATAGTTTAAAACTTGTATTCTCAGCTGCCACCTGCCCTTTATTTTTGCCCAAACGAGTTCAATGGGGTTTAATTGTGGATGATAAGGGGGCAGTCTCAAGCACGTATGACCATGCTGTTGAATGATTTTGTCTATTTGGAATACTTTGGTCTTTTGCGATTTCTTAACAAGTGACAGTAATTCAGGTTTCAAAAATCCCTCGTTAAATGGAATTCCTTCCTTCTTAGCCAAATCTTTATAACATCTTTTGTACTGGTAGATGTAGGAATTTTGTCTTCTTCTGCCACAGCGTTGTGGTACGACGCGTTGTCCATTACCAGACAGGATGGTCTGTCTAGAATTGGAAGAAGAGTATTTTCAATCCACTCTCTAAATATATGGCCATTCATCTCGGTGTGATAGTCCCTGTTGTCAGTATAATTAGAGGTGAATATAAGTTCTGCATTTTTCACCAACCCTTCTTTTCGGCTGCCTGCATGTGCCATTATAATACGCTGTCCTTTTCCAGTGGGTACACATCTTTTAATACTTCCATCTGATAACTGCCATTCCTTTGCACTTGTGTGGTGAGAATTTATCCAAGATTCATCTAGAAATACAATATCATAACCTTGGTTACGCTTTTCCCGTACTTCACGTAAATATTTACTCCTCATAGAAACTAAGTGCGGCTTCTCGCAGATGACATTTCTACCACTATCGTACTTTCTAAACGTAAAACCGATGCTTCTAACAGTTCTCCATAATGTTGTTTTCGACACAACAATGTCATTTTCTGCTCTCAGTCGAATTTTAAGTTTTCTTAAAGTCACAGTTTCTTTGGAATCGAACATTTTACAAATTGCTCTTCTAATCACTTCCTTGTCAAAACTATCTACTACTTTCTTTCTTCCTAGCGTCCTAGTCTTGATTGAACTGGACACTCCGTTAGCTTTAAGCACTTGTTTGAAAAAGCGTTTGCTTATACCCAATGCGTGAATAGTTCTCTTTTCTGGCTTTGAGATGCTTCGATACAGTTTTCCACGCTTAGCTTCTATGCAAAAATATATATACACCTTTATTGCCACTGATTGCAATGTAAGGAACTTTACTTTTATACCCATTGACTAACAGATCACAAATTTAACAAAATTACCCAATAATTAGGATACGCCGTTGCACATAAATCACAAAAAAACGACAGGAAATGGGATGCACCGGATATAAAATTATAATATGACGCGTTTTATGTGTTTTTTAGTGCTTAAAACAGGGAAATTGGCGCGCATTACGTTCAAGATGACAAGTCCGTGGGTGCTCACTCATATGAAGCGGTAATTCCTCCAAATATATGGTTTGACCAAAATGCTTTAAATTTGTATACTTCAAATAAAGAATATTTAAAACTATACGTTTGTTGGTGAGGAAATGAATGTACTTCTTGGGACCAAAAAATCACAAGACCATATGCAAAATTTCAGCATTATCAATCAATTGGTTGCAGAGATATGGAATTTTAAACACCTTCAAAATATTTTGAAACGACCAATAGAAGAGATTTTTCAGGGAAGTAACGGCAGCCTGGCGTAATACCGACCACGTTGACTAAAAATATGCCGTGGTCATAGACAATTATGGTCACCAACACCTTATAATCTATACTCAGAGGACAGAACCCTTATATTTAAGCTTGTTTGAAATAAGAGTTGCATCCCCTTATTACACACCGTACAGTCAATGAAACCAAACTGAATCACTACATCAATAAAACAAAAACAGAGGGCTAATCTATCCATAAACACAATTACGTTTTGCTATTTGAATATATAAACTCACACCAGAAATAGCGAGAAATAAAGAAAAACTAAACATAATAATAGATAATGCGACTTTGAAGCAAGTAGACAATTTTAAATATCTGGGTAGCACGTTAACACAAGACAATAACCAAGAGACAGAGATAGATATAAGGTGTAACAAAGCATGCCAAGTTATAGGCCAAGTATCAACACTATTGAAAAACAAAGCAATAACTACGGAAGCAAAAAGGGCAATATACAAATCAATTTTTCTACCAACTCTGTGTTATCAGTGCCAGAATTGGACGCTGGATTCTAGAACAATAAGAAAGATAGCGACCACCGAAATGAAATGTGTCAGAAGAATGACAGGAAACAGCTTAAGGGACAGAGTAAGAAACACCGACCTGAGGAAGAAACTCGAAATTTAACCAGCCATCGAATACATAAAGAAACAACAGATAAATTGGTTCGGCTACATAACAAGACAGAAAGAACTAACAATGACTCAAAGAGACATAAACAAACGCTACGAAAACGCCAGATTAAGAGGAAGACCGAGAAAGAGATGGATAAAGGGAATACTAGAGTCACTAGGAGGGATAACACCAGAAGAGGCTAACAGAAGAGCAAAGAATCGCAGATTGTTTCTCCCCTCGACGCCAACGGCAATGGAGGAAGGATAGAAGAAGAAGAAGAAGACACCAGAACAACCTGGTTAGTCACAAGACTATACCCACGCCTGTATACTGAGTGATTAGATGAGCATAATAAAAGTGGAGGCTAACTCTGTACGCAGGCAAAGGGTAGAGTCATTGCAGAAGTAAAAAATACGTAGTGTCACCTTTGTCTACGTCCCAGGACATGCGGGAGTACGGGGAAATGAAAGAGCGGACAGGTTGGCTAGCTGTGCTATTGTTGAGGACGGTCAACCAATATAGGCCGAGAGGACATCATCAATGCCCTCCGAGATGTGGGAAGGGCACAGGACTTCGACAACCATGAGTCCACGTCACTCCTTCGGATGAAAGAGATGGGAGTTAAGATGGGCACAGCCAGAAACGAGAAACTTAGTGGGCGTGTAAGAAGACTTATCAACCAACATAGAACTGGAGTCGTCAGTCGCTGGACACTGAGGGACTTGCTGAGGAGGGGATCTGAGCACCTATGAACATGTTCGGAGTGCAATGACGATGACCCGCTAATACCTCAATAACTCAATAACTCAATACCTCAATAACTCATTAACTCAATACCTCAATACCTCAATAACTCAATACCTCAATACCTCAATAACTCAATAACTCAATAACTCAATACCTCAATAACTCAATACCTCAATAACTCAATACCTCAATAACTCAATAACTCAATACCTCAATACCTCAATAACTCAATACCTCAATACCTCAATAACTCAATACCTCAATAACTCAATACCTCAATAACTCAATAACTCAATACCTCAATAACTCAATACCTCAATAACTCAATACCTCAATAACTCAATACCTCAATAACTCAATACATCAATAACTCAATACCTCAATAACTCAATACCTCAATAACATAACAAAAAGAGAAAGGACACAAACTTAAAGAAAAATTATATCGTTATCAAAATTCCACTACTGTCTTGAACGATAATGCTGATAACAGCCATTTACAAACAAACAGTGTTATCTTCAAACTGGGACTGCTCGGCCCCTCCAGAAATTCTTGAAAATTGATATCAATTAAAAGAAATGATAAACTATATTTGATATCATATTCTGTTTTTTTTTTTGTAGTTACACATTTCTAATATTTCTGCAAAAATTGTAACCTTATTATTTAGTAGAAGGATACTAATATATTACTTTCATCATCATCATGTGCCTTACCGGTTGATGTAGGCAATCATGAACTTCCATAGTTCTCTAACTGTATTAAAAAAAAAAAGTAAAGTACCCCCGTCACGCCAAGTGGCGTATAGGGAATATGGCGTTAGTGACCATAAATTTTATAGACCTTCAGCACATGATTTTTTGGGGTAATGTGGTCCGTATTACGCCCGTGCCGATTTACATTCCCCCAAAAATCCGGTACCCATTAAAGGCTGGGTGAACCCGGAAGCCGTCGGTTGGGATAGAACCATACCTCTTGTCCTTTGTAGTCCAGTTCACTAACCACTGAGCTATTGCGGCTCCCCTCTAATTATAGTACATCGTAGCAAATTTTCTCTCTTTGTCGTCCGCGATCTCTCTTTCCCTTTTTTTTGCCAGTTGTCACCTAGTACTTCAAATCTTCGAGATCCGCGATAGCTTCATGTGCTGAAGGTCTTTAAAAGTATGGTTACTAACACCATATTCCCTATATGCCATTTGTCGTGAGGGGGTTTTACTTGTATTCCAACTTTCTTCTTTTCATGATGTGCCGGAAACATGTTAATTGTTTCTTTCTGATGTTTTTAAGAGCTCCCTTTTTGTGTTGGCCTCTTTGAGAATGTCCTCATTCGTCTTTTTAGCTGTCCAGGGAACTTTCAATATTCTTCTGAGAAATCCCATCTCTGTGGGCTCTAATCGTCTTTTTATTTCTTTGTTGTCACAATTGGCTCTATATAGCACCGATGAAATCTCTTTCTCACTTCTATTGGCATATATTTATTGGATAAGACGTTTTTCATTTTCTGAAATGATGTTTTGGCCTCGGCTATTCAGCTTTTTATTTCTGTGGTGTATCTTACATCTGGTGTTATTATTTCACTCAAATATTTTAGGCTCATCATCATCATCATCATCATTGAGTGCCCCGCAACGAAGGTTGGCTACCATGGATCGCCATTCTACTCTGTTTCTTGCTTTGATGGTGCAGGCTGTCATAGATTGACTTGTCCATCTTTTGATGTTACTCGTCCATGTTATTCTTGGTCTGCCTCTGCCTCTTTTACTTTGTATTTTCCCTTCCAATATTACTTTTAGTAGGCTGTTGTGTCTTTTAACATGTCCCAAAAATTTCATTTGTCTTGTCTTAATTGTATTTAGTAGTTCTCTTTTTATTTTCAGTTGTTTTAAAACTTCATCGTTTGTTATCTTTTCTTTCCATCCAATTCTACCTATTCTTCTATAAATCCACATTTCAAAGGCTTCAATTTTCTGTTCTGTTTTCTTGTCTAACGTCCATGTTTCTGCACCATACATGAATCGAATGTTAAGAAGATACAACATTTTGCTATTCTTAGTTTTAACCCTGGTGTTATTTGTTTCAATGTTAGTATATTTTTCGTGGGCATTAACATTAATTTAATTTTATATACGATAACAGTTAACTTTCAACATCACTTCACTTGATGATTTTGTCACTTTACTTGTTCAGAAAGGGTAACTCATAAATCACAATGGGCAACGATCATCCGAAGTCACTTCGAGCTCAGAACAATTTGGATTACCAGAAACGTTCTCAAAAGAAACATTTGACTCGTAAAAAGAGAGCTGAAAACAAAGTAGAGCAAAACAGATCTCAAAATAGCAAAGACGCGAAGAACGATAACTGCCAAGTTAATTTAGTTAAATCAGATGTGAACCAAAACAAGAACGCAATGAATTATTTACAATTTGTGAGCGCCATTACTGGTAGTCAAGGCAACGTTGATGATAGCAACCAGAAAAGTGAAAACTGTTGTTTGGAAACGAAACAATTAAGTGTAATACAAAATAGTTCTCAAGAATTGCCTTCGAAATCTGTGACACACTGCGAAAAACGGAACAATTTATCGACAAATGTAGAGAGAACAACGGTGAAAGTGCCACCCAGTCCAAGATATAGTTTGGATTGTCTGACAGATGGCCAGAGCAGTTTCAGATTTACGTTAGCTGTGGCTACGCAGAATGAGGTGGCAACCACAGGTAGTTTCTTATTTCTATTTGGTTACTATAGATTGTTAATCTGTCTGCCTACTTTGCACGGCTTATCAACCTGTCTTCTTTACAAGACTTTTCTCTCTGCCTACTTTGCACGGCTTATCAACCTGTCTTCTTTACAAGACTTTTCTCTCTGCCTACTTTACAAGACTTTTCTCTCTGCCTACTTTACAAGACTTTTCTCTCTGCCTACTTTACACGGCTTTTCTACCTGTCTACTTTACACGGCTTTTCTACCTGTCTACTTTACAAGACTTTTCTCTCTGCCTACTTTACAAGACTTTTCTCTCTGCCTACTTTACACGGCTTATCAACCTGTCTTCTTTACAAGACTTTTCTCTCTGCCTACTTTACAAGACTTTTCTCTCTGCCTACTTTACAAGACTTTTCTCTCTGCCTACTTTACAAGGCTTTTCTACCTGTCTACTTTACAAGACTTTTCTCTCTGCTACTTTACAAGACTTTTCTCTCTGCCTACTTTACACGGCTTTTCTACCTCTCTACTTTACAAGACTTTTCTACCTGTCTACTTTACAAGGCTTTTCTACCTGTCTACTTTACACGGCTTTTCTACCTGTCTACTTTACACGGCTTTTCTACCTGTCTACTTTACAAGACTTTTCTACCCACCTACTTTACAAGGCTTTTCTACCCACCTACTTTACAAGGCTTTTCTACCCACCTACTTTACAAGGCTTTTCTACCCACCTGCTTTACAAGGCTTTTCTACCCACCTACTTTACAAGGCTTTTCTACCTGTCTGTTTTACATGTCTTTTCTATCTGTCTACAAGACTTTTCTACCTGCCACTTTACAAGACTTTTCTATCAACCAACGTTACAAGACTTTTCTACTTGCAAACCTTACAAGACTTTTCTACCTGTCTACTTTACAAGACTTTTCTACCTGCCTACTTTACAAGACTTTTCCACCTGCCTACTTTACAAGACTTTTCTATCAACCTACTTTACAAGACTTTTCTACCTGCCTACTTTACAAGACTTTTCTACCTGCCTACTTTACAAGACTTTTCTACCTTACTTTACATAACTGCTTTATCTGGCTATTTTATTCGAATTTTGTACTCTGCTACTCAGACTTTCTATACATCTATTCTACCTGACTGCCCTACATGACTTTCTATACATCTACTCTACCTGACTGCCCTTCATGACTTTCTATATATCTACTCTACCTGATTACCCTACATGACTTTCTATATATCTACTCTGCCTGACTGCCCTACATGACTTTCTATATATCTACTCTACCTAACTGCCCTACATGACTTTCTATATATTTACTTTACCTGACTGCCCTACATGACTTTCTAGATATCTACTTTACCTAACTGCCGTACATGACTTTCTATATATCTACTCTACCTGACTGCCCTACATGACTTTCTATATATCTACTTTACTTGACTGTCCTACATAACTTTCTATATATCTACTTTACCTGACAGCCCTACATGACTTTCTATATATCTACTTTACCTAACTGCCCTACAATAACTTTCTATACATCTACTTTACCTGACAGCCCTACATGACTTTCTATACATCTACTTTACCTGACTGCCCTACATGACTCTCTATATATCTACTTTACCTAACTGCCCTACATGACTTTCTATACATCTACTTTACCTGACTGCCCTACATGACTTTATATATATCTACTCTACCTAACTGCCCTACATGACTTTCTATATATCTACTTTACCTAACTGCCCTACATGACTTTCTATACATCTACTTTATCTGACTGCCCTACAGGACTTTCTATATATCTACTTTACCTAACTGCCCTACATGAATTTTTATACATCTACTTTACCTAACTGCCCTACATGACTTTCTATACATCTACTTTACCTGACAGCCCTACATGACTTTCTATATATCTGCTTTACCTGACTGCCCTACATAACTTCTATACATCTACTTTACCTAACTGCCGTACATGACTTTCTATACATCTACTCTACCTAACTGCCTACGTGACTTTCTATATATATACTTTACCTGACTGTCCTACATAACTTTCTATATATCTACTTTACCTAACTGCACTACTGTACTTTCTATACATCTACTTTACCTGACTGTCCTACATAACTTTCTATATATCTATTTTACCTCACTGCCCTACATGACTTTCTATACATCTACTCTACTTGACTGCCCTACCTGATTGCCCTACTTTATGTTCTATACATCTACTCTACCTGACTGCCTTACTTTATGTTCTATACATCTACTCTAACTGACTGCCCTACTTTATGTTCTATACATCTACTCTACCTGACTCCCTACTTTATGTTCTATGCATCTACTCTACCTGACTGCCCTACTTTATGTTCTATACATTTACTCTACCTGACTGCCCTACTTTATGTTCTATACATCTACCCTACCTGATTGCCCTACTTTATGTAGTATATATCTACTCTACCTGATTGCCCTACTTTACTTACTATACATCTACTCTACCTGACTGCCCTACTTTACTTTCTATACATCTACTCTATCTGACTGCCCTACTTTACTTTTTATGCATCTATTCTACCTGACTGCCCTACTTTACTTTCTATACATCTACTCTATCTGACTGCCCTACTTTACTTTCTATACGTTTACTCTACATGACTGCCCTACTTTACTTTCTATACTTCCTACCCTATCTGACTGCCCTACATTACTTTCTATATATCTACTTTACCTTATTGGTTATTATTGGTTATGGAAGGCCCCGGTATCACTGCAAACGAATTAAAATCCATAATTGCTCAACCCCCCGTGCCAGTGGAATCATCCGAATTACTAACACATCTCCCAAACAAAGAAAGGTAACTGTAGTCCCCATCGTAGCAGTCTCAGCACACGCCAAAACTTTACCTTGTTTTATATATTGGAACCGTCCTGTTTGGTTGCTAATTCTTCATCATAGATGGCAATTTAAACATAATTGCGACCCCCTCGGCGTGACAGACCCTAAGATGTAACTTACTAAACAAGAGCTACATGCAGCCCTGCATATTGCAGTTTTCTAGTGCAGGCTCTTAGAGTAACATTTCCGTAAGTGAAAAGGGATTTTTGATTTCTAGAAAATTGTGAAAATATAAATGATATGTGAAAGTAAATGAAAACGGAATCCTGGACAAAACATGGCACATCACAGATGGATTTTAGTTTAGTTCAGTTCGGCTTAGTTCAGCTCAGTTTAGTCTAGTCTAGTCTAGTCTAGTCTAGTCTAGTCTAGTCTAGTCTAGTCTAGTTTAGTCTAGTCTAGTCTAGTCTAGTCTAGTTCATTTCAGTTAGTTCTGTTTAATTTATTCACTTCAGTTTAGTTTGGTTCATTTCAGTTCAGTTTAGTTTAGTTCGAGCCGCGATAGCTCAGTGGTTAGTGAACTGGACTACAAAGGACAAGGAGTAGGGTTCGATCCCAACCGACGGCTTCCGGGTTCACCCAGCCTTAAATGGGTACCTGATTTTTTTTCTGGGAAAGTAAAGCAGCACGGGCGTAATACCGACCACATTACCCCAAAATCATGTGCTGAAGGTCTGTAAAATATATGGTCACTAACACCATATTCCCTATACGCCACTTGGCGTGACGGGGGTGCCTTACTTTTTACTTTACTTAGTTTAGCTCAGCTCTGTTCAGTTCAGTTTGCTTTAGACGCAAGTGATGGAGTGTAACGTACACTGTAACACACGTTGGTTACCGCGCTACAAGGAAGGAACAATAAAAGATCACGGTAGAGCTGTCACAACACCATGTAGGAATGTGCCTTCCATCCGACAACTTGCTCAATGCTGCCAGCTTTACCGCAGCTCTGGAATTGTTTTCCTGTTCCCTCGTTGTTGAGGTCACATCCTCATCAAATCGTGCAAGGGTAAACGACTGGAAAATTGACAGTCTCCCCCAATCCTGTTGCAGCTCTTTTGAGTTTAGCTGTTGTTGTTGACGGATTGCCACGAGTTGATGTGGACAAGGTCCCCTTTGACTCATTGATGTGGCGGGTCGTAATGGCTTTCTTGACATTCCCGGCTCTTACTGGAGAAGTTGGAGTTCGTCTATCCAAGACTATGCTGGGAAACTACTAGTCCAGTCCAGAGGTACTGCCATACTGGGTCTTCTATATCAGTAACATCCACCACTACAGGGAACACGGCGATCCTAGCTTCTGTTAGCCAGCCTGTGTAACTTATCCTGCCTAGAAGTACTGCAATACTGGGTCTTCTATATCAGTAACAGCCACCACTACAGGGAACACGGCGATCCTAGCTTCTGTTAGCCTGCCTGTTCTAACGCTGTGTTACGACATGAAATCACGAGGAGGTACAACTGCTAGGTCTTGGTCAGCTGATGGTGCGCCGACCCTGCTATTGCGACTAGAGGTCGCAGGCGCCTGCTTCCCCCCCCCCCCCCTCTCCTCTCTTGCATGAGTTTAGAGAACAATATTATCATCTTCTTCTTGATCTTGATCTTTCTATCGCTGCCAGACGTCACAAAGAGCTTGTATCTCTATTCTTGGCGAGGTGTTTGATCTTATCTTAATCTATGCCTGCCAACTTTGCTTCATTTATTAGTATTCTTTTCATTCTTGTTTTCTCTCTCCGTCTTTCCTTTTTCTCTATCCTGATGTTTCAGCATGGCTTATTTAAACATCCTTAAGTTCAACAACATCCGTTGATGGTTATCCTGTCTAGGGCTGCCCCTAAGCGAGTCTCAGTGTAAGGTTGTCAGCCATACGCCCACCGGTCTGCGCAAGTCGAAAGGTAAACATGACCTCCATCTTGAAATGCACCGGAAGTTAGTTATTTCTTATGTCAAGTGTAGAGCAAAAGTGACTAGTGACATAGAGCAGCATATAATGTGAAACAAGTGCGAAGTGTCAAACACTTGGGCACAATAACACCGTCAGATGGAAGATGCACCACAGAAATTAAAAAAAAATAGCTCATGGCAAAATAGGATTTCAGAAAATGAAAAAAATCGAGTACAACAAAAATATGTTAATAGAAATGAAAAAGAGAGTTCATCGGTGCTATATATAGAACCAATACATTCTGACCCATGGAAGCGAATCATGGACAGTAAACAAAGAAATGAAAAGACGATTAGAGGCCACAGAGATGGAATTTCTCAGAAGAATGTTGAAAGTTCCCTAGACAGCTAAATGGACCAACGAAGAAATTCTCAAAGAGGCCAACACAAAAAGGGAGCTCCTAAAAAACACCAGAAAGAAACAATCAACATTGTTTGGGGCACATCATGAGAAGAGGAAAGTTGGAATCGTTAGTTACAACTGACAACATACAGAGAAAGAGAGATCGCGGACGACAAAGAGAAAAGATACTAGATAGCTTGTTGTCATGGCATAGAAAACAGTCAACAACAGAACTGATAAGATGCACTGTTGAGGGATATAATCGCCTACGCCAACCGATATGGCACATGATGATGATAACATATAGCAATGTAATGCACTAATAATAAGATCTTTGTTGTCTTGGTAGACGGCTGGTAGCAAGCATGGCCAAAGCAGCGAAATGCAGAAAAATACGATTTATTTATTTAATATTTACGCTATTGGTACGGCCACATAACACGACAAAAAGAGCTAACAATGAATCAAAGAGCCATAAACAAACGCTACGAAAACGTCAGATTAAGAGGAAGACCGAGAAAGAGATGGATACAGGGAATACTAGAGTCACTAGGAGGAAAAACATCAGACGAGGCCAACATAAGAGCAAAGAATCGAGGATTGTTTCTCCCCTCGACGCCAACGGCAGCAGAGGAAGGATAGAAGAAGAAGGAGAATAATATTTACGCTATTCACATCTCTCCTATACTAGTCCACACTGCAATACTTCAGCTGTACCCTATATCTTTTACCCCGCTCTGCGACATCGAGCCGCGATAGCGCAGTGGTTAGTGAACTGGACTACAAAGGACAAGAGGTAGGGTTCGATCCCAATCGACGACTTCCGGGTTCACCCAGCCTTTAAAGGGTACTGAATTTTTGGGGGGAACGTAAGACGGCACGGGCGTAATACCGACCACATTACCCCAAACAAATCATGTGCCGAAGGTCTGTAAAATGTATGGTCACTAACACCATATTCCCTATACGCCACTTGGCGTGATGGAGCTTGTTTCTTACGTTTGCTCTGCGACACCTCAATCTTTCCTCCACTCAGGTACCCCGTCTTCTTCTGGTCTGTTCTTTGCGCTTTGTGTATGCACACTGACCTGTGTGTGGGAACTTCTGGTTATTCGTGCTGTGTGCTGACATTTTCACTCTGGTGCGCGCACACGTACCCCGTGTGTGTGTACCGTAGTGTTCATTTTTTTTTTCTGGCCACAGCACTGTTTGTAGGGCTACTTTTATTCTTATTTCTCATTATGGTAAAAATTATTAATTTAAAATTTAATTATTTTTTTTTGTTTTAAATACATATCTATCTGTGTGTTGTATGTTTGTTCCTGCTGAAGGTCTATTGGGCCGAAACGTTGTGCTAATTTGTGTCGTCCACTGATTACTTAAATGTTTAACCATACCATATTTTTTCTATTTATTTTTTCTATTTATTTTTTCTATTTATTTGTTCTATTTATTTGTTCT
The DNA here is from genome assembly GCA_032433765.1 of Megaustenia siamemsis. Taxonomy (NCBI): domain Eukaryota; kingdom Metazoa; phylum Mollusca; class Gastropoda; order Stylommatophora; family Ariophantidae; genus Megaustenia; species Megaustenia siamemsis. Next base: position 5,594,393 of record JAVIAB010000104.1, read on the forward strand.
ATTTATTTTATTTATTTATTTTTGTTCATTTCTCCTGGTAACAAGCCATCATGATAAGTCAGAAGTTTGGTAAAATATTCATACTGGATGCTGTTTTGCTGGATGCTGTTTTGCTGGATGCTGTTTTGCTGGATGCTGTTTTGCTGAACCGCTTCTCTTGTGGCTGAATATGTCAATACTGGATAGACAGATCCTGCCCCAGAACGAACAAGATGTATTTGTAGTGCCTGGCCTCGTCTCTTTTCTCCTGTATCTTTTGTCTTCTGAATTTGATATCAGCACTGCCTCGAAAGTTGGGAGCCGTGAATTCTCCGTCTCTGTGATTCTCCTGATAGTTGCTGCGCCATTTTCACTCTCTATGTTCTACGATCTGCAGCAATATTTTCCTATAGTTCGTTCAGAAATTCGTGCCCACAGAATTTATTAATTATCTCGGAAACTGTTTGATGAATTTCTGTAATTTTATTTTTCGTGAAATCGTATTTTTTCACCGACCTGCAGGGTAATTTTTTGCCTACTGTCATGCATTTAGGAAAGATTTTTGCTTATTTTAGGTATATAAAAATATGATTTTCTTGCTTGTCCTAAATTTTAGGATTTTACAATACCCACATTTGTTGTAATCAACTCATCAATTAAAAAAGGCAAATTTCACGTGCACACCACACAATCTTAGCACCATTTCGCACTCTTAACTTGTAAGACGACGCCACTCTGAGGATTTTTTTTTTGGTAATTTCATTTCCGGTTTCTTGTTAAATTGGTCCAGAGGCGTATTTTGACAAAATATTTACTATTAATGAATATTCCTGTATGTGTGATAATTTGTAACCTGTTGTGAAGTGACTACTTGATTTTTAAAACCATGAAGAGTTTAAAGTGTAAATTCATCACTATGCAAAAGGTAACTGTGTTATTGTACATGCACTTTTGCATGGAATCTAAAAGGGGTCGGTTATATTACGATTCAATGTAATACGGATACGCCTTTGACTTGCATTGTTAGAAAATTAACATAATTTACAGTAAAATCTAATGTTTAGAGCACACGGTTTTATATTTTCCTAAAATTATATAACAAACAACGATTTCTGCAAAATTCAGACTACCTTTGTACTTAAATATTATCAAATCTGAAGGTCGGTGACAAAATAAGATTTCATGAAAAAGAATTACAGAAATTCATCAAACAGTTTCAGCGATAGTTGATCAACTCTGTGGGCACGAATTTGTGAACGAACTATAGTATCTTTCACTGTACTACATATTACTAAAAATGCTACAGAGGACTGAAATTACTACCGATCACCGTGCTGAAGTCGGATGTGTTGGGCCGAAAGGCACAAGTATAACAATTATACAGCAAACCACAACACAACGCAGACACGTCCGCTTAAAGTCCTTTTAAGGGCGGATGACGAAGAGGAATTCTACAGTCTACGAATACTCTAGAATACTTTAGTCATCGGGTGGACGCAAGCATGCAACTACCGATCAGGAAAAACTGTTACATAGAAAGTTTTCAGAATCTGTCAGATAACTACAGAATGCCTTAAATTATTATAGATTAAGTTAAACTACTTTAAGTCTATCAATTCAGCTCACATGGACACAGCAATCGAAGTGAGAGGCATTAATATCGTAACGAAAACATTTTTTTATAAAGGACGGGTCACATGCCGTTGTACATCGCATACGTCTATAAGTGCTCATGTCTTCTCCCCAGTATGTCACTCAGTGTGTCTTCTTCTACTTTCCTTACTCATCTGCCTTTCTGCGTCGAAGGGAGATGTAATTTGCAGTATTTTGCTTTTATGTTGCTGCTGTTGTTTCCTGAAAATACAGTGCAATTCATTTTTGACAATAGAAACAAGAAAAGAGTTCTTAAATGTTACGTAGAGCCAGTCTTAACTTACGGATACGAGTCATGGACATTAGGACAACAGACAAGAAAATCACTGGAGTCTGTAGAAATGTGGTTTTACAGAAGAATGTTGATAATACCATGGACAGCTAAGAAGAGTAATGAAGAGGTTATGAGAAAGGTCAAAGCAAAAAGAGAGCTAATTTCCAATATTAGGAAGGGACAATCATCATTTTTTGGCCATGTAATGAGAAGAGAACAGCTGGAATATATTGTAACAACTTGAAAACACTGAGGGACGAAGAGATAGAGGGAAGCATAGAGAAAAAATACCAGACAGCTTAAGAGAATGGCTTGGCAGAAGGTCAACAACAGAAAAGATAAATAGCTGCCGAGATCGAAAGTTATGGAGACATGATCACCTAAGCCAGCAGGCCCGGTACTTGATGATGATGATGATATGTTTCCTAGTGTTTCTAATATTCCATCGATCCATCTTTTTCGTGGTCGGAAACAATGTGTGGAAATTGATTACTTCAGTTCTGTGTTGAATTTTTCTATTTTTCTATATCTTCCCGTTAGCTCGCTGGTTAGTGAACTGGACTACAAATGACAAAAGGCAGGGTTCGATCCTGAATAACGGCTTCTGGGTTGACCCAGCCTTAAATGGGTACCGGATTTTTTTCTGGGAAAGTAAAGCGGCACGGGCGTAATACTGACCCCATTACCCCAAAAATCATGTGCTGAAGGTCTGTAAAATGTATGGTCACTAACACCATATTTCCCTATAAGCCACTTGGCGTGACGGGGCACCTTACTGTTTTTACTTTACTTGTGTCTCCCCGTGTAGCACTCTTTTCTGGCGTCTCCAGTTGTGACCTGTTGGTCGTGTAGTATGGACATGGTTGCAGGTTCATGCATTTATGAGTGGGAATACTGGTCAATATGGCGGATAGGCGGCAAGAACCATTCAGCCTCTGTATGAACAGTGTTCCTTGTTGCAGTTACCTCACATTCTAAGTCCTGTTTTCTGCTGGAGCTACTGAGTTTAGTGTTCTGCCCACACCGTGAGCTGTGTGTTTTATCCGGATCGTGTTTCGATATTCCGATTGCTTACAATGAATGATGTATCGTATGACGGGGAATAGATGTCTTTGTTCATTTTCTGTGCGGTTTCGCCTTATGTCTTTTGGCTTGTGCTGAGACTGCTATGATGGGGACTGCAGCTACCTTTCTTTGTTCGGAAGATAAGTTATTAATTCGAATCATTCCACTGGTCCGGGCGGTTGAGCAATTATGGATTCTAACTCGTTTGCAGCGAAACCAGGGCTTTCCACAATCATAACATTGTCATCAGCGCGCGCTACTCCTGAGAGGGCATTTAAAATGTCAACCTGGTCCATTGCACGTCCACTATCTTAGGCAGCTCTTCCAGCTCGTTCATTTCTTCTCCTACCGGAGTGTCCAGGAACGCAGATTTTACATATCCAAGAAAGTCGTGAGTTCTTTACTGGCACCAATCAATACCTTCAAGACCAGGCATCTTCGGTGTTTCTGAGCTTGATCATTGCGTCACGATGCAAAGCAGATTTCAGTAAACGGCTGTGTCCTAGCCAGGTCATTGCTTTAACAACTGCATTTATCTCCATGATTAAACTACTACCATGATCTTCATGATTAAACTAATGCATTGATCTCCATGATTAAACTACTGCCATGATCTCCATGATTAAACTAATGCATTGATCTCCATGATTAAACTACTACCATGACCTCCATGATTAAACTAATGCATTGATCTCCATGATTAAACTACTACCATGATCTCCATGATTAAACTACTACCATGATCTCCCTGATTAAACTAATGCATTTATCTCCATGATTAAACTAATGCATTTATCTCCATGATTAAACTGCTGCATTGATCTCCATGATTAAACTAATGCATTTATCTCCATGATTAAACTACTACCATGATCTCCATGATTAAACTAATGCATTGATC